>NC_061161.1:45315570-45488070 GCF_022113875.1 Hydra vulgaris | reverse complement strand
AAATTTTAAGTTTGCCTTTTTTTTTTTGAGCTATTTTTTTATTTTTATTTTTTGGAAGCACTTCTTCTTTTCTCAGAGTTAAGACAACTTTTTCAGTTAAAACGCTGTCACATTCTGCTTGCACTCATTTTCTTTCTTTTTTTTATTGTTTATAGCTGTTAGAGTGTTTTTTGAAAAGAGTTGGCAACAACACTTATAAAAGAGTCATTATCTTTTGTATTCTTTGCTGTCACCTGCACTTTTTTGCCAACTTTTGATGAATCTAACAGATATAGTTTTGAGGCTCTAAAACCAGATTTTAAATTTTATTTGTTTACTTTCAGTCAAGTTAGTCTCACTAAATTTGGAAAAATATTCTTGCCTTGCAAACTCTCTCTTCAAACTTGTTTCATTAGTTTATAGAAACTGGTATCTAAAGGTTGTAAAGTGTGACTACTATCTGGGGAAAAGCAAATAAGTGCAATCTAAATTGCAGAAAAAACAAGGTCTGAAAAAGTCTTACTAACAGGCTTCGATAAACTAATTTTCAAAAACATATGCATCCATCCATCCATCCTAACTCAAATATAGCATATTATACAATAATTGTTGTGAAGATTTTTGCCTTGATAAACTACAAAAAGTGGCATAAGAAAACCATTAGCGTTTCTACATATTAATACTGAGAACATGGTTTTACCACAAGAAGCTTTTAAGTTGAGGGGGAAATGTACGCTGCGTCTAAAAAAAATGTTTATTTCCTTCACTGGTAGAAAATCTGGTCTCATCCAGATTATATAATCGGTCATAATTATTATGTTAATTAACTTCTGGAGTTAACATATACACATAATTAACATACACACATAATTTAAGATGGAGTTAACATATACACATAAATTAATATATATTCATATAAATTATTCACTTTAATTTATATGAATATATATTAATTTATGTGTATATTTTATAAGTTAAGTTATAAGTAATTAATTTAATTAATTACTAATAACTTTACTTATAATTTATTCACATAAATGCTTAAGTATAGGGATACCGACCAATTCCATCAATGTTCAAAATAGCCCTGCAAATGTTCAGACAAGCCCTATTTTTTCAATGTTGAAATTCCAGTGGAAGATTATAAGTACCGAAAATTTCAAATTCTACGTAAAACTCTATATTAAACGCTATTAATGTAAAAAAATACATAATAAATAAATGGGTTATTTTTTAAAAATTAAAACATTCAAAAAAGTTTAAAATTTAGCAATTGTGGGAAAACAGAAATATTTTCCAAGACTGTTGTGTTTTCAAAAGAATAAATATCATATTTTAATTATATATAACATGATTAATCAGAACATAATACTTACTTTTTGAATTATACATAAAATAGGTCAGAAAAATAAACTGTTCCAATTAGCATCGCATTTAAATTAGCATCGCATTTAAATTAGCCCGCACTAAACTATCAAAAATTGCATGAAACAATATTTATTCTCCTAGGCAATGATTAAAGGGGTTAACAGATTCTATTTGTTGACCAGCCTCGCACCCCTCTTTATCTATTAGACTGGTGCAGACATACTCATAACAAACTGTTTCCAGTTTAGGATGTTGAATGCTGGATTTTCTTGACTCAATGGATGGGTTTTGCTTTTGCCTCTATTTTTATGACTAGGCAACTCATTCTATGATCTCCTAATGAGGGTACAGCTACAAAACTCAGTTTGATGGTGGGCTGGTAGTTATTATATTATTTTTTTCTCAGGTGGGCTGGTAGTTATTATATTATTTTTTAGCTGCTGATTTCATCAACAACTGTAAAATATTAAAGTACTAAAACTGTCATGTTGCGCATGGATGGTGTCCCTGTTTGTACTTTTGGTGTGCCAAAATTGTCGAGGCCACATTTGAAGGCCTTTGTTATGGATTAGGATTTATTAATATTAATGAGGCAACTGTTTGGACTATTAAATAATGTACTGAATACTCTCTGTATTTTCTTTAACTCCAATAGTCACATACTTGACCTGGGCATTTACATTCGCAAGATTTCACTTACTTCTCAGGAAATTAGGTTTGAATCCGCAGACTATTTTTTTATGAGCCTTCATTTAGCACCACTTCAATCTATCGCCTTTCTGTTTGATCTCTCTAAAACTATTATCTCATTCTTGCTCACTATCAGAATCCCTATCATTGTACCTCTTACAACTACCTTAAAGCTGACTGGGCAGGGATGCAAAGTTGGAGTTTAGAGCCCAGGAGTCCCTATTTTTACCTAGAGCCTAGAGTCCTGCCTGTCCTTATAATTTTTAGGACTCGAGGACTCTGGGATTTTTTAATTTTTTATCAGCATATAATTCTTTACTAACAAACCGTAATTAACTTTTACAAGTTTCTTAATTTAAAATTGTTTAGCAATAACTTTAAACCAGTGAAAGCTCGAATGTAACTTTAAACCAGTAAAAAATCAAATGTACGCTGTGTACGGCAAGCCCTGCGGCATATAAATTATTTAGAAATTTGCAGCATGTTTATTGCAGACATCGTCTAGGCATTGTTTTACAGAATATAAGAGTTAGACGAATTATGTGGTGTACAAAACCTTTGGCACACACTGATCACTAGATGCCAAATTATGCCTAAGCACTAATTTCTACACACTCAAACCTGCATTGATGCCAAAGTAAAAAAAAGTATTTTTTTAAACGTGTTTTCCTTATAAAATTGCCTAAACTGACAGATATGGTTTTACTGATAAAAAATAGTCTGAAGGTCGTTATTATAATTATTTAAAATAAATCACATTGATATTTTATTCGAACAACATGTTCAAATTTTTTTTACAAATAAGTCTTTTTTAATACTGTTAGGAAGTATCAAGTGTATCAAGTTATGCCTATTAAATGTGCCTGAGCACATGGTTAGAATAAAATTTTATAATATTTTTCAATTTATTTTAACTTATATTAAATAAAAACACATTTCAACATTTGTGTCGTAATATGTTAATTTGGTGTAATAATTTAAATTTAATTTAAAAATTATTATAATAAAAATTAACTATTTTTTTGTGGGTTATTTAAGTAATTATGAAATTTCGGAAAAGGTATATAAAAAAAATACTTTATATGTTGATAATCAGCTGCAAATAACAACTGTCTTGCTTTATATTTTGATTTGCTATTCTCATTTTGCAATAGATATAAATCAAGGAACAGATATTGCATACAAACATTTTTTATGCGCTAAAAAAATTGTGGATGAAGTTAGAGTTTTCAGCTTTAAATGTATGGTAACAGAAAAAAGTTAAGGGAGCGAATTGTGTGGTGAAGAAATTGTGTGCCCAAAAAGCTTACTTGAGCAACCTTATTCAACACATAAAAAAAAAGCATGTTAATTTTTTGAAAAATATAGAAAAAGAAAAACTAGAGAAAAAGAAGAGGACAAGAAAAAGAAGAAATTTACAGGCAATCAAAGTAACTCGCAGCAGTCTATACTAAAATGTTTTCCACCTCAGCTTATTTTCGTCCTTTGTTAAATTCAAATTAGTTTGAATTTAACAAAGGAAGAGTTTCTAAAAGTGTTAAATGAACTGGTTTTAGTTGAAGGACTTTCATTTCAGGTTAGGATTTATTTAAAGACTTACATTTCTGTTATTTATTTTCCAAGCGTTTTCATTTTTCAATTTTTTACTTGTACTTTGCTATTTGGTTTAATTTTGTAAAACGTTTTCAAAATTTCTTTGTCGTAATTAATCTTGTTGTCAACCCACTAAATACTCAATAGATGATGAAGTTATTGTTGTCAATCCACTAAATACTCAAGAGATGATGAAGTTATTGTTGTCAATTAAATAGAGCTCCTAAAGAGTTTACGTTCAGCCATATTAATGGGGCATCTGGGAAGAACTGCAAGATGTATTGGAGATGGCTCACAATCTCACTATTCAACTTCAGCGGGAGATTATCACTGAAAGTGAATTTCTCTTCAACTGGAACTCATTTAGGTTTGAACTTGACGGCAAAGGACATGAGTCAGAAAAAAATATTCAGAAGGGAATGATGAATTGGGAAATTGCTCTACAAGAAAATTCACTTTTTCTCGCAGCAGTTTATGTAGATATTCAACATGGTTGCATGCCTAGACAAGGTTTTTTTATATTTTTTTAATTTATTGTAATTATAATATTATCACCACTTTATTATATAAAGTATATATTATATAAATGTATTCTATAGAAATGAATATAAATATTATACATATTAAAAATTACAAATTTCTTTAGATGACTGCAGCTGACAGCCTTTGAAAGATAAAATACAAACTAATCCAACTGGAAAATAAAAATAATAGTGTCCAATTTGAAAAAAGGAGCAAAGGAATACCAACCAACTCTTCTGCTGTTTATGTTTTTGATTCAGATTCTGAAAATGAGGCCAGTAAAAAAATGGAGAACTAACTTTTTTTTACTGTGCCAAAAGAAGATAAAAGGGAATTTTTCAGAAGAAGATGTGCAGAACCAACTTTGTTCAATTGAAACAGAACTTCGAACTGTTTTAAAAGTAATTCTGGAAATTAGGGCAATTTTTAAGAATAACTCGTCCAACCTAGATGATTTTTTAATAGTTAACCCATTCAATGTGACTGACCCTTTCCCAGAAATTATAAGGGATGCCTGCAGAAATGCTTTGTCATTGCCTATCTCTCAAGTAAGCGTCAAAAAACTGTTTTTGATGTTGAAGCACATTAAACAGTGCACTGAGTATACAATCTATGCTTCGAGTCAAGTTCTTTAACCAATTTAAAAATGAATAAAGTAACAAAAACTATAAAACACATAAAACCACTGTTATCGCCAAATTCGCTAAACCTATCATTCACTAATATTCATGGTCTTGGAAGTAACTTTTCTTCTGTTGAGTCTTATCTCTTGCAAAGTTCACCAGACCTACTTGCTCTTTGTGAGACTAATTTGAGTTCAGCTGTCTCATCTTGTGATCTTAGTGTTGATGGTTATCTTCCTTAAATACGTCAAGACTCTAATAGTCACATGCTTGGCCTGGCCATTTACATTCGTAAGAATTCACCTATTTGTCGGGAAACTAGGTTTGAATCCACTGACTACTCTTTTATGTGCTTTCGTTTTAGCATCATTTCACTCTATCCCCTTTCTCTTTGTCCAAAATCGCTCTCCTTCATCTTAAGACTGCACTCTTCTTGATGTTATTTCTGATCATATTGACTAAACCCTCTCTTTTTATCCATCAGCAAATATTGTTGTTGTCAGTAACTTTAATGTTCATCACACTGAATGGCTTGGCTCTAGTGTCAGTGACTCTGCAGGCATTAAAGCCCACAACTTTTGCCTTTCTCAATCCCTAACTTAAACAGTCAACTTTCCAACTCACTTTCCAGACAACCCGAATCATTTACCTTCTCTACTCGACTTATGTCTTGTTTCTGATTCTAGTCAGTGCTCAGTTTCTCCACATTCACCCTTAAATGCCTCTGATCACAGTTTAATCTCTCTAAAACTATTATCTCATTCTTCTTTATCATCAGAATCCCCCTATCATTGTATATCTTACAACTACCTTAAAGCTGACTGGGACTCTTTCTGTGATTTTCTTCGTGATGGTCCTTGTGTAGAAATCTTTTGTCTTCTTGTTGACAAATGTGCTTCTTACGTAACTTTGTGAATTCAGGCTGGCATGGAATCCTTTATTCCCTCTTGACAATTCTAGGTCAAGCCTCACTCTTTTCCATGGTTTTCCTCACATTGTGTTGCTGCAATTACCAATCAAAACTATTACTTCCATCTGTCAGCAAAATAATTCTCCAGAAAACAGACATCTGTTTATTACTGCTAGGAACCATTGTAAAAAGGTTTTGCCTATTGCATAAGCCCGCTATTCTCAGGTCATTAAATCTCGTATTTCATCACAAAAATTAGGCTCTTGTGACTTCTGCAGAATCTTTAATAGTATCAATAATCAGTGCAAGTCTGTAATTCCACCTCTTTTGTATGGTTCAGACTTTGACACCTCACTCAAAGTTGAACTATTTGCTTAGAACTTTTCATCAATATTATCTCTTGATTCCACTAGTTGCGTTCTACCTGATATAGCCATCAAATAGGTTGATATATTGTTTGACATTCGTATCACTCCAGCTTCCGTATCTAAAGTGATTTCCTCTTTAGACTCTTCTACTGCTTGGATTTAGACTCTTCTACAGCCCTATCCTTTTTTTAATTTACATTTAAAATTTCCAAATATTCTTACATCTTAGGTGGCATTGTTCGCTGATGATACTACTATTTATTTTTGTCATGATAAGAAACCAACTCTCTCTCTGATTGCTTGGAGGGGGCATTTAAGCTTGAAAAGGATCTAACTTCTGTTACAGCATGGAGCTCACAGTGGCTGGTGAACTTTAATTCAGATAAAACTCAATTTTTTTCAGCCAATCGTTATCGCAATAATTTAGATCTTCCTATATTTATGAACAGTAATGTACTCGATGAGTTATCTACCCTTCATTTTCTAGGATTAACTCTTACTTCTGATCTTTCTTAAAAACTATATATCAAATACATTTCAAAATTAGCATCTGCTAAAGTTGCATCTCTTTATCGAGCTTGACACTTTCATACTCTGGATTCTATTCTCTATATCTATAAATCTCAAATCCGGTCTTGTATGGAATACTGTTGCCATATCTGGGGCGGATCTTCTAATGATGCCCTTTCTATTTTAGACAAGGTGCAAAAATGTGTTGCAAACATATTTGGACCTGCTCTTGCAGCCAACCTTCAACCGTTACCACATCGTCGTAATGTTGCTTCTCTTTCTCTTTTCTACAAATACTATAATGGGCACTGCTCTAAAGAGCTAGCCTCTCTTGTGCCATCTACTAAAATTCATTCTCGTGTTACTCGTCATTCAGTTGAATCTCATCCTTTTTCTGTGACTGTTCCTAAGTGCTTAAAAACTCTTATACCTCTAGTTTTTTTCCTCAAACTTCAGTTCTTTGGAATTCGCTATCTTCATTATGCTTTCCTGATTCATATAATTCGCAATCTTTCAAGTCGTCTGTCAATCGTTTTCTTGCTCTACAATCTTCATCTTTGCTCTTTCGTTAACTTCCAACACTAATTAGTAGTTGCTTGCAGCCTTGTTGGAATCAAAGATTTTTAAAAAAAAAAAATGCTTATTTTGCGCATGAGTTTTTTGTTTGAATGCTATATTATATATATTTTTATTTTTATATATAGTTTATTTATATATGTATTTGATGCTATATATAATATATAATATTAACAAAAATAACATGTTCAAGTTATTTCAGAACAATTTTAAATGATTTAACAATTTAACTGAACTAATAAAATTAAATAAAAAAGCTTTTTAACATTGCACGCAAGTCTGCGACTATCAAAGTAAATCTGCAAATCAAAGTATATATGCAAATCAAAGTAAAAAAGTTAACAAACCCACTAATCTAAATTTTACAGTCTATACTAGCATATTAGGGATTTCTTAAAACTGTGGTTAAGACAAAAAAAACAACAACAAAAAAAATTGTGAGTCCTAAGTACAAGGAGTCCCTCTTTCTTGACCCCGGTGTCTAGAGCCCTGGAGTTTCTAAAAGTCAATAGGACTTTCCATCCTTGTGACTGGGACTCTTTCCGGGATTTTCTTCAACAAGGCCCTTGCATAGAAACCTTTTAACTCCCTGTTGATAATGTGCTTTATACATAACTTCTTGGATTCAGGCTGGTATGAAATCTTTTATTCCCTCTCCATGATTCCAAATCAAGCCTTGCACTTCTCCATGGTTTTTCTCTCATTGTGGTTTTGCAGTTTCCAATCCAAACCACTACTTTCATATCTATCAGCAAAAAAATTTGTGTTTTAATATTACTAGAAACCATTGTAAAAAGGTTTTGTTTAACACCAAAGCTCGCTATTCTCAGGTCACCATTTCTTGTATTTCATCTCAAAAAATTGTATTTCACCTCAAAAATTTCATCTCAAAAATCAATATATAGGCTAACTAATTTTTGAGATGAAATACAAACTTCTGGAAAATGACTTATGGAGAATCTTTCACAGTATCAATAATAATGGCAAATCTGTTATTCCAACTCTCTTGTATGGTTTAGATTTTGTCACCTCACCTTAAGGTAAAGATGAAATGTTTGCTTAGAACTTTTCATCAATATCACCTCTTGATTCTACTATTCGTGTTCTACCTGATATAGCAGACAAACAGGTTTGTCCATTGCCTGACTTTCATATCACTCCAGCTTCTGTATCTAAAGTAATTTTTTGCTTAGACTCCTCTACAGCTTGCGGCCCAAACATCAAACCTGTTAAAGAAGTCCAGACATCAAACCTTGTCTTGCATAAGTGTTCTCTGGAGCTGTCACCTACACTTTTAAAACTATTTATCAAGTGCTTATCAGAGTCTTGCTTTCCATCCTTCTGGAAAGCCGAATCTGTTTTTCCTATTTTCAAAAACTCTGGAGAGCAATGTGACTTGTCCATTAGTCTTCTTACTATCATTAGGAAAGTTTTTGAATTTTTAATTAACAAAAACTTAATTTGTTATGTTGAATCTAATAACTTACTTTCTGATAATTAAAATGGATTTTGATATTCTCGTTCTACAGCTGATTTGTCAACAGTAATAACGGATAGGTTTTATTGTGCATTAATTGGATGTAGAGAGTTTTAGGATGTCGCTCTTGCTATTTCTAAAGCTTTTAATAAAGTTTGGAATGCTGGTCTTCTCCATAAGCTTTCTTCTTATGGTGTATCAGGTAAAATCTTTAAGATTATTGAACCTTTCTTTTCCAATCCTAGTATAAAAGTTGTTCTTGATGGATAGCACTCTTCTACATACCCTGTAATTTCAGGGATTTCTCAAGGTTCTATCATTGCCCCTATACTTTTTAAATTTACATTAAGAATCTTCCAGAAATTCTCACATCTAAGGTGGCATTGTTTGCTGATGATACTATTATTTATTCTTACCTTGATAAGAAGTTACTCTCTCTGATTGCTTGGAGGTGGCATTTGAGCCTGAAAAGATCTTACTTCTGCTACAGCATGGGGCTCACAGTTGCTGATGAACTCATAAAAAACTTAATTTTTTCAGTTAATTGTTATCTTAATAATCTAGATCTTTTTATATTTATGATCTGTTATTTATTCCATGAGTCATCTAACCCTCATCTTCTAGGATTAACTCTTACCTCTGATCTTTATATCAAATCAACTGCAGAATTTCCATTTTCTGAGGTTGCATCTCTTAATCATGCGCAACACTTTCTTACTCCAGATTCTATTCTTTATAAAACTCAAATTTGTGTTTGTATGGAAAACTGTTGCCATATCTGGGGCGGATATTACAATGATGCCCTTTCTCTTTCAGACAAGGTGTAGAAAAACGCATTGTAAACATAGTTGGACCTGCTCTTGCATCCAACATCCAACCATTATTATATTGTCATAATGTTGCTTCTTTCTCTTTTCTATAAATACTATAATGGAAACTGGTTCAAAGAGCTAGCGTATTTTGTGCCATCTACTAAAATATGTTCTCATGTTACTTGTCATTCAATTAATTCTCTGTTCTAAAGTGCTCTAAAAATTCTTATTCGCCTTGTTTTTTTCTCAAACATCTGTTCTTCTGAATTTTTTCCCTTCATCTTGCTTTCCTAATTCATATAATTTGCAATCTTTTAAGTTGCCTGATAATTGTTATCTTGCTCTATAAACTTCTTTTTTTTTTCTTCCAGCAACTTCAAACTCTAATAATGGTTGCTTGCAGTTTTGTTGGAAATAAAGATAGTGAAAAAAAAAAAAATCAAACTGAACTTATCTAATAAAAAATATAAAACAATTAAATCAAACCATAAAAATTGGGTAATTAATTAAAAATAAGTAATACTTTATTAAACAACTCACATATATTCGAACAGTTTGTAGCTTCCATCAATATTAAAAAAACAAACCAAGTGATCATGTTCTAGTACTATATAAAAAATGCACATACACACATAAATATATATACATATATATATATATATATATATATATATATATATATATATATAATATATATATATATATATATATATATATATATATATATATATATATATATATATATATATATATATATATATATATTAGCAGTAAATAAAACATTGTAAAACAGAGGGTTTAGAATTATAAAAAAAATTAAATTGAATGTAATAATATAAATTTATATTGATTAATATTTAATAATATATTTAAATTAGATATAATAAATTAAATTTAAATAAAAAAATTTTTAAAAACGGAAAGTTTAAAAAAACTTATCTAACTATCTGTTTTTTGATCTAATAAAAAAATATTTAACTGTTTTTTAAAACAATTAATTACTGCTTGACATTTCTCGCATAAACTCTTTTTTTAAAGATTGTGTTTTGGAGTTATAGAGTTAAGAGGGTTATAATTAAATAGCCTCCTCGCCTGTGATGGCCTTCAATACAAATTTATGTTAAAAAAAAATGCGCAGGTAAAATCGCCATTTCCAACATAAAATATAAATAGCCTAATATATATATATTAATATATGTCTCTCTCTCTCTCTCTCTCTCTCTCTCTCTCTATATATATATATATATATATATATATATATATATATATATATATATATATATATATATATATATATATATATATATATATATATATATATATATATATATATATATATATATATATATTATTATTATAAAGTGAAATAAAAGATTGATTGATTGACTGCATTATTCAGATGTCTAGAATAAGTTAATATTGAGTAAAAAAAAAAATTATTTTAGGCTGCTTAACTGTAGGATTATCTATATCTATCTATGTATATATTCATTATTCAGAGATGTTATTGACCAAAAATCAACAGTTAATTTGGACCAATATTTGAAGCTTCTAATGTTGATTAAACGTTTAGAATATTGAATAAGTCATTATTCTAAAACTTTAGAAAACTTTTAATAAATGTATACATTAAGATATTCAAAGCGTATATTACAAACCTATAAACATATACATTAAAAATTTGAAGCATACATTTCAAATGACAGTGTTGCGGGTTTAAATCCTAATAAAATAAAAAAAATTAATTTCAATGTTCTATTTTTTAAAGGAGTTTTATGCTTTTTATAATCTTTTATTATACTTGACCAGAACTTTTATCAAGTTTATTATTGTCAAATTTGATCTTTTTATATAATTAATATATTAGCTAAGTGATATGTATGTAATAAAACTCTTACAAATAATGTTTCCATAATAGAAACCTCATTTGTACACAAAAAATGTTTGAATCATTTAATATTTTATTCGACTGATATATAAGTGTGCAGTGGATTTCAAAGTAGTCTAATTTTGAGGTGCAGATAACAAGGTTAAGGGTTCAATTTCTCCTTAAGGAAACTTATTTAAATTTTCATGTTTTTTTATTGATTATGATAAAAAATATATTGGCATTATACTGCAATTTATATATATATATATATATATATATATATATATATATATATATATATATATATATATATATATATATATATATATATATATATATATACATATATATATATATATATATATATATATATATATATATATATATATATATATATATATATATATATATATATATATATATATATATATATATATATATATATATATATATATATATATATATATATATATATCAAATTGAGGACATTTTATATTAGTGCAATATTGTTAACAACACTTAGACAATAATGAGATAAATATTGTACTAATACTGCACCAATTTTGTTTGCTAAAAAGCTTAATCACAACTTTTCATCTTATTTCTTTTCATCTGACCTGATGATGTTTAATAGTAACAATGCAACATAACAATAAAAATGCTAAATAACAATAGCAATAACTATGCAACATACCATAACTGATTGCAATGACTAAAAAGTAGAAAACAAAAAAAGTATAGCAAAAAGATTTTCCAAAAAATATAATCTTTTTTGTACTTAAAAACAGAAAATAAACTTTTAAATTTAAATATAATAGTTCAGCAAAATAAAGATTGACAGGTCTGTTTTAAAATGAACTTTGAGCAGACGTGCCAATTTTTAGGTTACTGAATATTAAATTAAAATTAAAAAGTTTATTTTCTGCTTTTTAGTACAAAAAAAGATATACTTTTTGGAAAATATTTTTGTTATATTTTATTCTACCTATAATAATTCTTTAATACACGTCAAAAATACGTTTAAATCTTGACAACTAATGGAGTTTTTTTTTTATAGGTTAAACCTAAAAAAGATTTTATTCTGAACGGATAACCGATCAAAACAAAACGTTTTGTCTATAACTGTTGTTTCGACGTTTAATAGATAATAAGGTGTTTATAGGGTGACTGTAGTATAATGCAGTTAATTAACAATGTAGCAGCTACATAAATAAAATTGGCGCAAAAAAAAAATGATTTAAAAACATGATACAAATAATATCTAATATATAGCATCTTTATACTTAAATAGAGTATTGATATACAATCTTAATAAAAAGGTTTTTTATCAAAATAATATACAATTGGAATAGTGTACCTTGTATAAGAGATATTTTAAATACATCAGGAATTTTATCTAAGACTCTTTATATAATTACTTTACCCAATAATGCTTAAAATGTTCTTATCAATATATTAAATAAAATGTTAAAATGGCCAAAACATGTGCGCAGTAACCGACGCACTAACTCATAACAGCAGCCATATTTGTTAGTAAACAACATGTAGACTGGGCTAAGGGACTTATTCGTACTTACCGTAAATATATTTCCGTAATTTTTTAATAAAAATTACGCGTCACTTTCCAAAATTTTTGAAATCAGTTTCGGCTGGCCATTTTTCTTATATCTTTGACATTATGATACTGAGAATTGGTTTCTTTATTTTTACATTTAATGTTTATTCAGGTAATTTTGAACTTAAAAATATTGACTTAATCATAATGCAAGTATGTCCAGAAATATCAGACAGCCACTCTTCATCAATTTGGTTTCAAGCAAAATAGCTCCACCCTGCATGCAGAGTTCCTATTGAGTGAGACATTAAAACATTATAATAATAATAACTCGCTTGTATATATCTGTAGTTTAGACGCAAATAAGGCTTTCGATAGCAAAAACTTACCGCTATCAGTAGTTCGCGCACTACAATATAATATTTATACTGAAAGTCAAATTGTTTCCGATTGTAAAGTTGGAACAACAGTAGTGGACTTATACACTGGTATTATTGCTAATGCAGATGATATAATCCTGCAAATTCCTACTCTTTCTGGGCTACAAGAGTTGAATCATAAAGTTCAAAAGCAATGACAAAACCTCTATATCAAATTAAACACAGAAAAAACCGAGTTCATTATCTCCGGTAAAAGTTTAGTTACAAAAAACATAATACAAATTAGTGCAATTGTTCAAATCGCTGGCTATACTAAATCTATACTAAATCATATGATTTAAAAATTTGTGATTATATTTGCAAAGATAAAAATTTGTGATTATGCTACAACTCTCCATTGGAAATAATTTTAAAGGTTTGTGATTTTGTATTTAATATAATTGCAATTATTAAGTTAAAAACATAAACTTTTCTTTAAAATATTTACACTGCAAAACAAGGTTTTGCAATGTAAATACTTTATTATGCTACATGTCTCAAACATACAGCAATTAAAATGCAATAAAATCAGGCTATTTATTTACAGTAAGCAAGAAATATCAGGCACAACAACTGTTATGGAGTCAATAGCTGTTAATAAAATTCTAATTTTTTTCATTGCCAAATTAATGCTTATCATATTTCTTTATTTAAATGGTTTCGCAGTGGTGAAAATTACAAATTGAAAAACTATAATATATTTGAAAAATCATTGAAAAAAATTTGGTATTAAGAGATTATTTCCTGCTTGTGGGAAGATGTACTTCTGAAAAGCAGCCCATTATCAAAGTGGTAAACAATTTGATGAAGATTAAGAAAATAATCTTTTTAAAAAAGTTGTTTTTGTTTTTATGATTGTAGGGCTTCAAAAATTTATTCTTATGTTTTACAATCCTCATCTAAAGTTTACATAACAGGTTTATGTTTGAAAAAAGAAATTGATGAGTGTATTACCTCAATGCACAAATCTAAATTTAAGATAAGAGCTGTTGTTACCGATAACCATTCTACAAATGTTAATGCATTTTTGTAGTTTCACAAACCATACATTGGAGATGGAAAATTATTAATTTATCATTTAGTTTAGAAAAGAAGTGTTTAAAACATACTTTTTATTCTCGGTTTTTCTTTTTTTAATTATTAAACAGGCAAGAAAAAGCAAAATTAATTATCAAGTCACAAATTTTGGAAACAACAAACAAGTTGTCAACATATATATATATAATATATATATATATATATATATATATATATATATATATATATATATATATATATATATATATATATATATATATATATATATATATATATATATATATATATATATATATATATATATATATATATATATATATATATATACTAAAGCAAGTAATAATGGTAAAAATTAACAAAAAGATTTTGATGTTAAACTTATGATCAATAAACCTTACTTTATAAAGAAAAGAACCTATATACTCAATTCAACCTCTGTCTAATTTTATTTATCATCATTCTAGTATTTTATGTTATTTCTCTTATTCTAATAAAACATTGCAGTCAATCTTTTTCAATTAAAAATTTGATCAAGCAGTTTCAATTTTACAAATAAAAACCACCAACAATGGGGAATCAAATATAAATCTCGTATTGTTAATAATATTTTTTATAATAAAAAATTACATATTCATTGAGAAAAGATCAAGTAAAAGAATTCCATAAAAGACAAAATAAACATTTCTAGCAAAAATTAATTCTTTTAATTTCAATTATAAAAAATACAAAACTACAAACCTTTTTTTTTGTTCAATGGAGAGTTGTAGACAATCTTAGCAACATGAAAGATTATTTTTAGCAGCATGTTGGTATGCGTTGATATAGTTATCTGAAAGCCTACTTCAGTATTCTGTGTTATTGGAATAAACTGAAGCAGGCAATCAGTTAACAGAAAATCCAGCACAAAATAATGTAAGTGCTCAAAAAAAATCTAACTATCATTAAACTATTTTAATAAAATAAAAATAAACAGTTATAGTGCAAACAAGACTCTTAACCTTAACAAAAATTATTTATACTTGAGCCGTAAAAAAACTGGCCTCTTAATTTTTTACGGAAAATGCAACAAATCAGGCCGTGTAATTTAAGTAGGCCATGATATATATATATATATATATATATATATATATATATATATATATATATATAATGAAAATAGAGCTTTATGAAAATTTAGTTCCGAATAATCTTGACTACAACGTTTTGCCAACGTAAAAGTACAATGCTGAATCAACGTAAATACAACGTTTTGCCTAACGTTGGGCCAACGTAATAAAACGTTGAATCAACGTAGAAAATATAACCATTTTCCGACTTTAAATAAATGTTTTATTAACATCGGTTTTTAGTTGTTGGCGACGTCGCATTTGTAATCATAATGATATAAAAACAACGTTGCCTGCCGATGTTGGGCCAACGAAACGCGGGACATTGTTCTAATGTTTTAACAACGTATGTGTGCTAGCTGGGATATTAATTAACTAAGATTTTAATTTTAAGTAAATTAATATTTTAATATAAATGTTATTTTTATATAAATTCATAAATATTATTTTTGTCTTTGCACCATAATCTTATATATATTATATTTTTTTGTATAACTGATTAATTCGTTTCTATGGAAATAAATTAAAGCGATTCTAATAATACTCAAAAAATTGTTGTTAACCATCGCCAAATATATCAAAAGTACTCGACTTTAAAATTGTTATAAAAACTAAAAAACTTAATAATTTGAAATGATTTTTTTTAAGAGTGTCATGTATCATTTGTAGTATAGGAAAATAAAATAAAAAATGTTTTTACCCTACGGGCATTTGTTTTTAAAAGTTACGTTCTAAATGTCTTTTAAACGTGTTTTAAACGTCTTTTAAACGTTATTTACGTAAGAATGTTTAGAAGACGTTTAAAAGACATTCAAATACATTTAAAACGTTACTTTTAAAAACAAATGCCCGCTGGGTACCCCTCGGGCGGTATAAATATAATTCATAAAAAAGTGCGTTTTTTCAAAAAAGTCACAATAAAAATAAGAACGTAAGAAATCATTTAAAACAAAAAAGTAATTTTTTTTAACCTAGCAACATGACTTAAATATTGGTATTTATAAAAGTTTTTAAATTTTTCGCAATTATATTTATTTTATACGAACTATAAACATTGAGAAAATTAGAGCAAAAAAAAGGTTGCGTGTTAGTAGCTAAATATATTCCTGGTTAAATCCAATTTAACCAGGAATATATTTCATTTTGCATTTGACCAGGAAGTTCACGCTTCTTCTTTACCATGACGCGGAATATGTCCACAACTCATTTCGAACCTGGATCTCCTGCTTATAAAGCAAGCGCTCTAACCACTGCGCTACGGCTGCACATTTGAAATTTGGCCCACTTATTTATTGCAATAGTATTTACAACATACACTACAGTAGTAATTTTTACTGCTTTTCTCATTTAGTACTTTTTTAAGATTTTGTATCCTTAACTACCCCATTTTTGCCCAAATTTACAAAAATGCTAATACTTTCTCAAAGTTTAGACCTAACTTAAACCGTTTTGTCCTCGACCCAACGACATAAGTAATACATCACAAAAATTTCAATCATAAATTATAAACGATTGCTAAAAAATTTAATTTTTTTAGCTTTCTAATAGTATTTTATACAATGTGAGAAAAAAAAAACATTTGTAAAAGTAGAAAATCAAATTTTTTTCCAAATTACTGTACTACCACCTTAAATTAGGTAATTTTAATAAAAAATACTGGGTAAAATGAGCATTAGGGTATCTCAAGGCATAGGCTAAAAAAACATTTTATACGCATACCCCCTAATATTTTTCTATTTGACCCTAAATATTCGAATATAAAATATAAAAGCGATTAGACAACGGTAGCCCTGAACGGTAACGGTGCCGACTTGATCCCAAACACAAAATATTAATTTTTGTATCAGGTTTGCATAGAGAATTTCGAGAAGTTGATTGAATAAAACACTAATATACCCGAAATTTATACTATTAATATATAATAATATTAATATTTTATAGATAAAAAACATTATTCTGCAAATTTTCTTTTTAAAGTTTGTTTTTTGCAATCAAGATAAATCTTTCGGTGTTCTTGTACGCAGCGTAATAAAAATTGTCTTTTTTTCTCCTCGACTGTTATTAGGCCATAGAACTCTTGCATCATTTTGACTGCTCTTTCAGCAGTATCGTTGCTGGTCCTGAGCATTGAAACCTTCTTTTTGGCCTGAAACGAAACGTTATTTGACCATAAAGAAGGTTTTTCGTCCAAAAAACTGTGATTAGTTTGCAGCCGGGTGAACAAAGTCTTACTTTTCACTGAAACGAAGTCGTAGATGTTTTTATCTGAAATAAAAAAGGTATGCAATTTACTTTAAAAAATAATTAGTAAATAAAAATGACAGTTGCTATATTTATTAATAAAACTTACCATACAAGGAACCACAGAGTTCCTCTTTGGATGGTATATAGCATTTACCATAGCTCAATATAATGTCACTGTTAAAGTTTTCAACCATTTTTTTTTTATCTCCTTGGTCAAATCATCGTCGTCAAATAATGATAAAGCAGTTACTTCATCACTTAAATACCATAGATGCTGGCTTAATTTCTGCACAGCTGCTTTTGAGATGTTTTTGTCGATTGTTTTGTAGGTTTTCATTGGTTTTAAAAAGCATAAATCCAGATATGGTGCTTATATCGCCAAAATGCATTTGCAACATCTTAGGTAAAGCCGTTTACCTAAGATGTTGCAATGAATAAGCAAACAGCTAATAGTGCCTCCTTATCCTTATTCGACATTTTTAATTGATCATTAAAAAGTGTCATCTTCAGGGCATAAATTGCTTTTGCCATCCACCTGGCTAGGTGCGTGGCACCTGGAGGTCTAATTTTAAATGTTCTATTTTTATCTCCGCCTAAAAATATGATTGAGAGCTGAATTATTTTGCAATAGTCATCTCGGGCTATAGATTTCATTAACTCAGATTCGTAAAATTTCATCAAGTTTTCTATTTCTGAAATAGTCAAATACGAATCAATTTTTTCTTTGAAGCTCTGTGTTTTATGAGTCGACATTTTTCCAGTTATTACGGAACTTTTTAAACAGCGGAATATCAGAGCTTGTTGTTACTTGGCTGATTTTTGCTTCAAATACGGCTTTTAATATTAACTCATATATTTGATGACGGCAAGAAAAAATGAGCAAATCATTAATACAATCTGTGTTAGATGCCGTAGTATCACAACAAAAAATTTGAACTTTATCCTCAAGATTTCATTCCATTTTTAGTTGTTGGCGACGTCGCATTTGTAATCATAATGATATAAAAACAACGTTGCCTGCCGATGTTGGGCCAACGAAACGCGGGACATTGTTCTAATGTTTTAACAACGTATGTGTGCTAGCTGGGATATTAATTAACTAAGATTTTAATTTTAAGTAAATTAATATTTTAATATAAATGTTATTTTTATATAAATTCATAAATATTATTTTTGTCTTTGCACCATAATCTTATATATATTATATTTTTTTGTATAACTGATTAATTCGTTTCTATGGAAATAAATTAAAGCGATTCTAATAATACTCAAAAAATTGTTGTTAACCATCGCCAAATATATCAAAAGTACTCGACTTTAAAATTGTTATAAAAACTAAAAAACTTAATAATTTGAAATGATTTTTTTTAAGAGTGTCATGTATCATTTGTAGTATAGGAAAATAAAATAAAAAATGTTTTTACCCTACGGGCATTTGTTTTTAAAAGTTACGTTCTAAATGTCTTTTAAACGTGTTTTAAACGTCTTTTAAACGTTATTTACGTAAGAATGTTTAGAAGACGTTTAAAAGACATTCAAATACATTTAAAACGTTACTTTTAAAAACAAATGCCCGCTGGGTACCCCTCGGGCGGTATAAATATAATTCATAAAAAAGTGCGTTTTTTCAAAAAAGTCACAATAAAAATAAGAACGTAAGAAATCATTTAAAACAAAAAAGTAATTTTTTTTAACCTAGCAACATGACTTAAATATTGGTATTTATAAAAGTTTTTAAATTTTTCGCAATTATATTTATTTTATACGAACTATAAACATTGAGAAAATTAGAGCAAAAAAAAGGTTGCGTGTTAGTAGCTAAATATATTCCTGGTTAAATCCAATTTAACCAGGAATATATTTCATTTTGCATTTGACCAGGAAGTTCACGCTTCTTCTTTACCATGACGCGGAATATGTCCACAACTCATTTCGAACCTGGATCTCCTGCTTATAAAGCAAGCGCTCTAACCACTGCGCTACGGCTGCACATTTGAAATTTGGCCCACTTATTTATTGCAATAGTATTTACAACATACACTACAGTAGTAATTTTTACTGCTTTTCTCATTTAGTACTTTTTTAAGATTTTGTATCCTTAACTACCCCATTTTTGCCCAAATTTACAAAAATGCTAATACTTTCTCAAAGTTTAGACCTAACTTAAACCGTTTTGTCCTCGACCCAACGACATAAGTAATACATCACAAAAATTTCAATCATAAATTATAAACGATTGCTAAAAAATTTAATTTTTTTAGCTTTCTAATAGTATTTTATACAATGTGAGAAAAAAAAAACATTTGTAAAAGTAGAAAATCAAATTTTTTTCCAAATTACTGTACTACCACCTTAAATTAGGTAATTTTAATAAAAAATACTGGGTAAAATGAGCATTAGGGTATCTCAAGGCATAGGCTAAAAAAACATTTTATACGCATACCCCCTAATATTTTTCTATTTGACCCTAAATATTCGAATATAAAATATAAAAGCGATTAGACAACGGTAGCCCTGAACGGTAACGGTGCCGACTTGATCCCAAACACAAAATATTAATTTTTGTATCAGGTTTGCATAGAGAATTTCGAGAAGTTGATTGAATAAAACACTAATATACCCGAAATTTATACTATTAATATATAATAATATTAATATTTTATAGATAAAAAACATTATTCTGCAAATTTTCTTTTTAAAGTTTGTTTTTTGCAATCAAGATAAATCTTTCGGTGTTCTTGTACGCAGCGTAATAAAAATTGTCTTTTTTTCTCCTCGACTGTTATTAGGCCATAGAACTCTTGCATCATTTTGACTGCTCTTTCAGCAGTATCGTTGCTGGTCCTGAGCATTGAAACCTTCTTTTTGGCCTGAAACGAAACGTTATTTGACCATAAAGAAGGTTTTTCGTCCAAAAAACTGTGATTAGTTTGCAGCCGGGTGAACAAAGTCTTACTTTTCACTGAAACGAAGTCGTAGATGTTTTTATCTGAAATAAAAAAGGTATGCAATTTACTTTAAAAAATAATTAGTAAATAAAAATGACAGTTGCTATATTTATTAATAAAACTTACCATACAAGGAACCACAGAGTTCCTCTTTGGATGGTATATAGCATTTACCATAGCTCAATATAATGTCACTGTTAAAGTTTTCAACCATTTTTTTTTTATCTCCTTGGTCAAATCATCGTCGTCAAATAATGATAAAGCAGTTACTTCATCACTTAAATACCATAGATGCTGGCTTAATTTCTGCACAGCTGCTTTTGAGATGTTTTTGTCGATTGTTTTGTAGGTTTTCATTGGTTTTAAAAAGCATAAATCCAGATATGGTGCTTATATCGCCAAAATGCATTTGCAACATCTTAGGTAAAGCCGTTTACCTAAGATGTTGCAATGAATAAGCAAACAGCTAATAGTGCCTCCTTATCCTTATTCGACATTTTTAATTGATCATTAAAAAGTGTCATCTTCAGGGCATAAATTGCTTTTGCCATCCACCTGGCTAGGTGCGTGGCACCTGGAGGTCTAATTTTAAATGTTCTATTTTTATCTCCGCCTAAAAATATGATTGAGAGCTGAATTATTTTGCAATAGTCATCTCGGGCTATAGATTTCATTAACTCAGATTCGTAAAATTTCATCAAGTTTTCTATTTCTGAAATAGTCAAATACGAATCAATTTTTTCTTTGAAGCTCTGTGTTTTATGAGTCGACATTTTTCCAGTTATTACGGAACTTTTTAAACAGCGGAATATCAGAGCTTGTTGTTACTTGGCTGATTTTTGCTTCAAATACGGCTTTTAATATTAACTCATATATTTGATGACGGCAAGAAAAAATGAGCAAATCATTAATACAATCTGTGTTAGATGCCGTAGTATCACAACAAAAAATTTGAACTTTATCCTCAAGATTCCAGTCTACAAGTGCTTTCCAAATCGCTTTTGCCTGTTCTCTTCATGATGAGTTTTCTAATCTTGGTACAGCGATCAATTGTTCTTTATTTCCATATGAAACAACTATCGGTAGACGTTCTTCTTTTGATTTTCGGGCATCTAAAGCAGGCAACAGTTTTCCATCAAAGTGAACGGTCACAACCTGTGGCATCTCATTTTGAAAATCTATTTTTATAGCTTCAGCGCGCTCTTTGCGTTTTTTGATGCGAATTCTTTGAATTGAGGACTTACTTATTGGAAATTCATCAGTATTATATCCAAGTGCCTCAAAAGTAGCTTCAAGAATATACACAGAATCTCTCATACTTAATAGACACCTGTCTAGCGCTGCTACTAATTTTGGAGTGATGAAGCTTTTCCGCATAGATATTTTACTTGTTTCGGGTTGTGCGCTCTCGATCTGAGTTGGCAAATCTTCTTCCAAATGTAAGTTTTCTTCCGAAGCAGATGGTGAATCTTTTTGTAAAGTATCATGAAATGATGACAAAGGAATTGACTCTGCGAAATAGTTAGATCTTTGTTTCTCTTCCTCAATAATTCTTAAGCGCGCCCTTTCCTCTTTATCAGCTAGTTTTTTGTTTACACCACTTAAGTGACCCGGTCGACCTGGCTCCCTTTGTTGTTGCAAAAATAACTTATCTTCTTCTATTTTAATTAAATGAAGTGCAACGGCGTGGGCGATATCAAACAAATTGTCTAAGATTCTGACTAACTTTTGTTGACGTTTAAATACGTCTTGGGTTTTGTGTAAATTTTTTTGCAAATCCCTCCAAACTTTATATAACTTTACAAGTTTCTTTACACAATTAGGAAACGATTTTGTAGGTATATGCGCCTTTTCCCAATAAATAATACACTCCTTAACAGTGAGATTTGCGCTATTATTTAGATTTAATTTCACTTCACGAATGTTATAAAATAGCACTGCTAAAACTTATCCATTAGAAGGAAGCTTTGATCCCGGTATTTGATGTTTTGAGTCACCTATTCAAAATGTATCATTTTTAAAACTGCGTAATTGTACATATATGTTGACAAAGCAAAATCAATGTGGGTACTGAACTCTACAGTAAAAGAAAAGCAAATTATAACAAGCACATCGATCGTTCGCGCGCGTCTGCCATAGTTAGCAAGTCTTGACAAGTTCCGATGCAGGTCGGCACGGGTTATCGTGATCTTACGTCACTCAAATTTTGTTTACAATTGTTTTAACATCATTCTAACAAATTAAGAGGGTATGCGTTAAAAAAATTAAACTTTAATTTTTTAAGGACACCCTAATGAGCATGTTCGTATCAGTGGCGGATTAAGACTTCTTAGAGCCCGGAGCTCATTTTGTTTTTGGAGGCCTTTTTATGGGCCAGAGCCTAAAAATGATTCGAAAAAAAAAAAGGTCCTCTAAAATTTTTGGGGGCCCCTAAACTTGCGGGGCCCGGGGCTATAGTCCCTCTACCCCTCCTTGATCCGCCACTGGTTTGTATTACACAGAAATAGCAATTTTAAATGAAGCCAAAAATAAATGTTTTTATGCATTTATTTTGCAAACTAAAATGGAACGGATTTTAAGCTAATATATTTTTCTTTATGAAAAAATAAATATCTATATTTCAACATCAAAATTTTGCGCCACAAATTCTTTCATGCATAATGATAATATTATAGCAAAACAAAAAGTTGATTAGCATTTTAATTACATGAGAGCCGCTAATTACTGCGTATAAATTAACGCTGATTACACTGATTTTTATTATCAGCACATAAAGTCAGTTCAAAAAATACAAAGCAACTTGAACTTCACTTCTCGCATCTTAAAAATCTTTTGGTAAGCTCATATAATCTTGGTATTCATATTACCCGAATCTACTTTACGTGAAAAATTGAAAAAAAAAAAAATGGTTAAAATCAAAAAGTATTTTAACGCATCCTTAAAAATAAAACCACCAAATAAAAAATAAGACATTTTTCATTTCTTATTTATTTATTTTTATTTCAGTATTATTACAAGAATAAAAAATGCAGTAAAATATTGATTTAAATTTCTATTAAATTAGAAATTTAATTACAAAAACAAAGATAAATAAATAGATAAAAAAATCAAGTTTTTCGTTCCAGCAAATTTCACATTGACACAGAATTCATAAAAATTTAACAAAAATCAACTTTTCAAGCTATGATGGCGAATAAAGTCTATGATGGCGATAAAGTCTTGAATTAATTGTGAATAATGCAAAGAATTAAAGTTACACATCATTACCAGACAGGTAGATATCATTACCAGACAGATTAGACCTTCTTGCGTCAAAGTTGTTCTCAAATATATTTTAATCAATTTTAATTTGGAAAAACTTTTTTCATCCAATGAAATGGTGATCGGAATTGTCAAAGCTACAAGAAGGGTTATTGTGACGTTTGAAATAGCAGTATTCAAACCATGATCATAAATAAAACGTAAAGCATCAAGAGAAGAAGAAGAAGATGAAGAGAAGAAAAAGAATCTGGATCAGTTTTGAAAAATATTTGCGATTTATTGCCTAAATATCTGATAAACATCTGAACCAGATGTTTATGTGATTGTATTATTTAAATCATTACAAAATTTCATCAAATTATTTTGTTGTAATTGTTTTTTTGTTTTGTTTTTTATTTGATATTATGCAGATATGCAAAGAAACCAAATTGACGTTCAATTTGCTCAAAACGTGTTGTTAACGACTGCTTGATCTAACAAAACATTAAATAATTTAACTCGGTATTTTCTTTTAGATCTGTCAATGATTCATATATGCTTTCATAATCAAACTGTTTGCGTGTTTACTTTCTTCGCAAGCTTACGCACACTAAAAAAAGATATAAATTTCTAGCTTTAGGCTATATTAAATATCCCACCCCTTTAATGGAAAAAGTTATACCATTAAGGTAAAAATTATACCAAAAATGATCATATATGGTTTAATTTGATACATTATGGGTATAATATTCTGCTTTAAAAAGTATAATTTTCTAGATTAAGGAATAGAATATGTGATATGCCTTTAAAGATAAGATATGTAGTATACCGTTAAAGTCATTTCTTTTTTTTTTTTTAGATGTGGCAGCTAGAAACTTGATTTCATCTAGTTCCATTTAAATTTCTTGAGTTAAATCTTTGGATGAAATTGGCTGAATAGCAGATGCAAATATTTTTTTTTTGTATTTTTACATAAACTTAGTTGCACTTTTTATACATTCCTGTGCAATGTCAAATTGCATGTTTTTTAATTATATCAATTTGTTGACAATATTAATTGCCAGTCCAGTTACTTTACTCATTGCTTATAGATTGTTAGCATTTTCTCGCAACTCATTCCACCGTCATACACTATTTGATATTATTTGATAACGAACAGCTAATATTTGATAACAAACACTATTGAATCATCTTCTTGTCAATCAAAACAATCTTGTCAATCAAAACAATCTTCTTGTCAATCAAAACAATCGTCTTGAAACTCCGTGATTACGAGGATAAAAAAACAATTATGGAGAGAGCAGTTAAATTAAAAGGAACCAATATATTTTTAAACGAAGATTTTAGTTTCACAACTCGAAAAATTCAAAAAGAACTTTTTGATCAGGCGAAGATACATCGAGCGAAAGTTGTTTACAACAAACTTATTGTTCACGAATTTCGAGAAAACACCCGCAACACAGATGTTAATCCGAATGCGTCAAAGAGTAAGCGTTTTGAGTATTTTTTTTATTATATCGAATTTTTTAAATTAGTTATTTTGAAAAAAAAGCTAAATAATGGCGTCGCTTTTTTCAGAGAAATTAGATTTTCATAATTTAAATTTAGATCTTTTTGAGGACAATTTTATATAATCTATCTGAAAAAAAAACATAAATATTTTTCAAGAGACTCAAATCAACTTAATTAACACACCGTATATTGATCCTTTTGATTTTAAAGTAAAAACAGATGATGGTTCATACAGAAATACAAAAAGTATTACACATAAACATTAGAAGCATGCAGCAAAATTTTGATAAACTTAAAGAATTTTTAAATATTTTAAATTACGCGTTCGACGTCATATCTCTTTCAGAGACTTGGCATGATACAGAAAGTACTCTTGAATTAAATTCTAATTATACGTTACCATTATACAAACTAATTAGTCAACCACGAGGTGGTGGGAAAAAAGAAGGATTAGGAATTTATGTCTTGGAAAAGTATGCTTTTAAGATAAAAAACATACTATGTTTTTCTAATAATAATTATGAAAGTCTTTTCATTGAAATTATTAATAAAAAATACCGAAACGGTTTAGTTGGATGTGTTTATCGTCCACTGAGTGGAAAAAAAAAAAACCTTTGAAACTTTTATCAAAAATACGATTATAAAAATAAATAAAGAAAATAAAACATTATATATAACTGGTGACATAAATCTTGATGCTCTTTCTAACACAAAATTTCCAAAAATAAAATTAGTTTTTGATATGTTTTTTAAATTTAATGTCTTATCAACTATTAATAAATCAACGCGAGTAACAAAAACCTCGGCAACAGCAATAGACAATATTTTTATTAATAATTATTTAGAAACGACATTTGAAACCGGTATATTTATGACAGATATTAATGATCATTTCCCGGTTTTCATAAAAACAAAAAATCTAAAAGCTATGACTGATTGTCATTCAAAAATCATACATTTGAAAAAACGAAATTTAAAAATGAGTAACACTAATAAATTAACAAATAGACTAAAACAAGAAACATGGAACAACGTATGTAAATGTCAAGAAACGAATGGAGCTTACAATGCTTTTTTAAGTACATTTTTGGAGTACTTTAATGAAACATGTCCTCAAGAGATTATAAAAATTAAGTCAAAAGCAATCGCTAATCCGTGGATGGATAAATCGTTATTAAAGTGCTCAAAAAAAAAGCAAAAACTTTACAATAAATTTCTGAAAAATAAAAACAATGATAATGAAAAAAATTAAAAAAATTATAAATAATTTTACCAAGATCTCATTAAAAATGCTAAAAAAAAAAATTACAGTAATCAAATTAACAAATGCAAATTTGATTGCAAAAAAACATGGTCCATCATCAATGTCATAATGGGAAGAAAAAAACTAAGTTCACCTTCTCTACCTAAACGAATTGTTATTGAAAACAACGATATATTTAGTCAAAAACAAATTTTGGAAGAATTCAATAAATATTTTACAAGTATTGGTCCAAATCTTGTAAAAAAAAATAGTACCAACATCTGTATCATTCAAAACCTTCCTTAAACCAACGAACAATGTTATCATGCTTGATTATGAATTAACCAATGAGGAATTTGAGGCAGCTTTTTCCTCGTTAAAAAAAAAAGGCTCCAGGATTTGATGAGATATCTAGTAATATAGTTATTGCAAACAAACATAATCTTAAAAGACCTCTAATACATATACTAAAGCTTTCGTTAAATTCTGGGATATTTCCGGATGTACTTAAATTAGCAAAAGTAACTTCATTGTACAAATGCAATGATCATTCTGACATTACAAACTACAGGGCTATATCAATACTTTCTGTATTTTCAAAACTATTCGAACGTGTAGTTTATAATAGAATCTATGATTACTTCATTAAAAACAATTTTTTTTACCCAAATCAGTTTGGTTTTCAAAAAAATCTCTCTACTGAGCATGCAATCATTAAAATAGTAAATCAAATAACTAATGATTTTAAAAATAACAAATTTACTTTAGGAGTATTTCTTGATTTATCAAAAGCATTTGATACAGTGGACCACTGTATTCTCTCAGATAAATTAAGACATTACGGAATAATTAATAAAACTTATTATTGGATTAAAAGCTATCTTACAAACAGAAAACAATATGTAAATAATGCCCAATCTGGAGTGTTAAATGTCATATGTGGAGTTCCGCAAGGATCGATTCTTGGTCCACTTCTTTTTTTAATATATATAAATGACTTCTGTAATGCATCCTTAAAACTTAATTCAGTCATGTTTGCTGATGACACGAATTTATTTCTTACCAACAACGATATCAAGAAATTATATGCGGACATAAATATTGAACTAAATAAAGTAAATAACTGGTTTAAGGCTAACAAACTCTCACTTAATGCCGAGAAAACAAACTATACACTTTTTCATAAAAAAACACAAGAAGAAAATCTTCCTCTCAAGTTGCTGAACCAATTTATAAATGATAAATTACTTAAAAAGCAATCCAATATAAGATTCTTGGGAATCGTTGTTGATGAAAAATTATCCTGGCTTCCTTATATAATATATCTAGTCAAAAATTACCAAAAGCATAGGTTTAATGTATCGAGTTTGCTCGTACATCAATACAAATAGTTTAAATTAATCTACTTTGGGCTAATTCACAGCCTCATCAGCTATGCAAACATTTCATGGGCAAGTACTCTAAAAGCAAAGCTTAAGAAACTTTATAGTTTTCAGAAACATGCCTGTAGAATCATTTACTTTAAAAATAGGCGGGAACACGCTAATCCCTTGATGAAAGATATGAAAATGATGAATGTGTTTGAAACAAATATCTACCAGCATTTAATTTTCATGTATCGTTACAATCACAATATCTCTCCTATAAGCTTTAATAATAAGTTTGAGTTAAATAAAAATGATAACTATAATCTTAGAGCGAATATGTTGAACACATATAAACTGCCTAGGATAATAAATAAATATTCAGAATACAGTATTTTATATCGAGGTCCAAAAGTATGGAATATTTTTCAAAAAGGGTTCAAAGGTACGGTGAGTTCATTAAGTTCATTCAAGTTTTTAACAAAAAAAGAATTCCTTAAAACCTGTGAAACATTTTTTGTTAATAATGCATTGGATAAATTCTCTTAAATACGTTTTTGTTTTGTTTCTACTTTTGTTTGTTGCTTGACAAATTTTATTAGCGGATTACGCATTTTGTTATGATATTTTATTGAAATTTTTATTTTGTATGTCATATTACGATATTTTAATTAAATCTTGTTAAAGGGGTTCTATGAAAAGATTGCGATGACGTTCTGTCATCTTCTTTGAGCTCCTATCAGTTTTACTTGTTTTGTTAAATTTTATATTATGTAAAGGAATTTGTAAAATTCTTATGTTATGTAAACAGAGAAAGAAAGAAAAAAAAAAAAAAAAAAAAAAAAGAATCTGCATTCCGATTCGGAAATATCAGATTACTGTCAAAGTTTGGACATGAGTTTTAAATATCTTCCATTGCTGTTTTGAAGCACCAAACAAAAAATAAATTTGATGCAAAATTCCAATCTTCAGTTCTTGCAATCACAAAAAGTGATTAAAGCAACGACTAAAGATTTTTCCACGTATTTATATTAAGTTAATACTGCATCTTATTTTCCACCCCTATTTGAGCTTTTATCAAGTTTAAAGTAAATTAAAATTGTTAAATAAATGTTTAAAACTCCGTTTAAATATGAAAAAATAAGCATCTCCGTAAATGATAAATAAAAGTAAATAAAAAACAAAGGTAAAATTCTTTTTCAAAAAACTAAAACAATATAAAGTTTTTTATTAAATAAGATAATATTTTTTTTCTATTATTTTTTAATAGACTTTTTTTTTTGTGATGATCCACCTTACGGTTCTTTCTATTTGTCTCTTTTTTTGTGTGTGTACTTTTCTGTAAAAGTAGAAATGCAATGTTCAGCATATTGAAACCAGAAATTAAATTTCTTCCAAAAGCCTAAACCTCTACAAAATCCAGTTACTTTTCTGAAATTGCTTCTTAACATTTATACTACAAACATAAACAAAAAAATTCATGCTTATAAAGGTAATGCAACAACATTTAATAGCCAAACTGCATATTTAAGGTTGTTACGCCAATTAAATCAAATTGAGGTTAACCCAATGATATATATATATATATATATATATATATATATATATATATATATATATATATATATATATATATATATATATATATCATTAATATTAACCTCATTATATATATCGTAATATATATCATTAGGTTAATCCAACTGCAAATTCGCGTCAAAAAATGCAAATGCGGTTGGTTCAACAGTACAGGCTGCTCGGAATACTTTTATATCGGAAGTTATAATACTGGATAAAGTATTAGGAATATTGCAATATATTGTTTTTGGTCATAGTGTACCACTTTTTAAGAGTTATAAATGTTTAAAAGAGTTATGATTTTATTAAAAGGTTTCGGGCCTGGTGTAGCACCTTTTTTTAAGTAATTGTAAATGTTTAAAAGAATTATGATTTTATTAAAAAGTTTTGATTATGGTGTAGCACCTTTTTATAAATTATTTGTAAATGTTTAATAGAATCATAATTTTAATCAAAGTCTAAAAAATAGATCTTAATAACAAATAGTCACTAAATGCCTAATAAACAAATAATAAAACTAAAAAAATAACATAGATAAAGAAATAAAAAGAATAGATTTAACAAGATTAAAAAACGAAAGAAAACCTTAAAAAAAAATTTTTAATACAATTATCAATTGTTGTTAAACTGTTGATGAATTTTTTTCAAAATCTTAACAAAAAATCCAAGAAAAAATATAAAAAATGAACAAAAACGGAACTCTTATGCGACTGTTTTAATTTTGATTAAATATGATTACTGACAACGTTCTAATTGCGGTAGGTTATGGAACATTACCATTTCAGTTAGTAGGAATTTATTTGGTAACTAAAGTACGAAAAAAACTAAATGATATTCAATTCTTAATTTTGATTGGTATTTGTTTGGTTGAGATACAACTTGCTGTTTTGATACCTTCAAGAATTTTATTAAAAATTTTGAATGTAAAAAAAGCAGACCATTTGACGTCAATTTACATTGGTATTGGTTTAGCATTAGAATACTATTGCAGTATCTTTATATTAACCGCTAATCGCTTTTCGGAACTTTACTTTAATCTTCGTTATTATCAAATTTGGAAATACAACCGAGTTAAATTATTTATGGTAACCGTTTTAGTAATCTCTGTGATTGTTTCAGCGCTTTTAATGCTTTATGAAACATTTGAATCTTACAAAAGTTACGAAACATTTGATAAAATAAAAAGATTTAGTAGCCAATATTATTTTCCTGTTTTTAACGGATTTTTAATGATATGTATTTTTTCGACCTATGGTTATATTTACTATCGGTATCGAAAGTTAAACGTCATAAATATAACTAACTTCTATTTTGATAAAAAAAATTGTACGCCATTAACTCCAGCGAACCGAAAGCGTTCTTGTAGAGGCTTTTTAATGTTAAGTTTATTTGTGCTATCTTTTACAATATTTATTACAACGCCAGACACAATTAATTGCTATTTTTACATAACAAAACAAGATAAATACTTAAACTCAAGTTACGTGATAATTTCATACTACCTAGCTTTTTTATCAGATGTTTTTATATACACATTTCTTTCTCCACCTATAAGGTACGAATTGAAAAGATTGTTGACGTGGCAAAGAAAACTAAAAACATAATTGTGATTCTAAAGTATAACTATTTGAGAATTCTTTAATAATTACAGGCATTTTTGATGTGCATTATTAATAATTTGTACATAATAAAGTTTAATATTTAAATTTGTGCATAATAAAGTTTAATATTTATTTAATTAAGTTTTAATGGTGTCGTACATCACAGTAATAATAAAATTTGCAAGGGTTGGTCAAACTCCAACTTGGCCAATTAATTCTTAACTACAGTTTAGTTATACAAAAAATTTTCAAACCCAATTTTTTAAAATTTTAACTTTCTTGATTCCTCTGGGTGTTTAAATATCTAAAAAAAAAAAAAAAAAAAAACGCTTTTGTCGGAGTTGCTACCAATGAAAAGTACAACTAATTGAAAAAAAGGTCATTACAATTTTTATAAATTTTTGAAACATATGGTCTATAGAAATTTTATAGAATTCTATTGAAATTATAGAGAATGTCAAATAATTTCTATAAACATTCCTATATAACTTTTTTTCTTTATATATTTGTATAGAAAAAAAAAGGTTACATAGTACTTTTTACAAAAAATACTTGACATAGAAGTTTTTTAGAACTCTATATAAAATCTATAGGAAAAATGTTTTAACAGTTTATAGAAATTCTATAGATTTTTTTTTACCTGGATATAAAGTAATTCTTTCTATATTATTAATTTTTTGCATATGGCATTAAGTGCCATATGCAAAAAATTTGAATACGTACTGCCATGACAAATGAACCTCACTGATTTCAGTATACGAAGTAATCTAATATTTAAAATTTTGAAATTTTAACACACTTTTAAAGCGATAATGTGTTGAACCTTTAAATATAAAGTGTTGTTTTAGAGCATATATATATAATAGGCTGATTAAATTTTTTTAAGACATTTATCTATAGTATAAGGTTCTGAGACTCCACCTTCCCACCTTTAGACCTCACTGAAAAAATATCTGCAAAAAAGATTATCATAATATATACTTTAAAAATATATACTTTAAAATCAAAACAATATAGTTCTAGCATTCAAGAGTTCCTACAGTTTACAATAAAAAATAAAAATTAATTATAAAACTATAAATACCGGGTTGATCATTAAATAAAAAAATTGTTATCACTTGATTCGTTTGACTCATCTTCTCCTTCCTGCAACAAAAAAGTTTTAAGCAAGCAAAGAGCTTGATTCTCAAAAGAGATTGAATGAGTGAGTTAATAATTTCCATAAAACGCATAAATTAGTCAAGCAACCCAGCAATAAAGGTTTTTTTTTTCAAATGACTTTTTTTTTTCAAATGACCACACGCCTTAAAATCTTGTTGTTTGTTTCTCCAGTTTTTCCATTTTCAAATAGAATGTCATTTTCAATAGATGCTTTACCACGAAGGAGAATTTTGTAAAGTATTAGATAGCAAAGAATATATGAAAAGTAGATTAATTCAGTTTCTTTGCAAACCAGCAAAAAAAAAAAATTTGAGTTATTTTAATTCAAGAAAAATAAATAAAAAGTTTTTTGGTCGGTTTTTTAACAAGTTACCAGGTTTAAAAATGATGGTGGGACCAGTAGTTGTTGTGGTTCTTCATCTTTAAGACACTTTTAGGTGTTAAATTACCAGATGATTACTCATTTCCAAAGAGATTTGATGGCAATTTTTTAAGAAGCACCTTTTTCTAAGTAACCGTTAACCTCAAGCCACTCTTCACAAGACTTCACAAGAAGTCTTGTGAAGAGTGGCTTGAAGTTAACGGTTACTTAGAAAAACAGTTTTTCTCAGTACATTATTTTTTTGTTTCAATTCATTTTATGTTCCATTGTTTGCTATCTTCAATTTCTATTACTAGTGTCTCAACCATCTTGAACTTCAGCCATCTTGAACTTCAGCCATCTTGAACTTTAAAGTCTTCAACAAAATCCTATAAAGAGTATAATTTTGGTTTGAGATTTATCTTTTTTGAAAAAAAGAAAAAGAATGAAGACTTTTTTTCTCCATCCTAGAAATATGAAAAAACTTAGTTTTTTACTAAACTCATGACTTATGGTTCGACTATGAATACCTCTTGACATCGTGTTCTAGAAAGTTTTTTAATGAAACACACTATGTTAAGTGTCAATTCTTTCTGGTTTACATTGTTACTTGGAAGCAAGCACTTGTATAACTATAAAATGATTAGTGAAATAGAATGGAAAAAAATTTCATATCAAAGAGCTATGAGGTTTAGATAAATTTAAATTCAGATTTTTGGCCAGATATTTCCATTTGAGTTTTAGCATTTCATCTTCATACGGTTATAAAGATATTTTAAACATAATTTTCCAAGATAACTGCCAATGACTACAAAGGTATTTTTTTCTTTAAAGTTAAAGTTTTTACGTTGACTTGACTGTTCTGTCAATTGAAGATTCAGACAGAAACCTTGCCAGAGGGCACACAACATTGTATCAACGGTGTATTTACGTTAGATTTTATGTCAGTACAATGTTGCCGGTTCGGCAAAATAGGAAGCTTTTGTAACGTAAAACTCCTACGTTAGATTTACGTTAGATATTAACGTTATATCAACGTAAAATTCTAAAGTTTGATTAACGTTATACTATTGTAAATATAAGTTTGAAAAACATTGGCGTTTTACATTTACGTAAAATATTGATTGTAATTGTTTAATATTAAATGTTAATATAATTATACAGTTATACTCATATAACTCTAAGCCGAAGCTGTTTATACGCGGCTTCGTATCATGGTTATTATTATCCAAATCTTTCTTTGGCTGTCTTCCCAAAACCTATTGATATCGGAAAAAAACCGTCAAATCACTCCGTAAATATCAAACAATAGTTGACACAAAAATGAAACATAATTACCCCCCACCGATAGACTTAATTTTTAAAATTCTTCAATTCTATCTTTTACCTTTTTTGGGAAAAATTAATTTTATAAAGCAAAAAATGGACTGATAAAAATTTTAAATTATGTTTTCACGATTTTTATCATTAGATAAAAATCAGATATCATATACGGTATTTAATAAAGCACAGTACTCAGTTCGTTTTAAATTTTTTTTTTTTTTTAATTTTTTTTTATAAATTTGCGGTAAAAATATTAGAACTTTGCATTTGTAAAATATCTAAATGGCGGAAACAAGAAGAAGACAAAATTGTCTAATTGCCAAGCCCCTAATAATCCGTAAGTAATAGCCAATAAAGACTTGTCTTTAAAAATTTTGTCAAATACAAAAAAACTGAAAAAAAAAAAAAAAAATAATAATAATGATAAATTCTAATATTTATCTTCAATAATAAATAAACTTTTTTCGTTTGTTTGTCTTCTCAAAACAACCAAACGAAAAAAATATTCAAGATTATATATAGCAGTTTTCAATTATTACGATTAGGAATTCAATATTAATAAATATAAAACAAAGAATTAGAAATTTTAAGAAAAATTTGTATTTATAAAATGAAATGATTAATAAAATGAAAAAATATTAAAAAAAAAACAAGAGTTTTTTAAGAAATCGAATTTTTTAAATCTTTGCAAATAAATATAGCATAAAATATTTGAAAGGTTAATAGTTAAATATAGCTCTAGAAGAAGTCCTCTATGTTTTAATTAATTAAAACTATTTCTGTTCGTTTTGATTTAAAATTATTGATGTTTGAAAGCTTTTTGGTGTTGTTTCTGATTACTATACTCCAAAATTGGGGGCTTATAGCTGTGATAGAAAGCTTATTGGCTTGAAAGAAAGTTTTAGCTTGAATTCGATTATTGTTTGCATGTCTAGTAAGATGTTTGTGGTGCATTTTTTTAAATGGCGTTTTAAAAATATTGGGCATTGTATTGTCATTAACACTAAATATTTATTTGCTAAACATTCAATGTTTTTAGATTAATAAATAGTGATTGTGAATGAGAGAGACAGTCTGCGTTGCATATTTTTCTTATGGTTTTTCTTGTTTGTTAAATATTTAGTTTAGTTTTTTAATTAGTGCTGCGCCAAGCAATGTTAGCATAATTGAGAAACAACGAATATAAGAGGACTTGATATATTTTAAGCAATTTTGATTTAGGTATAGTTTTAACGTATAAAGTATGTCAATATTTAAAAAAAAATTATTTTCAATTAATTTTATGTTTTTATGCCACAGCACTGACACCGGATGAGAATAAACAACAAAGTATAATACCCGTTAAGAATATATAAGTACAATAAAATATTTTCTAATCATTTTTAGAAAACATTTTATTGTACTTATATATTGTCACTGTGTATGTGTGTGTGTGTGTGGGGGGGGGGGAATACTACTGAGTAGGTCAAATAGTAGTAGGTCACAAATTTTTGTAAAAGGAACTTACGCCGATAAAACGGATAACAAACTAGGCTTTTTCTATCCTTTTTTTCTTTCATATCTTAATTTGTAATCGTTTGCTTTTTTCTAAATATTAACTTCCAAATTTTTTTTTTTTTTTTTTTTTTTTGTATGTATTTAGGTGCTCCCAAAAGTCCTTACGGTCTTATCATAGAGCACCGCGGGTGAGCGTTTACAGGAAGTTCACGCCTCCTTCCGTACCAATGTCGCTTGTTGGGCTAGAGCTGGCATCAAACCTCGGACCTCTGAGTTCTGAGCCAGAACTCTAACCACTGCGCCACGGCTGCTCAATTTTAAAAAATTAACCTCCTTGGTTGATACGGGCCTGTATGTTACAATACACAAAAACACTTGGTAAATTGCCAATATTATAAATTATTATTTAACTATAACAAAAACGGTAAACTATCAAAATTATCGCAAGAACAATAAACAGCCAAACGAGTTTTTAAACTATCTTTAACGTGTTTTTTTTCCGGGCTACGCATCTATTTAACCAAATTGTTGCAAACTCGAGTAATTTTCTCCAAATTGCAATTGGAATTAATATTTTTCAATTAAAAAAAACAATTCAACCTTCAGCTATACAGTGTTATAATATATTAAATTATTTACAATAATTTGTTTCTCAAATATCATATTTCTCGGAGAAGCCAACTTTACGCAGAAAGACCGAAACATAAAATGCTATCTAATGGTTTCACTACTAGATCAACAGTATGAGTCTATTACCTGGTTTATGATTGTCTCAGTTTTTTTTTGAACAAGCGATATTTTTTACCATTTCTGAATCTTGTACATTAAACAGGCTGTGCAGGCCGTCTAATGATGACAAACTGTATGGAATGCTAAAGTTGTTTCAGCTGCGTGGGCTTTTTGCAATATCTTTGAGTTTTTAGGTTAAAAAAAAGGATGTCAACTTATTTGATGATGCTGACGCTTTGATTAGGTTTTTATGTTTTAGAAGAGATAAACCAACTATTTGATATGCATCAAAAAGACCACAAAAAACTAGCTGAAACTAAAAAGAATTTGAAAATAGCATTACATTAAATAAAATAAACATTACATAAAATAATCATTACAAGAATATAAGGTAGTATAATATCAAAAGTTTAAATCCAGCTTTGAAGCATTTAATAAAATACTTAATTTAAATTTAAAATCATATTTGAAATCCACTAGGTAAAGATAAAAAGTGTTTTCAGAATTTATCCATTTTCAAGATCAAAGGCATGCATACTGCATCAATCCAAGAGGCCACTGCAAACCAAGAGGCATGCACTTTTAAGCACTTCTAAGCTAGTTCCTAAAAAAACATTTTAAAGCTAAATTTAAAACAAATTATTTAAGAAGGCATTAGTTCAAAAAATGCTAGGAAATTAGATTCTTCTGAGATAAAAGCAAGTTGTTTATTACAATGACTTGGAAAAAAAAGTCCTAAAGTATCTGGAGAAATAGGAAAATTAGAATATATGTCATTTTCAATTAGTAATGGTTCAGATCCTCATTATAATGGAGAAACTTCAATTTTTGAGAAAAATTAAACAAGGCTACGAGTGTTTGCTCAAATATGTGACAGGTAATTTATATAATTTTGTTATTAAACGTTATAAAAAGCGAAAATAAAAACAATCTTACAAATCAATGCTTTATTTGACATTGAAATATATTCATACCAAATTTTTATCAAAAGCTATTTTCCTTTAAATACTGCTAAAAATCTTTTTTTTAAGAACCAAATAAGTGATTGAGCTGATGCACCTATTGCTTCTACTAGATTGGTAGATTTTGTAGTTATCGCCGAAAACAAAATGCAGCACGTTATTGACAAGTGTAACTGTCAATAACATGATTCAACAAACTACGCGGGCACTGAAACATTTGGTATATGGCGAAGCTCTCGGATGAAGCGGTGATGCTGGTGTCTGTTGTTTGATTACGAAAAGCGGTATCCTGGAGATTTCGAGCCACAGAAAAAACTTTCGAGTGAGCGCGCTTATTATTATCCAAATAAAAGTTAATGGAGGAGCCGTTAAAGCTATTGTGAATACTGGATGTTCAACAACAATCATATTTCGAAGACTAGTTACTGATAACCAAATTGTTCAGTCAGAAAATTAGGATAACTGTGTTATACCTGCAAAGGTTTTATTGAAGTTAATGAGGTCCGCGTGAACAAACAGGTTTTATTAGCAAGCTTTCTTCAATTTGAAGCAGAAATAGTGCTGGGTATGAGTATAAACGGGCCTCTAGCAGGGGATGATATTATAAATCTTTTTATCGGCGTAAAATGCTACGGGCGGTAAAATTTACCGGTGTAAATTAATTTTTTTAATGTTATAGAATATTTTTAAAAATTATCGACGATAAACTTTCTACAGTCAAAACGTTTTCAGTCGAAAAATGTTCTGGAGAAGCGACCTTCGGAAATTTCTGTTGAAGATATAAAAATATGAATGTTTAGTTGTAGAAACCTGTGATTCAGAACTTTTTAAAGTACTTACCTTGAGTTGAAAATTAATTATAGATTTATTCCGTTAAATTAAATGCACATTTTTGTATTAATTTTATTTTCAAGCAATTTCATTGTTAATATTTTCTTCTGAATTTGTCATGTAAGAAATGTATCTCAAAATTTAAGAAATGTATCTCAAAATTTAAAACTGTTATCTTTTACTATTTTTTAGAAAAATATTGCTTATAAATCTTATACTTTTCTTCAACTTATTATTTATAACCCTAACTCTAAACTTCTATTTATCTATTTTTTTTTTCTCTTTTCTGTTGTGTTTTAAAAATATTTTGTTAAATTTATTGAATTTATCAAATTTAATAAAAAAATATAATATAACAATTATGGATAGAGTTATGATCACAAATAATAAGTCGAAGAAAAGCATACAATTCATAAACAATATTTTTCTAAAAAATAGATAAAGTTAAAAATATATATTAAATTGTTTATTATTATAATCTTTCTCAAACTGAAGTATTTTCTCTTCATCGCTATTATTGTTATTATAACTATACTTTTATTATTATAAATATTATTAATCTTACTGCTGTTAATATTTTTTTAAAATATTTTATATTACTATTTTTGTTATATTATTGTTGTTGTTATTATTGTCATTGTTATTTTGTTATTGTTGTTATTCTAACTGTTATTATTATTATTATTATTATTATTATTGTTATTATTGCTATTATTATTATTATTATTGTTGTTAATATTGTTAATATAGAACAGTATATCCTTTTTTAATCTTTAACCGCTGTTATTATAACTCTTGTTTTTATTTACTCCTACTTGTATTATAATAATTATCACCATCATTTTATTATTATTGAATTTTACAGGTGTTTACTTCATATTAGTATTTATTACTATTTGTAAATAACCTTGATGTAATATATTTAATTTAATCTGATCACTGAAAATTTGAAAGTTAGCGAAAAACAATAAGACAAGAGCAATGATATATATATATATATATATATATATATATATATATATATATATATATATATATATATATATATATATATATATATATATATATATATATATATATATATATATATATATGTATATATTCAGAGCATTATTTTATTCTGTCAATTCTACTTCTTATATAACATAACAATGCACAAAATTTATTTGTGTTTAATTAAAATAAGATACTCTAAATGCATTTATAACTTTGTTCAACAAGGTTGTTTGATATTTAAATAGAGCCAATATTGCGTTGATGTTTCAAGGGATAACTTTTTTGCTTTTTCTTATTTTTATCTTCCTTTTTTCTTTTACATTCTAATAAACTTACAACTAGTTTAACTTTTGTTGGTGTGTCAGTCAATACCAGAGACCGAGAACATTTTCTTTTTGCACTTTTTTTCTTTATTGCCCTCTCACCCGCTTTTGGAAATGGCCTTATATCTTCTGCTATCCAATGGTAGGCAGAAGTGCTTATTTCCTGTTTCTTGTCACTAATAAACTCAGAAACAATAGATAGTGGTGTATGGATTGTTTGTGTTTGCAAACCAGATAATTTACTTAAATTTTAAGTCTTAGTTTCAGGGTCTGTCTGATCGTATACATTAGCTATACTTACAGAAATCGTTTTTTGTACCGGTTGAGAAATACTGCTGGACAAACAATTGGTTGATCAGATACATAAGAACATAAAAAGTCTACATCACTGAAAACATGTGGAGTACGGGAAAATGCCAGCTGCCTTAAAACCATTTTGAATGTTTTGGGAAGTAAAGGCTCTCGCATATGCTATTCCTATATTTTCAGAAAAGTCATATATCGTAATACTTGTTTTGGATGTGCCTTTAACCATGAATCACATGCTGAACTGTAAAATTTCTTTAATGGCCCAAATACTGATCTGTCAAGTGGTTGGAGTTTGTGACTGTAATGGGGTGGCAATGTCAAGAGCACAACATTACTTCCCTTAGCTTTATCCATCAATTCAATCGATATATGGCAATTCAATCGATATATGGATGACGCTGGCTAGGATGTCCATACTGTACAAAATGATCAAAGCATTTCAAAAATATTTCTTTGTTTATCCACCACTAGAATTACCATCACCTTTGGTACCTGTTGGTGCACCTTTAAGCATGTGGCTACGAAAGTGGACACGGGGAAGTATCAAAAACGGTGGAATAGAATTTCCAAGGGTACTTATATAACCTACCATTGTAACTGGGGTTCCCCTTTCAGCAGAAGTTTCCTGTTCTACTTGCTTTACTCTTTTACCCGCAACCACCTTCACTGGCTTATGAACAGTTGTAAGAGCTGTTTCATCAATATTGTAAATGCAATCAGCAGAAAACTTATAGCGCTTCTGTACACTGTCAAGGTTTTTGAAGAAAGTATCTACATTGGTGCGATTGAAGCTAGTTGTTCTACTAAGGCTGGTAGCTTCTGGCATACGAATAGATAATTTTTTACGATTTAAGAATAAATATAACCATTCAGTTCCACATGTTTTCACTTTTTTTCCAGTTTCTGGTATTTTAATGTCATTTTTAATTGCATATTGATATGCAAGTTGCTTTGTTTCTCTAACATTAAGTCCATAATGCATATCAGATGCTTGAAGAAGATATGTTGAAAGTTCATCTTCTTTCGCCTTATTAAAAATATATTCATGTTGTTCATCAAAGTAAAAGTCATTGTAAGAAGTTTCTTTACTAATCTTTATTTTCCGCTGTAAACTTGATTTCGAAATTTTATATTCCAGTGCAGCTGCTTGTAGTGATAAACTGCCAGATTCAACAGCCATCACAGCGGCTTTTATATGAGCATCAGGCTTTAACCGATTTGTCACTCGCTTTTATTTTCTTGGCATCTGAAAAATATTACCCACATTGCTAACTCTATTATTCAAAAATTACGCTTTTTTAAAATTGCATTAACCAAAATCCATATTATTATTGAAAATAAATTAGTAGCACAACCCTAAAAACTTATAATAAGATTAAATTTAAAAAGAGTAATAGTAAAGACCTTTATTTAAACTGAATTTTAAATACATTGCTAAAAAATATTCATTATAAAACAATACTTACTGTGAAAGATGTCTTTAACAAACAGGATAAAGTTTCAAAGAAATTCTATATAACTTTTTTTTTTCTATAATAAAAAACATATTACATGAAGTAAACATGGAGATCTTGTCATAAACATAAACATAATTTTCTGCTAACTTGTTTTTTTACAAAAATAATTAATTGAAAAATTAAAATATAACAAATTAAACAACTGATTAAATTGAAAAGTGTCCCATTTCACCCCAAATCTTCTGTCCCAAGTCACCCTATCACTAGTAGGTGTGAGAAAACCTTTATTTTATATAATTCTCTTAACCATATGCCAATTATATTTCTTCAGTAATTAAATAAGACAATAATGATTAATTAAAAACCATAAACATAAAAATATATGGAAACGTCACATAAATATTTAATATAAATGATGTCTTCAAAATCCAGGAAACTTTTTAGATTTTAACATATTCGAAAATAATTTGAATTTTAAAATACTTTTGAAACTCAAAAAACACAATAATATGAAGTACTTATTGTAATTTTAACGCATATATAAAAAAAAAACTCCTTTAATAATTTTTTTGCTGAGACATTGCCATGTCCCATCTCACCCCATCCCATCTTACCCCGTTCTCCCCAAACAACTTTTTATTATTATAAAGCGGTTGGTTTCTTATGGGTTTCATAATAATAATAACTAAACTGACGTTTAGATGCCTTCCATCTAAACGTCAGTTTAGTTAGTTCCTTAAGACTTTTGATTAACCCAGGTGTTTATACATTACACTGTGAGTGTGTTTTAGAAGATCTTTTAGTGTTATGTTTACTGAACAGTCATTTACATAAATACTCTTGGGAAAACAATTAGCTTTTGAAGGACTACAATTATAAAAAGGAATATATATAGCAGTCATTTTTGCAGCATTATTTCTTAGAAATTGGTATGATGATTATGACATACCACCATCAGTAATCAGCGCTTAGGCTTCATCAGGTAATTTTATTTTAGCAGCTTGATTATTACCCATGTTTGCAGCTATATACTTTTATAAATTTTTTTGCCCTTGAAATCCTCTAATTTAATATTTACAGAAAATTATAGAGTTAGTATTGATGAAAAGATAATGATATCATTTAAATCTTGTTTATTTTGTCATATAAATCGGCGAATGCCACCTATTTTCGAATTATTACTAAACAAAAAAACAAAAAAATGATTAGTCTTACCGTACAATTTTATTGAGTCAAAAAACAAACAAAAGAACATGCTTGGGTTACAAAAAGTTGATTTCAAGCAAATAACATTACAGTAAAAGGACCTCAGAATAATAGGTGCTTTTTAATACCTTCTTAAGACAAAAGATTTAGTGAACTACTTAGTTTTTACTTTTAAGAGGTGACACAATAATCCTTTTAAATGTTAAAAAGGTTAAATTTTTATGGGATGCTATTTTCATACGTCTTTAGATAAATATATTGAGTATACTTTTTTCAAGGAGGATCTCAGAATGTCAGGTTAAGTAATAGGTTGTACTGCTTCTAATTATGGTTAGAGAATCACGAGTTTCTGAAAAAAAAACAATAATTTTTCAGCTGAGTATATTTTTAAAAGTTTGGTTTACTTACCTATTTTACTTTTTATATTCTACTGTAAAATGTTAGGTTAAGGAACCTAAGAATGCAAGGTGAATGAAACTTAATTAAAAAAAAAGAAGTTATTTTTCTTCAATTTCTTTTCAATGTTATTAAATGAATATTTGCCCTAAATAATACTTCTGAGCAGTTCTACTATCAAACCTCCTTCAAAACACGTTTAATTCTGTTTATTTGATTGCTTTCAGCGGCAGATCCAGGATTTTTATTAACTGTAGCAAAGATGCCATAAATATTTCTTTATCTAAAAAAAAAAAAGGTCTTCGCTTTTCACCTTTGCGACAGTTCTAAAAGTCCAAGTTTGCCTTCTGTACTATATGATTTAACCGTGTGTACTATATGATCTAACCGTGCGGTCGTGGCGCAGTGGTTAGAGCACTTGCTTTATAAGCAGGAGATTCAGGTTCGAAACGAGCCTTCTGCATATTTTTGCGTCACAGTAAAGAAGGAGGCGTGTACTTCTTGGTTAAATGCACTTCCGCGGTGCTCTGTGACAAGACCATTAGGTCTTCTTGGGGCGCGTAAATAACAATTAAAAAAATCTACATTCGCCGATTTGCTGGTTTTAAAGACCTAAATTTGCAGACATAATTAAATAAAATTCATTGATAGGGTGGGGGAGGGTATTTAGGGCTGTTCAGTATGCTAATTTGTTATCAGAACATAGCTAGTTGAAGTTTTTCCCATTCAACTATCATATTGTGGTTCAAAAATATTTTTTACTAAATTTTATTATTTGCCCTGAAGGTCCCTCAAAGCCCCTAAACATTTGACAGGTCTTTAATATTATTGAAAAAAAATTTATTTAAAAATATGTCAAATTGGTACTCAAAAGAAGCAAAATCATTTAAAAATTTCAAAAACAAAAAGTATTTTTTATAAAAATAACAATGTTAGGTTTTTTTGAATAAAAACTATGGTTTTTAAAAGAAAAATGAAAAAAAGGTAATATTCACAACATTTTTAATAATAAGTTTTTTTAAGTTGTTTTTTATAAAAAATGAATCTAATTTTTAAAAGTTTTATAAAATTTTGCTTCTTTTGAGTACCAAGTTGACATCTTTTTAAATAATTTTTTTTTAATAATATTAGGGACCTGTCAAATGTTTAGTGGCTTAGACGGACCTTTAGGGCAAATAATAAAATTTAGTAAAAAATATTTTTGAACCACAATGTGATAGTTGAATGGGAAAAACTTCAATTAGCTATGTTCTGAAAACAAATTGGCATACTGAACAGCCCTAGAGGGTATTACACATCATTCGCCTCTTAGATGTACAGTGGCTTATAGTGATACATGAGGTCCCATACCACTGTTTTTTTCTGTTTTTTGTCGTTTAGAGCGGAAGAACGTTACTTGATTTACGCAAAGTTAAAATCATCTATTTAAACTGAATATTTTTTAAGGAAATGATAGTTTACTTGTCTTTTATGACTTTTAATCATGACTAAAACCCTGACCAAACCTTTATCCTCAGTCGATTTATTTACATTTAGTTCTTGGTGTTTTCCTATTACCATTACCTATTCCTATTACCATTACCTATTCCTATTACCAATTCCTATTACCAGTCAATGTATTTATGCCAAATAATGCACAAAACATCATATAAATTTATCTATATATTTAAATCAACAAAATATTTGTGCTCGTTAAAATGTTTTGGTCAGCAAAAAAATTGAAGATTGAAATTTGAAAATGAAAATGACAATTTTCATTTTCAAATATCAACCTTCAATTTTTTTGCTGACAAAAAATTTTAACGAAAGTTTTTTGCTGACCAAAACATTTAATCTAAGTTTGTTTAAAATTCAATTTTTTTTAAATTTAATTAAGATTTGTTTTAATTAATATAGAAAAGTATATTATGATGATGACACTCAATTTCAATTAAGTAATGCATTAAAGCATAAAAGTATTGAATATAAAAGTTAAACAAACTTTATCTTCAATCAAATTAAAGAAAAGCCATTAAACAGTATTGTCAATAGGACATTTTAATCCACCTATTTCAAATGGTTTTGGATATTGGCCAAAGTTTGAAAAAATAAAATATTGGTCAAAATTTCATATTCGTTAAGCAAATCATAATTTCAAAATACATTTTAATGTAAACAAGAGACTTCATTGGTTTTGAAGAACAATTAAAAAATATGTCTAAAGATACTTTTCTTAAATTTTTAAATTCTGTTTCAAGTAGTTCTGTAACAAAATTTTCTAACATAATATACTTGTAACAAAGGTGTTTCTCTTAATAGCGTTTTAATCAGCTAGACTTTTTCTTCACGTTTATAACTTGTGAAATGCCTTGTGACATGTGTTAATATTTTATGCTTATTTTCTGATTTTTTTATGCATAATGCTGTATCACAAAAATCCAAAACAAAATTTCTTTTTTTATCATTTAGATCTCTGAGGAAGATTTTTGATCATTATTGAACCTAAAATTTACACACTTTTTAGATTAAAAGTTTTCCATTACGTGACAGCAAGTTTAATAAAATCACCAGTCTTGGTAAAGTTTGAAATAGTAGAAGTTTAAGGGTGATTAAGAAGAACATTGTAAGTATTATCAGAAAAAAACGTTTTGCTTTCTGAGTCCATTATTTTGTATGTTTTTGATAACTAAATTTTGGAAGCGCCACATTTTGGAAGCGTCACATTTTGAATAATTGTAACCTCTATATATTATCCAAACTATTTTTCTCTTTTGCATGAAAAAAAAAATTTATGTAAAAAAAAAAGAAAAAAAAATTGAGCTGACTGTAGCAATTGCTACACTTGCAACAGCCTGGATCAGCTCCTGGCTTTAAAAATTAAAGTGTGTTTACTAAGGTAAAGTGTACAGGGCCGCTCTGAATAGATCTTAAATCACAAACCTGTTTTTTACTGTTAAAATCCTTGAGATTTTTTTTTGCTAATTACATTCTGAAAAAAAAAGTACGATTTACCGGCTAATAAATTTAGTGCGAAGGAAGGTGGGGGGGGATGGGGGTGGGTGAGGCTAGACACCCCTACGTCCCCCCTCGGGACGCATCTGAAAGTGACAGTACTAACTAACAAATTACCAACTAACAAATTACTGTATTTTGATTTTTTTTTTGTAGTTGTGAATAAATAAAAAATGGGAAAGTTAAATTAACTAAAAAACCAAGCTGCAATCTTACAAGAGATGTTGTAAATACATAAAAAAAAAAAGTTAAAAAAAAGCAGTTTTGCGGTGTCGATTCAACTATAAACGTGGTTGGGCTGCAATCATTTTAGGAAAATTTATACTAGTTAAGTACCTAAGAACAATTAACAATTGACATTAGGGTGTTATTGAAATTGGAAAAGAAAAGAAACATTTTTTAATTTTACTAAAGATGAGGAAAAGTTTACATGATTGAGAAATAAAACTATTTTCTTATAAACTGTTTAAGTTAAAAGGTATATAATCTTTTTTTAATGAGTATTACGTTAAAAAAATTAAACTTGTAGTGTTTAGTTTTTTTATATTATAATTTCAATAATTTGTTTAAACAACTATTTTTAAAGGTTTAAACAAATTAACAATGACAAAGACAATGATGAATGTTTTGAGAGTAAGAAAGCAAGTCTGTAGAAACCTTCGGGGACATCAGATCGTTAAGCTAGCATTAAATATTTAACAAGCACTCCAAACAAAAAAGTTTTGCATGTCTTTTTAGAAGCGTTAGTATGCAAAATGTCAAATTCGTCATAAATATATCATAAAAAAGAGATAGGAGCTGTATCCATAATAATTGCTCTTATCTGCACAAAAGGAATAACGTGTAACCATCTTAACAAATTAATTAAAGAACTTATAAAAAGTTATATTTTTATTGATGCAAACCAATTAGAAACAGGTGTATGGCAGTGAGATATTGATACCACTAGACTTTACTATAATAATGAAACCCCACCTAGTTTGTTAACTATAGAGTTAATGGTAATCCAAATGCTTTAGTTTATGCTGATAGAGGAAAAAGTTGTTGAAAGAAAGAAAGCGTAACTATACATCTTTTTGTTTCCTTTGTTGAAGATATAGCAATTTACCTCAGATATTCAAATGAAAGGGTATTAGTGTCTGTATGGCTCCAAAAGAAACAGTTAAACGCAGGTAAAAAAATTGGAATTTCATGTGGAGTGTTGAGTGGATGCAAGAGATAAAGTTTTTACGAGCCGAACTGTGATTTAATGTATAAACTGAAAATAATTAATCAATAACAAATTTATCTCCAAAAAATGTTTGTTATGGTGAAGAAGGAAAATGTTAACCAGGTTCACGGCTAAATGAAGGGAAAGAAATATTAGAAATGGTTTTATCAATTAAAGTAGATAAAGCCAAAAAAAAACAAGCTAATTGAAAAAGAAAATCCAAGCAGCAAAAGCAAATTGAGGCTATAAATGTAAAGAAGAATGTATATGTGGCAAGAATCCACAGAATGCACAAAATGCTACGTAATTTAAAATGCGATTTTAAGAAGTTCGGATTTATTCTGCGCGCACATCATTTTAGCACTATTTTTAGAGTCTTAAATCAACGTTTCCGATAACATTTTGTAAACTTATTTCCAGAAGGACTCAAAATTTTAAACTTATTAAAAACAGATATTTTAATAGCCGGTAAACTTTCTTCATAGTCTTATTAATTTAGAATGTTTTCTAAGGACAACATAACTTTTTTTCTTTATTACTAAACATCATATACTTATTCATATTATTCATGGCTTTTGATATTTAAATAGAAAAATTCAGGTTTTATGTTGCCATATTTAAAACATAATCTTCTGAGGTCCCACTGCAGAAATGGGATCTTATTTTTGAGAATGAAATATTAAAAAAAATAAAATCACTATATCAATACAGTGCAACATGAAAGTTATGAATTACCTTGACGTCACATTAAATCTCAATGACAATGCTTTACAACTGTATTCTAAGCCCGGAAATTCTTTAAACTATATTCATGCTGATTCAAACCACCTGCCTAATATTTAAAGCAACTTCCGCATTCAATTGAGTTATAAGTGTCTATATATTCGTCAAGTGAAGAAATTTTCCGAAAATATACTCCCATGTACAATGACGCGCTATTAAGATCCAGTTTTAATCACAAAATTTCGTATCACCCTAATTTAAATTTACCTCATACAAAAAACCGTAAACGTAATATCATATGCTTCAACCCTCCTTTCAGCAAAAATGTTAGCACTATTGTAAGAAAAAGTCTTTTAACCTTAGTCAACAAACACTTCCCAATTAATCCCAGACTCCACAAAATTTTCAACAGAAACACGATAAAAATAAGTTATAGCTGTATGCCGAACATGAAATTTTTTTTAAATGCGCACAATCAACAAATTATGAACAACAAAAAAATTCCACCTAAAACCAACTGCAACTGCCTTAATAAAAATACCTGCTCTTTATCAAACCAATGCTTAACAAAAAACATTGTATATCAAGCCAATATAAGTTCCAATAATCCTACTAAAACTCCTGTCAACACATTCTACATCGGTATAAGTGAAACACTATTCAAAAGAAGATTTGCCAAACATATAAAATCATTTAACATTCTAAAATACAAAAATGACACCGAATTATCAAAAGAATTTTGGAAATTAAAAGATGCCAATTCAAACCCAATTGTTAATTGGAAAATAATTAAGCAGTGCAATGCGTACAACCCAACCACGAAGTCCTGCAAACTATGCACAAACAAAAAATATGAAATTCTATTTTCCAAAAATAAAAATCTGCTAAACAAAAAAAGTGAAATGGTATCCAAGTGCAGGCATCGAAACAAGTTTCTTCTCGCCCTATTTGACACGGGTGATTGAGCAATTTTCTAATTAAAAAATTGTTTATTTTGACGTCAGAACTCATTTCATTGCTTTGTTATGGTTTTTTCTGTTAATTTCTGTATTTTGTAACTTTTAACGGTTTTTTCGTCAATCAACAAACTTGACCTAACTTTGAATCAAAGTTTTTTTCTAAAAACTGTCCTCTGGGGCAGAACTGCATAGACGCACAGGAGGCACAACCGCATACTTTTAATATTTATCTATATTAAAAGTATGCGGTTGTGCCTCCTGTGCGTCTATGCGGTTCTGCCCTAGAGGACAGTTTTTAGAAAGAATACAGTTTCATAGCTTGCTCATTAAATTGAGTTGATTTTCTATTGATGAAATAATGCTTATAACATATATCTTTAATTCTAATATCAATTATTGCTTAAACCTAAAAAAAAAAGGTCTTGAAAAATATGATGTAAGTATAATATTTTTAGCAAAATAAATATTATGCACAGCTTCTCAGAAACGCAACAGGCACTCTTTTCGACATAAGCGTAATGAAGTAAACTGTTTTATTAACGCGTGGTATGTTTTTTGCCATATTACATAACATTTTTCAAAGGAAATGTTAAAAAATGGTTGTGCCTCCATATGCAGTTATGCCCCCACTTCCCCTATATATTATTCTCAAAGACTAATTATTACGTCAGAATAGTTACGTTTTATTATGAAATCTTATAGTAGGGCCTGACTCACCACTGCGACACGACAGACCACTTTAACAACTATATACCATATATAACCACCAGAACTGTACATAGCTTTTAATTTGTAAAAAAAAATTATGAAGAAAAATGTTGGTGGTTAATATTTTTATCTAACTCACATGGGTTTAGATCTTAAAATATTAATTTTTTTGATATTTTTATGTTTTAAAAATACAAAAGTAGTCATAAATACATTATAAAATAAGCTAAAAACATCAGTTAGTTAACAAATTAAATTTAGAACATTGTTTTTAAAATAACATTTTCTAAAAACTAATTTATGAAATTATATTTAAAAATCTAAGTTATTTATTGCTTCTTAGTTAAAATAGTGGCATATATTACAAAAATATGGTAACGGATATTTTTAATATATTACTTATATACTCGAAATAACTATCAAGATATAAAATCCGTAAAATCGTAGTGCAGTAGTTATTTAAATAGAATTATATATATATTTTTTAGAAAACAGAGAAAAGTTTACAAAATATTACAATTTAAAATCACTTTTTGATTTAAGATTTTTAGTTAATTTCTAGGGCCTAGTTTTATTTCGAATAACTTTATTTCCAGCAACAGATGCTGAAGCTTCAGGAACAAGTTTTCATGTGTTTCAACATTATAGCTGTTACACTCGTGTCTTAAGTGGTTTTCCCGTAATTTAAGGTGTTTTACCTACTTCAACCAGTCTCAAAACCAATTAAATTATGTGCTATTAGAAAATCAGGGTCGTTTTATAAAAACAAACAAATTTGAAATTAATCTTGGGCTTTAGATACACTTTTACATTTTTATTCATTGAAGGATAATTACTTCAACTAACATTATTTTTATCATCACACTTAACTGTTTCCCCATAAAAAATCATCTCCTTCACCAAATGCAAAACTTTATTAATCGCATTTTTCTGACCTCTTCATCCTCGTTAGCTGACATTAAATGAGAATATTTTCACTATGAACAAAATAACTGTTTTATTATATTTATAACTTCATAACAAATGTTATTCACATTTGAATTAGGAAATTTATTGATTCTTTGAATCACATTTATTAGGTTTTTAGGACAGCTAGTTAAATATTAATTAATCTTAGTATGAAATTAGGAAAACCTTTACCGTAAATTTGGCAAGCAGCTTCAGATTTTTGTAGATCTTTTAAAAACGAACAAATTTGCAACAAAACTGCAAGATTCGATATGCTAACCGTAAAAAAAGAGAATATTCTATAGGTTCAACTTCTGAAAAGGCTAAATCATCTGTATTCTTTGTAACTACACTCTAACAGATGGTCAGTTAATAAGTCAATTATGACTTTATTGTCTAATACGACAAGTTTTGGATTTATAATTGGCCTAAACATAACATCACCCTACTTGGAAACTTAGCCATTTAGCTATGAAACAATGGCTCTAGAAAATTTTTCTGGCCCTTCTTGCAAATATGCCTTATAGATTATTTAAATTTAAAACTTTGTTTAAATGAAAAATATAAATATCCTTTTTATTTAAAAAAAACTTCTAAATGCAGTGTTATTTTATCATATAGAACACATTAAGATGAGAACTGCAGATAATTTTCAGAATTATTATTTTTTGAACCACCCTAATCAAGATAAAGGAAAAAAAAAACTCTCTTGAAAAATGCTTAAAGCATTGGAGTTTCTTCTAGAGAAAAAATGTTGCTCATAATCTTAGCCAATAAGGCATGTGGTCAATAAAAAAAAAAAAAAAATAAATATTTAGGAATGAAAGCTCAAGCTAAACAAAATATACTTAATGAATCAACAAATCAGGTTATTAAAGAGCATAAAACAGATCCAAACACGAGAACTCCTCCCCTCATTTTATTTTCAGAATTGCCGCTGTGAAAAGTTGTGAGGAAAATTTATAAATCTTCTGTAACGTCGGAAAATAATTGTCAACTAAAGTAGAAAAACTGTGATCAGCGAATGTTCTACAGAATAGAACAGCATCAAAGATTAGAAACATTTTTTTTTAATCTTAAACGCCAGGAAGTATATTTCGATAAGAAAAATAGAATATAACTATAAAAAAATAGCTTATTTACTTTTTAATAATAAGTAACACTTCGTCGTTAAAAATATAATGGCACATTTACTTAAAGAATTTGTTCGGTTAAAAACGTTGAAAAAGTTGAAAACGCTTATCTAAATATGCAATTAAATTGGTTTGGAACAAAAATAGTTGCATAAATTGATAAGAATTTTCAAATATTTTCTTGAGAACTCCTCTTGTTTTTTTTTGCCTTTTTATCGATTGTCTGTTGTCTTTTTTAGGTTTATTTTGTTAAAGCTTTAAACCGCGCAAAAAAATATTATTAAAGAAATATTCAGAACTTTTTTGTGTTATTTTCGTTCAAAAAAATGACTACCTAATTAAACATTTTAAATACTTCATTTAACATTTACTTTTATTTAACTTCTGGGTTTTTTAAAAAAAATACACTTTAAAATAAAAATAATATTGAAGATTAACAGGACGTTGCCGACGGATGCACACTTCGCAAAGTGTTTTTTTTAATCAATTTTTTTCTACTTAGTAACCGCATAAATATTTTTTGGATCTCGTATCTTACTGGAACCGAAAGGATTGTATATATTAATAAGTCTGATAAAAATCCAATATAATACATAACGTTTATAATGACGTTAAAAGAGTCGAGCTTTTTTCTATAGCGCCAATAAAAATAACATGTAAGAGTATCTGGTAAAGATGTAAACACAACAAAGGTTGTAATTAAAAGGCTAAACATAACAAAGTTTCGATATAACTCTTTACGCTTCCGTAAAACTGTTGTAGAAAATCTTTCACTAAAAACTGTTGTAGAAAATCTTCCACCTCTATTATTTTGGTGATAAATACAAAATATGTAGGTGTATGTTCCTAAGAATGTTGATAGTAAAATGCTGTTCAAAAGAGGATATAAGTATTTAAATGAATACATTTCAACAATAAATTCGTCATTCTTTACCACGTAACACAAAAGACATAAGGAAACAACTGCAGAAAATGCAAAAATTGTTAGAAAAGCATTTTTAACATAGCTATATCTCCATATTTGATAATAACGAAGGTTATAATAAACTTCAGAAAAACAATTAGCAGTTAACATAAAGACAGTACAGTAGTATTCTAATGTCAAACCAGTGGATGTATAAGTTGATATTAAATTAGACGCGCTTTTCAAATTCAGAGTTTCACATAAAATTTGAGAAGGTAGAAATGTACTCATCTGAATATCAACAAAACACTTACATAGCAACAATAATAGTTGAACTTCATTAAATTTTTGTTTAACTTTAATTACCAAAAATGCACCTAGTACTTGAAATGGTAGTGTTCCGTATCCTATTCCAATTATCAAGTAGTTAGTATTCATGTTTATCAAACGGAAAACAATATTCAAATATTTTTTTTAACAATAATCTGCAGATGTGTTTGGTTTTAATATGATTTGGTTTTAGGTATTCTTCTCCAATAACAACATTTAACTTTTTATTTTGTTTACATTGTTTACATTTTTATAACTTAATTTATTAATCTATAAACTTGTTATTCTGCAGATGAAATAATGTGCATACTTTGTTACGGGATAATAAAAATTAATTGTATATATTTTTTTGTTTTTTTATCGATACGCAACAATTTCGTGTTCGAACAAGTAAAAACAGATTTGTTTAACAAAGTATGAATTTATTACAAAGATTTGTTTCAAAGTATGAAATAAAATTTGATTTGTTACAAAGTATGAAATAAAATAAAATATCGTAACACGATATTATTTTATTAATAAGTATAAAATATTATAGTACAATATTTTATTTTATGCGTTTGTATGATTCAAACATATAATAAAACTATTAGGTACAAAAACACTTTTTTTCGAATATTTAAATGTAAAAAGTATTGCTGTTATTGAAAGAACGTGTTAAACTTCCAGAAACCAGGTGCAAGTTGATGTTTAGCGTCAAGGGGGTTGGGGAAGGGGGATAGGGAGGGTAGAGGAATGAGTAGTTGGCAACAAGGGGTTGGGGTGAAACATTAACCCCTGGAAAGATTTTTATTAAAAAGCGCACTCGTGATAAATATATTTTATCAATGCTTTTATGTGGCCATTTATTATAAATCTTAAAAACTTAACAAGACATTATTGAAAGCAAGCATTAAGAAACAAATTTACTTTTCTGCTGGTTTATACAGTTTTTTTTTTCTGCAAAATTTTATTTCCAGCGAGTACAGAACTTTTGTTGGACGTCTTAATGATATGGACTTGTAACGTCTATAAGACGTTGTAAAGACTTCTTACAGACGTTTATACCCGCAGGGGAGCATAGAAGCAGCTTCTTTTCCTCTTGTCCAAGTTCTATGCTAAATCCACCACTGCAGAAAACCATATGGTCTAGTCAAATAACCGCTTGATTTTTGTTTTATTTTTCTTCTGAACCCTATTTTTATTCATAATTTTTTATTAAATTATACGTTAGTTTGCAATTTCCAGCAAAAGATTGATTAAAATTGGTTATAATTACCATTTTAGATACATTTAGAGCCTTTTTTAAATACTTTGATAAGATCTGAAAGGTAAGATACACAGAAATTGGTCATAATATATTAAGGAAAGCAACATAAAAAGTAAATAATAGGTTAGCTCCATCATCAATAACCGAGAAATAGCAAGAGAAATAAAAATTTCAAAGAATGAAGTCTGAAATACTCTTACTACATTTAAAACGACAGGTGTCATCTAGCTTCACTTAGGATATAGAATAAAAAAAAAAAAAACCGTAAAATTTCAGGCATGGTAGGTCTTTCGTAACATAATAAAATAAATGAATAATAATGCAATAATTATTTCAATAGCTTTTAGATATAGAGCATAAGATAAAAACAGAATAATTTGATCTCTCTTTTAACTAATTTAAACTTTAAAGACTCGAACCAATCATCAACGTACCTTTCAAATAAAACAGGAATTACCTTTAAACTTACAATATTTTTTTAACGTTAAATTTTTATAAATAGCTTTTCATAAGCCTGAGCAATTAGATTATGATTTAAAAGGTAAATATCTGACAGATGTTCAACTACTAGAATCATATCTAAAAGTACAGAGTTAGCAGTTTATCTTGTATAAATTAATACTTGTTAAAAGTTTAATTTGTTAAAAATAACTATTAGTTTTAAAAATCATTGCAATTTTTATTTACAGAATGATCTTTACAGAAATATTCATTAACTTAATTATTATTTTAGGAAAATCTAAATTTTGAAGGAGTAAAAACGTCACAAAAAATCAATTTACCACTTGCATGTGTACTTGGCTGTTTCCTGCTGCTTTAATTGTTGTTGCAACTGATTGGACTGTATATAAAATATTAAATGAAATTAAACACGCAAAACTTAATCAACAATAAAAAAATATATATTTGCGCAAATTTTAGAAAATTATGTAACATAACTATATATATTATTGATCAAACCATGATAACTTTTCTACTAAAGAGAAAATAAATGATACAATATAATAGTCTATCATATCAGAGGTAAGTAAATTTATTTTCTCTTTAGTGCTTATGAATAATACTCAAATTTTTAATAAACATTTTTCAGTTTAGACTAAAAGCCTACACTAAAACTGAAGATCCATTATATAAATAATTGAACCTCGCAATTTTTTATTGGCACTGACTGCACTAAAAGTATAAATATTATAACATTACTACTCGATCAATATAACATCTGTCATAAACAAATAGATGTTAGGTCTTAATATAAACAAATAATAATAATTTTATTTAGTTATTTAAAGAGTAGTTACCACTTAAAATGCATAACTTTTCTCTAAAACTTTTAGAGAAAATTTATGCATTATGTAGTAACTATTTTTCATAATTTTTCTACTTTTAGTAAAAGAAGAAAAATTAGCAAGCTAAGAGTTAGCGATTCCACGGCTTAACAAAAAACATTTGGCGTTTGACAAAAAACACATAATTTTCATAAACTTTGCTCTCTTATATCTTTTTGTATAGCTAAGCAAGCGCCTTGAAATTTTTTGCATCAGTTAGTGTTACTCAATCTCTTTCTAACCATATATAGAAAGTACTAAGTTTTGTATGGCTTCATTTATATATTATCCGTATCTTAAGACCACTTTTCATAAAAAAAACTTGCCGCGGGAACGCTTTTTTAAAACAAAGCTTTTGAAGGTATGGATTCCTTAGAACTTAAACACATCTATTTTTTTTAAAACGTTTTTTAACTTTCATACAAAAATTTTAGTTCTTAGCGTTTAAAAACCTCAAGGTTGATTTATATGAAAAAGTGTTTTTAAAAAACGTCCAGGTGGAAATGGTAAGTTTAGCCTTTCCTCTATTTAAAACATGTATTTATTAAAGTTTACTTAAAGAATTGCTACTAAGGAATTGCATATATAAACTATGTGTATATATATGCTTTTCTTCGCGTATTTTATGACGTTATTTGTTTTGATTTTTGCGTTTGTTTTGGTCAAATTATGAAAATTAAATTGAAAGTAAAAGTATAGTTCTTAAAATTTTAATCAAATAAAAACAAATATTTTACTTCTTCCCAGGTATAAGCTCTGCATTGTGCAAAAAAGTTAAACACTTGATTTTCGCTATTTAAACTACAGGTTTCCCTTATTTAAACTGTTTTTTTCAAAACAAAAACCTAAAGTTAGTATTGAACTAAAGCTCACGAACATGGACTTGAGTAAGAAGTTCTTTAATTCTTTTTACTTTTATTTCTCTATTTTTGTTTGTTGGTTAAAGTATTATAAACTCTAGTAATACTTACTTTATTTCCCTTATTTTAGGTGTTAGTATTAACAATAGTCCTGAAAAAATGGTTACTCCATCATAACTCAAGAAAGTAAGCCAAAATTATAAATTAGGAATACTGTAGCACAAATTTTTTTGATTTTAATAATTCTATTTATTGAAACCAAAGACTTTGGTCCAAACACAAAGTGTAATGATTCACCCTTTATTTTTCTTTGTTGTCACTTAAGTTAAGTTTACTTTTTATTTTAGCGTCCAACACTGTCTTGGATTATCTAAATATTATTAGAAGCATTGTATCTCTCAAAAATCCAGATTTGGTTTTAACCAATAGTCATTTCTTACAAATTTGTTAAGAAAAAGATAAATTTAACTTCGCATAGCCACAGCTTACATTATTTTTTATGCTTATCAAGTGCCTTAAAAAGTCAAAAGATTTCATTGCAAAATTAAATCTTTTGACTTTTTAAGTGCCAAAATTGTTTTTTAACAAAGTATTTTTTAAGCTCTGTTTTCTCTTTGAATATTGCATTTAATGATGTTGTTGGTTTGTTACCTTTTGATGCTAGTTCTACACCTACTTATATTATTCTATTATTCTATATTTGATAGGTTAAATCACCAGATAATATAAAAAGTTTTTTTATCCAAATTGGAAACTGGAAGATTCTCTTAATTAACTTGTGTTTCATGAATTGAATGAAGTGTTTCATGAATGTGTTTAATGTGTGAATGTGTTTCATGAAATGTTTCATAGTGAATGAAAATATTTCATGAAAAGTTTCATAGTGAATGTGTTTCATGAAATGGATGAAGAAAAATATCAGAACCATTTCTTAAAGGGAGGTATACAATAGAATTTGGAGTAACAGAGCACAAAAAATTATCATTAGCGATTCGCAAGTTTAAATCAGAAGATACAAAAACAATAAACTGATTTAGAACAATTTCACAGTTGTAGATAAAAATAGGGGTAGAACTAACATGAGAAGGTAAAAAACCAACAATATCAGAAAAAGCATCATTAAAAGAGAAAACTGAGCTCAAAAAATCTAATGTTATGTTCCCTGAAGTTTTTTTTTTATATATATATCTTAATTTTTTTATTTTATATCTTTTAGTATAAGGCTACCAGCAATCACTTTTAGAGTTGGAAAATACTAGAAGAGCAAGATGAAGTTTATATAGCAAGATAACAATTAACAAACGATTTGAAAAATTGCATATTATATGAATCAGGAAAACAAGATGAATGGAGTGAATTTTAAATAACTGATGTTTGAGGAAAAAAACTAGATGATTATGAATTTTTGGCGCACTTAAAATATAATATACAAATACTAACTTTGAAATGCTTTGTATATAAGCATTTCAAAGTAGTGATGATTTAAAAAAATGATTAGGCAAAGTGAGTGTATCTGATAGGATGCGTCAGGGAAGATTAAGGTGGTTTGGGCATGTAGAGCGTAAGGATGCAGATGACTGGTTATCAGCATGTAGAAAGTTAAAACTTTCAGGAGAAAAAGGTAGAGGTAGAAACAGAAAAACTTAAAATGAGTATGTTTCAGATGATTTGAAAATGTTTCATTTATGAAAAGATGTTTAAGACCGTGTATGTTGGAGAAGCGCCATTATGAGAAACGTCCAACTCGTGCAAGCACGGAAACAAGGACGCTAAAACGATGATGATAAGGTTTTTATGAGAGGTCAGTGCAAAGAGATAATCCAAGATGATGTAAATTAGAAGACATAGTATCAGTGTTGCTATTCATCAGTATAGGAATATCAATATCATTGCAATTTAAAAGCGTTTAGTGCCACAGGGTCTGTATGTTTTGTGATTGTGATGTTATTGTTGTGATGTTTTGTGTTGATCGACTACTTGGCTTACCTTCTCGCTGGTGTCTATTTTTAAAAATAGTTATTAGTTTGTTTCGTTATTGAATCTTGCTACTTCTAATCATTCACTAAAAGCTAAGAAATAAATTTTGGAATAAAAACATTTTTTTATGTTTTTTAATTTTTTTATCTTAGGAATTGTCAATAGTTCACATAAACAATCTTAAAGAGTAAGTTTCTTATGTTATACTTATTTAGTTTAAATTTTTTTAATTTTTAAACAAATCAACAAAACACATTTTTAACTCATTGTGTATCTGTGTTTCTAATAATATTTTTGTAACATTTTAGGGTAGAGATTCTGCTGTTATACCTGCCTATTGCTGTTGTAAGTACTCCAAATTTCAGGACATTTATTTGCTGTTAGTAATTTTTAATAAAAAATTATAACTTTATTGATGAATCTTCTGCCTGTTAAATAAGTCATTCTAATAGATTTCAATGACCTTACACAGTAATTTACTGATCGGTCAGTAAATTATAATATAGTTTTAAAGTGATTTACTTTTTGGATTCCATGAATCTTTTATGCATGTTTGCATGGTATAATAATATAACCCCAAATTTTGTTATCAAAATCTAAGTAAATGAAAGAAAACCCACAGTTTGTAAAATAGATGGTTCTGGTTAATCTCGTCAGATTAAAAAAAAAATTGAATCATTATAAAAAATTTTGAGTATAATGTAATAATGGTTCAAAACATCAAATATATTCAAAGTCGATATGCCCAATTGGTTTGTGCAGCTCTTTTAGAGTAATTAACTGACCGGTCTGTAAATTATACAATAATTTCAAAATGAGGTATTATTTGGATTCCATGATTCCTTTATTCATATTTGCATGTTGTAATTACAATATAACCCCAAATTTTGTTTTCCAAAACTAAGTAAATAAATGAAAACCCTCAGTCTGCAAAATAGATGTTTCTGGTCAATCTTGTCAGATTATAAAAAAAATTGGATTATTATGAAAAACTTTGAGTCTAATGTAATAACGTTTTGAACAATATCAAATATATTCTAAGTCAATATACCCAATTGGTTTGTGCACTCTTTTTAAAGTAATTTACTGACTGGTCTGTAAATTATACAATTGTACAATATAACTCCAAATTTTATTTACCAAAACTAAGTAAATAAGTGAAAATCCTCAGTCTGTAAAATAGATGTTTCTGGTCAATTTTGTCAGATTAAATAAAAATTTGGTATTTTATTTTCTAATAGTTAGTGGATTGCCAAGGAAAATAACAAGTCAAATTCAATAATGGTTCAAAGGTTATGCAAAAGTTAATATGACACCAAAACTAATTAAGTTAGGTAAAACCCTCAGTCTGTAAAATAGATGATTCCGATACATTAAATTTTTTTTTTTGGTATTTTTTTTTTTATGGTTGTGGAATCACTATGGAAAATTTTAAGTCAAATGTAATAATGGTTCAAAAGTTACTCAAGAGTCAATATGACCCCAAAACTAAGTAAATAAGTAAAAATCCTTAGTCTGTAAAATAGATGATTCTGGACAATCCCAACAGAATTAAAAAATAATTTTTTTTGTTTTTTATTTTCTTATAGTTGTTGAATCACTATAAAAAAGTCAAAAATTCCAAGATAATGGTTCAAAAGTTATTCAAAAGTCAATATGATCCAAAAATACTCTCTTTTTCGGTGCCGTAACACTGCAAATTTTCCATACTTAAGCCCTATACCTTTCATCAAAAAATCATCAACTTTTTCACTACAAAAAATTCAATAACTTTTGATCCGTTCAACTTCAAAGGCTGAATAACCCCTCATTTTTTAAATCAAGTCAAGCTCTATACAATAATATGCATTATTAATTTTATTTACTTATTCGAATTATAAAACAATTTTCTGGAATGGCTATAAGAGTTAAGCTATAGACGTTTTATAGCGTTATTAAAAACAAACAGAAAAAACAATTTAAGAAATTGTTTAAAAAAATACTGAAACTGATTTTTTGAAACTGCTATTTTAGTAGCAATAACTAAAAAAAAAAATTATTAAAATACATTGTTACTGTACTTGAAATAACTTTTAATCGCTTATACAATATTATCGAAGAACTTACAGGACTTTTTAGCTGCTTTATTAGCCACAATGTAATACTAAAAATAAACTTCTTTTATCTTTTCTAAACAATTTATTACATAATTTAAGATTCATAAGAAATTCTAATTTTTAATCATAATGAAAGATTCAAAATGTCCAACACATTCTGTGCGAAGCTAATTTAATTACGTTAGTTCAGTACGGAAATTGTTTGATTTAGCTTTTCAACGCAAATTAAATATTCAGAACACATTTAGAATAAACGTTTAGATCGACGTAAATGCCATCTAAACGTGATCTAAACCAATTTTAAACCAACAAATGCCCGTTGGGAATATTAAGTCTAATATTGCGTAAAAACCCTGAAAAACCAGGTCAAAGTTTTAACATAAAAAACTTACAAAACAACATCTAAAGCTGTTCTAAAAGTCTCTAATTTGCTGAGTTATTGTTTTAATTTATCACACAAATGTCCCTATTCACTCGAACGAAAAAAAATTAATTGAAGGCTCATAAAATGACTTTTTGGGGCGAAAATTTAGCTTTAAGCCCGTTGAGCGGGTTATATATATATATATATATATATATATATATATATATATATATATATATATATATATATATATATATTATATATATATATATATATATATATATATATATATATATATATATATATATATATTATATATATATATATATATATATATATATATATATATATATATATAAATAAATACATGAATATTATATATCCCAGCAAGCACATAACGTTGTTTAAACGTTCTTTCAACGTTGCGAAATCGTTGATATATGGTTGAAAAACAACGATCTAAATTTCAACGTTATTTCAACGTTAGTTCAACGTTAAAAAAAAAAAAATCGTTAAAATTTCAACGTTTATTCAACGTTTATTTTCAACTAAAAACAAACGTTGAATTAACGTTGAAAAATAAACGTTGAAATAACGTTTAAATTACGCTGAAATTTAGATGAGAATTCGCCGTTGCAAATGTACTAATAATTCGTATTTTAAATAAAATTTAATATTTCACATACGGTAGTGCGGTGGATAGTTCTTTAAAAACTTTTAATAAATGTGTTAATGTAATAAAAATGAAAACATTAAAAGATTTTTTTGCTATGGAAATATGTTTTACAAAAATTTATAAGAATTGGAATTTTATAAGAATTGTAAAATAACATTTTACAAAAATTTATAAGAATTGGCATTATACGCAAGTTTTTTAAAAGTCTTTTTACATTGTGTACAATACCTTACATTGCATATTTTATATAAAAAAGGTGGATTAAAGATGAATATTTGAATTAATTCAAGATTTATATATATATATATATATATATATATATATATATATATATATATATATATATATATATATATATATATTATATATATATATATATATATATATATATATATATATATATATATATATGTCAAATATACAATCAAAGTCTTATTATAATTATGAAACTATAGTGTAGACCAGTATGTTTTGGTTTGTATACTCAAAAGATTATATGTTTGTGTGAATGAAATTCCATCAAGTTGAATGGTTTAGTCCATTATCCGAATCGTAATGTGAAATTTACAGTAAAAAATTAAAATATAGCACAAAAGTTGGTTGGTATGAAATGTGATACTAAAATGTGATCAAACTACAGGTGTTATAATCTATTATATACAAATGATTATTATATATATTTATAAGAGCAGTATTAAAAACCATTTAATCTTTATCAAATCTTATGTAGAGTATTTATTGTATTCTTTTTGTTAGGGATTGGTATAATAACATCAGGTAAAGTAAAAACATATATAAACTGGATTGCAGGCGTTAACATTACTCCAAAGCAGGTTGATATATATTTTTTTGTTTTGTTTTATGTTTAATATTTTGCTGCATTATGATAATAAAATAAAGATGGCTCGCACAGTAGAACAGAACTTAAGTTTAAAGTTTTAGTTAAAAAAGCAAAAAATTGACTAGTTAATGTAGGCTTATGTAATATAGGAGCTAAAGTATACAACAAAGTAATTTTAAAATATATCTAATTTGTTTTATCATGTGCATATAATGCTCATCCAGAGAAAGGAGCCAGTTAATGAAGATCTAAAGAACAAAAATGTATATTTTTAATATATTGTTAATGTTGAGCTGTTCAACTGTAATGGAGTTTAAATTAAAATAAAACACATTTTAGTTATATAATGCATATGTCATTATATAAACATTATAAAAGTAACAAAAAATGTAAATTATGACTTTTTTAATCAACTTTTATTACTCTGCCATCATAGAAAATTGTCTTGGATATATCGTTAGTATACCATTCATGACAATGTTCTGCTAATAGTTATTTTTACACATAATATAATCTAAATCATCAAGTTGCATAAATGACAAATTGTTAAGTAAATTTCTTATTTCTTCATCTTATTATTTTATTCATTATTACTATTAATATTATAATTATTTATATATTTCTATTAATTATTTATTATTTTCTTATTTATAGTATTTATAAAAAAGTTAGCACTTAAAAAAAAAGAAAAAGTTATTAAAAGTTGCTAACATCATGCTCAAATTAGAGCTAAGATTTCTTATAAACAGACTTCAAAACATTCATATATATATATATATATATATATATATATATATATATATATATATATATATATATATATATATATATATATATATATATATATATATATATATATATGAATGTATTACATATACACACTAACACACACAAACACACACACACACACACACATATATATATATATATATATTAATGTATTACATATACACACTAACACATACAAACACACACACACACTCATATATATATATATATTAATGTATTACATATACACACTAACACATACAAACACACACACACACTCATATATATATATATATATATATATATATATATATATATATATATATATATATATTATATATATATATATATATATATATATATATATATATATATATATATATATATATATATATATGTATATATATATATATATATATATATATATATATATATGTATATATAAATATATATAATTATATATATATATATATATATATATATATATATATATATATATATATATATATATATATATATATATATATATTACATATACACTGAAACACACACACATATATACATTATGTACATGCATTATATATACATATATATATATATATATATATATATATATATATATATATATATATATATATATATATATATATATATATATATATATATATATATAATATATATATATATATATACTACATATACACTCAAACACACACACGTATATACATCATGTACATGCATTATATATATATATATATATATATATATATATATATATATATTATATATATATATATATATATATATATATATATATATACATATATACATATGTATATATATATATATATGAATGTATTATATATACACACTAACACACACACACACACACACACATATATATATATTTAAATATATATATATAAATATATATATATATATATATGTATATATATATATATATATATATATATATATATATATATATATATATATATATATATATATATATATATATATATATACTACATATACACTCAAACACACACACGTATATACATCATGTACATGCATTATATATATATATATATATATATATATATATATATATATATATATATATATTATATATATATATATATATATGAATGTATTACATATACACACTAACACACACACACACACACACAAACACACACACACACACATATATATATATATATATATATAAATATATATATATATATATATATATATATATAAATATATATATATATATATATATATATATATATATGTATATATATATATATATATATATATATATATATATATATATATATATATATATATATATATATAACATATACACTCAAACACACACACGTATATACATCATGTACATGCATTGTATATATATATATATATATATATATATATATATATATATATATATATATATATATATATATATATATATATACCATTTGTTTTATAGCAGTTGCATTACACAAAACTGCTCGTTGAATTGGTAGTAAACTAGCACATTTTACTGTTACAGTGGTCAGACAAAGTTGAAAATCAGTATAGTATTTTATGAAAATAAAAGTATGAAAAAGAATGTAAAGACGGTTTCCACGATACCTTGGAATAATACCTCGAGGCAGTTTTTTATTGTCTAAGAAATTTACAAACCCCTGTGTGTCACCTTTGACATCTTTAAACCTCATCTTGCTTACAGCTAAAACAATTTTGACTGTTATATAATCACTTCCAAACGATTCGCAATGTTCGAACTATAGAGGTTTGAAGACCTCGCGACATGAAATATCAATTTTGTCAAGTGGATGCAAATGGCAGTTTAGTTCATTTAGATTCTATTCCCAGGTATCACATAATTTAGTCATGTTAGATGGTTAACTGAAACTCAATCAGACATTATGTTTGATATATTTGAGATGATTGCATTACAAGATTCATTAAATAGAAGCAAGTGGAAGTCTGAAGTAACAAAAGCTAAATGATCAACTGCACAACATATATGGCTATTATAATCTAGAGTATTGACCTTAAAGTTGTGATGAAAAGTAAATCGTATTAATATTAACACCTTTTTGTGTTGTTGCATCAAATCCTAGAGTAAGATAAGAAATTTGTATAGCCCATTCTGCTCATTGCAATTCTATAGTTACAAGCTGACGAGCTATTTGCTATATATATATATATATATATATATATATATATATATATATATATATATATATATATATATATATATATATAATATATATATATATATATATATATATATATATACAGGGGCGGATCTAGCATTTTAAAAGGGTGATGCGAAATTTTTTTTTATTCAATGATATAAACAGCGCCGCTGTTTATATCATTGAATAATAACTAAATTTTGTATTGCTTTTGCAGTATCCATTTTTAGCAGAAATTTTTACAAATGTTGCCTTGGCTATTTTGTTCATAAATTAGACATGTAATTTTAAGCCTAATTTACTTAACAAAGTGCACCAACGAGAAGGTAAGCCATAGGACTTTGCACTTCATCTGTATACTGTCATTTTGCCCAAGGTTAGCCCTGCATTTCTGGAGTTTAAAGTAATATTGCCTAAGGTTGGCCCTCCACTTCTGGACATAAATATATATATATATATATATATATATATATATATATATATATATATATATATATATATATATATATATATACATTTACACACACACACACACAGACACACACACACAATATTAGATAATTATTTCTAATTTCATAAAAATCAAATTAGAAATAAGAAAAAAGTAAAATAAAATGAGGCATATCAGATGAATAGAAATTTAAAAATTCATAAAAATCAGATTTCCATGGTTTTTTAACTTGTATTCTGGACAGTACAGTTGAAGGAACTGCTGCTAGACCTTTATAAAAAAACATGCCATTTTCTGGAAACCTATTATCTAGCTCATTAATAAGATGTTCAATTAATGGAGATGTAATGCTGTGTTTAAAATAGTCACAAACTGTATTTGTTGGATAATTATCCCGGTAAACCTGGACATTACACAATCTAGGTCTCACTTCTTGTATATCAAGAAGTGAGACCTAGATTAAATGAGTACGCGATAGCGTACCATTCAGTGTGATATATATCAATTTTATTTTTAATTTCTAATAACAGATTTTTTAGATTAGTTATTTCAAAACACTGCTGGGATATGCCAAAAGATTTAGTTTGAAGAGTTACAGTAATTGAATTTGAAAAAAAAACAGAATTGAAATAAATCCATTAATTGTTTTGTAATAATTAAACTTACAATAAAAGAGAAATCTGTTAATAATCTTAAAAAAAATAAGGATTTGGAAGCAGTTTCACTGCTATATTCCTTAGACTCATTTAACTTCATCTCCTCTAAAGCATGAATAATAGGTATAAAATTATCAAAAAAAAAACATCAAGACCTCTCAGCTTTTGAACCCATCTTGTTCGACAAGTATCTATTATTTTTTCTTGATTTGGACTTAAATATTTTTTGAGACAGTGACTACGTTTAAGAGATAAGTTAAAAAATATATATTTCTTTTACTTGGCCAAGAAGATTTTTTACCTTTTTTTTACTTGGCATGCTGCTACTACTAAACTAAGTCTATGGCTTGCACAATGAACAAATATAGCTTTATGATTAAGAGCTTTTATTCGAGAAGCAACTAATTTCTAGTAATAATAATTCTTATTATTACTAGAAATTAGTTTAGGTTTTTTAATAATTGGTACAAAATGGTTCGGTGTCCAGTTATCATTATTTTGCATCACTGACATAATATCAGTATTACACCATAAAATATTTAAAACATTTTGATCTTGATTTTTAATTGAACGAAATGGAAAAATAATTGTATTAAAAAGTTTTTTGAATTTTTCTAAGCCAAAATCAGTATAAATTAATCTAATAGGAATATATAAAACTGATGACAAAGCAATTAGACATAAAAATGAAGAAAACTTGTTAGCTCAGCAGTTGATCAATGCTTCCATTATTATAATTTCAGAAGTAGATTCACTGTTAATTAATTTAAATTGATCTGAACATTCAAAAGAAACACAGGCTACTAGAACACTGGAAAGATTAAAAAAATTATTGTTTTTAACCTATTTAACAAAAAGGGAGTACCTCGCATAGTAGCAAACTTTTTCAAACAATTCAATCGAAGTTAGAAGCCTCAATACAATAACTGTCTTCAGAGACGAATTGCTTAAAAGTGAAGCTGAACTGTAGAGGCATGCCTCTACAGTTGCCAGAGGCATGCCTCTACTTTTTATTTTATTTAAGGTCATCTGAAGATGGAAATTGCCGGCAATTTCCAGATGACCTTAAATAAAATAAAAAGTATACTAAAACAAGCTCAGTTTATATTAAATACTAGCTGGAAATATAAAATACCATTAACTTTAATAATAGGGTTTTACCTTAAAGCAACATAATCTTTAGTATCTTCTTGCTTTGGGATAAAACGATCATTTAAGGTCATCTGAAGATGGAAATTGCCGGCAATCTTCAGATGACCTTAAATAAAATAAAAAGTATACTAAAACAAGCTCAGTTTATATTAAATACTAGCTGGAAATATAAAATACCATTAACTTTAATAATAGGGTTTTACCTTAAAGCAACATAATTTTTAGTATCTTCTTTCTTTGGGATAAAACGATCCATTTCAGTATTTTCAGAAGACTGACTATGTGGCTGAACTGGACTCTTATTATTTAAAACTTTCAATTCTTCAGTCAACTGGTTTTTATATTTGCAAATATTTGGCAAATGTCTAGGCTTAATTGTATTTGAGACTAAAAAATTCATTTTTTTTCAAAACTTTAGTTTACAAGCTAAGTCCAACGACGAAAATTACGAGCGAAGAACGTATATCAGGCGGCATATCAGAATTTTGTAAAATTTGAACGATTTGGAGCAACTGATGCAATTGTTCTAAACTTTCTACAAATTTGATTGGTTATAAATAACATTTCTTATCTTTTTTGTTAATTTTTTTGCGGAAGTTTTGTAGCAAATGATGCAATTGTTATTTTATTAAATAGTGATTGGTTTAAATTGTTTTTTAACCAATCATTAATGATTTAGAGTACAATTGCATCACTTGCTACAAAGTGATCGGAAAAATTTGTGAAAAATACAAATATGATTGGTTAAAACGTACTATTTTTTTTTTAAAATCAATCACATTTGTATTTAGTGAAGAACAATTGCATCAGTTGCTCCAAAACGCAGGAATTTTCTCTAAGTAACGAATAAGTAACTATAGAGATCAAATAAAATTGACTTTAAATGATTTTTTTTCGAGTTTAAAACAAGTTTTTCATTTTTTGTGAATACCAGATTCCAATTTCTCCTTTTACTTTTAATTAAGAAAAAAAAGTGAAAAAGAGATACACTTAAATTTAGCGGTGAAAAAAGACTGATGCATGCGCATCATTCGCGACACCCTGGATCCGCCCCTGATATATACATAGATGTATATATATATATATATATATATATATATATATATATATATATATATATATATATATATATATATATATATATATATATATATATATATATATATATATATATATTTATACATATGTATATATATATATATATATATATATATATATATATATATATATATATATATACATATATATATATATATATATATATATATATATATATATATATATATATATATATATATATATATATATATATATATATATATATATATTTATATATAAATTTATATATATTTATACAGGGACTACTAAAATACCGGGACGCGCAACTTCGATTTCATGCGATTTTGACCAGAGGGCTGAAAGTTGAATATGTTCGAAAATTTTTTGAAGTTTAACACTTAAATGATTTTGATACTAATATTAACAGTTATTCAGAGTTATTTTTTGTTTCTCATTAAATAACATCTTAATCTCATAACTCATTAAATTTATGACAATTTATAGTAAAAAAGGAACCTTATTTTTATAAGGCCTGGATTAGTAACTTTAATCTTTAATTAGTAAATAAATTGATCTTATGTAGTTAATCAAAGGATGCAGTAAATAAAGGGATCTTATAAAATTTAATTACTTGAAACCATTTAAATCATTTCATTAAAAATTAAAATTAATTCATAATTTATTAATCTTCAAACATTAATAAATATAAGAATTTTAAATAATAAATATAATTATAAATATAAGAATTTTCAAAATTCAACAACAAAAAAAGTGGATTATCTAAAATGATCTAACTTCTGTGTTAAAACAATGTTAACAATTTTAAAAAATAACCATTTTAACCACATATTGCGTGTTGTTTGATTTATTTGCAAAACTTTTTAACTTTGCGGTCTTCAATATTTAAAGAAACTTTGTCTGACGATTCATTCAATTTCGTTAGACCCTTGAAAAAACAATTCAAAATGGTGGAAACAACTGTGTTGATTGGTAATGCTTGTAAATCGAAAGGTAAAGCTGTATAGAAATATATAAAAAGTTTAGAAATGTATCTAACGCACTGGAACCGCATCTCTGCATTAGGTAATAAAATAAAAAGAGAATACGCATATCTGACATATTTAAATAGATCCTCAGTAGGGTGACATAGTCGACCACGAGATACTAACTCAGTAAACTCAGATGCATTGGTAACAAAGGTACCAGATACGGATATACTTGGTAAAAATTTATGCTGGACATAACCCGAAATGTAATATAGGGCAGCATTTTCTTCTTCAGAAATTGCATCAACTGAAGAGACAGATGTATCAAGATAACTAATGTCATCCTCATTCAGATCTAATTGACAACACTCTGATTGAATAATTGAGCATTGAGAAATAGGTACACCCATAGCATCCAATTTACTAAACAACTTCAGGCGTTGTAAACGAAGACTATTTTTAACTTCTTCAACCGAAACATGATAACTGCCTCCACAAAGTTGCCTGGCATAAAAAAATCTAAACTATATATAATTTGAATTTTATTTCAAGATACATACAAAAATTAGTGTTCTTAAATGTAGGGTCAGAGTGGTGAGGGGGTTGGGAGGGATTTACCCCAGAGCCCCTGCCACAAAAAATACATAAAAATTTAATAAAATACATAAAAAATACATAAAAAATACATAAAAATAGTTATTTCTATGAAATATCATTTTTGATGTTACAAAATACCAGTTATTTCTAAATAAAAGTTATTTCTACTTATAACCAAAAAATATGCGATTAAGGATTTAATTTATTTTTGCCCCCGGGCCCTTCAGTGCCAGTCTGAATCTGTTAAATGTAATAACAACAATATCAATCTGATCATAAATAGGTAAGGAATTATTTAACTACCTGTATATTCCAAATTCTCCTTCTAACCGATCTGTCTGAAATATTCCGGAAAGAACATATTGATGATCTTCATTCAGCAATTTTCGGATTAAATCTACAATTCCGTAAAGCATATTCGACAAAGAAATTTTCGTTTCACTAGTGAATGATTTGTTCTGCTTCCAGCCCTTTCCTCCTGGCATTTTTGCAACAGCTTCAGCAAATGTCAAAATCTCTTGAAGTCGTTTATCATTTACATTTTTGTATGAAGCTCTATTTGGATCATTTAAACGTATGTCCATACCTTCTTGTTTAATATTAAGGTAATTCCATATCAATAATATTCTTTCAAGGAACTCGCTTGTCTCTTTAAAATCACAAATTTTAAGGGCTGCTACAGTTTTCTCATTAACAACAGCACACATATTGGTGACATTTTGTCGATCAATTACACCTGAATGAATAGCTTTGTATGAAAGATTTGTCAACTTGATAACATTATTTTTTTCTTTTTCATATAAACTTACCAAATCTTTCCAATACCCTTTAAATAATTGACTATTTAGTGTCAGATGAATTGTTCCAGTTTTTTATGTAAGCCAGTTATTTCGAATTGATTTAAACAAGTGCACTGGATCATGAAGCATTATTATACTTTGGTTGCAAATATTACCAAGCCATGGCTCATTTAAACTTAAAGCAAAAAATTGATATATGCTACGATTTGTGGGAAGATTGTCTGAAATAAGGCATAAAATTTCTCCACCAAGTTTAGCAACTGTCTGTGTGATTTCAACAATTAAATTTTGTACAAAAATGCCAGATAGCTTATAAACTGGAGCCATACGACACACAAAAGCTGGTTTTCCAAACATTGGCTTAATCATAAAACAAAGAATTGTCTTGGAAATTTCAGCAGGATTGTCTTCACTATAACCAATTAAATGACATCCACGAAAACGTATACTTGGTTTTACATACATTTCATCAAATAGCAGGCAGCAACGTTTTTCCGCAATAGTTAATGTTTCAAACACGGTTTTAATACATTCTTCACATTCTTTTTGTGTTCCTACTTCACCGATTCTGCCTAATTTTAGTTTAAGAATTCTTGGATGTGGGAGTGAAAGTGTATCACAAAGAATTCGATAGCAGCATCTTGAAGAAAGGTAGAGTTCTAAAGCTCGTCGTACAACTAGCGTAGAGTAACGCTTGCCTCTCACAGGCATCATCTGCAGTTGTAGTTGTTCAATCAAAAAATTTATTTCATCAGATTTTTCTCCATATGTACATTTAATCTCTTGCAATAAATGTTTTAGTTCCTCGCTTAATTGAGGTTTAGATGACTTCATTCTTGAAATAATTGCTTCTAACTGCGACCACCGAGTGAGTTTGTGAGAAAACCCCAAAATATCATTGCAATGAATTTGTGTGTGTTTGATATAAGCATGTAACTGTTGAGTGTGAGTATTGATTGTAACAGAAATATTAGTTTCTGGTGGACGCGAAAATGTCATATTAAAAACAGTCAGATCCAATGCATTTGTAACAACAAAATAATCAGGAAACCTTGAAATATTTAAAAGAATTATTTATTAGTAATACTAACACAAAAAAATCCTACAAAATTTATATTTAATTAGAACTTTTCTTACCGCTGCTTTACATCTGTAAGAAACTGTTTGACTTCAAAATTTTTTATTTTATCAATTTTGTTGAAAGAATCGAGTTCATCACAGAATGAGTTTCTTGATTTAATTGAAATTTTTTCAAAATTTGTTTGAGGGAATGTTTTGCCTGTTTGTCGTAACATTGAAGGAAAACACCCAGGAAATAGTGAAGGAGGATCTGATGGAATCTAAAAAGTTTCCATTGATTTTAGATTATCTATTTAATTTGAACCAAATAAAGCTTACAAGTATAACTACAACATTGATTTGAAATTTTTGTTTATATATATGAATTCGACTCACCTGATATTTAGATCTTTTTGGATAGTGCATACTACACCCCAAAGGCCAGTGCTTTTCACAAACACCCATATTGTCTGTTGGTGATTGAATTTTATTTGGTAAAGCTGCTAACCATCTTTCACATAATTCTTTGTCACTTGGAAATTTGTAAACTTTAACATGCTCATTTGCACTGTCATAATTTCGACGACAATTACCTACTGAGCATTTTCTAGGCATGTCTGTAATGGTTTTATAAATTTATTTTTAAATAGAGAATAAAATTAATATTTTTTAAATATTATAACCTTAAAAATAGGTTTAGTTTAGTACAATAATAACTTAACATTCTTATGTTTTTTTGTACTCATTTTTATTTAGTACTAAAAAAGTTACTTTAGCCTAAAGTAACTCAAGTTACTTTAGTGTAAAGTAACTCAAGTACCCCTAAAACTGTTAGTAACAGTTTGAAGACTTGATTTGCATCAAAACGTAATTATACTCAAAATCAAATAAAATCTTCGTACTGTAATAGTATGTTACTGTTTTTCATTTTTTATCATAAAATATTTAAGTAGTCATAAATAATTAAGGAAGTAATACTCATAAATATAATAATTAAGTAATTAAGTAAGTAATATTCATAATATAATAAGTAAGTAATAGTCATAAATATTTAAGTAGTCATAAAATATTTAAGTAATATTTATTATTGCAATACAATCATCAGTTAAAAGTTAAAACAAATCAAGGCCAAAATGATATTATAAACACGGTTCTACATGAGGAAAAAGAACGTAATAAAAGAAAAAATAATATTATTATTTTTGGTGTTAAGTTAGCAAATCATGATAACATTGACAAGAAAAAATGTGATGAAGATATGGTAAACAATATTTTTGACTCAATAAATGCAGACAAGGATAAAATAAAAAAAGTCATTTGACTCAAAACAAGAGACACATCAAAAATACCACCAGTTATCATTGAGTTAGACAATGCGTCAGACAAAATAAGTGTATTAAAAGGTGCATAAATTAACAGAAACAAGATAAATGAAATCTATTTTAACTCAGATATGACAGAATCCGAAAGAGATCTCATTAAACAGCTACGTAGTGAAGTTAAATTGTTAAATGCTAGCCTAAATCAAAAAGATGAATACTACTACACTATAAGAAATTTTAAAGTTGTGAAACTCATAAAAAAACTCATCTACACATAATCCTGTATCTAATTATGTTAAATCAGAAGTATTATTATGCAAATCAATACCCAAATACCATCTATGTTGTAGATATACAAATGCGACTTCACTTAACAATAAGTTCGATTTGTTTTTGTTAGAAATAGCAGTGTATAATCCTGACATATTTATTGTAACTGAAACTTGGTTTAACTCATCAAGTGCCATAAATGTAAGCGGGTATAATGTTTTTTACAACAATCGATCTAAATCTAATTCAACTAAATCTCATGGCGGAGGTGTAGCCATTTATGTTAAAAATAAATACATTGCTTACACTCTATATGACCTAGCATCTGAAGAAATGACAGGTGAACAAGTCTGGTGTGTCATTAAAACAGAAAATGAGAATATCTTAATTGGTAGCATATATCGTCCACCAGATGCTACAGAATTGACAAATCAAAAAATAAAATAATAAATATAGCTAAAAAAAGTGTTGATTGCAACAAATATTCAGGTCTACTCTTAGTCGGAGACTTAAATTACCCAAATATAAAATGGAATGAGAATGATGAGAATATCCAAACAGTGTTAAAAAATGATAGACAAGCACAAATTTTTTTAGACAATTTAAATGATAACTTTTTGACTCAAAACGTCACAAAACCAACCTTTAAATCAGGGACACTGTCAGAAGGCAATACCTTAGATTTGATTTTAACCGATGCACCAGAGCGTATTTCGATCATAGGCTATAATCCTCCATTAAGCAATTTAAATAATGCACATCAGATATTGTATTGGAATTCCATCTTAAAAAAACCAACAACATCAAAATCTTCCTATGGGAAATCAAAGTTTAACTACAAAGCCGGAAATTATCAAGAAATGAACAATTCATTCCATAATATAAGATGGTCACATATTTTTTCTAATAAAAACGTTGATGAATGCTACAAAATTTTTGTAAATAAATATCAAGAATTATCTGACTGTTATATACCTAAAAAAGTGCATAAACACATAGCTTTAAAATCATATATTGACAAACAAATTAAGACTGAAATCAGACATAAAACAACCTTATGGAACAAATAATATCAAATAAATCCAAATCACCCATTTTGGTTCAGCAATACAAAATACAAAGTAAATTAGTTAAAAACATGGTGAGGTTAAAACGTATTGAATATGAAAAAAAAAAATCAGTGAAACCTCAAAAATAAATCCCAAGTTATTTTATAGTTATGTAAATTCTAACAAAAAAATTAAAGGAGGAATAGCTTCAATGTCTAATGAATATACTAACATTGTAACAAATAGAGAATCTATAGCAAATATTTTAAACAATAGTTTCAATTCAGTTTGTGTTAACGAAGATAAACATAACATATTAAATATACCGCAGAAGACTGAAATTATTCTAGAAGAAGATATAAATAATAAAATAACTTGCCATACTATTGAAAAAAAATTAAAAAAATTAGATGTTTACAAAGCTATCGGAGTAGATGGGATAAGCCCATATGTTTTAAATAAATGTCATAGTACTCTCTGTGAACCATTACATTTAATATATATAAAATCGTTGACTGAGAAAAAATTACCTGAACTCTGGAAATTAGCAAATATAACACCAATTTTTAAAAAAGGTAATACGAACATTGCATCTAATTACAGGCCAATCTCATTGACTTCTATCCCATGTAAAGTTTTGGAATCACTCATTAGAGATGAAATTATGGATTATCTAATAAATAACAGCTTATTAAATGAAAATCAGCATGGGTTCAGAAAAAATAAAAGCTGCACAACAAACCTATTGGAAACTCTTGATATCATAACAGATGCACTAGAAAATGGCCACTCAGTTGATATGTTGTATCTAGACTTTGAAAAGGCTTTCGATAAAGTACCACACTCGCGTTTGATCACTAAACTTCAATCATATGGTATTGTGAGAAATTATCTGGGATGGATAGAGAACTTTTTAACTAACAGAAAACAGAGAGTGGTCCTTGGCGACACAGTCTCAGATTGGCTACCAGTTATTAGTGGTGTACCACAGGGGTCAGTTTTAGGACCACTGCTGTTTTTGATTTTTATTAATGATTTGCCAGATCAAGTCAAAAACCCTATTAAACTTTACGCTGATGATAGTAAAATAATAAATATTATAAAAAATCCTAATGATTCAATAAGCCTTCAAAATGACATAAATAACATAATGGCATGGTCATCTATTTGGCTCACAAAATTTAATTATGAAAAATGCAAAGTTACGCATATTGGGGAAAAAAATCCAAATGCTACATTTATAATGACTGATATTGATTGCAATTACAATTATACATTGTGTAACACAAAAGCTGAATGTGATTTGGGTATAATGGTTCAATCCGATTTAAAATGGCACTCACAAGTTGATTCAGCAATCAGCAAAATATACAGAGTGTTAGGTACCATAAAGAGAAGCTTTAAATATTTAGATGTAAACATGGTAAAAATGCTCTATACAACGTTCATACGTCCACGTCTTGAGTTTGTGGTCCAGGCATGGTCTCCATTTTTAAAACAAGAAATAGACAAGATTAAGAAAATCCAAAAAAGAGCAACCAAACTAGCACCTACAATTAGGAAATTATCATATGAGGCTAGGTTGAATATTATGCAATTAACATCACTGGAAGAACGTAGACTACGTGGAGATCTGATTCAACAATATAAAATTCAGCATGGCCACGATAAAATAAATTGGGTTGCTAACGATTGTGGAAATGCATTGGAGGAGGGTCCATGTCTGCGACAACACAAATTCAAAATGAGGAAGCCTTTTAGCAGAAATACCTTCAGGTATCATTTTTTCCAAAATCGAGTTGTAAATGCGTGGAACAGCTTACCATCTGAAATAATAGAAGCTATTTCAATAAATAACTTCAAAAACAAACTAGACAGAGCTGGATTTTGCAAAAACTATTTGTTAAAACACAAACAAAAGACAAAATGAGCTGTTACAGTGCAATATCTTATGTTATTGCACTTCGCAACTGTTTAAAACAGTTGTTACAGTTATACCTTATTATTATATTATTATCATATAAACATCTTAATAAAAATACTTTTACTACTTTAAAAGTACTATAAAAAGGCTTAAAAAAATAAATTAATTAAAGTTAATACATTATATAATCTATATGAATCAACATTTGTTGCAGCTTATCAATAATCTTTAAATACCACTCTTTTATTTAAGCTACTAACATTACATATATATATATATATATATATATATATATATATATATATATATATATATATATATATATATATATATATATATATATATATATATATATATATTTATATATATATATATATATATTTATATATATAAATTTATATATATTTATATATATTTATATATATATATATATATATATATATATATATATATATATATATATATATATATATATATATATATATATATATATATATATATATATATATATATATATATATATATATATATGTATATATATATATATATATACATATATTTTTTTTTTTTCAAGAGGAGAAGTTGGAAGAACACGTATTGCTTTTTTAACTGCTTTACTAAGATGTATTTATAAGCAGGAGAGATGTTAGATACTATTTTAGATGAAGAAACTATTCTCTTTTTTTTTTCTTAATTTGTCCTTTAAACGTGCTAATTCAACATTAGAATTTCGTTTTTTCTTTTTCCGTATTGAATCCTTTTCCATTATGAAGCCCGGACCAAATTTTTGCATTTGTCTTCTATGCTTTCTCTGGCGTTCAGCATGCGTCAGAGGCATTTTCATTACTTTCAACGAAGAAATAAACTATTTGTTTGTGAAAGTTTACTTTTTATAAGAATTAAAGACCAAATACAAATTTCTCAATGAAAGAGTATTTAATTATTATAATAAATTTTCAATTTAAAAAGCAAGAGCTGCATGTATATTTTGCGTGAAACAAATCTTCATAGAAATTTAAAAAAGTTTCTAAAAGAAGAATTCCAAATAATTTACTAGATATATAATTTAAATTTGAAGTCTAAAAATTTTGTTTAAAGTTTAAGCATCAAATCCTAAAATTCAACGAAAACAAGTTCTACATGTTACATGTTTTTAGAAACTTACAAACTTTTAACTTTTGAATGATACATTTAGTTTTTTATTTTCTTGGATTTGAAATTTATATTAAACTTTTTGTACAACGTGGAATAGCCTTAATCTAATTTTGTAGTTGTAGTGTTTTTTCATATTAGTTTGTTGTAAAGATAACTATGAGAAAATATGAGAAATTAGAGAAACATCCCTTCAGGCGTTTGTTTTTAGAAGTTACGTTCGAAATGTCTTTTAAACATTTTTTAAACGTCTTTTAAACACTCTTTACGTGAGATGGTTTTGTTTTTATATGGTACATTGAAATTTCCTATTTCGAAAAGTGTCGTAGCTATTTCAACTGCATTAAAATGAACAGTAAATTTTCATAGAAGTTAATTTTATAAACGTTTTATGACTAAAAAGATTTAGCATGAGTTAATTTATCTTTTTTTAAAAACTATTATGCTATATTATCATACGTATAATAGATTTATATAAAAGAGAAATAAAGATGGTTTTTTTGGATAAGATTGGTTTAGTCTTGTAAAGTAAACTAAATAACAAATGTTATATCTTAATTTAGTGTTTAAAAGGTTATGGTCGTCTTTCAATATACATCTGATAATTTTATTTTCTACCTTTTGAATTGTTTATATAACTTTTTTTTCTTTGAGTAGAATAGAATAATACATAGTTGGGTTTTTCTGTGTTCAATAATAATTTGTTAAATTGATACCAAGTATTTGGCAATAAAAGCTGCGCCTATTATTGAAAGCGAGTATAGTCGCTAATATATATGCAAATATTAATTTGAATAAAGTTAAATTACTCTTTCACAGTGTGTTCGCTTTGCTAAAACCTGTTTTTTTCAACTCAAAAAATAGGTTGCCTAAAATACGCCCTACTCAAGGCCAGCATATAAGGGATGACATGTGTTCACGGGCGCCCGCAGGATTTTTTGATGTTCTAGATAGGACACTTTCACACATTTGGTATAGATATACTTAAGTTTGGAGGTTGCACAAACTCCAAGCATATGTATGCCTTTGTCAAATGTGTGAAATTTGTGCAAGCTCTAAAACTTAAGTAAAACTATGACCAATTATGTCTTCTTCTTGCCCCTGCTATTTATATTTATATTATGATTTACGATTATAATAGATTTATATAGCAAAAAAAAAAAAAATATGAAAAAATAAAACAAAACTATGCCAAATGAGGAGGCCTTGCAAAAAATTGGGATGACGTAGGCCTGGGAACAAAAAGCCCTAAAACGCATGCCTTCTTTGCCCAAGCGTGAGGCACTAATGTAGTAATATTTCAACTTTACCATCTAAAACTAAATTTAAATTTGTCGACAGATTTTAAATTTCGTAGAAAAATATTGTAAATTACAAAAGTTATGACCATACAAAATTTACACCTCCTCATTTTTGGTGAGGGGGGGGGGGGAGGGAAGGCATTTTAGGGCTTTTTTGTTTCCGGGCCTTCGCCTTGTTAATATTTTGCAAGGCCTCCTTATTTGGCATAGATATTAACATACTTAAGTTTGGAGTTTGTACAATGTGTGAAAGTGTCCTATTTCGAACATCAAAAAATCCTGTGGGCCTCCTTGTATGTGTGTGGATTGAGGGAAACTATATCCTCTACTCCCTTTACCAAACATCTTTTCATGTTGGTAAACTAGGATCTTTAGTCAGAATTTTAACGTTTCTATTGATTAACTGGTTAATTGCGATAAATTAGAAAAACGATGTACGTACTTTTAAATTGAACCCTATATACGCTTTCGTACGCTTTTTGAAGACCTCCCCCCTTCCCCCTATGAGCGTACGTACTTTATGGACGACCCCTTACTCTTTCTAAAATTTTATTAATAACTAAAAAACTTATTACAGTTACAAAATATGTGAATGGTCTTTTTTTTCTTTCTGCCGCCGTATATATGTAGTTTTTAATTTAATGACATCAGCTGTAACGTATTTTTTAAAATATGGTCCAAACTTTTGTTTATCTATAGTTTTTATTATATACATTTTTTAACAATTGAATTATTTAAGTAACAATTTTACTTTTGAAAAAAATTAACAAATTCAATTTGTTAAACTAAATGATAAACTTAGATTGGTAATCAAAAATTCTTTGTGTAACTAAAAACCGAACCTATCTTTAAAGTTAAAATGTTTTTAAATAGACACATCTCGCATTCCTATGATGTTGTGATTAAAAATGACACATTGTTCTTGGGCAATAAAAAAACATAAACATTAGAATTTAGTAGTTTTTAATTTTTAATTTTAACTATATTGAGAAAAGTTGAAAAAAGACTTTGGAGGCAGTGGAGCTTATTGGTGTTTTCGACAATCCAAAAATGCAATTTGCGATTTGCATGGAAACTAGTCAGGTATCGGATTATTTGAAATTCCTAAGAACACTGATCGTCGTAAAAAGTGGCCTGGCATTATTTTCCGTTTAGAAGAAAATGGGATAATAACAATTTTAATATAAAGAATACAACTTTAGTTTGTGAGTTTCATTTTAACATTCTAATACTCGTGGTAGAAAATAGTTGTTATAAAAATTATTTAAATTTGTAACTGATTAAAAAAAAAAAAATGATTGTCAAAAGGTGTTCTTCTTATAGTAATTCCTTATAAGTATGTACGCAACTAGTTCACAAATTGGACATTACTAAATCCCATTGCCATTTGTACTTATGTATAAGAAACAGTGGAATGATATTTTTTAAAATTTTGTCATTATTATCTAATCCAATACAAAAGTCTTTGTCACACAAACAATCTGAGATAAGTAATTTTTTTTTTATTGGAGCATTTAATTTTAATTATTCCGTAGTAATATTCAGCTTCGTAATCAAATACAAAATCATAAGGGCTTGCAAATAACTAAAGTAAATTAGGTTGTATTCTTGTTTCAGTTTTTTTAACGTAATATAATTTAATCTATTTTTTTAAATGCTCTTGAGCATTTGGTTTTTAATGCTCTCGAGCATGTGGTTTTTAATGCTCTCGAGCATGTGGTTCATAAGTATGACCATAGTCTAAAGATTCTTGCAAAATTTTCGGCAAACCAACAGTTTTTTGGTGGTTAATTAACTGCTGAAAATAAGTTTCAAACTTTCTTTTACAGATATAATTTTTTTTCTATAGGAACCACTTGAAGCGGTTCCTATGGAAAAAAAAAAAATTTTTACCCCGTATTATATCGTATCTGCTTTTTTTATTCTGTAAATTACTAGGAGGCTAAAAAATATACTCTAAAACACCAAGCATATTTCATTGTATTAGCTTGTTTTATTATCGAGTATTTTGAGTCCTTGCCTTGTTCTACAAGAAGATTTAGTGAAATTAAATTAAGTTTATTCATTTTTTATTAATTTATTTGAAATGGGTAATCCATACAATTTTTAAAGAAAGAGAAAACATAAATTTAGAAATAATTAACACACAGCTAAGAAAAGTTTAAATTCAGAAAACGCTGCAAGTTTTTCTAAAAAAAAAATTCTTTAAGAGAAGTGAAAATTACATTTCAAGCTTCATCCACTTATGAAAACGATTATTCAATTTTGATTGACTTTTAATTGCTAAAAAGGTTGATAGAACAGTCAGTCATATATTCTGATTCTGACTATAGAGACGTGACACTATTGAACATACATAGTGTGTGTTTAAAAAACACTAGTCAACTGGAAAAAGTTTTATTAGTCACATCAATATACCAAAATGGACTCATGATATTATAAAGCCAATTTGTATTAGTCTATTGGAAGATGAGCTGTTATCCAAATGTCTTTACGGTTAAACGCAAAATTTAAATGAAAACATAAATCAAATAATTTGAAGTGCTCAAAAATATTTTTATAAAGTGAAAAATATTAGAATTTGGAGTTTATTCTACAACTGTTCAGTTCAATGATGGTAGCAATTCCAGAGGGGAACAAAAAACATTTGACGTTTGACAAAAAACACGTAATATGGCTTCGTTTATATATTATTCATGTCTTTAAACCGCAATTAATTAAAAAAAACTTGCTGTGGATATATTTTTTCAAAAGTAGTTTTTGAAAGAAAGATTTCCGAAGTATCAAAAACACATCATATTTGTTTGAAAATTTCCATACAGATTAAAAAAATGATGAGGAATCTTAAGGAACGAAGAACCTTTTTAAGATTTATATATAGTTTCTAAGTGATCAGCGTTTCAAAAATTTAAGGTCGGTTTATTAAAAAAAAAACTTTTTTTAAAAATGTTCCCTGTGAAAAAAGCAAGCATAGCCTTTCTTTATCTCAAATCAAGTACTTATTTATGCTTTCTTGAAGAAATGGTACTTTTTGGAATTTACGCATAATTTCTAAACAAAATGGAATTTTGTTTAGAAATTATGCGTACAATGTTTTTATTCCTTTTTGTATTGTTTGTTTTGATTTTGGCGCTTGATTCTTTATGTTTTTTAATTTTATTTCGGTGCCATTTCACGCCAAATATTCCATACTTGAGGACAATGCGTTTTATAAAAAACCATCAGTTTTTCTAGTACAAAAAATGCAGTAACTTCTAAAGTTAAAAGACACCTCATTTTTAAGCCTTTATACGCTCTATACAACTCTGTTAATTTTATACAAATATATTGACAAAAAAATCTCTAGAGTGGCTAATGATGGCACTTGGGCTGTGAAGTCGGAGTCGGAGTTGAAGTTGCGGAGTTGCGACATTTTTAGCGGAGTCGGAGTCGGAGTCGGAGTTGTTAAAAAAAATCGCGACTCCGACTCCAATAGTAAAACTTCTCGGTATTGCACATGCATGTATAAAACATTCAATTAACTTTATATTAACCTTATATTATAAACCTCAAATTACGTTTCATAAATTTGTCTAAAAACTTTTTTTTAACTTATCGCATAATCTTTTTTTAAAAAGTTTAAAGAATTTTTCAAAAATTTTGCTTTGGAGTTGGAGTCGGAAACTCAAAAAATTTCAACAACTGGAGTCGGAGTCGGAGTCGTTACTTTTTTTTACGACTCCACACCCCTGGATGGTACTAATGTTTTACGCAAAGTTTTAAATCACTTTAATATTAGTAACGGTAAAAGTTTTTTAGATGGTTTATTTCATAAATGTAGAATAAATATTTAAATTTCGAAAAAGAAAGCATAAGATGATGATGAAAAGCGAAGAAAGACAATCAGAAAGATCAAAGAAAGGATTTATAGGCATTCAAAATGAAAAAGAAGTAACGGATCCTTTCCCTACGGACATTTGTTTCTTAAAGTTACGTTCTAAATGTCGTTTAAATAAGGAGTTTAGTCACGTGATTTTTTATCGCGGAAAAAAAACTTTCGGTTTGATATTGAAAACTTCGTCCAAAATACGAAGGAAATGATTTTATGTAGGTGTCGAAGAATAAAAACCCACCCATGAAAATTAATTATATATATATATATATATATATATATATATATATATATATATATATATATATATATATATATATATATATATATATATATATTGATGTATTATTTTTCAGAAAAGAACGTAAAATATTGATTTATGTGATTCCGACAGTTTTCTCTTGAATTGAAAAAGTTATTCTCTTTTAAATGATTCAATTTTGTGTAAATACCAGTAAATTAAGATAGTTCATCTGGAATCACGTGAAAATAGGTTCTGCAGCTATTTATTTGTTATGTACATAACTTTTTGATTAAAAAAAAAAAGTTTATATAGGGTGGGTTTTTTGTTTTCTTTAAAGAATTTTTTAGAAATACCCCCGTTTTATTAAGCGCACTGCGCTTAACTAAGTGATAACTTTCTGCTAGGGGAGGGGGGGTGTCCATAATCGTCTTTTTTTAGATTTTTTATATTTTAAACAATTTTTTATAAATAGTTTTTCATGCTGATTCTGAAAATCATAATCATTTTTTTTCATTTCAATTATTTAGCCTTCTACTTCGATTTTAATAAAAGTGAATATATTGACAAAAAAAGGCATTAAAAATAGATGAAACTATTATTATCATTAAATATAAGAAAAGTAGTAAACTAAAAATCTTTTTCTTTTTAATTTATCAATAATATACCTTATCATTTATAAGTAACAAAAAAAGCATTTAAAAGCATTAAATATGAAAATAATTCATACAGTTTGTTATTTACTATTGAAAATGGAAAATAACTATAAAAGTCATATGTGATAGAGATTGCTGCGTGAACTTTTTTTATAGAACATCTAGGTTATATGCGTGTTCTTTGGTAGACATAAGATGGAGGTTTATATTTTTATATCAACAGACCTCCGCGACAATGACCTACATTGTATTATGAAGCCTTTTAGGTAGCGGTGTTCCTTTTGCCTGTTTATCTTTAGAATTGTTAAAACTTTAGAATTTAACTGAACTTCTACTGACTGGCACTTTAAAAGAAGATTTATTTTTGACTTTATTTAAAAAAAGTGAAATAAAAAATGAAATCTTGAATGGCCTTCTTGATAGCTTGAATAACGATTAAAAATAAATAAAAAAAAAAGGAAATTAAGATATTTTGAAGCAATCTGTCTTTTTGATTACTTAAAACGTTTTGTTTAGAAAGAGATAAAACTTTTTTTTTTGAAGCAATCTGTCGTTTTACTTATTTAAGACGTTTTTTTAGAAAAAGACTTCAGAAAAAACTTTATTTTCTAAAACGCAACGATTAAAAATCAAATTTATCCAATCAAAATTTGAATAGCATAAATTTGAAAGAAAAGTTGCGTAACTTTATACGCAAAGAAACTTTGCAAAGACTTTTGTTTTTTATATCTTTAAGTTAAGTAAAAGTAAAAGGTCAACCATAAAAAATTAGCAAAAACTGCATTGTTTTTTAAACTTTTCTCAAAAAATTAATTAAGAATAACTGGTTAAACAAGAAATATAGAATTTTGGACCCCCCCTATATCTGCAGATTTCTTCGTTACTCTACCACTCAATCTTCCATATGGAAAAAAAAAAACTGTTATTTTTATTGAAGATTATTATATATACATTTTTGTAATGCTGATATTGATTTAGTATGATTTTAGTTGATATATCTAGCTGAACTTTTTTGGTAAGTATTTATTATTAACAAGATCTATTAAATCATTTACTGAAGACTTCAGTAATTATAAACTAAATATAAAATTAGAAACAAATTACTTTAGTGAAGTAATTTGTTTCTAATTTTATATTTAGGTAAAAATTTGTAGTCAGTAAATAAATAAAACTATTTATTTACTGATAAGTAGATAAAAAGATTTAAAGTGTTGTTAATTAAATCATCTGTATATTTATCATTAAGTTTTTTATTATTTTCACTTACCTTTAAGTTTTATATATAACATTGTATATATTATTTAAAACTTACTTTCATTGTAACAGTGAATCTTAACATCATACCTAAATTGATATCAATAAATTTAATTAACTATAAGGTTATTTATTTATTAAAATAATGATTGTTTTGATAAATAAATAACCTTATAGTTCATTAAATTTTTTGATATCAATTTAGGTATGATGTTTAGATTGATTTAAATTTATATATATTTTCTTGACTTGATTTATAAAAAAATAGTTTAGATAAAATGTTTAATGAAGAAATTTATGATTGGTATTTAACGTTAAAAGATACCTCTAACAATGCATTATATTTTAAATTTTGCAGTGATTTTAATGTTCAGCTCCTCTGCTATGAAAAACAATTAGCTACAAAGATAAATAGATTAGTTGATAATATCAGAAAATTAAAGAAACAACGCAAAAATAAAAAGTTGGATTTGTTATTAAGTGAAGCCTTTATTCCACCTGTGACAAATATTCCTAATAATACATCTATTAGTTCTGAAGTTTTTAAAGAAACAATTATCAGTGAAAAAAAAAATGCTTAAAAAAGAAAATAAAAATTTAAAAAGGAAACTTGAATCAATGATGGATTTAGAATTGGATTATTTTAAGCATCTAAAGGATTTTAAAGATATGTCAAGCAATCTGCAAATACTTATTTCAAAAAACTCTTTAATTGAAAGTGAACTAAACAATGTTAAAAAACTTTATTGTGAAAAAGAAGAAAAGCTCAATATTATTGAAAACAAATTAAAACTATTAAAGTCAAAAAAAAAATCATTTAATGTTAGAAATTTGAATAAAAAAATAAAATATCGTAGTACTCAACTGAAAATTAAAAAAATGAAATAAATTCATTAAAAAATGAAACAAAATATAAATGGTCGCAATTGAAAAAAAAATAGAAGATATTACTTCAATTCTTGAAAATTCCGATATAAACATTTCTGAATTAAAAAACGAGAAAATAAAGCCGCAAAAAAAAGTGAGTCATTTAAAAATTATTTTGCAAAATAAAACCTATATCAATGACTGCAATATGAAAGATGTTATAAGTTTAGAGGATGAAGTTGTTTCGTTATTAGACAAACATTTTAAAATAGGAGAATCAAGAACTTCAAAAATTGGTTTCTTTGTTAGATGACGAGGAAATTTGAAGATGGCAGATACAGCGATGACATTCGAGAAACTATGATGAAACTTCTTTCAATGAACATGAGTATGAATAGTGTCAACGGAGTCATAAAAGTAGTATTAAACAAACTAGCAAAAAAGAACATATCTAGGCTACCATCAGCCGCTGTAAAATGTAGGTTAATGCAGGAAGCTTCAATTTTAGGTCAATTTCAAGTTGCTGAAGCAATGCTTGAAAATAATTTGACAAATAAAAACTCTAATATAGGCAACTGTTTGCTTGGTGATGGTACTCAGAAATACCATAAACATTATCAAAAATTTCAAATTACTACAACTAGTGGGAAAACTTTATCTTTTGGTTTGTCAGAAGTGGTTGGAAAAAATGCAGCAACTGTCTTGCAAAACTTTACTAATATAGCAGATGACATTTGTGACGTTGTTAGCAACTCAGCCACTAAAAAAGAAGTTAATTTTGCTAAGTTAATAACATCAATTAAATCAACAATGTCTGATCTATCTTCAGTTAATTCTCTTTTTAACTCACAGTTAAAAACATTGAGAGAACAACTTTTGCCGATTGCAATTAATAACTGGGATTTGCTTTCTTTAGATGTCAAAGACAATATGAAGGACATGAGTAACTTTTTCTGTAAACTTCATTTGCTCGCTAATTTTGCATCTGAAACTGATAAGGTTTTGAATACTTTTGAAGAAATTCTGCTTCAAAATGATTTTGAAACCGTTTTTGCTTTTAGTGGTAAAGAATGTGGTGCTGTAAGGTTAGTTTGTACCACATGTAAGGCATTTCATTCAAGGGGTAGTGAGGAAGCTGGTGTTGCATCATGGTTTAGTTCTTTTCTTTCTTTTCGTAATGATAAATCTTTTTTTGTTCCATTTATTGGAAATCGTTTTAATATTTTATATTACAATGCAGCTGCCCTATACTATCATAAGGATGCTATAACAGAATTTCTTAATGCTTGGCCTAATCTTAATAATTTATTAAAAGCAATTAAAGAAGACATCACAAATCTCGTATTCATTGCTGAAGTTCGTGCATTAGGTATTGTTGACTAGCTACTACTGCAAACTATCGAATCACTTGATAGTATTTTATTTTTAAACCCCTACCTACTTCGCTTAAAAATTAGACTTTCATCTCTTTGTATGGATGCATCTTCTTTATTATTTGCTATTGGAAAAATTTTTGAGGATACTAATCTTCTTCATCAAGATGTGGTTTACACCAAACTGTTTGAATGCACTCAAAATGATGAGTTTGATTCTTTAACTGTGCAATCACTTGAAATTATTTTCCATGCAATTCTTGTTACTTCGGAACGTCAGCGTGCTGATCAGTTACCAGGTGGTAAATATTAGAATCCATCTAACTCAGTTTCTGAAGCTGCTTCTAATGTCTCTGTCACTAACAAAGCATCAGAAGGTGACTTTGCCATTTTTGATTTAATGGTTCGCACAAAACCCAATGCAAATGTTCAAACTATCCAGGCTTTGACAATGTGGTCTCAGAACCAAACATTAGAATGGCTTAATGGTAAAACAGATAAAGAAAGAAAATAATTACTTGAAGAAGGGAAAAAACTAAAGTAATATTAATGAAAAGCAAATATGATGAAAGAAAAGAAGCTCTTAAAAAATATAAAGCTATGCACCTTCTAGCAAAGCAAGAAGAAAAAATTCAAGAAGAAATTAAACTACAACATAAAAATATTGCAGCTTGTAATGATTTGATAAATTTAAATGTAAGGGCATGGATATCATTCGAGGAAGCAGAGGAAGCAGTTTCTCATATAGAAGAGCCATTGAAATAAAAAGTACTCCTTGCTCAACTTAGTTTTTATCGCATAATCTTAGATGTCAATTGTGACAAAAAACTTTTTTGTAAAACAAAGGTAGAAGGAAGCAAAAGAATAAACTTTTCTTCAGAGGAACTATATCAAAATCTTCTTATTGTTATTCAAGCAAATTTAACACCAAACAAACAATCTTTAACTAATATAAGTAATAATTTAAAGCCTCGTACAATACGTGATGCAGCAGTTGAAAACAAAAAAAAAGAATTAATGGAAAAAATTCAGGATGCAAGACTAAACAAATTAATAGAGAAACAAAAAAAGCACTCCTTATCAAAATTTATTAACAATCCATCTGATTTTGTTGGTTTTTTTATACAACATCGTATAAGAGAAGAAGCTCATGAAGTATCTTGGGAACATGCGCAAATGGTTCAAATTGATCAATTAAACTGTAGACGAAGTACATACCTTGTTAAGTATGATAACGAACCTGATGAAGTATGGTCATTTCCTTTATTAATTGATTTTGAAAAAGGTGATTTTATTCTTTGTAGCTAGGATTGCAAGGTAATTTTATTTAATGTAAATTTAGAATAATGTTACAGTATATATTAATCTTATTTTTTTATTGTTATGTTCCAATAAAGTGTTTTTACTGAATTTGAGTTCTGTGGTTTTTATCTTTATAAATAGTATGAATCATATCTGATATGTTTATCTGTACCAATTTTGTTTATTTGTTGTTGTTTATTTGCAGCTTAACTGCACATTATTATTATTAAAAAAAAAAAAAAAAAAAAAAGCTTATGCAAAAATACTATTACTTTTACTTATCAAGTAAAAGAAAGAATCCAGAAATGGAGGGCTAACCTTAGGCAACATGACAACTCACTGATGGAGTGCAAAGTTCTATGGCTTACCTTCTCGTTGGTGCCCTTCGTTAAGTAAGTTAGACAATTTTGTCTAATTTATGAACGGAATAGCCAAGGCAAATTATGTATAAAATTGTTTGTTGACAATACACACATTGCCTACTCTTGCAATTCGATAATTAAAATATTTTTTCAGTAAATTTACAGTTATGATGTTTGCAAAGTTTTGAATGAATTTAAAAAATTGAAATTTCTGTGTTCAAATAATTTGCAACATAGTCAAACTTGGGTACATTAATAGCGCGATAATTTATTTCGAAGAAAAAACGATTTAAGACATCTATCAAAAAATTTAAGACAAATAGATAGATAAGATAATCCGTACAAGTATTTCCATGACTGTTAATCTATGTTATTATGACTGTTTATTTCCATGACTGTTAATCTATGTTAATTCTATATCTGTTAATCTATGTACTCTCAATTTCCTAATACAAGAGGGAGGGGGTAATAAAAGTGTGGGTGGGGTTGAGGAGTTTAGTCAAGACTTAATAAACGGGGGGAGGGGGCAGAATTTACACTGAAAGTTTTATGACTTATTTTATTACTTATTATTAGTCTCTAGTATATATTTTTTAATTTTTAACGCTGATTTTCACTGATTTTTTTTTTGTTTTTAGGTATCATTTTTTTGTTAATAACAAGTAAAAATTAATAAACGGGAGGGGGGTCTTAATAAGCTTAGGGTGGGTGGAAAAGTTTCTCAAAAATTAATAAACGCCCCCCCTCCCTTCAATTATGGACTCAAGAGTATACAATCAAATAAAGCCAAACACAATAAAATAGAACAATTCAACGAATTTTTCATTCATTGTTTTCAAAATTTTCAAAAAAGTTAGAAGCCCTAACCCCATTTAAAAAAAGTTTTTTAATATTATCGTAGATACTGAAAACAATAAATTAGTCAAAACAGTAGACTATAAGCGGTTAAATCTCTTTTTGAATTTATAATAATACTGAAATTATTAACAAGTCGTTGACTAAAATCTTTTTTATTTGTGTAAAAATAAATTTTAGATTTAGGTTTATTTTGTACGTATTTTGACGTTTTCGGCCTGTTTTATTTGGGTCCACGTTGTTCATTTGATATTTATTTATAAAAATAAAATTAATTTATTTTAATAAAAATAATTTAAGTTAACATTTATCATCAAAGTTTTGTTACGCTTAACGTATTATAAATTAAAACATTTGAAAATTTATTTTGTACAAAAAAATTTAAAACATATTCAAACATATTATACTGTTAATTGACTATTTCATGGTGCGTCTGCGTTAACCCACCAAAAAATTCTACTTATGAATTGTTCAATTTTGTTCAGTTTGGATTTACAATTTAATTTCTAATAAAATTTTATTATGAGTTACTTTACGCAACTTTTTACGCAAGAAAAAAAAACATAAAAAAGTTTTTTTTTGGGTGCCAAAAATTTAACGAGATACTTTAAAAAAATAGTTCATAAAAAGTCAAAGAATTGAAAATATTTAAACACGTATATCTTTAAAACTAAACAAGCTACAGAGGTTTTTAAAACCATTTTGAAAATGAAATATAATAAGGAATATAATGCATTTAATATAAAAAATATTTACATTTGCTCTAAATATTGCCTAAACTCCCTAGTTTAAACGTTTTTTAAACGTTCTAAACGTTTTTAACGTTTCTAAAATTTACGTTCTAAATGTCGATTAAACGTTTTTTAAACGTCTTTCAAACGTTTTAAACGTTCTAAACGTTTTAAACGTTTTTTAAACGTCTTTTAAACGTTCTTTACCGAAGAATGTTTAGAAAACGTTTTAAAGACATTTAAAATACATTTAGAACGTAACATTTGAAAACAAATGCCCGCTGGGTTATCTTCCAGTTGAATTTTAAAGTTTAAATTATGGTTTTTATCAATATTTTTTTTTGTTTTGCGTTTTTATCAAAGATGTATTTTTCTGACTTTTGCCTCAACTTTAAACTTTATATTTCATAAAGTAATTGTGTTTTAGCTCTGAAATTTTTATTGAACTGAAATGTCATTCACCAAAGTCAAGGTTCAAAAATTGTATTTTCAGAAATTATGACGCCAAACGAGAAAGAACTCCCTGATATATGATCTAAAAACTATTGTCATTACAATACGGGCATTTAAAAATATTGATAGATATATAAAACATTTTATTAACTTTGGTGTATATAATATAAGGTGTTTCAATAATTTTGGTGAATGTTTTTTTGCTAATTAACAATGAATATTTGGGCCAAATTTAAAGTTTGTTTTTGGTGAATAGTTCCTAATTTATTTGATTTAGAAGGTATACCTAAATTGCATCAAATTTAGGCAAATATTGTATTAAAGAAGAACTTTTTTTTGATTTTTGTTTTTTATTAAAGGTTTAGTTTTAGTCTATTAAACATAAAGAACCAAAAAAATATGATATAATAAGTTTAATGAAAGATTTGTTTTTTTTTTTCTTTCTATGGGAACCACCTTAAAGTTAAGAGCCGTTTTTTGTAAGAATCAGGCAAATTCCTGAAACTGTGGAAGTGACCTCGTTTAAATTGCTTGAGTTTTTTATATATTGATCAGAATATAGAGAAAACCTGTTGGGGAAAAAAAAAAATTTCAAAAATGTTTCTTTCACTCGGAATCTGGGCTTAAATTTTTGAGATTTTTTTAAAAATTTTTAGAAATTTAGTTTTTGCCACCTTTGAACCCATTTTTTTGGCAAGGCAAAAAGTTGCACATAGCTTTTGTAGTTAATATCAGACGTAACCCAAAAGCTCTCTCCAAAAAATATAAAAAAGTTGCGTGACACTGTGCGGTTGGCTAATTATCATAGTTCAAAAGTACAAAATCAATCAGTTTTGTCAATTTTTAATCGGAGTTAATTCTAGCGGCGAAGTGTTGCACACAATTTTTCTTTTAGGATTTGAAATTATCAAAGGTGTTGAGTCTAAAAATGCAAAGAAAGTTATGTGATACCTATGGCCTATTAATATATTAAGGCTTGAAATTGGAAAAAAATGTTTTAGTATGCTTACAAAATGAGCTATTACGGCAGAGGCGCTTAATTTTGTAAAAATGTAAACATATCCAACTGTCAATACAAAAAGGTCCACATAATAATAAAAAAAATTTGTGTGATTTTGTCACACGCATGATATAACATGAATTGATAACTGAACAAAAATCTAACATCAAGATAACTATATTGCTAATTAAATAAAACATAAATCAAACATTTAAATATTTTTCCATTTAAAAATTAGTTTTTCATTTATTAATAGAGTCATTTACACACATTATCCACCACATCACACATAATTTCTACTCTGCTGCAGTAAGAATAATGATATGACTGTATTATAGTCTTCTTCGGATAATGAATAATCGCCACAACCACTGATTAGAAAAGGAGCATTTACTAAACAGATAATTTTATCAGTTTGGTTATTTATCTCCTCGGTAGTAACTGGCCAGCGAAAAGTATTCTTCTCTTGCCCGTTAATCATACAATTAACTCTGATCCCAGTTATAGATACCTAAAAGTATTAGCGCAACATTTAAAATAATATAATAAAGAGTTTATGATTTGTTTAATTTTGCTTACATTCAATAAAACTTGTAAAGTCTTATATAATGTCATTCTGAAATTATTTTTACATTTTATTTATATTCCTTTTATTTTAGAGCACTGTTTTGTAAAACAAAATAAAAACTTGAAACTAATATATACTTTGAATAATATTACCTCCACAATATATCCAATATTCCATTGTTTTTCATAAGCAACAGCAACCCAATCATTCACTTTCCATACAAGACAAATTTTTTTTGCAAGATTGGCGATGTCTTCCTCATATTTATTATCATCTTCATTGTCTCCTGTCAGATTAAAGTCATCATTTTCGCCATAAACTTCTTTTTTATCGTTAACCTGACTATTTTCATTATTTTCTGTTGTCGGTTCTACCAGCTTACCTTTTCTTTTCAGGTTACTAAATCTATAACAATATCAATTGTACATATTTTTAAACATATGTAAACAAACACACAAAATTATAACTTTCACCTAAATTTTAATTTCATATTTGTAAAAGAACTATTTAACAGTCAGAAACATAATCTAATTTTCAAAAGTTTTGATAGCAACAATGCCTACCTTAAAAATAAAGATCTTATCTGTTGGCTAGTTACATATTGATCAGGCGGAAGTTCTCTCCTCAGCTGCATGTGAACCTGCTCAGGGCTCATTTTATTACCTGATTCTTCTCCACGAATAAAGTATTTATACAACAGTTCTTTCTGCTGATTTGAAAATCTAAAAGAACTTCGAACTGGTAATGCCCAACCTTGCAATAGAAAAATGTTCATGCAATGTAGTTTGTCTTTTACGGAAGCACTGTTAGAGGATGAAGAAATTGGCATATTTAGTTGTGAAGTAATTTTCATCTTATGAACAAACGAGTTGCGAACTTTATCCAATGATGGTAATGATTTCGGAACTGTAAGAAGACCGGATAGCATGTGTTCGTCTAACTCAGCATCGCTTTCAAATGATAAAGTACAATTCATTTCAGTGCAAAATCTTAATGAATATAATTGCCTGTCACTTCTTTTCTGTTTTTCCTTAAGTGACTTGTTACGCTTAATTGAATTATCTGTTTTGTTATATGGCAACAACAACTTAATCGAGGGTTGAATTTTAAGATTTCCATACTCTTGTTCAATTCCCTCACCGATATTGAAATAACGCCACATCTTCATACTTTTCTCACCAAACTCAAATGAGTGATAGTTGCTAATGTTTTTAATCTTTGGTCCAGTAACTACAGTTTTATCATTGCTAATTTGAGCAACTGCTACTTTTGCATCTTTAGCGCTAAAACTATAATGCATAGCCTTGTGTATATCTTCAGCAGTCAAAAGATTATTACCAGAGTCAACGTAACTCCTTAAAATTGTCTTTACAACTGCACTCTCCCTGTCACATTGATCTTTTCCACAACAGGGTTCATTATAATCATATCTCAGCAACTTTATATCTCTCTCTTTGCATACATTGTAGATTGCTTCAGCTGAAAGATTTCCCTGATAGCAGCCGGCATTATCAGATTTGGTAAACATTTTTTTGATATGCGGTTGATCAATTCTGAATTGGTCTAAAACTGCAGTGGCTAACGAAACAACATCATCTATTCCCTGATCACACCTATACATTGAAGTAAAGTAAACACGTTTGAATAACTTCCCTGCTATTTTTATGAAGAATATATCCACATGTAAACTCATTCCTTACTTGCCAAAGTACTCTCTTTGGCCCTCTCTGTATCGAACCGGAAGAATTTTTTGACAAAAATCTTTAAGCCAGAAAGCAGTTTCATCTTTGATTGCTTAAAAGTTTCGATTTTTGCCTTTTTCTGTTGAGAATCTCTCATCAGGTGTTTTATGTAGTTGAATACATCCTTTACAGCAATTTCCAAATCATAAATAGAATCAGCATCGTCAGAATTTTGAATTGTTAGTTCTTTGATCATCTCGATAGCTTTGCAAAAATCATAGCAATCGGCACATACCACTTCTGATATCTCTGCGTTGGATTGAAGATTTTTTTCAGATGGATCTGATAAGGCATGTTTTGAGCTATGAGAAGAAATGTTTGAGTCATTGACACTACAATTGGTTTGATAACTTGTTTTCAAATACCTTTTTCCTTTTTCAAGGGCAGCTTCGAGAGATTTAGAACTAAATCTTTGTGCCAATTTTTGTAATGTTTGAAAACCATTCATGTCTGAAGCAGTAACATCATCTAATCCAGCTAAGCTTTTTCGACTTGAAGTTTTTATTGCATGCAATACTTTCCACAAACTTGAATCAGATAATAGTATATAATTGTTTTCACTACAACTTTTTCGATAGAACATGATCGCGTGGCTATATTTTGTCGTCAGTATTGCATGCACTATCTTTTGTTCTTCACCGCTGTCGTATTTTAATTTGGTTACTTCATAAGCAACATAATGCAAAATACCGCTCGTAAATATAAAGTCTAAGAAATGTTCACACTTTGTTTGATCAAGACTAGATCGGACGAATACTTTCTTCTCTGGAAATGCCAATCCTTTATGAGATGCATGCCATTTTCTTGCTGTTTCTATACGATGTTTGGTACACTCAAATGTGTTCATTATAAATTTTTTGGTATACTTGGTATGGTCTAATAATGAGAGGATAACTAACTTTCCCATGGAATCACTTTGCTTATATACTTTCTGAGCACGAATAATTTCAATTGGGAGAGGGCTATTTATTTCATCAACATTTTTACTGTTAAGAAAATCTATAAGTATTTCCTCTTGTCCAGGAGCAACAGCTTCCGCAAATTTTTTCTTTAATAAGTTTTCTAGGCGAACATACTTGCGTTTTAACTTATCTTTAGTAGTATCTTCCAGATATTCGAACTTCTTTTTTAATCTAAATTTTATTGGACTTGCATTAAGAACCTCAGTTACACTCTCACGGCTTCTTAGAGATTCGTCCAAAATCTCCTGTAAAACATTAATTTCACCGGGATCAAATTCTTCATCTGGAGTAGCAGGTGTCACATATGTTTGTTCTTGTTGTGCTTGTGTTTCTGTACATAAATTGGTGTTTTCGTTGACTCTAGATAAAGCAGTTTCTTGCTTTAAATGGGTAAAACACAGCATTGCACCAACTGAAAATACTTCATTGTATCGCTTTGACATTGATATGACGACATGTATTGGTGACGCCCTTAAAGCGGGAGATTTTTTTCCTTTTATATTTAGATGGTGAGGATGAAAGCATGTTTTTGGAGGACTCCATGCAATACCAAACGTGTACCGGTGAAAACCACATATTTGTTCATCCTTTTCAAGATTTCTTTTAAGTCTATTTGCAATAAGTCCATTTTCTTCCCAAATATTATTATCGTTTAATCGCATGACCTAAAAACAATTTTTTAAACAATTATTAAGTGTGTCATTTAAAGCATTGTTTATAATCTGACTCTTCACAAAAAATTTTTACAAGTTTGAAATACATTGTTGTTATTATTAAAATACAATATTGCAAGAGTGTGATTAATTTAGTGATTATTTATTAAAAGAGTGAGGAATTAATTAAAAGAGCTATTTTTTTTTTGTTCAAAGAACTTTGTCTCAAAATCTTATTGCAGAGAAGTTATAAAGTATGTAATTATAAAAATTATATTACAGTCTGCGTAAATTTAAAATACATAATTACCTTTAAGTTGATGAGATGTTTCTTAACATCAACATCTCCCAGCTGATGAATGTAGAACATTTTGTTTATAATTTTATGTTTTTTGAATGATCCACAATTTCCTTTTGAAAAGCAACAACAGTTTTCATAAAAATGTTTGTTTTGTTCTATACTCAACTAAAAACAAGTTCTATTTATGCAGTACCTATTTCTCAATAGCAATGATAAAATATCTACTCTATTTATGCAAATTTTTAAGATCGTTAAAATAAAGTTAAGACATTTTCATGGTAAAGCAAACAACCGCCCACTAACTTGTTTCTCCACAATCGTGATATCAGCGATTCTTCTTCCATTCGATCACCAAAAGTTATTTGGTTATGACGTAAATTTAAATAAATCACTTCTGATCATGTATTGTTTTTTATTATTATTTATTTCAATTGTTATGATTTCTATATCATAGTCAGAAACGCTTAAATTTTTTCTTAACATTACGTGCAATGTTTTTTGTAATGCTAATTGCTAATTTTGGATGATAGAAATTTTATTGTGAGCGAAAACCTCATCTGTGTGTCCAAAAAAATATCTCTTCGTACTTAATCATTTTTAACAATTTGTACCTTTATTTTTAACTTAATATCTAAAGATCACATGAGTTTTTTTTTAAACTATGTTAGGGTCATCTTATATTGACCATTTAACATGATTATATTTTTACAAAACTTAGCGCCTCTGCCGTAATAGCTCATTTTGTAAGTATACTATAACATTTTTTTCCAATTTTAAGCCTTAATATATTAATAGGCCTTAGGTATCACATAAATTTCTTTGCATTTTTAGACTCAATACCTTTGATATTTTCAAATCCTAAAAGAAAAATTGTGTGCAACACTTCGCCGCTAGAATTAACTCCGATTAAAAATTGACAAAACTGATTGATTTTGTACTTTTGAACTATGATAATTAGCCAACCGCACAGTGTCACGCAACTTTTTTATATTTTTTGGAGAGAGCTTTTGGGTTACGTCTGATATTAACTACAAAAGCTATGTTCAACTTTTTGCCTTGCCAAAAAAATGGGTTCAAAGGTGGCAAAAACTAAATTTCTAAAAATTTTTAAAAAAATCTCAAAAATTTAAGCCCAGATTCCGACTGAACGAAACATTTTTAAAAATTTTTTTTTCCCCAACAGGTTTTCTCTATATTCTGATCAATATATAAAAAATTCAAGCAATTTGGACGAGGTCACTTCCATTGACTGCCTGATTCTTTCAAAAAATGACTCTTAAACGTTGTTTTCTTAGACTAAACCAAAGTGGATATTCATTTTGTGTTATTGTTATTGTCAGCTTTATACTATCTTCTTTATTCAGAAGATAGTTTTATTGACAATAAAATTTATTTTTTGATTTTTTAGTAAGTTCCAAGTTACGAGTTACATACACAGTTACATACATTGCAAGTTTCATACATGTAGCAAAGATTTTTATTATAAAATTTAAGAGGTAAAAGAGAAAGAATATTGGACACACCAAATAAAATTGCAGGAAGTTTTTTAATATTGGTAATAACTTCAAAGTTTTGATCTGATTGTGCATGAAATCTCTTTAGGTGCATTCTCAAGTAAATTTAATGAATAACTTTCAAGTTCAAATAATAATGATATTACACAATTATCCACTATTTCCTGCAGAGTATAAGCCACATGCTTTTCTAACAGAGCTAAACAGTCTGCTAATAAAAAATATTTAAATCACGTTCTTCATTTTTCATAATTACTTTGCATTTTGTTTTTAAAATTATATAAGTAAAGGTATACGAGGTATAAAAACTATCATCTGATATATATAAATTTTTTAGGTTTATATTTTTTTCCTCTCTCAAAAGTTTTTTATTGCCATGTTTTTGATTTTAGCACTCTTTTTCTGTTACTTTATATATCTTTAATAGTGAACTGTAGCAAGTATTTTAAACTTTTACTCCATATCATATTTTTATCTGTAGAAAAAATTTGAAAAGGTATTTCATAATTTTGTGAACCTTCCATATCTTTATATACTTGAGAATTTATATTTTAAGCTAATTTTTATGACGTCATAGGAATGTGGGATCTATTCTGTGCTTGCGTATAATATTCTGTGCTTGCATTAAATATTCTGTGCTTGCGTATAATATTCTGTGTGCAAACATAAAATCTTGTTAAGTCATATAAAAAATCTCTTAATAATTCAAATAATTACCGTGGAATTAGTATTTAACCTACCTTTACTAAACTTCTAGAATATCTAATCTTGCTTATATGTAATATTATAACAGATATTATATAGCCTTTCCAACGAGTTTGCATTTTAAAAAAACAAAACAGCTTTACTCTCCACGCAGAGGTTCTATTGAGTGAAACTATACAGCACTATAAAGATAATAAGACACCTCTATATTTAGTAATATAAGTAAGGAAACAATAAAATTCAATAAGTAAAAGGGTTTATATATATTAGTTGTATATTTTTGTAATATATATTTTTGTAATATATATATAACAATATTCTGCCAAAATCTTTTTACATCTTATTACAAACGAATTTTTTTTAATGTTGCTATTATTATTATGTTTTTGCATCTTAATAATTAACCTTTACAGATATCGAAACATTTTTTTTACAAAGAATAGATTTAATAATTATATTTTTAATTAAAATGTGTTGGTTCCTAATTAATATTTTTTGTTTACTTTTTTTATTTTTTTTAGGTGACCAAAGAAGTCCTTACGGTCTTATCACAGAGCACCGCAAATGATCATTTAATCGGATGTTCACGCCTCCTTCCTAACCGATGTCGCAAAACTTGCCCAGGTGTAATTCCGTGTCAAAACAACAACAAAAATTCAAAAAAATAACCCACTATCTTTAAATGACTTGATTTTTGCAACAAAGATACTTAACTAGGCTAAAAAGAATTCCACAAAGTTGTTTTAAACAAATCGGAATATTTTAGAAGTTATACTCGTTTAAAATTTAAAACTTAGTAACATTTTTACTCATGATGCTCCCCTAGCAACGTCCTTAGTAACAAGTAAATGCTAATACATACGTTGTTACCTTAACTATATTGTTTCATAATTTGAAATTTTCCACATGTTATTAGATGCTAAACTTTAAAATTATACCAAGAAATAATATTTTTATTTATTTATTAATAAGTCAATAAGAGTAAATCGGCATTTTTAATAAAATTGAAAAGTGAACATGCTTACTTTAAAAAGTATTACAGAAAAGGTTATGATCTATATATTTCCAAACTTCATAATCTTAAAGTATATATAAGCATCTAAAAAAAAAAAAAAAAAAACTGAGCTGTTTTTTGACTTACTAATCTAAGCAATTTAATTTTTATTTTTGATTGAAAGTATAATGAGATTGAGACAGAAGATTGATTGGTACTTAAGTTTAGGCACAGCCAGAAAGTCAGAACTCTTACTTATGTGTAAAGCTACAATATGCATATTTAATAAACTCAATTAAAAATATTTAAATACTAAAAACAGGTGTTTTTACTCAAAGCTACTCAAAAAATAAGAGGTATTTTCACTTAGGTATAAAATTGCAATATCCATGACATGTCCTTAAATAAACTCAATATCAAAACACATTAACTCTTTGAATTGTTTGTGCTTTTATGAATTGATAAATATTTATACAAATTATTGAACTTCAAATATTCCTTTGTTTTTCTTTGCACTGTAAAACAAAACAAAATTAGGTAATATTTTTTAATAAATGCAAAATATTGTCATATACATATCATAGACATAAGCAAACTGTCGATTCGAAGTAATAATTGATAAAAGGAAGCAAGAAAATGTCTTTAAGATTCAAGACCATGTTAGTGCATAAATTAAAATTCCATGTCAACTTTGCACATCACTTTGTAATTTCGCAATTTTTAAACTTGTAGGTCAAGATAGGGATAGTGTCATCACTGCAGTATTTCAACTTAACTTCATTATGACATACAGGAATAAATTCATAAAAGTCTCTTGTTCCTGGTATTGTTTTTACATTTTTAAATCGTTAAGATTGTAATAACCTAGTTTCTATCAAACTTTCACTTGAAATAAAAATAAAGTTTATACCTTTGATATTGTTAGTGCAATATGTAAACATATCACGTAAGTTTAATATTTGATTTGTAGAAATTCTCTGCAAACTAGCATTAGCTACAAGCCGTTTAACTGTTCCTCCTATACCATCACAAGATTGCTTTCCATGGCTGGTTGCAAAGAAAACCCATTTTGCATCTATTCCAAAGTCTGATTTATGCTGACATTGGTTAAATATATTTTTGCAGTTTTTATATTGAGATGAACAGCCATCAGAAAAATAAACCACGTTTCCAATGCTGTGTATTTTTGCTTCAGATTATTAATAAATGATTTTTGTACCTCGTAAACCATTGGTACATCATGAGTGTTATCATCTGATGTAATGCAATATGAAGTGGAATGCAACACTTGATTTTCTTTATAGTACACAACAACTGGATGAAGTGTGCGTTGAAGATTATTCCAATGGAAACCTTGTACTTCATCCTGCACAACAAAACTATAGTTTTCTGCAAAATCTCCTAGAATTATTGCGCTACCTGATGGCAGTTCTTCTTTAAGATTTTTTAAATATTTAGATTCGCATTTAGAAATATATGAATGCGTTATTAGCTTGACTAGTTTTTCCATCACCATATTTACATAATCTGGTATGGTTACAAGCTGTATAACTAAATCTGATCTATCAGTAGTAATCCATTGGTTAAATTCAATAGTACCTTCTTCCTCAAACTGCCCTATTAGTTTGAATAGCTTTTCTTCTAATTTAGATGTATTTTTTGGACATTGTGTACATCGATGTAACATGCATTCTTTGTTTTGCATAATTTTTTTTTTTTTTTTTTTTTAATTTTTATTTTATTTTACTGTTTATATAAATTACAATTTCCTTTCACCAAAAATAAAATATAATTACAAATGTACAAGTAATAAACAGTCAGGGGCTCAAAGAAGATATGGATGGCAAAATACCAACCTAATCTTTTCATAGAGCCCCTACAGATCATAACAATAATATATAGTAATATATGGTTAATAAATCAAGTAGAAAATTTAGGAAAAAAAAAAAAGTAAAAAAGAAGATATAATATTCAAGAATACATATAGGGAATAAAGAACATATAGTAAAATATATATATATATATATATATATATATATATATATATATATATATATATATATATATATATATATATATATATATATATATATATATATATATATATATATATATATATATATATATATATATATATACATATATATATATAATATTATGATATAATATTAATAAATACTAATAGTCACAAAAAGTTATAAAAGAATATATTTAAATAAAAATTTCCAATTAAATATATGATGTTATATTCAACATATAATATATAAAGATTACATATAATATTTAAAAACACAAACTGTTAAATAATCAGATATAATGCTAAAAAAAAATTTTTTGTAAACAAAAATAAAAATTAATTCGTAAGATTTAGAACGTAAGCTTTTGTTTGAAACTAAAATGAAGTTAAAGATTTTGCCATATTTAAATTGTCTTTCAGAAAAGAGTTCCATAGCTTGGGACCTCTATAAGTTATACTATATTCTGTGTATTTGTTTACTTTTTTAGGTAGTTTATATGTGTTACTTTGATTTATTGTTAAGAAATACTTCTCATTTAAATTTTATTAAATTTACTTATGAAGATTTCAGGAGTTATATTATTGGTATATTTATACATAAAGTTTATGTGTTGGAAAATATTTATCTGATATATGTTCATCATTTTCATATCCATCATTAAAGGTTTAGTGTGGTCCCCCCTTTTTTTTGTTGTATATATATCACATATCACAAACAATAAATTTATATAGTTCGTGGTAATCAATTTTAATGGGTAGTAGAATTAACTTCATGTTTTGATGGTAGATACAAACGCACACAGAATGGGTTCCTGATGAGTTTGGCAAAACACACCATTTAGGTCTTAAAACACAAAACTTGGAAAAACCTAACTTTACATGTGAATATAGAATTTTAAATTTCATAAAAATTTTTCACTAAAGTATTTATTTGATCAGGGAGCATTTTACCTCGCTTAGTTTGTGGAACTGCAAGAACTCCTTCCTTTTTTGCTAAAGATCTAGATTTTATTATTAGATAACTTGAAACACTAAAATACTCACTAGCTGCTTCAATTGACCATTCTTGTGGGCACAAAGTCAATATTTCAATTTTGTCCCTAAATGAAATGCATTTTTCAAGTTCATCTTTAATCAAAACTAACATTTTTTCGAACTGAACAACTTTTTTTTTTAAATCAAGAACATATTTATTATCAAAAACTTCAACTTCTGTCAATGGAATTTTTAAAGAACTTGATAACTTTTCTTTGAAAACTTTTGCAATAGTTTTAATTTTTTTTCCCAATACTCATACGATTTGCAAATGGCTTTCCGTGAAGTTTGACTGGTGACACACCAATTATACTGAGACAATCAGAAAGTTCTTGTCTGTTTTTATTTATATCAGCTTCTTGTTGAACACTAAATATGTTTTCTTTATTTATACTTTCATTTGTGTAATGATCAGCAATATTAATATTATCAGTATTAATTTCAGTGGAAGCTTTTAATTTGACTAAGCAATTTGTACAAATTTTTTGACCAGGTACAATATTGATCCTGTTGTTTAAAGCTATGGTTCTTAACGTGACTTCTCTGAGAGACGCTAAATTAAAAAATATAACTTAATAAAATGTGCCTACTATTAACAAAAATAAAGAACTTAAAATTATGACAAATTTACTATTATAAAATTTGTGACAAGCTTTAGTAACCTTTGCACGATCTTTTGTGAACTAACAGTGGATCATAGCATTTATTCTGAAACACAGGGAACTTCTCAAGATAGAACTTTTGGTGATGAAAACATAAGTCAATAATCAAAACAAAAGAAACACCAGACCTTAACGCAACTAAATTTTGCTCGTCTGGAGCTAAATTTTGAAAAAAGTTTATTCCAATGTGGTTTGTAAATGTTAACTTGTGACAATTTGATTTTAAAATCAATCCAACTAAGCATTGTGATGTTCTAGCCATTATAAAAATATTTAATTTTAATATTTTATCTTTCTAAAACTATTATTAAATAAATAATAAATTTTCGCATGAGTATTATAATCAAAATTCAAATGTTAAAATCAATTGCTCCATTTAATTAATACAAGAAAAAACCAGAAATTCATTTTTATTTTAAACTAAATAAGTGTAATCATATGATTAGACTTATTTAGTTTAAAATAAAAATGAATTTCTGGGTTTCTTGTTTAATTAATTAAACGGAGCAACTGGTTCTAACATTTAAGTATAACACTTATGTGAGAAATCATTATTTTTTTGTGAGAAATTGTTTTAGTTATAATCTTTAAATGGAGATTATAACCAAAACGGTAAATAAAAATGCAAAAAAAAAATTGCAAGAATAAATCAATAATAAAATAGATATGTGCATCAAAAAACAATGAAATAATTTTTGCATCTTACAGTCATTTATATATAAACTATTTTTGTAAAGATTTAAAGTGAATAGATCAATTTTCTGCAATTAATCTTAAACTAGACATCTTTACTAAAAAATTATTGTTAAAAACCCGGTTTGCATTGCAAAGTTTTTAATCAAATATAAGATCTAATAACTTTAAGTAATGATTTTTGATTTCTTTATTCAAAAGTTTCTATACCTATTAAATTTTGTAAACGAATGGTTAATGTAACTGTGTATACTTTAACATTTTAGTGTTGCTATAGACGTTGCTAAGAGAGCGGAGAATAAAAAAAATTTTAAGTTTTTGAACTTCAAAGACCCATAACCCTTAAAATAATGAAATTGACTCCAAATTATTTATGATTATTACTAACGACATTATTAACTGCATTTGCGCCAAAAACCAAGTATTTCTGAGATGGTGGGTTATTTCGACTTGTTGTTTTGACATGTAATTACCCCCAGAGGTGAGGTTTGAACCACGGATCCACGTTATTTATGAAGCAAGTGCGTTACCACAGCGCCACGGGTGCTCAAATATATTGCATCTATATTTGAACAATACGCTCGCATATGTAGTATACAATATATTTCAAGTTTTTATCAAATGATTTAAATATTTTAAAAAATGTAAAAAATCTAATGAGTAAATAATTTACTCTTTGGATTTTTTAAACTTTTTGAAAAATATTTCAATCGTAAAGACAATTTGGCTAGAGAAGTCGTTTAGGTAAAATAACTTAGGCCTCTGCGTCACAGGTTTTTACACTTATCAAACGCTTTTACCAAAATATTATTATGAAGCTGAACTTAAGTCTAAAGATAGATTTGACTAATTAAAAAAGCTAATTGAAAGTAAACCACGCGAACCCTACTATGTTTAGTAGTGGCAGATTTAAATCCCATCAAGTTCTGCAATTGACGAGGTAAAAAGATTAAATAAGAGTGATACTTACAAAGCTTTAGTAAAAGCTGTCCAAACTTTATATTAAAGTTCCTTTAAAAAATGTAAAATAAAATACAAATTCTATGATGAAAACTATGCTTTGCAGGAGCTGCAAACTTTTAAGAAACCATACAGTTAAAATGACTCTTGACAAAGTAAAAGTGCTATCTGATTCATTTACAGGGTTCGCAGCACATATAAAATATAACTAACTGATAAGTCTTTCACTAATAAATACAAATATCTGATTTGTTAAAAAAACAAACTCTTTAAACTAATGAATTATGGGGCTCTAGATTTTACTTATTCAATTTGTTGAAGCTTTACTTTTTGCAGGATCAAGAAGTAATAAAAGTTTTTTTTGACAAAATGAAATGTGTTTAATAAACACATTTAATTTTGTTAAAATAATGAATATAATATTAAAATAATAAAAGATAAATACTGTTTATCTTATATTAAAAAAATCATTTTAATAGAACATACTCAAAGAGCATCAATAAAGTGAGCGAAAAAAAGTTCATTTAAGTAGTTAAGCCTGGCTATGTTTCTTATTTATTACCTTTTTTGTATGATATTCCAGACTTGCAAAAAAAAATTCACTCACCCCTCTTTTCCCCGCGGATTTTATTTGTTTTGCATGAAAACATGGTATATCACTTATTAATGACAGGCAAACTACAAAATTCTTCTTCCGCCTCAACTTAGCAACCATTCTTGGATGTTCTCATACAGCTATTTTACGTCACATTAGTAAACTTGGTTGTTGCTCAACACTAGGTGCTAATGTTCCTTATGATTTTACACTAAATCAGTTATTATGGATGTCTTATCTTTTGCAGTCAACTCTCAAAAAACAACGGACTCAAGCACTCTACTTTAAATTTGGAAACAGCTGTTCACAACAGTTCCTTACATGTGTTTAATAATACTTGAACCCTAATACTTATAAATAAATTATTGAAATTGTTTTACAGAACTATTTTTTCAAGTAATACAACGGTAGGTATTCAATGTTAATTACAACCCATTTTTTCCCAATATCCGTTCAAATTGCATAGACTAATTCAAAAGCCAATACTAACTTAAAAATCTGAAATTCGTTTAAAATAGAAAATGTTTTTAGTGTAATAAAGTGTACGTGGTTCTATATAAGAAATCACTCTCTGCCAATAAGTCATATAGTACTTGCTAATAATAATGTAGTAATAATAAGTGTTGTGACCACTCTCTGCCAATAAGTCAGCACAGAAATTTACTGTCAGCACAAAAACATACTGAGTTCAATTTAAAAAGCTTTAGCAAAAACTCTCAGCTGATATTTTTTTTTTAGTTTGAATTATCATGCTATATTTTTCTATACAATGTTCTTATATCCGAAGATATTGTAGGCTTAGCAAAGGAGCAGCCACAAATAGTCATTAAGACTAATCCAAAGAAGCGTCCATTATTGAGCAACATTTTTGCGTACCAAAGTATACTACTCAAGCGCTGAGTGGGCGGTGGCAGGATTTGAACTCGTATCTTACAACTGTCCGGGTTTAAACTTTTTGTTCGACGCTCTAAGCAACTGAGCTATCCAGCCAGTCGATTGGTTGTTAAAAGCAACATGTAATTTGTTTTCTCCATGACAACCCTCAGGAGTTCACAAAATTGACTAGACAAATATTATTAAAATTCGGCTGAGATGTATAATTTCACACATCGAATTTATTAGATTTCAAAAATAGGCTCCGAAAAATCGAATTTTTATTTGACTCAAAGCTGTCCATTTATTGTTGCACCCAACAGTTTGACCAGCACCCAACAAATCCATCTAAAAAATTTAAATCAAAATTTTTTAAATATTATCTATTACTTAATTTTGCTGTATATATCTAAAATAAATTAATCTATTTTATATACAAACAATTTACGTATTCCTCGTGCATGGCCATCGACACGTTATCAAAAAAAAAAAGAAAAAGGACCAGTTTTTGTTAAATGAAAAATCAAAAAAAGTTATGATATTTTATTCACAAGATAAAATATTTTATTAGTGTTTATATTCTTTTTAAAGAACAAAATTATCTGTAAAATTTCAAAAGTCATAAAGGTTTTAGAAACACCCATTAATTAATTAATTTAAAAAACCACAAAAAGCCAGATGTCCACCTTGTTTTATTATAACGTAATGTTTTATTATAACGTAAAATATGCATGTACTTAAAACCTTAAAAAATTATTAAATTACTAACTATAAGTAATACCGAGCAGCCGTGGCGCTGTGGTAAGAATGCAAATTTATGAAGGAAGAAATCCAGGTTTCGAAACAACCTCTTGACACATTTTAGCGCGTTCTTTAAGAAAGTAAATGTGAATTTTCTAAAATGTTCTTTCACGGTGCTCTGTGCTAAGACCTAAGGTCTTCCTGGAACACCTGAAACGAAAAAAATATAAAACTGTATTCTCTCATCCACCGTCCAAATTAGTGAAGCATTTTTCGTTTTTAAACACAAATTTGCTTCTAAATTTATGTAAATTTAATTTTTTAAATATTTTACGAGTTTTTATCTGACAAGGCTTTTATCCTTTCATGAAAAGTTAAGTTGTACAGGATGTTGCAGGGTTTGATAATGAAAACCAATAACAATGAAACTTTTTATTTTCTTTTCAAAAGTGACCGGATAAATTTAAGTATGTTTTGCAAACAAGCTGCTTTCGATTTAATAAAAAAATTGAAGGAAAGGTAATTTACCGTAGTGGTACTTCAGGTCAAAGTTTCTTTGCTTTATAAAAAATATTAGCTTGATTTTCAAATCTCATCCTTTTGAGCGTAATGATGGTCAGGTGTGCTATTTCTTATCTTTCAATTGTTAAAATAGTTTCTGTTTGGATTGTTTTTGAAAGATGCAGTTATAATATGTCATATTATATTTATAATAAAGTTTAACAATGTAATTGAATAAATTGTGAATCCTAGATTGATTCCATAAATGAGTTCAAATAACTATCAACAATTTTAATTGGTAGTTTGATAATCGCTAAGATAATTGCTGGTTTTTATTCAATTTTTTTAAAAAGTTCTTACTCAATACTACCCAGTGGGAAAAAAGACGTCGAAAAAAAGTCTTTAAAAGTTTTATTTACGATGTCTTTAAGACGCCTTTTTTTAATCGATTATGCAAATCTAAAGGACATCTTTTTTCGAAAACGAAAAGACGTCTATTTTATCTTAGTCTTGTCATAAAAAGACATAAAAAATGCGTCTTTAAGACGCCTTTTTTTAGTTTAATATGCAAATCTAAAAGATATCTTTTTTTGACATCGAAAAAACGTCTTTTTTTATCTTAATCTTGTCATGAAAAGACAAAAAATGTGCCTTTAAGATGCCTTTTTTTAGTCGAATATGCAAATCTAAAAAAGTGTTTTTTCTCGGGATCGGAACAATTTTTTTTGCCATACTTATTAGTATACTATAGTATCCTATACACTATAGTATTCCTACTTTTCTTATATAAAAAGCTATTTTTATCAAATGAAAATGATAATAGCTCTTCATACAAAGTATGACAAAAAGCTTTTTCTGATGCCGAGAAAAAAACCTCTTTTAGATGTCAATATAAAAGAGGAAGCATTTTCTACATCTTTTATATATTTAAATATAGGAGAATAATTTATAAATAAAACAATAGTATTGTTCAACAGAATATTTTTTCATCTTTCTCTTTCTTTTCTGTTTCTTGAGCGAGCGCTGTTTCTTGGCGTTGTTGAATAAAATTAACAATTTCACGTCGAGAAATCTTTTCATACGAGCCGGTTAGGACATCTAGCTGGTTACCACTTCTAAAAAACGAGTGAACATATAAAATAGTCTATTGCTTAAATGTAATACAAAAAAAAAAAAAAACGAAACTTGATTAGCTGAGTGGAGCACATTTTACTTACTGACTATCAATTCAAAAAGGGCTGATCCTTTTAATTCACTCCTGTTTCCAGCGCCGTCCCTTCTTTTTGAACCCATTAGGTTAGATTGGGACAGGAGTTAAACGGTAAACATTCTGAAAATATATAAAAATGAGTGTGCTAAATAAATTTACAACCATCAAAATGACTGTACAACGATGTATTTTATTATGTAGTATTTAAATCAAGCTAAACACTTGCACCTCTCAGATTTGCTATGAAAACCAAGCTATTGAAAACAGATATTGATATTTTTTTGTCTTCTATAACATGATTTTTTAATTGAATTTCGCTGAAATTAAGGGTTGTAAACTCAAAACAATTTAAAAATCCGTTATTGATTAAAGACTATCAAAAAAAAAAAGATAATTCAGCTAATACACCTTGAAAGTTGTTATTCATTTAATCTAGAAAAAATTATTAGTCAAAGCTCTATTTTAGCTTGAAACAAAAGGATGCTTTACTTAACAACATAAAATCATAAAAACTGGCAATATCATTAGCAACACTGATGAAATACACATAAATAAAAATGAAGACTAGAAAGCTGCAATGATGTTTAGATATAAGAAAGTGTACCTTTCCAGTACCATTTTCACTTGGTATTTTGTATCCAAACCAAAAATTTTGCGAACATTTGTAAAGATAAATCTGTTGTCATTATGTGTATTTTTATAATTGCTTTATTAATGACAAACAACAGTTAACAAGGAAATAACATATTTAATATAAAAGTTGAAGAGCCAATCTTTTGCATAAACATTTTCATCATTCAACTAAATAAAAACAACAAAATTATTTAGATCATTTAAAAATATATAAAAAAAAAATTGCAAGCCTACTGAATGCTTCTTTTTTTCTATCGTTCGTTTCACTGGCACTTGAACAAGTAAATATAAAGAGAAATTGTTTATAGGTTTTATTTTTTGTCTGAAAATAAATATTTTAATTTAATATGTAATAAACAATGTTCTTCAAGCACAATACATTAAAAAATCAGTCTAAAAATAAATGGTCAAACTTTTTTAAAACACTTACCTGCGACTAACTTAATTGAGACTAGATCATATCAAAACCATCTTACTGGCACCACGCCATCAACTTTTGCTTCTTCCAAATAAAATTTTTTAGCTAAGCAGCTGCAATTGTATATTTAATTCAGTATATATAAAAGTATTTTGTAAACAAAAAACGGGCCAATCAGAACGTAACAAAGATATCGTAATTACGATACTGTGGGTTAAAACTCATTTTTGTTAGGTTCTATTGGCAATAATTATTTTTAATTTTCTTAAGTAAATAATGATTCCTTATTAACAATCGATTGATGTCTTTTCGAACTCTTCTTTGAATACGTCTTTTTAAAAGACATTTTCCACGTCTTTATTTTGGCTGATTATAAAAAGACATAAAAAAGACGCCTTTTATTCGTCTAAAGATGTCTTTTTTCCCACTGGGTAATTAACATGCGCAATAGGTACACAATTGGATATAATGTTTTATTTGCAATAAAACAACAAATTGTTTTTAATTTTTTTATTACAACAGTTATTAAAGGGGTGTAGTTCTGAGTAGAGGTGTACCGGATACGATATACGGCCGGATATCCGGTTAAAAATACTGGATAATTTACTATTCGGTATCCGGCCGGATATATACTATATCCGGCCGGACATACTGGATAATACTTTATGCTGTTAAGTTCTGGTGTTATTATGAAGGGTGTTTGAACAAGTCTTCAACTAAAAATTTGATTCCCAACAGCGAACGTTAAATGTTTTAATGATCGCTATTGTAATTACGTATCACTTAATGATCACAATCTTACGATCACTTATGATCAATTAATGGTCACAAGCCTATCTTCAATTTAAACTTCCCAGAGCACAAAGAGGTTTGAAAAACTATTAAGAATTATTTAATAAATACATTTTTTTAGGGGAGGGTAGTTTATCTTTTAAGTAGAAATTTAATTTTGAGAACTCTAAATCAAAATGGTTTACCGACACGCTGCTAAATGGACTCTAACATGATGTTTTTAAAAGTCTCAGATATGACATTATCAAGCTTTGTGCAAACTTTAAACTTAAGTTTTTTATGCTTCCATAGAATGAAAGTGTTTTGCATCAAAAAATCATGGTAATTAGAGCTTGGGAACAAAAATAACCTTAGAGGTTATTTTCTAAACCACCTATCCCAAATGCAAGGAAAATCATTTAGTTATTTCATTACACTATCTAATACTCTAGCTAAATTCATCAATAGGTTTTAAATTTCATCAATTAATTCATGTTCCAAAGTTATGACCATGTTTAATTTATTACCCCTTCAATTTGGAGAGGGGTAAAAACACATTCATAACTTTCCAACAATTTTTTTAAGATTTAAAATGATCGAAGTTGAGAATTTAAAGAATTTGTTTTGCAAAAAAATTTTCTATCAAAATAATCAAAAAAAAATTTTTTTTTAATGTTTAAATTTTTTTTTTGTTTTTTTTATATTTTTTTGAAATTTCATCATAAACTTTTTTTTTTTTTTCTTTTTTGATATTTTGTTATAGATTTTTTCACTCAATAAATTGTCTTTGTTTAAAATAAAAATTTTGAAAAAAATTTTGGAGTAAAATTCATGAAAAAGATGGCCCAACCATGTACATATTTGCTGCCTGGACCTTGCCCTTACTTTGCATATTTGCCCTCTTGTCCCTACCCCTTATACACTCTTGTACACTTTTAGATAATATTTAAACATTTTTAGATAATGTCGCCTCCCATACCTGCATACATACTTTATGAATGCCTCTTAAGTCAAATTATTAAATTCAATGAAACAAAATGTTTTAGAAAGTTAATAATACTATCAAAGAACATAACAAATAAAATTTCAAAAAATGAGTAAATGCAAAGAGTCATTCTATTTTCCTCCCATTATGGTGAATAAACAAAAGCATTTCTCCTGTTTTAGGCAATAACCTAGATCTCTTTTTCTCATAGATATTACCATATTCTGAGAACAATCTTTCAGAAAATATGAATGATGCAGGAGTGCATAGATGTTTTGAAGCAATTGTTTTTAAACGAGGGAATCGTTCTTCTTGCATCCAGGTCTTTATTGGACAGAGTTTTCTGTCTACAAGTGGTTCAGAATAAAACTTTTTTATTTCTTTTCTAATCAAAATCTCATTTGATTTTTTCTCTAACTTTAATTTTTTAAAAGGTAATGTTTTTTCAGATGTTGTATTTATAATTTCTTTGAAACATGCTTCAAGAGTGTCTTCTTTTTCAGTATTAATTGAAAAATTTAATTGTGATGGTTCTTCATTTACACTAAAATCTACTTTTTCAGAACAAACAAGAGTTTTTTCAAAGGATAAAATTTCATTTATTAACCAGTACTTAGCCTGTTTTTTGATATCCTCCTCAAAGAAAGAAAACTTATATCTTGGATTAATTGAAGTAGCTATGACATAGTACCTGTTTTTCAAAATGTTTAAAGACTTCGCATCATTTATTTCAGAAAAAAATCGATTTTTTAAAGAAGTTGTAAGCCGATTCTTTGTTTCTTGAATACTTAAATCAACTTGACATTTTGACATAAATTTCTTCAATGAGCACAAATTTGGAATTACAGAAGACAAAGGTGTTATTTCTGAACTTATTTCCTGAGTTAATTGGAAAAAAGGCTTTAACAGTTTAATAATGTTTAATATTAATGTCCATTCTAATGTAGAAAAGGGCATTAAATCAGAACGTTCTGCTAAGTATAGTTGAACTGGAATTTTTAACTTGTTTAATCTATCAAGTATAAGATAAGTGCTGTTCCATCTTGTTGGGACATCTTGAACAAGACAAAGAGGGTCGAGATTTTGTTGCAGCTGAATTTGTTTAAAGTTGGTACATGCTAGAGATGAATGGTTAAAATAAAATACAAGTCGACGACATTTTGAAAGAACATCAATTACAATATTTTCACTTATAGAATCTGAAACAACTAATTGAAGTAAATGAATAGTACAATGGATTGCGGGAATTTCAGCTAGATTACTCCCACTTATCATGTTGCTTGCACCATCTCTTACAAGAATATGTCGTCTTTCAGCTTGAATTTTCCAGCTATCCCACATACTTTCTAACTTTTTGGATATGTTTATTCCAGTATGGCTTTCAGGAAAATGAGAAGCATGTAATACCACATCAAATCTGTTAAAATCTATATCGATGCAAAAGCAGATTATAGCACAGTTATGTATGGTTATGTTAAATATAAATCAAACACAGTTGTACTTAATAAACATTAAGTACAAAGAAATTTTTTTATCCAATTAAATTGTAAAAGCTCAAAAATTAGCACCGTTTATTTTATACATTATTATCTGGAATGCGACGAAAATTAAATTCAAGCAATTAGTACTGAAAAAAAGTTGGTACGGGTACCACAGTTTATAGATTTAACAAAATGGGAATTGTCACAATTTCATAGAGTCAAAATTAAATTTTAAAACTTTTCTATGCTTAAGAGTTGATAGGTTCATACATCCTATTATTTGAGCTTAACAATGATTTTTCCTCAACTTGAAAAAAAACATAGTAAGACTTATCCCTGCAAATTACAAATGAGTGTTCTCTAAAGAAACAAACAAAAGAGTGTTCTTTTCTTCTTAAAGTAAAAAGTAATTATTTATGCGACCTCCCAGCAGTACGAGCACAGACGTCCCGTGGACGTCTGTGCTCGTACTGCTTCTTGAGAAATTTAACAAATCGTGTATATTCTTTAGAAAATTTTAAAATTCTTTAGAATTTCTTTTTATAGATTTCTACAAAATTTCTTTAGGCCTTATATTTCAAAAGTTTATAGATATTCTATAGAGCTTTATTTCTATTATTAGCACTTTTTCGTTAGCAATATTTGTTGTCAACTTATGTAAAACAATATTAGCTTAATTGTAGGATGTAAAAGTAGTATGCTATTGTTTTTTTAAATATTTAAACTCACAATGAAATCAAGAAAGGCAATTTTTTACAAAATTGGTTTTGGAACCTTTTTGTACAACAAGTTTGTATTAAAGAAATCTAAATTATGCTATAGGGGAAAGGCGCCTATGATGGCATACTTAACTTTGAAGCTTCATTATTCAGTATCCTGAAGACCAATAACAAAAGTTTTGATATGGATACATTTTTTGTTACATATAGAACAACAATAACTCTAGGAGTTTTCATCAATTTTATTTTTATAGTAGTTATTTTTATTTAAAAAAAAAAGCACAGGTATGCCATTTTAGGCAACTACTGCTCCTATAATGGCATAGGTGAGGATGGGGCTGGTTAGCATCAAGGGTAACTTGACAATTTTGTTAAACCTTAGGGTCTACCCTCATAAATGCCAGAAATTATGTGTAATCATCCTAATTAACCTTTTCGTGCTACACAGCAGCATTGTAGAATTTCACGCATGCGCGTAAGAGATATTGCGTTTTATGTGTTTTTTGAACCAAAACCCTTTTTAGTGAAGTAAAATTTCCTTTTTACTCTACTAAAAGATTTTTTTTTTTAATGAAAAATAAAGGTTTTCTAAGCTCGTCAATATTGCAACACACCTAACTTGTCAGTATGCCATCATAGAAAGAAGTCATCATTTTCATTTAAACAAGCTTTGTCGGCCTTGTTAAAAAGATAAAGTTAAAATAAGTATTCCACTAAATGCACAAAACTTGGAAATAAAATGCATGAAAATTTCATTTCGGCACAGTTAATAACAAAATCACAATCTTAAAAATTTAAAGGGATTAAAAATACAACAGCTCATCCCAAAATCGATTTTTGTTGATTATAAAAGCAACGTTTGTGCATAAGGGACGTATTTTTGCTAAAACTAATGTAGTCAATATAGACATGTTGAATATTTATGAAAATATGACCGGTATGCCATCAAAGGCACTATGCCATCATAGGCGTCTTTCCCCTATCTGGATTCAAACCATTCAATTTATATGCACAAATATTGCATTATTAATCTTCATGAAAAAAGAAAACAGATATAAAATATGTTTAAACTTTTAAATATTTACAACATATTGATATTCTTTCTACAATTCTTAAATACAAAAATAAATACATTTTTTTTCTCATTAAAAATAAATAAGCAAATAAATTAAATAAATACTATGTTGCTTATTTATTTGTTATTGCAAATATAAGGACTTAGTTCTGTTTTATATTATTTACTGCAGTTGTAACGACTAAATTATTCTTTATAACAATTATTGAAAGAACTGAATTTAATTTTTGCCCAATGGTCTTTTCCATTAACGTCTTATTTCAACTCGTACTTTGATGATAATTTCCTTTATATCAAGTTCATTTCTAAAAATGCTGACACCACCAGATATTTTTTTTTATATTCATTTGGTATATGAGACAAGAATACCAGTTTTATTATGTAAAAGTTGTTAATAATGCATATTAAAGTTATATGAAATTATTACAGATAGTTATGTATTTCATATAGTCATAGTTTAGAAACACTTTTGTGATTTTACTGTTTTATGCCGCGTCAACAATCTTTTCAATTCGTATCTTATAGGTGGAGAAAGAAATGTATATATTATAACGTCTGATAAAAAACCTAGGTAGTATGAAATTATTACGTAATTTGAGTTTAAATACTTATTTTGTTTTGTTATGTAAAAATAGCAATTAATTGTGTCTGGCGTTGTAATAAATAATGTAAAAGTTATCACAAATAAACTTAACATTAAGAACCCTCTACAAGAACGCTTTCGGTTCGCTGGAGTTAGTGACGTACATATTTTTTTACCAAAATAGAAGTTAGTTATATTTATGACGTTTAACTTTCGATACCGAAAGTAAATATAACCATAGGTCGAAAAAATACATATCATTAAAAATCCGTTAAAAATAGGAAAATAATATTGGCTACTAAATCTTTTTATTTTATCAAATGTTTCGTAACTTTTGTAAGATTCAAATGTTTCATAAAGCATTAAAAGCGCTGAAATAATCACAGAGATTACTAAAACGGTTACCATAAATAATTTAACTCGATTGTATTTCCAAATTTGATAATAACGAAGATTAAAGTAAAGTTCCGAAAAGCGATTAGCGGTTAATATAAAGATACTGCAATAGTATTCTAATGCTAAACCAATATCAATGTAAATTGATGTCAAATGGTCTGCTTTTTTTACATTCAAAATTTTAAATAAAATTCTTGAAGGTATCAAAACAGCAAGTTGTATCTCGACCAAACAAATACCAATCAAAATTAAGAATTGTATATCATTTAGTTTTTTTCGTACTTTCATTACAAAATAAATTCCTACTAATTGAATTGGTAATGTTCCATAACCTACGGCAATTAGAATGTTGTCAGTAATCATACTTTATCAAAATTAAAACATTTGCTTAAGAGTTACGTTTTTGTTCTTTTTTTTTTTTTTTTTTTTTTTGTTAAAATTTAGCGAATTAAAATTTAAACAAAAGTTTCTTTAAGATTTTATTCGTTTTTTAATCATTTTAAATGTTTTTAATTCGTTATCTGTGTGGTTTTATTTTTTTTTTTTATTATTATTTTTTTAGACATTTTGTTACTATTTATTATTTAGATCCATTTTTTAGACCTTTAAATAAAATTATAATTCTTTTAAACATTTACAATAACTTATAAAAAGGTGCTACAACATGCCCGAAACCTTTTAATAACATCATAATTTTTTTAAACATTTGCAATAACTTGAAAAAAGGTGCAACACCATAACAAAAACTTTTTATTAAAATAGTATGATTTAAAAATTTGTAATAAATTTTGAAAAGATGGATGCACCATCAATGATAAAAGAATAAGTTAAAAAAAAATTAGCAGTTTCAGTAGTCTGTATTTTGCATTTGCTGACACAACTGTAAATTTGCTGTTGCACTTCTAATGCATAATGTTAAAGTTTGCTTTAATTGGCGCAGCAGTATTTAATATGTAAGCATAATTTGTTTGTTTATGTTTGCAGTATGAACGTTTAAAAGCAGTTTCAGAATAATTACTTGTCAGAGGATTAGGTTTTTATTTTTATTTTTTTTTCAAAGCTTTTAGAAGTTTAATTTTTGGCGACTAGGTGATATAGATTTTTAATTTCTGACAAAAATTTAGACCAACTTCTGCGGAAAAAATATTTAAAATTTTTTTTCGTTTTATTGACAAGTATGCAGACTTAAGATGTAATTATGAATTATTTTGAAGCATTTTTTCTGATTTTTTTATTATTATTATTATTTTTACACTTAACAGATGGCATTTTTTACAACTTTTAGAATTCTTAGTGATAATCAAATATCATAAGACCTGATTGGGCTTTAAACATTTGTATAAAGTATTTTAGAGCTAATCATGTCTTTGCGATGTGCGGGAAAGTCAAGTTGTTATCGTTATTAGATCACCTTGCACTATATACGTTTTTTTAGGAAATAAATCAAGCTTAACCAATCATTCGAAAAAGTGTAGATATTTACGCAAAAAAATGAATCCTAAAATAAATTGTGTCAGCACTTTAAGAATTTGTAGGAATATGTTATATAATATATTTGATATGAAATGTACATTTTGCCTCACTTGTCTCAAAATATCTGTTGAGGGGTAGAACTTACTTTAAACTAAAAAGCAATTAACCATTGTATGCAATGATATATTAAGATTAACTAGATGTCTAACTGCCGTAAATCGGTATAAGAAAAAGTGAAGCAAAAATCGGCCATTATGGGGGGCAAAATCTTTACGCTATTAATCAAAACAAAACAAATATCAAGCTTAAAATTGTTTAAAAATGTAATAAAAAAAAATCGATACACAGATATCTGAAAAATTTGAGGTTATTTTGATTTTGATTTAAAATTTAATAATTATGTAAAACATGCATTGTTTTTTTAAACATTTCAAAATCATACTTATTTCATTTTTTTTTATTTTAAAATTTAAGTTTGAATGATTTTAAAATTTAACATTCAGCTAAAATCTTAGATTTAGATGGATTTTAATCTTTAATCTATTAACATTTTATGCACCTGTTAGTCATTAATTACCCTCTGCAGTAATGCTAGGAGGTTTTATAACATAACTGCAAGGTAAACAGAGTTAAAACTTATAATGAAACATTTTATAAAACTGTCTTGACTATTAACTAAGTTCTGTGTGACAAAACTTAGAGGTTCCTTCTAGAAATGTTAGAATTTTTTTATGGTTAAATACTTCTTGTTATCATAAAAATCATTATTACTTTTTTCTATAATTGATTTACCATCAAATAAATAAATTTAATTCAATGTTATGTTATAATCAAGTAAGGTTTCCAACACAAAAAAAGCTCCATAGGTATTCAGGTATATAAAGAATATCTTTCCTTTGAAAAGCAAGTTTTTCAATATAAACAACAAATCAAGAAAAGTAACAGTTAATAAAACTTAATTTAGTATTTTTATTTATAATATTTTCATATATATATATGTATATATATATATATATATTTATATATATATATATATATAAATATATATATATATATATATATATATATATATATATATATATATATATATATATATATATATATATATATATATATTATATATATATATATATGTATATATATATATATATATATATATATATATATATATATATAAATATAAATATAAATATATATATATATATATATATATATATATATATATATATATATATATATATATATATATATATATATATATATATGTGCTATAAACCTTTGAATAAAATTAATTTATTTGATTGTTGACGTAGACCAATCATTATATATATATAGACCAACTTTTCTGTATATAATTGGCCATATGCAGTCTGATTGTAAAAAAGTAATTTGCTAACATTTTTATTAGTTGTGTGCAATGCATGTCTTCGGTAACAGCTTCATGGTCAGCATCGTGTTCATTTAGGTCTTTAATAAAAATGTTTTTCAATAAAAATTTTATTAACTGCATAAATCATTTTCAGTTTAAGATTTCGCTCCACTTTCATTTTTGGTTTTTTGAAATTGTCATTGCTGACATAAATTTTGAAAACGCTCTCGTATACTATTATAGTTTGTATAACACCATTTTTTGGAGCAATAAGCACATTCCTATTTTTTGTGTTAATCAATGAAAGAACTGATGCTCTATAAGAATATTCCACAAAATTGTTTTGTGTGAGTTTGCACACACAGAACATGTTATCTTATAATAATCTTCTTACAATAAATCCAGAGCTATTTAAAAATTACAATCCTTAAGTCGGTCTAAATCACATAACACATTTCTAGTTAATTTTAGCAAATGACTTGGGTCAGGGATTACATACAAGTAGTGATTATAGCCTTCAAAAGTAAATTGTCCATTAATTTTTTCTAGTCTTTTCCCAAATGTACATCCTAGTGATGCAACAGAATTAAAGTTAACACTTACACCATCAAATGTAATTTTACTACATTAATTTTTTTATCAGAAGAAATTGTTAATGCTTTTTTAATAAGACATGAAAGGTTTTCAGTTGTTATTTTACTACACAGCATAAGGCCAATAGGTGTTTTCCAATGACCTCGTAATCCTACCAGCATAAATACCAATGCTTCTGTAGCTGATGTATCTGGTTCAATTGCGACAATATCTTTTCCCTAATCTGTAAAGCCTATGAATCGAACTGCCTTTTTTAGGAAGTGAGGTATTGTTTTTAAACTGATTTTTTATAATATCAAAAGTCAATCCACTTAAGTTTTCACAAAAAGTATTACCAATATTTTTTGTGAAAATATAAATTGTGTTAATATTAGCAGTAACATTACTGTTATCACTTATATCCAAATAGAAATCTATGTAATGGTGACTGCCTGTTTCTGAAACTTTTCAAATGAGTCTCTTTTTATTTGTTTGTGGCGATATAGAACTAATCTTTCTTTTGACTTTTGGTTTTGAATTAATAGTAATAGATGGCATAGAAAAAGGTTTTAATTGCTGTTTGTTATTAAAATCAGGTATATTGTAATCTGAAGGTAAAAAGTGATCACTACAAATGCAGCTGTGCTCAGTAGGAATGTTTTACGTTTTATAGCAACAATCCACTTTTTACAGTGTTCGCTATTACTAATTGGAAATTTATGAAATACTCTGTTGTTGTTTTTCATTGCTCTATTTGTGCAACCTGCTGCTGCACAAGAATTAACCATGATTTCTAATTTTTGAATATTAAATATTATTTGATCCAAACAACCGTGATTTACTATTTATTTTTGCCCCCCATAATGGCTGATTTTTGCTTCAAAAAATACGCGGAAGTTATTTTTGATACATCATTGATTGTATGATGGTAAACTAATATTACTTTCGTTCACCTGCATTCTCGCACTAGTTGGATAGAAGTGAAAAACTAACTTGTTATGAGTTTTGGATTTAAAGTTTAAATTATTTTTAAATTTCTCTAGTAAAAATAATTTACTAAAATTTGTCCAAATGATTGTAAGAACTAATATTCTTTTTACTAAAGGCGGATTTCCACGGAACAAATTTATTCGCGCGAAGCAAATTTTTTTCGTCGATAAGCATGCGCTGATAAAACATCTCTGTCAAAATTAACAGAAATATTTTATCTGCGCATGCTTAATGACAAAAAAAATTCGCTTTACGCGAAAAAAATCGTTTCATTGAAATCCGCGTTGATAAGTTTAAAAAGTTAGTGATAATGCTTATTCTAGGTAAGGGAAAGGCGCCTATGATGGCATACCTAACTTTGAAGCTTCATTATTCTGTATCCTAAAGACCAAGAACAAAAGTTTTGATATGGATACATTTTTTGTTACATGTAGAAAAATAATAACCCTAGCAGCTTCCATCAGCTTTAGTATTTATTAGTTGTTTTTATTTAAAAAAAAAAGCACAAGTATGCCATCATAGGCAACTACTGCTCCTATGATGGCATAGGGGAGGATGGGGCTGGTTAGCATCAAGGGTAACTTGACAATTTCATTTGACCTTGGAGTCTTCCCTTAGAAATGCCAGAAAATACTCGTAATTATCCTAATTCACCCTTTTGTGCTACACAGCAGCAAAGTAGAATTTTACGCATGCGCATAAGGGATATTGCGTTTTATGTGTTTTTTAAACCAAAAATTTTTTAGTGAAGTAAAAATTCCTTTTTACTTCGCTAACAAATATGTTTTTTTTATGAAATAAAAAAGTTTTCTCAACTTGTCAATATTGCAACACACCTAACTCGTCAGTATTCCATCGTAAGATAAAGTAATCATTTTCATTTAATCAAGCTGTCTGCCTTGTTCAAAAGATAAAATTAAAATAAGTATTCCACTATATGCACAAAACTTGGAAATAAAATGCATAAAAATTTCATTTTTGCACAGTTAATAATAAAATCACAAGCTAAAATATTTAAAGGGATTAAAAATACAACAGCACATCCTAAAATCAATTTTTGTTGATTACAAAAGCAACACTTGTGCATAAGAGACGAATTTTTACTAATACTAATGTAAAGTCAATATAGACATGTTGGTCTAATCACTTTTTCGCCATAACCAATATTTATGAAAATATGACCTGTATGTCATCATAGGCGCTATGCCATCATAGGCACCTTTCCCCTATTCTGTTTCCCTGAAAAAAAGTTTTTAATGGCATAAACAGTACTAGTAAATGCTAAATTTATAAGGAAACCCTTTAAAAAAAGAAAAATATTTTTATACTAGCTGTCAAAATCCGTTTGTCCGATACGGGTCATTGTAAGTTTATTCCATACCCGACTAAACTTAATTGTAGTTTGGTCTCTTTACTTCAATAAATTATAGTTAACGACAAAAAATGTAACGATTTAAAATTCTTGACTTTTGGCTTTGACCAAAAGATTGTTAACCATGCTTCAAAACTATATTTATTTACTTAAATATTTTTACATAACAAAAGTATCTTTAACAGATTATAGTTGCGTAGCATTTCTTACGGTTATTTGATAAATTAAAATTTTTATAAACTTATTTTTATTTACCCTCTCATTAAGATTTAAATAGCAAAAAAGCAGAAAGCGGGTCACAGAAAGCGGGTCACGACACAGAAAGCGGGTAACGACACAGAAAGCGGGTCACAGAAAGCGGGTCACGCTACAGAAAGCGGGTCACGGCTCCAAGTTATGCCAATTGAATTATCTCTAAATGTTTGAGATTTTTCATAATTTTTTCGGTGAAGAACTCTCAACAAAATCTTTCAATTAGGCTGTTTTTAATACCAAGTTTGGCACTTAGAATATTATTATATCTGTTGTCTGTCCTGAAAATTAATACTTAATTCAAATGTTGTTAGGTGGAAACCTGGACCTCACATCATCTAACTTTTTGAAATTTGGTATAAAAATATAAAGACAACTTAGGAAAAACAAATATTTTTCATAAAAATTATTAACCGTTTAGAATTTACAAAAACTTGAAGTTTGTTTGCTTTTGATTGAAAAATGAGGGGAAAAACTAACGAAAATGTTTCCGTTTAGTATTAACCTTTAAGGTACTTAAAGGTAAGGTAATACTTAAGGTAATGCTGCAATGCTGAAATTTGGTACCAATAAAATTTAAAATTTGCTAAATCCAAAATTTTAATTTTGTGTCTTTCAAAAAAGACAACGTAGTTTATTTTGATTTTATTTAAAATGCCCTTTGATAATGACAATAAAAAGGTATTGACAATTATAGCTAATGTTTTGTGATTTTATATATACTTTTCATTCACATCATTTATCAATTGTACACAAAACAAAAGATTTAAAAAAAAGTATAGATAAGACATATCAAACTCAGCAAACTTGAAATTCCTTTCAATTGGCTAAATAGAAGAAAAGTACTGTTTTTTTAGTACTTCAGCTTTGCAGATAGTGCTGTAGATATAAATCTAGATATCTGGAATCTAGGGTTGGATATTTACAGGTGACCATATAAATGACCGTGCATGATCATTTGAACACATAAAATTGACATGCACGCTTTTTTTTTAAATCAACCTTATCAATGACTCCTATTAACCTTTTTGCTCTAACCTTTTTTTTTTAAAAAAAACCTTTATCCGATATATTAAGGGAAGTGGCTACTTTTTTTAATAGAGGTTGTTAATGCTGTCAATTTTTGTTTATCTTCTCTGATTATAGAAGACTTTGCATTGCAAATCTTTGACATTATTAGGAGATACTCAAGCAGCTGAAAAGGGGATATCAACACCCTTTCTTATATTATGAGTCGATGTTTCATTCAAAATATTAAAATATTTATCATTTTTATTTTCATTCATACTTTTATAAACGTTTCATAACTTTACTTCGACAGGTTAGAAACAGCTTAGAACTTTACTTCGACAGGTTAGAAACAGCTTTTTTGCAGACATGAGACTTAAACCTACGATTTCTACTCCTAACACAGTATGCATTGTAATTACATTTAGAGATTCTTAAAAGAAAATGTAATTATATTATTTAAATACTATAACATTAATATGCAAATAATAGGATTTTATGCTATTAGTTTCTTGAACTAAATATTTTCACATGTACATAGTTTTTAGTAATGCAATTTATTCCCAATGGAACCGGCTGAAGTAAAAATATTTTAAAGTATTTTATAATATTAAGGTTTCTTGCACCGGGGTGAAACTGCTGGATGCTTGAAACACTGGATTAAGTAATTGTACTTGATAATAAATTAAATGACAAAGCAGAACACACAAAATTGGTGTAATCTGTATATTTTAATTAATAAAAGGTTATCATTTAGGTTATTTTATTTTTTTCAATGAAAAGTAAAGAAAGTATATTTAAATAGCTCAGTTGTCAATATTACTTTTTTATTGCATTATTTTAACTTGATAGTTTGAATAATGTTGGTGACGGAAAGCCAAGAGAGCATATATTTATGATCACGAAAAAGTAATGACAATGATTTCGTTATTTATCAGAAATTTGATTAAAATAGAGCAAACAATATTTTATTTCAGTTTAACCCATATGAAAGTTTGATAAACTTTCAAGAATAATTTAATGTTTGTATTTAAGTTTGAATTACACAATCGTTTTTGAATTTTTTTTAAAAAATTAAAAAAAAAAAAAAAAGTTTTAAATTTGAATTACACATTTACAAAACTACACATAAACATCATTGTCAGTTTTTTTCATATTTGATTGTTGTGGGTTTTTTTAATACATCATTGACAGTATTTTTTATTTTTTTAATACATCATTGACAGTCTGTTTATTGTAAAAATATTTGTCATGTTATTTTTAAATCATCAAAAGTTAAATCAAAAAGGCATTCAGGAAAAAATAAGTCTTGAATTTCTATATGGAAGTGTTTAACTTGGTAAAATATTTAATGTGTGATTATTAAATTTATGAAAAGCAGTGGTTCAGAACCAGAAGTTTCAAATTTTGGTTCAGAACCAAAAGTTTCAAGGTTTGGTACTTGCTCTAGCCTAATTAGGGACGTTGGTAAGAAAAGAGGCGTGAATTTTTTTTTAAAGCTCTTCCATGCTCTGTGATCCGAAGACTGTAAAGACTTCTGGGAGCACCTTGAAAACCATATAAAAAAACAACAATAAAGTAAGATTAATTAATCCTAATATTAATACTGTAATTTAAAAGTAGTAGTGTCGTTTCACTTTTGTTTTTGAAGTAGTTTCTAGGCTTTTCTATACGGGGCTTTTATTCCAACGGTCTTTCGAGCAAGGTCTGCAAATAAATTAGAGCTGATATATTTTTAGTTTCAAGAAAAATTGATGTTTTTCATTGTTTAAAAACTAAAATAAAAACTTAAATATTCGTTTGTTTGTTGTTAGTTGTTTATATTTTTTTAATTTTTATAGTCTGTTTTCTTTTTTAGAAAAAAAGAAAACAGACTATAAGTTAGAACTAAAATGACTAGTAAAATAGTTTTTTAAGAACAAAGTTTCTTTTTTAGTAGAGTGTTTTAGTTTTGTCTTTAGTCTTTTTAGAACATTTTAAGCAAGTATTGTTTTATTTTTTAGAGCATTTAGAAGAAGCGAAAGGCCTTTTTAGTAAGTTCAACTCATTTTATTATTTATAGATAAAGATTATTGTTTGTAGAAGGATTAAGGAGAATAAAATCTTATTTATGTATTTAACATGAAAAGTTAGATAAAATAAGACTGTTATTGTAAACGTGTAAGTTTATATACATAAATTTGCGTTAATTTCAGTATACAAGGCCGGCGACACCGGAAAGGAGAGGGAAAGGGGGCACGTGCCCCTCACTTTTTTTTTTATCAAGAAAAATCTTGAAATAAATCTTGAAATAAAAAAAAATTTTGAAATCTTGAGGACTTTTTTCACAAATTGATGATTGTGCCCCCCCACACTTCAAAACCTGTGTCGTCGGCCCTGGAATAATATATTTCTCTATATCTATATATATCTATATTTCCTCTTAGAAAGAATAAACAAAGTAAAAAAAAGTTCTGAAGTTGTCAAAAGAATGTTGTGTTATGCTTCATTTTAAGGTATCTGAATATGTATTTATTAGGAAAATTTAATTTTGTTTTTAAATGGTTTCATCTTTTTCATTACTTACTCATTACTGACTGAAATAACTTCATTTTTATTGACTTTGATGAGCATTGTAGTCTGCATTCTTTGTTACATTAAAAGTAATTGATACTAATAAATGTTGTTTTATATATTAAATAAATTTAAGTTCATTTTATAACCAGTTTGTATTGTTTTTTATTTAGTAAACTATATATACATATATACCTATATAAAGTAATTGCATTTGATATATATTTTCTGATATATTACTTTAAATAAGGCATTTTTATCTTTTTATATTTGCTCTTTTTAAATAGTTTTAGATTGTTAAATAAAATTGTTTTATAGATAAGAATTCAACTACGCCTGCCCGATTGTAGCAATATTCAAACTTAAAAATATATGCAATCTTTTTCAGATATATATTCAATCTTTTTCAAATTTATGCAATCTTTTTCAAATATATTCAATCTTTTTCAAATATATTTAATTTTTTTTCAATTATATTCAATATTCCTGGGAAAAAGCTATTTACGCGCGTAAATAAAAGGATAATAGCTAAAACTGAAACATTAACAATCGCAAACGAATTTGGTGAAAAAGATATGGGTGTAGATATATATGAAAATTTATTATTTTTTCTCGATGAAGTTGTTGGGAAAACCTCCTCTTTTATTGGGAAGATTATTTGATTTCTTTTAGTTGCAAATATAGAAGCCCTTGTCCAGCTAATTTTTTTACAACAGAATAAGAGTAGTTTATATCTGAGAACTTATTTAATTTTGATATTATTTTTTGTGATACTTTAACAAAATCAAATTCATCTGAACCTAGTAAAGGAAGTTTGTCATGCAATGCCTGTTTAATTTTCTCTCTTATTACTTGTTCACTATCAGATTCGTTATTAATTAAAATTCCATTTGCAATAACAGAATCCCATTTCAGGAATTGTTCTTCATCTTTTTCTTTAGATGAAATTAATGCTAATTCTAAAATTTTTGTCATTTTTTTTGTTTTATTTTGATTGCCTATTTTACTATTATCTATTTGGTCCTGATGACCTCAATCTATTGTTTCGATTAAGACACCTAAAGAAACCTGATGAACCACTTTCATCGAGCATTCCTCTGGTTCTTTGTAATGTGGCGGTTATTGCGAGTTCTGACTGTCGCCTGCTTGCATTTGCGTTTTGAGTTGTGCAAAGAAGGATAGAAGCCTCCTCTAACAAAGAAGCAACTTTGCTTTAACTATCCATGTCGTATATATTAAAAAGGAAACATGCACGTTTTTTCTATAAATAATTATTTATAAAGTTTTTTGTTGACAAAATGTTTCGCTCACATTATCGCCGTTTGGCCACGTTTTCCCCAGCAATTTTGAATATATTGGAAAAAGATTGGATATATTTGAAAAAGATTGAATATATATTTGAAAAAGATTGCATATATTTTTAAGTTTGAATATTGCTACAATCGGGCAGGCATACTTTGTTTTATTACCAAATAATATCTTTGTGATTAGAATTGTAGGTTTTTGTTGATATTTACTTGAACAATGTTATTTATCTTTTTTTAGATGTTTTTACAATTTTAGACAATAATTTGATCATTTTATTTGATTTCTTTTTTTTAAAATAACGAAAGTTATCAAAGTTTTTTTGTTTTATTATTATTATTTTCTATTAAACACCCAGTAATAAAATTACAGGTAAATTAATTTATATTAAAATAGTTACAAATCAAATTCTCGGCTCTCCAAATATTTGTCTTTAATGGCAATAACTAGACCAACTAGACGGTTAGATCTATTTTAGAAATATTCTCCTCCATCATTGTTTTAAATTTTTCTCGTTGTTCTTTTAAGTTCCATAATTGGAACGCTTCTTTTAATATTGATATAGTATCAGCTTGCAGTTCTTCTTGAGGTTGTGTGAATTCAATTTTTTTACCTTCTATCATGCATTGAAAGATGTTCAAACGACGAGTTTTACATATAGCAATCACTTCGTTTATAAATGATTTTTATTTTGTGTTGCCAGTAATTGACTAATTATTAGCGAATAGCAAGTTTGATTTTTCATTAGCCTAATTAATAGGTTTACTTTATTTCAAAGAAGAGTAGTTGAAATATCTTCTATTTTAAAAAAAGAATGTAGGTAATTTTTGCTATACTTTGAAATACAAAAAAATTATTTTAAAACTGCTTTTCCAACAGCGTCTATGTTTCTTAGAAAACTACTGTCATAGTTGCATAGCTCAAGGCCATATATAAGTATTGGCACTGTCAAGGTATTGTATAAATGGACTATTGTTGACGACTGACAAAAACGAATTTCACTGTCAATTAGAGCTATTGCAACCGAATGAAACTGCGTTATACGTTCATTTAGATTTGTTTTTTGAAGTGTTGCAATTTTGTTTTTGTTGGTATCGTTATCCCATTGGAAACCCAGATATTTCAATTTGTTTTGGAGATGTATATTAGTTCCGTTAATTTGAATAATGTTGTTGGAAATTAAAATTTTACCAGAGATCAGAAATTCCGTTTTTTCAGTGTTAAGCTTGATAAAGTTTAATATTCCATATGTTTGAAATCTGTCAACCAGTTCTTGCAGACCAGAGATTGTTGGACTTTTTAAATTACATCATCTGCTATGCAATGACACCAGTATAGATGCCATTTATCGTTGAACCTACTTTACATTCTGAGACTATTTCATTTAAGATGTTTTCAGTATACATGCTATAAAAATATGGCAATAAAATAGACCCTTGTCGCACCCCTTGTGACAAACTGAATTGATCTGAGGTAACTCCCTGATAAGATATATTTGCAGTACCAGAATGATATAGCGATGTGATTGCGTGTACAACAGATAAAGGAAGTTTTATTTGAAAATAGAGCTTCTCAAATAGCAAATCCCAGTTGCAAGTATCAAACGCTTTATTTGCATCTAGACTACACATATATAGAGGCGTGTTATTGTTATTATAGTGTTTAATGGTTTCGCTCAATAAAAATTCTGCGTAGAGCTATTTTTTTTAAAACCAAACTGATGGGAATGGCTATCTTTAATACTAGGACATAAAAATAAAATTAGATATTCTAAAAGTTTGGCAAGGATAGGTAAAATGCTAATTCCACGGTAGTTATCTGGATTATTAAGAGATTTTTTATATGACTTAACAAGTGGAATAATTATTGAAGTTGATAAATATTTGGGTACCTTTCAATTTATGCTTATGTTCACTTAAAATAATTGTAAATAATTTGTATCGAAAAGATCATAATTGTTAAGATTCTTTTGCGTTTATTTGTTACCACAGTAGTAATACTACTGTTAATATGTTTGTTTATAAAAGTGAAATTGAAATGGATGATATTAGGCTTAAATAAGTAATTAGGAGTATACTATCAACTTAAAAATAATTGATACTTTAGTGAAATTATTAGAACTAGGCAAGCTGTGAAATTAATTGTCGTCAAAATGAAAGAAATGCTGCTTGGCAAGAAAAAATTATTTGATACTTAAATTAGAACATCATGGTTAGGCGGATTTGATAAAACACTTTTATTATGTTATAATGGTTTTGCTTATTTTCACTATTTCAACCTCACGTATATCTACTTTTTATTATACTCAACTTTCTCATTACTTTCAGATATTCTACGTTATCACGATAGTCATTCCAGACGATTTTTTTGAAATTTAAATATTTAAATATAATTAATGTCATTTTATAGAGCTTGGCCTGACTTAAAAAATGAGTGGTCATTCGGCCTTTGAAGTTAAGCGGATCAAAAGTTATTGAACTTTTTGTAGTGGAAAAATTGATGATTTTTTGACAAATGGTATAGGGCTCAAGTATAAAAAATTTGCTATGTTTTGGTACTAAAAATGAGAGTATTATTGACTTTGAATAACTTTTGAACTGTTAATACATTTGACTTGAAATTTTTTACAGTGACCGACCAACTATAAGAAAATAAAATTTTTTTAAAAGATCTGTCGGGAATGACCAGGACCATCTATTTTACAGACTGTTGGTTTTTACTATTTTATATATTTTTTGGGTCATACTGACTTTTGAATAACTTTTGAACCGTTTATACATTTGACTTGAAATTTTTCACAGTGATCAAACAACTATAAGAAAATAGAAAACCAAAATTTTTTAAAGAAAATCTGTCGCAGTTGTCCAGAATCATCTATTTTACAGCCTGAAGGTTTTTATATTATTTTCTTATTTTTGGAGAACAAAAATTGGAGTCAAGTTATAATTATACCATGCAAACATGCTTGAAGGAATCATGAAATCCAAAAAATACATCATTTGATAACTATTGCATAATTTACAGACCGGCCAGTGAAATAATCGCTAAGTTACAGATTGGTCAGTAAATTGCTGAAAATGGGCTGTACAAACAAATGAAACATATCAAATTTAAATAGTTTGATATTTTTTTAAATTTTCTGATATTAGTGAACCGTTATTACATTTTACTTGAAATTTTAAATAGTGATCCAGTTTTTATTAAAACTGTCGGAATCATCCAGAGTCGTTTATTTTACAGACTGAAGGATTTCTACTTATTTAATTGTGCTATGAGGAAAAAAAATAGGGTTACACTATGCAAATATGCATAAAAGAATCATGGAGTCCAAAAAAACGTCATCCAAAAAAATATTTCATAATTTACAGACTTGTCAGTGAAATTATAGCATAAGTTACAGACGGGTCAGTAAATTACAGAAAAATGGATGTACAAACCAATTGGGCATATCGACTTTAAATGCATTTAATACTTTTGAACCATTACTACATTTGATTTTAAGTTTTAAATAGTGACCCATTTTTTATTAAATCTGTCTGGATCACACAGAATCATTTATTTTACAGACGGAAGTTTTTTTTGCTTATTGAATTATGTAATCAAGAACAAAAATAAGGGTTACCATATGCAAATATGCATAAAAGAATCATGGAATCTAAAAAATAAATCATTTTGAAATTATTGCACAATTTATAGACTGGAAAGTAATTTACTGAAAAAAGGTTGCAGAAACTAATTGGGCAATTTGACTTTGAGTATACTTCATAATTTCCAACTGTTATTATGTTTGACTTGAAATTTTCAATAGGGATACAAAACTATAAGAAAATTAAATCTCATAATTTTTTATACATTTGTTAGGATTATCTAGAATTGTTAATTTTACAGACTAAAGTGTTTTTACTTATTTACCTAGTCTTAGAGAATAAAATTTTGAGTTATATTATCAAAACTCCATGCAAATATGCATAAAAGATCGTAAAACCCAATTAATTCATCTGTTTAAAGCTATACTTAATTTACAGACCGATTAGTAAATTACTGAGTAAGGGCTTTGAAATCTATCTGAAAAATTTACAGAAGATTCATAAATAAAGTTATAATTTAAATTTAAATGAAAATAACTTAGAGCAATTGAACTTTCTGAAGTTTTTAGTACTTACATTAACAATAGCAGGTGTAACAGCAGAAACTCAACCTAAAATTTATTAAAATTATTATTAAAAACGCAGAAACACAATAATTTTTGAAATATATTTGTTAATTTGTTTTAAAAATTAAAAATTAAAGAAAAAATTATAAATTAACAATTAAAACTAAATAAATATAAAATAAGAAACTTACTCTTTAAGAATGTTTATGTGAACTATTGACAACACCTAAGATAAAAACAACAACATAAAAACAAAAAATATTGCTATTATACAACTTATCTCTTGGCTTTTCGTGAATAATTAGAAGAAGCAAGTTTCAGTAATGAAACAACCTAATAATCATTTTTAAAGATAGACACCAGTGAGAAGGTAAGCCAAGTTGTGTATCAACACGAAACATCACTACAATAACATCACAATTACAAAACATACAGACCCTGTGGCACTAAACGCAGCAAATTCACAGTAGTGTCAATACTTAGTTAACAATGTTAACTTCTATCCTTAGCCCTTTACTGTTTTTAATAAACATTAATGATCATCTTGAAAAGTTCACAGGTGAAAAGCAACATTAATAATCATCCTGAAAAGCTCACAGGTGGCTCTATTTGTCAATAACATAAGAAGCATACGAATTGTCTCGACTCATATGTTTTTTATTTTATATGTTATATTTGTCCATTTCTATATGTTATTTCGTCTATGATTTGAATCGCCTCAATTTGGAGCTGACCTGTTAACTGTCGTTACAGAAAGGTTTGAGATTATAACTACATAGAGGTGGTGAGGCATAACTTATTGCTCTGAATGATATGGTGTATCTGGTGAAGTCTTTAAAAAGTCTTAGCAATCTTGTTGATATTCTTTTATTGATGGCATGTAATGGAAACATTTTTACTGTGTCTTCAATTTACACTGATTATCTTTTTGTACTGACCTCTCATAGAAGCCTCATAAAAATCATTGCAAAGTTAGTATTTTTATACAATAATATAGTATTTTATTTCTCCTAGGTGCTCTAAAAAATCTTATTTGTCTCGTTTTTTTTCTAGAACATCAGTTTTTAATAATACTCTCCAGCCATCTTGTTTTCCTGATTCATATAATTTGCAATATTTTTAGTTGTCTGTTAATCCGTTACTTTGCTTTATAATCTTCATCTTGGGTCTTCCAATAACTACTAACTCTAAAAGTGGTTGCTTCCAGCCTTGTTGGAAATACAGATAGTTAAAATGAAAAGTCAATCTTGCTTAATTTAACAATGTTGATGATTTTCTACCTTCTGTTAATTGTTCTATCCCAACTTCTATCCAAATATCTTCTGGAACAAATTCTAGAGAATTGTTCAAAAAGATGTTTCTGCTTCTAAAAGTTTATTTTCTGATTTAAACTAAAAAACTGATAATGATGTTTTTTCAAGCTCTGTTATTTAAAGTTTTATTGTAGACAAGTTTTTATCAAGTCATTCTGATGATTGTCTTTTTGAAACTCAAGTTATGAGTAGAATCTCCCAGTTTCCAATTTGGATCACCAACTAACTTTATTATCTGGCGGTTTGATTAATTGCCTTTCCTGAATTAATCACCTTTATTTACAAAATAGACAAATTAATAGAAAATGTAATGAATATAAAATAAAATATCAGGAAGTCTTGCTAAAATACAATTTTCAGAAATGTCAACAAAAGAGATATTAAAAAGGATTGTAAGATTAACCAATTGAACCAAATTAAATCTTAATAAGAATGTGAATAAAGAAATAATCTTTATAATAAGAACTATTTCTTATTTTACATCCCTTAAATTATTATTCACATCTTTAAATTAAGGCTTAGTAAAGATATGAATAAGAAATAACTCTTATTAAGGCTTAATAAGGCTTATTAGGCCTTAATAAGGACTATTTCTTATTCACATCCTTATTAACCTTAGTTTAAGGATGCGAATAAGAAATAATTTAAGGATGTGATTAAGAAATAATCCTTAGTAAGGATTATTAAATAGTATAAAAATCTTGTTCTTTCATCAATGATGGAAAGAACAAAGATATTTATACCATTTCAAGCAGTTATTTATTATTTTCATGAAATAAACCGTCCTATTTAGCTACTATTTAAGTTTTTAATTAAGTGAAAAAAATAAAAAAACATCAAATTTCATAAAGCTAACGCAAAAATTTATTTATAATTTAGTAAACAAACGCAAAAACCAAAACAAAAAACGTCATAAAATACGCCGGAAAAAAAAATGCATACAATGCATACATAATTTTAAAACAAAATTCTCAAGCATTAAATCTTTAAGAAAACATAAATAAATACTTGATTTAGAGAGAGAAAAGACTATACTTGCATTTTGGACGGGAAACCTTTTTTAAAAAAGTTTTTTTTTCAACTAAATCGACCTTAAAGTTTTTAAACGTTGAAAACTAAAAATTTTTGTATAGATTTGAAAAAGGTTCCCAATTCCATTCAATTCTTCATCCTTTTATTAATCTATATGGAAATTTTCATGCAAATTGGATGTGTTTTAGTGCTTAGGAAATCTTACCTTCAAAAGCTACTTTTGAAAAATCGTGTCCGCGGCAACTTTTAGCAAAAGTGGTCTCAAGATATTGATAATATTTAAATAAAGCCATATGAAATATAGTACTTTCTATAAATGGCTGGAAAGAGGTTGAGTAACACTAACTGATGCAAAAAAACATCAAGGTGCTTGCTTAAGCCTACAAAATAATATATAAGAGAGTTAAGTTTACGAAATTTCGGTGTTTTCGGTCAAACGTCAAATGTTTTTCGTAGCGCCGTGGAATCGCTAATCACGACTGATAAGTTTAAGATCATTATAATAACTTAGTTTTTATGATTGTAATAAATTATCCAGTTTGTTATACATATTTTAGTTCCAATATTACATTTTTTGTCACTACATTTTTTAATGTGATTAAGAAATAATCAAATTTTATTAAATTCAAATTTTATCAAATTTAATTTTATCAAATATAAATTTTATCAAATTTAAAAAATCAAATTTTATTAAAGTTTGGATTGCATATTATAATCATATAACTGATTATAATTATCCTAAAATAAAATGACTTTATATATACTTTTTTTTGAAGTTCAAACATTTACATTCTTTTTTTTTTTCTTTTTAGTTGTCATTGCTTTATTAGCTTGCTTACTGTTGAAACGCGGTTTTTATATAGTAAATTTATATGATATAAAATTCACTGTTAATCATTATTCAAAGTTATAAAGTAAATGGAATTCTAAACTATTAGGGTAAAAATAATTTTGTTTATTGGTGACATTAAAAAACCTATTTTCTAATGGTTAATTGTGCTATAGCTATTTTGTGCTAATATATATATTTTTTGTCATTGTCATTAAAAACAATAAACTTGAGTTATGAATATAATAATTGTTTAACAAAAGTTTATTAATAAAGAAGAGCATTATTGGAACACACTGTTATTACTAATCTCTTATGTTTTTTTTTGGTACCATAATTGATAATGACAATGTTTTAGAAATGTTTTACGAGTCACTAATTCATGAAGACAATACTAAATATGTAAAATAATTCTCCCCTTTATTAATAAATTTACTTTTTCTAAAACACAATAATAAATATGTAAAATAATGCTTTTGTGTTTTCAAATGATCTTTTTTTTTTTTAGGTATTGGTAAGTTGTACTTGGCTTTCGTTCTCTGGTGCTTGCTGTTATTAAAAAGAATCTAATATCTTAAGTTTCGTGGTCTTTACTAAAAGCCAAGACCAATAAAAACGAGCGAAACCAAAAACATTATATTATATAGATGCTTTGTGTCCCGATTTTTACGGAGGAGAGCGCAACGATAAACTAATTAAAACTTCTATAGCGTTTTTCAGCGGAAAAACCGGGACAATGGCAGCCCTATATACAGTCGATTTTGTATTTTATATTTTTCAGATAATAAATCAATTTAAATTGTCATTTATTCATTACTAACCCGTATTACGGGTTGCTTACTGCTAGTATCATCATTAATATCTGAATTAAATGTGTACTCTTCAACTTACCTTTGTGCTGTTCTAGAGTTTTTGTCCCTATCTTGTTATAAGTTATACCAAACTAAACGATGTAAAGTATTTTTAAATATTTCATATTGACAGATTTATGTGAAATTATCTAGCTCGAAACAAGAAAAAAAGTAGTTGTAATGAAAATAAATAGTGCAAAACATTCTTATGTATGTTTAATAATCAAATTTAAACTAATATTTTATAAATAACATTTATATACTTATATAATATAACAATTATATTATCATCATAATCGATTGAAATTTGGATGATTTTAATTTGAGTTTTTTCAAAAACCACTTAATCAATTATTATGATTTTTTTTTATAATAATGCTAACATAAATAGCTTTCTTGTGTGTGAGTGCAGTTTTATTTACTTTTCATTAATTTTTGCAATGTTGAGTAAAGAGTCTGAAAATTGAAAAAAAAAAAATTGAAACTTTACATAGAAAATCCATCTCTCTCATATTTCATGATTTCAAAAGCATGTAAAGTTCCAAAATCAACTGTTGGAATTATTTTAAAATTTTATAAGGAAAACAAAACTGCAAAATAAAATCAGGAAGTGATGGAAAATCAAGATTTATTTCCAAAAAGAAAGCAAAATCAATAGTCGACTCCGTTCATCAAACTTCGACTCAGTCACAACAAGATTTAGCTACGAAGTTTAAATGCAATAAAGCTTTCGTTCAAAGAGTATTCAAAAAAGAAAATCTGAAAGAATATTACAAGAAAAAAATACCAAAAAGGTAGCTTGATGGAGAAATCAAGGCAATTGGATTAGGTAAAAATTTATTTAAATTAATTACGAAAATTTTTTATGCGTTTTAGAAGATGATGAAACTTACTGTAAAAAAGATCACTAGATGCTTCCAGGTAATCAATACTATTATCAGTCGAAACTTTATAAAGCTTCTGAGAAATTTAAGTACATTTGAATAAGAAAAATACTTTTGAGTTCCTTGTATGGCAGGTCATTTGCAGTTGAGGTTTTAAAAGCTCTCTTTTCATTACAAATCAATCTTTGACACCAGATCTATGTGTGAGCGAATGCTTGAAAAAACGACTTCTTTTTCTAATAAAAAAGCACAAATATACGATTTTTTATTATTGAAAAGTTCTAATTAAGAAGTACAAATAATCAGCCTTATTTTGGCCATACCTGGCATCGATCCACTATTCAAAAAGTAATTTAGAAAAAAAGAGTCAGTTTTGTTCCAAAGGATGCCAATCCACCAAACTGCCCTGAGCAGCGCGTTTTCGAACCTCATAGAGCAATTGCGAGGGAAATATTGAGAAAAATGGGCAAGTTCGAAAATAGTATTAAAAATTTCCAAAATTTATGGATTGATGCTATAAAAAAAGAGACGATGGTGGGTACAAAAAATTAAATTTTTATTTTTTATTTTTTGAAATAAAAATTAATTATGTAAGCATCATTATAAAAAGAAATCATTACAATTGGTTAATTTGTCATTGAGAAAAATAAATTTAAAACTGTTCAAATTTTAATCTATCATAGTGATATATAAGTGTATAAATGTTACTTAATATAATTCTTGAGTCATATTTATTCAACACTATAACACTTTAAATTTTACATTAACACACTAATTTATATATCACAATTAGTAATAACTAACTGTTAACACAAGATCGAATTAAGAGACTTTAAGGCCGAATTCAAAAAAATATTCGTAGCCTCATTTTTCTAAAAATATACTAAATAAAGAATTGAGCAACACCAAGCCGCAGAATCTTAACTGCTGTGATATATATCTTTGAAAAATCGGAGGGCCCCTCCTGGGTCCCGATTTTTGGGCACAAATGTGCCCGGTCATCCGGGCACAAATGTGTCCGGTGTTGTCCCTGGACAAATTGTGTTCCGGACAAATGTGTCCCGGAAAATAAAATGTTTCCCGGAAAAATGTGCCCGGGCATCCAGGTACAGCCGGGCACAAATGTGACCGGTCATCCGGCATTTATTATCATTAATCGTCATCATTTATCATCATCATTTATCATTATCCTTCATCATCAATTTATCATCATGATTCATCAACCCGGCAATCATTATCAACCCGCGCTCATCTGGCACTGTGTTAACAAGAAAAGGTTTTACCATGATAGGAAAAATGTTTAAAACTGTGTACAAAAAAAACTTGTCATAACTCATATCTTCGATTTCTTTTTCAATTTTGCAGGAGGCAGTAATTTTTATTTATTTGTTTATTTATTTATTAAAATAATTTATACATATTTCATGTTTCTTTAAAAATATTAATTTATCATGTTTTTATTATTACATTATATTTTAGGTATTGTTGATATATAATAGTGAGATGGCGGACTCAATTCATAACAAAAGTTCTATATTGTATATTTTTAATGTTGCAAAAGAAATTCAAATAATTTAAACTTATTTGTTTTTTTACTTATTAAATGTTTTAAAGAACCTTCAAACTTAATTAAATAAAAAAAATACATCAAAAATGCACCTTAAAAATTGTCTAAGAAATATCTTTTAGCTTTAAGATATCTCATGATTTAGATGTCCATTTGTAGACATTTTTTGTACGAAACATAATACTTTTAAAAGACATCTAGATGTCTTTTAAAAGCATTATGTTTTGTACAAAACATTCTATAAAATGTCAAATATGTCATATCACACCCATTTACCACCACTGTCTCCAATGCCGCACAGTAAGATACGGTACAATAGAACTTCGACCAGGAATAAAATAATATAAAGTTAAAACTTTGTTCAAGCGAACATAAATGTGTGATAATTCTCCAAAAAAAAAATCCTTAACAATTGTAGTTCCGAAAACTGCTCTTTTGGGCCTACATAAAAGGGTTATATTTGTATGAAAAGAAAAAAAAAAAATTTTAATAAATCTTTTATATATCGTTGGAAAGATAAATCAATGCTGATTCATATTCGTACAAGAAATTTTGTCTGAAAATGAGTATTTAAGAAGTTATGATTAATTATTCCAATAAAAAAATTATAAGCAACACAGGGATACATTGTAATTTGACTATTGATGTAATTCTTTAAAGACAGTATAAGTTAAATCTATTTATTCATTGTAAAAACAAACAAAATAAATTTTAAATCAAATTAGCGGTGTCTCATAGAGGAGGGGGGTGATATCTCCCCCTCCCTCTATGGGTCACATCGGTTCTCTATGGATCGCCCCTCCTCCTCCTTATACATTTGAAATTATTTTTTTATGTAAATTTGTATATTTAACACAGCACTTATATACTTAGTACAATTCAAATTATGGACTTACCTTCTTAAAAATAATCAAATCTGAAAATGCTCCCTCTTTTTTCTACATAAATGGTCAGGATACAACAAAAAATAAAAGCTGAAAAAATTAAAGCCCCCCCCCCCTCCCTCATTACTATAAGGTCTTATTAATAATAAAAACATAGTGTTACTTTATGAAATCTATAGTAAAAACAATATAGTTAACTTTTGAGTAAAAAAAAAAAATTAAATAATAAAACATAATTTGTTTTTTATTTCATCAGTATCATCAAAATATGTAAACTTAGTGAGGCCATTGTCCTGTGTTTTGCATGTCTTTCCTTAAAATAATAAAATAGTTATTTCTTTTTTTAACTTTTTATTTATCTCTATGTTCTATTATTTATCTATATGTTCAAAATGTATAATATTGTGGTAACTTAAGCCTGTGAACTAAAATATTCCAGATTTTTTGGGGTTGTATATTTTACTTGATCATAACTTTATAATACTAAAAAATTATTAAATAAAAATAAAAACCTATTGATGAATTTAAAAATATTATAAAACTGTGTGAGAAAAAACAAGTAAAAAGGAATCAATTAGAAATAATTATTTTTAAGTTTATATTTTTATAAAGGCTTAGAGCAATCACTACACTTCCACTCCATGACTTCATCTAATTCAGACATCATGGTACATTTTAAATAATACCAGATGTCACAAACATCGCAGCACACCCACTGATCACCTCTATTTCCACATCCACCACAATTAGGGCATGTGTTGTTGTTATCAGCATAATCACAATCATTTTTATTTATTTTTTTATGTGTTTTTTTCTTTAGTTTTTTTTTTCTTGATTTTTTCAAGCTTCTTCTCTTGTTCGTTTTAAACACGCTTCTGATGTCAAACTTTCACCATAGCGAAACCTAATAACTTGTGCAGATCTTCCACGATGAGAAGTTTCTGCACATTTGGACTGTAATTGTTTAAGAAAAAAATCTTTGATTGTGAAAAGTTGATGTAGAAATTGGTAATCATGAAGCAGATGATATTGATGTTGAAATGGGAGCATCGTTAACACAAATACTATGAAGGTTAGGCATTGAGCATGATCTTTTAAGAAGATTAGCTGAGAATGTAGGTTTCTTTGCAAAAATGCCAGTTCCCTTAAAACCACTAAAAAAGGAAAAATGCCAGTTCCCTTAAAACCACTTTCACAGTGCTCCATTATAAAAGTGTTCAAGTAGTTTTTTAATTTTAGAAAAAAATCGATTTTGTTAAAAATATTTAATTTTTTCTTATCCAAATTAGTAATAAAATCAAATCGGAATAGTATTTTGGAACAAAAAAAAAAAAAAAAAACGTGAAATCGGAACAGTATTTAAGAACAGAAGGAATAACTTTTATTCTTAATTAGTATTTATAATTGAATACAAGAAAAAAAAAATTTAAGCAATATTTGATATCTATACAATTGTTCTTTAGAAACCTAAATACACAATCTTTTTAATAGAATCAAGTTAATTCAAGATTCTAACTTTATCTCGTAGTAGTAGTCATCTGCGGTGCTCTGTGATAAAACTGTAAGTACTTCTTAAGGCACATAAAAAAAAGTAGTGTTAATACCAGTAGTACCAGAAATGTGGACTCTATGTAATTTAGTTATTTCAATTTTGTAAACCACCTACCTCCCCCACCACCCCCCACCTCACCCTCAATTTAAAGGGGTTTTAAAGTTTGTCCATAGTTTTTGAACGATATGAATTTATAGTATGAAATTTAAATATTATTTATTTACTGTTTTTACTATTCTCAACAAAATGTATATTGATGAATATATTTTTAGTTAAGAAAAGTAGAAAATTTTTTTATCGTTTTGTTGCACTCACGTTTGGGACTTTTATGACTTTTTTGTTTCCAGGTTCGAATCATGGCAATTTTTTGCAAAGCATCTTAATTTGACATAACTACAAGTAAATAAATGTTTGGAGTTAGCGTCATGTCTGGAAGTTAAATCTCAAACTTGAAAAAATGCTGTATCCACCCCGGGTATAGTTAAACTATTGTTATTAGTAAGAATAATAATTTAATAATGTCAACTTTTAAAGGATGAAATATAAAAACACAGAAAGACAAAAGAGTAGTTTTCAAATAATTGTTAGAAGTTAAACAAAAAGAAGTTAAACTGAAGTATGAAAAATTTCATAAAAAATTGCTTTAATTTATACAAATTATATTTATAATTATACATTACATATAGTTTGTTATTATAAGAATTAAGCAATTATTCCTCCAACTTATTTTACTATGAACCTTAACAATCTTTTAAACTCATTACGTATTGGTCGCGAAAGAAATGTATATATTACTACATCTGCAAGTAGTCCTAAATAGTAACAAATAATTATTAAACTCCAAAGTAATTGCATTGGCTGATGCGTATTGTAAAAAGAGCACAAAACTATATCTGGCACTGCTGTAAATAACACAAAAGTTGCTATAAATAAACTTAAAAATACAATGCCGCTACAAACCCGTTTCCGTTTTTGTATATTTACTGTATTGTCATCACAATGTGGTTTTACGAATTTTAATTTACGGTATTTATAATATATATAAGCATAAGTGCCAAATATTACAATACTTAAAAGTCCATCAAAAACTGGAAAAATGTATTGATATATAAAATCTTCAATATTTTCATCCGGTGATCGAATTATATTAAAAATCAAAAGACATGCTGATATAATTAACGATACTAGAAACATTCCAATCATTATTGCTTTTATTCTATGATATTTCCAGACAAAATTATATCGAAGATTGAGGTAAAGTTTGAAAAAGCGATTAACTGTTAAAATGAAGATGCTGCAGTAATATAAGAATGACGCGCCAGTATTGTTATAAATTGAAAAAAATATGTCTGCTTTTATAACTTTTAGCTTTTGAAAAATAATTCTCAAAGTCATACAGACAGCAAGATGCATTTCTACCAAACATATGTTGAGAAGAATCAAATATTGGATTTTATTAAATTTGATTTTTACTTTAACGAGTAAATAAATTCCTATTAATTGAATAAAAATTGTTGCAAAGCCTAAAATAGCTAGCACGCTATCGTTGATCATGACGCGAATTGGAAAGTTTCAACATTAATATATATATATATAGATATATATATATATATATTTTCTCTTTTCAATCTATTATTAAAATTTATGTAAAATTTTTTATGCTATGACGGTGCATATGCTTTTTAATTTATTATATTAGTGCTTCTTTGTTTAAAAAGTTATTAATAATTGATAAATTGTTTAAAAAAAAGTTTTTTATTAATTTATCAAAATAAAATTATACAACGATACAAGATTTGTTTTATTTAAACGCAAAACTTTTGACAAAAGTAATAAATAAGTTTTGTTTTTCCAAGCGGGGAACATTCTTAAAACTTGTGTGCTGTTAAACTTTTATTTATCGCCTTTCAAAAAAAAAATTGTTTTTAAAACTTCAAATAAAAATTTTTTTGTCGGAAAAAATTTGACAAAAATTTTAGCTGCTTAGAAAATATTATACCAACTACAAGAAGATGTGAATGGTTTAATGGTAGTACATTTTTTTAGACCAAAAAGAGTTTGTTTGCATTTTTTTAATAAAAAGTTAAGAATAAATATTAAAATTTTTTTAAAAAGTATTTATCTAGTAATGCGAAATAATTTGTAGTAAGTATACACTAGCAGGAATTTTCACTTAAAGTTGATTTGGTAACTCTGTGGTATTTTTTTGTATTTTTCATATAAATGTTCATTTATCAGTTGATTAATAGATTTTTTTTCTAACAATAGACCATAAATGGTAAAGCATGTATGTTATTGATGCAATACCATTTCAATAATCATTTTATTAAATTGTATATGGTAGCATGTATTTTCATGTAAAGTCATCAATCACACTGTAGTAATATTTCAAATTCATCTATGTGTAGTTAGCTTTTTGAAAAATTTTTCACAGGGTGTTGTATTATTTTCAGATATTGCTGTAAAATAAATTTAATAAACGATTATAAAATATACCTCAAATGCAACATGAACTTAAACAAAAGGTTTTGGTACTAGATATTTGAAAACTCTTTTATTTAAATTTAAATAATCATGATTATAATTGTAAGTATTCTACGCTTGGTTATAATTATACCCAGTGGGCACGGGACGTAAAAAAGACTTCGTTAGGACGTTCAAATCGGGTCCGTCCGTCTCATTAAAATTCTAAACGTCTTTTGAACGTCTTTTTCGCGTCCAATAATTTTTTCGTCCAAAAAATATCCAGAATGTTTTATTAAATCAAAAAAAATTAGTTATATCACGCAAGCGCTAAAACTTCCTAAAATTTTTAAATAACGCTCATTTTATAAGGTTTATTATCAATTACAAAAGAAGTCTTTTTACAACGACAAATAGACACGTTCTAGCTAATTTTTATTTTTGTTATCAATTACTTGTGTAGTATTGCTATATCAAGAACCTAGTATAGTATTGCTATATCAAGAACCAAGTTCTAACAATTTCAAAGATTTAGACATCTCATGCAGAATCGAATTTTTCAATAGGAAAACCTGTTAATGATACATAGAACAATTATCCTGATAATTCTTTGAACTCAATGTCTTTACTCGACAACATTGTGCTATTCTATAATGGGACCAGTACATTAGTTAATGATCTTCTTGAAATATTGCCAAATCAAGGTTTGGAAACCCAAAGATGCAAGGAGAATTTTAAAAACACTTAATGAAAAGCGACTAGGTTAGATAGTCGCTAGGTTAGTAGATAGACAGGTTCTTGCTAATTTATATATATGTATATACTTTTAAATATATAATTACTTGTTAATATTAATACAGATATTGAAATTGATACAGATATAGTATACATAGGTACGCGGAAATCCGTGTTTTACGGAACCGAATTTTGTGCTAAAATTTTGTGCCAGGTTTTTTGAACTTTTTTTTAGGTAACGTCAGGCGAACGTTTTTTTGTGGCGTTTCTGTTTAGAAACATTACTAAACTTAGATTATTTTTGAAAAAAAGAATAGTTAAACTTGATTAATATATAACATTTATGTGTGGTTAGTAATTTTTGTATTGCTTTTATTTCTATTAAAAACTTGGTTCTTGTTCTCACATTAAATTATTGTCGAAGAAATGCTCAGATAGTTTGCAAACCTACCCAGATGGTTTTTTACATGTATTTTTTATCTACATACCAAATTTCATTGAAAAATATTATTGAGCAGATAGTCTATAAAAGTGAGCAGTTTTGGTACCTCATTTCTGTTTTTCTGATTTTTGTAAGTGGGTGGTAAGAGGGGTACGAACAAGTTGAATTTTTTTAGGTTAGTTTATGTTATATGTATTATATAACACAATTAGATATAGACTGCCAATAAAATATTTTTTTCTTTTTCTTTTTTTTTCAATAGTTTATTAGATTTTTTATATTAATTAATATTAGTTTGTATATTTTTACTCCTTTATTTTATTTTAAAAGTGAAAATTATTTATTTTAGTGTGACTTGTTTATAGTTTCTAAAATTTTATTAGTTTATTAAAATTGAAAACATAAGCGTTGATTACTATAGTTCTAGCTATAGGTATGCATGGTATTTTAAAAACAGTTTTTCCTTTTTATGTAAACATTTGCAAAGTATATTTTAAATTTTCTATATATTATCACATGTTTTATGATGTCAGTATACATTGGCATTTTTGTCTGTGTGTATAAGTAGTATTTTTTAATTACGTAATAATACAGTATTATTAAAAATATTTTTAATAATAAAAGTATAATATTGTTTATAATTTAATGTTATATTATTATTCGGTAGTTATTACTTTCTTTACATTTTTTTTTGAAAATAAAGTTGCTTTTTGTGCCCCGCCAATGAGCACAAAAAGCAACTTTATTTTTTGTTTGTAGTACAGTTAAAGAGTATTTAGATACACACTTCTTTTTACCTGCCAAAACTTGCAGTTGTTGTAAAAATAGACATGTACCTTTTTTATTTATTAACAGTGTTAAGTCATTTGTTATAACTATTATTTTGTTTAAATATTTTTAAACCACAAATCTTTAGGGTTTTGAAAAGATGCAAAAGTTGGTTTTGCAACTTTACAAGGAATAGTAATCGTTTTAAGGAATTTTGTAATGAACCCTGTATATGCATTGCACAAACCTTGTCCGTCTTTCTATCATCATGTCCTACTCCAAGTAGTTCTCTTACTACTGTTTTAAGTACTTTAGATAATTCACCACTTGAGCACATAAGTAATTTATCACCACTAAATCACAAGCCTTTATTTTCCAAACATTCTGTTAACAATGAATTTTTTTAATACATGCTGTTACATCCAGCATGTATTAAAAAAAATTAGTAATAGTGACAGCAAAATTAAAAAGCATGGCATACAAGTTGAAAGTACTGAGACAAAAAGTTACATAAAAAAAAAAAAAACAAATTGGTAAAGTTTTGAGAGCTGAACTTAGAGATCTTAAACAAAAGTTGCAAACATATTATTACAGTAAGATAATACGCAATCTTAAAGCTTAAAAAAAAGGCAATGAAAATTTCAGAACTTTTAAAGCTAAAATAAGTTAAAGTTGTACATAATAAAGATATTAAGTCAAATAAAATGCTTATAGCTAGTTACGAATATTTGCTTGCATATATGTAAAGCAGTTGATCATCTAGCTTTTATTTAGATTTTCATTTAGCATCTTTTAATGATAGTGATCAATCGATCATCTCAAATATATCAAACGCAATGTCAGGCAAAGTTGCAATTAACCATCTTACCATAAGCAAACTGTGTGACATATAAGGGGAAAGTTTGAATGAACTAAACTGCCATTTACACGCTATTGATACAATTGCTACCTCATGGCTGGGTATGATTGTATGGCATTTAAAATAGTTTTGGCTATGAACAAGTTGAGGTTTAAACATGGCAAAGGTGATTCAGAAAGATTTGTTAGTTTTTAGATGATCAAAAACTACCACGAGGTATCATTCCAAGGTATCAAGAAAAATCGTCTTCATATTTTTTTTTATACTTGTTTTATTTATTTAAAACATTTAATAAGTTGGAGCATTTTTTAACCATTGGAACAGTAATATGCAGAACTATACAAACAGTTCTTAGAGCAGTATTTTGTAACAAAACAGCTCTAAAGCAAAAGTGTGTGCTTGCATTATTTGGAAAACCACCTTCTCAAAGTCACATAAAACTTTGTCATCCAGTTTTCAGCCTGGATGACAAAGTTTTGTGTGACTGTTGAGGAGGCAAATTTTGACCATTATAGTGGAATCCTGGTATTAAAAAATATTTTACTAAAAATTGCAGATTTTAAATCAAATCCAGGTTCACTTTTTAAAATGACCTTGAACCAAATATTTTAGATCCAACAAAAAATGTTTTGTTTGATTGATGAACACTTTATCAATATGACTTTTGCTTGTCTTATTGCAGTGGGAGACGTCATAACTCATCAATGTAAGAGGTATTTCTCACTTTCTATTAACCAGGCTCTCAAGGAGGAAGTAGCATGTGCAAGGTCACACACGAGCAGTGAACGTCTGAAGGAAGAAATTAAATACATTAGAATAAAAGAGAATTATTTATTAGACAAAGCATATTTTGACAATTGTCAAGATAAAAATAAAGATTAATAGAGGAATATTTAACAATAAATAAGACTAATAAAAAAGGAATATTTAAAAATAAATAATATAGTTATGTGGTCTATTCAGAAACCCATAAAAATATAGTTATGTGGTTTATTCAGAAACCCATAAAAATATAGTTATGTGGTCTATTCAGAAACCCATAAAAATATAGTTATGTGGTCTATTCAGAAACCCATAAAAAGAGGATGATAAATCAAATGAAGCATAATGATATTTGAGCAGATATTTCAAAAAAAACATGTATGCAAATGCCAAAAAATGGAAGAAAAAGACAAAAGAAAGTTAAAATGACAGTTGCTTCAACTCTCTTACAATGAAATAAAGTGTTTAAATACATCGTCTATCAAACAACTTCATGACTAAGATGATGTAATGTCATAACTAAGATGATGTAATGTCAGATAGAATTGTTGGGCAAAAACTTTGCCAAGAATGGTACTAAGTGAGTATTTGAAGTATGTCATGTATGATGGTAGAGAAGAAAAACTTGATAAAACAAAACAAGACAAAGTTTACACGATTTCTTACTAGAATAAAGGTAATACTTATACTGAAGCTGTTGACTACAACATTAAAAAATTTCAGCTTCCGCTGATGTTGGACCAGGAGAGTTGATTTTTTTTTTAAGTGTAATATGTAACAAATTATGATATTACTTGTAATGAAGCTTTAAAAATAGATACTGTAAGTGATGAAACTTACAAAACAGATACGGCATATGATGAAACTTGTATAAAGGTATTGCAAGTAATAAAACTTGAAGAAATAGTCATATCAAGTCAGGTATGCCTGGTATTAAAACATATGTTTTTGTTTTACTTTTTTTTATAAATGTTTTTAGAGAAGAATAAAAGTATTTGACTTGGAATGACCTTTGCACAAGTGTTGTGACTTCCAAAATATTTTGATAGGCGGCTCTGGCTTATCTTCACGTGGTGTCTATTGTTACAAATGATTATTATAGTGTTCCATTTATGAAATTGATTATTTTAATTATTTACTAAAAGCCAAGAAAACTATTTAATCTTTGGATATCTAAAATGTTTTAATACAGAACAATATAAAATTGATTGTTACATTTTTTTTTATAGGATACAACACTGATATTTTTGGTAATGAAATAAAATATATTTAATGAAATACCAAAAAATGAAATATACTAATTTATTTTGTTTGTTAAAGATTCAATTATTTTTAAGAATTCAACATCTTTTTATTGTAGGTTGTGGGTAACCATTACCGCCCTATTCAACAAACTTCTCAACTTAACCAAAATTTACGAATAGCAGCGAAATGACTTTTTTTTCAAAAGTAGGCTCGGTTGTGGTCTTTATCTTTAGCTTGTAGGTTATACTTGGTGCCAAAAGCCTAATTCATGTTTTAAATTGTTAACTCATTTTAAAATAATTATAATTGTTATTATAAAGATTTATTTATTTTACTTATTTATTTTTTTAGGTTTGGGGGGGGGGGGGGCACACGCTCCTTCCACAAGTCAATAAACACACCACCAATAAATGAAATTCTTGTAACAAAAAAAAATTTCATGTTTTTTATACTGTGTACTAGTTTCACTTATTTTATTAAATATAGAAATATTTATTTATTTATAATTAGAGAATTAAATATTTTTGAAATTAGGGTGTGTTAAACCATCACCACAATATCCATCACCAACTTTAATAAACATCAATCATTGATAGTCTGGAATAAAATTATAGCAACTTTTTGTAAAAATAAAATAACCGTTTGTTGAAAAAAAACACTTTTTATTGAAAGAAATATGCTTATTTTTAGGGTAAAGGTGGTAGTTCGGCACCCCCTCTAGCCCCCAGGAAATGCGCAATAGGTGGACGATGTTATAAATTTGTAGCCCACAGTTACACCTATCTTTTAATACTAAGTTATAGGTATTTAGATAAGAATTGAAAAATTTACAACAATTTAAGTTAAGAAAAATTAAATTTTGACCACAGTTTCTTCAACAAATCCATATATCAAAAATTTGCGACTAAAAACGTCATAACTTTGTGTAGAATAGTCCGATTTTAATAATTTTTTCACCTTTAAAATACTGTATTGAAGCACTTTCCAATGATATATAACAATCTAACCTTTGATCAATTTAAAATTTTTCATCCACATACCTAGTATACAGTATATAGTATTTCAAGTATAATAATTGATATACTATATCAAGAACCAAGTTCTGACTGTTTGAAAGACTTACACATCGCAGAATCTCATGGATAGTCATATTTTTCTAAAGGAAAACCTATTAATAAGACAGAGAGTTTATGCTGATAATTCAATATCTTTAATTAACAACTTTTAGATACGAAATAATTGGAACAGTACATTATTCGAAGTAATTGGACCAGTACATTAGTTAATAAACTTTTTGAAATATTACAATATCAAGGTTTGAACTTCGCTTATAACTAATTACTTAACTTTAGTAATTATTTATTAGTGAAGTTCAAAAGTTTTCACTAAAAAATAAGTCTAATTGAAAAAATTAAACCAGTCGTAACAGTTATATAAGAGACAGGAGGGTAGAAAATTTCCTTTACACTAAAGGAAATTTTCTACCCGCCTGTCTCTTATATAACTGTTATGACTTGTTTAAGTTTTTTAATTAGACATTTTTTAGTGACTTATCCTACTCTTTTATTATCTGATTTTCTAAAAGTATCCTTTAGACGATAGAGCTAAATAATTTTTCTCTTTTATCATTCTTTAAAAGTTCAATATGAATAATTTTAATTAAAATCAATATTTATATTTATTATTTGATAAAATTTATTTTTTAGTAACTTATCTAACTTAAATAAGCAAAGAAAAATATATTTAAAGATGGAATTGATTTAATATTTTTTGAAATAATTTTTTTAGAATGATTTTTTGAAAATTTATGGTTTTAGTTTTAGTATTTAGTAAAAAATATATAACACAGCTAAAACATTTAAATCAGAATTTCAGTGGATCTATATAGGCATTTTAGGTAATTGCAGTTTTGGTAATCAATTTGTTTTATTATATAATGTAATCATTCATATCATTATATAATGTAATCATTATATAATGTAATCATATATAATAATCATTTGTTTTATTATATAATGTAATCATTCATTAATTGCAGTTTTGGTAATCACTTATGGCCCATTAGTGACAGCAGCCAAAAGTGGCTAACATATGAATAACCACTATATCACTTGTTAGAATGTTTTTGGTAATTTACTAAGTAACCGATGAGAAACTCTCTTTAATTTCTCCTTATTTATTTTTTTCATCATCTAGGTAATTTTATTAAAGTAAATAGATTATACTTATTAATAAAGAAATTATATAGTCCTTTGATAGATTGCAAACCTATGTTTCTATTGTATATATATATATATATATATATATATATATATATATATATATATATATATATATATATATATATATATATATATATATATATATATATATAAAAGTAATATGTTAATCTATAGTAATTTTTCTGTTTTTGTTTAAAATTTATTGAAAAAAAAAAAGATTCTGTTTTCAATTTAGTTATTTTCTCCTTAATTCTGCTTTTTTTTCTTTCAAAAGATTGTCTTTCGTAACCAAATCTCTTTAAATATTAGACAAATATCTCCTTAAAATCTTTAAATTTAGCGTCAGTTTTAATAATGTAAACCCTGATTTTGTTTTTGCTAAAAATACAAAATATATGTCAATAAATAAAATAAAAATGAGTTTTGTTACAATTTAGAATTAGTAGAACTAGTTAAAATTTAGAATTATTAGATATAATTAGTTAATTATATATTATTATTTAAAATTAGTAGAATTTGTTGTATTAGTTAAAATTAATAAATAGATAGTGTCAAACATCAATTAGATAATTTAAAGTTGAACAGAAAAATAAAAAAAAAAAAAAATGCTAATGCTAAAAAAATAACACTTGCAAGAATATTTTTTTACTTTTCCATAAATTTTATTTACTTGTTAATTAAGATTTTATTTTTTGGAGCGTCCACTACATCAAGTGTCAGTTGGTATATATTTTGGTTAAAAATCATGTTTGTATTTGGTAATATTATGTTACAATTAATATATATTTAGGAATCTAGAATTAATGTGTTTGTAGTTTTTGTATTTAATTTTGTTTTGAATTAAAGAAATTTTATTTGATTAAATGTGTTTAACTCTAAAGTTCATTTTTATTTTTGCCTTCGGTTTTAAAAAAATAAAACAATGGTTTTGGCTATAGTTCATTTTATGTAATGGTTAATGTAATATAGTTTATTTTATGTAATATGTCTAATGAATTTTTATTAGTAACAACTTCTTTAATTCATTTAGCTCCTCCAAAATTTGTAAGTCTGTGATTCAAAATTTTGCTTTTCTTAAAAAAAAGTTAAAGAAAATATATGAAGTCAGTAATAAATCTTAAAGTTTTACAAAGATTAATGTAAGTAATAATTTTTCTTGTAATAACTATCTTAGAAGTTATTTTACCTATCTAGGCCTTTTTTCTTTATAAATTAATTTTTTTAATACTCCGCAATACTCAAAATAGGTACCTAGTCAATTCAGCTAGAAAAAAGAATATTTAAGAATTTCCTTTCGAAAGATGTAGTTAGTAAAACTTTAAGTTAGTTATATATATATATATATATATATATATATATATATATATATATATATATATATATATATATATATATATATATATATATATATATATATATATATATAAATTATAATAGCATATTGTTTTTTAATTAACTAGTATATAGTCTTTCATTCATTTACTTACTTATCTTAAGAATAATCAAGTATAAAAAACGTTTAAAGTTAAAAATAGTTTTGATCTTTACTAGTGTGATTCTATCGCCAAGTTTTTTGAATGTGATCAATCATTTCTCGATACAAATGTTGCAAAAAGTAGTATATTTTTTATTTTGGTTGAATGTTTAGTTTTTTTTATAAGGGTAAATTACTATCATAATTTACATAAAATTTTAATCTGTAATTATATACATAATGCTCACTTTACAAATAAACATAATTTACACAAAATTTTTGAATTGATTAAAACACTAATGAATTGTCCAATATAACTTACACTAAATTGTCCCATTCAATTACACTAATGTTATTTTGGAGTTTAGAAATATAAGTTATTAAATGATGGTAGCTCATCATGCAGTGCATTTGAGAAGGGCATGCTTTCAAAGTAAGTATAGTTTTACAATAAATAGAGCATTTTTAATACCGCAATTATATTGCATACTTGATATACATAAATATATACGCTGGTCACAACAATCCAGTCAAAAATTTCTTTAAAAAAATAAATTTAGTTTTGAGAAATTCGTATTTTTTGATGTTTGATGTTATGTTTGTAAAATAATAATTATATATATATGTGTGTGCGTGCGTGTGTGTATGTTATTGACAATATTTTTTTAGGGTTAAGACTGCTCCCCTGATTCCTACAGCAAAAAAAAACTTTAAAATGCTGGCGGTAATATTTAAAAGAGTGCACCTGATCGAAAAGAAGGTGAATGACGTTAACTGTTCGAACATTCGATTCTTGGAAATTAACAAGTGGAAGAAGAAGTTTATAAAATTGTAATTTATAAAACTCAGCACAATTATATTATTAAAAAATTTAAACGATTTTTTTTTTTCTTATTCTCAAGAAATTCGGTGAAAACATATATTTGAACCTTACGTTCAAGTAAAGCGATGTAAAATCACGCATTTTAGACGTCGAAATGAGAACGTCTAAATTAGGTTATTTAACGTCATTTGGCGTTTCCATTTAGCACTAGTTCTGAACCAAGGGCTGTCGACTCTTTAATATTTTCATAGTTAAGAGTGTAATTGTATGCGCAAGGCATTCTGGGATGTCCTGGTAGTATAGAATTAAGTTTACAACAACAAACTTGGCTGAAACTCTGCAAAGTTTTCTGTTTTATATTGCGTTATTCTTTAATAAATAATACTCTTTGTTGTTCAGAAATGGCTTCAAACTGTGCTGCAACTAACTGTGCAAATACGGCATCAATTATTTTGAAAGTTTAATTTTTATTTAACAAACACTGAGTGAAAATGCCTTCTCCATAATGCCATTTCTACAGTATTTATGTTTTAAATACTGTAGAAATGTCTTTAAAAGTCTCATTGCATCACATTCAGACGATGTATAAAATAGAAAGACGTAAATGTAGTTCTATCTGTCATGCAATTCATGAAATTCTCGGAGCATTGTTTGAATTAGTTATAATTGTCAACTGTTATACTGACTTCTTATTGACCAACCAATTTGTTGATAAAAATAATACTCATTTTAATTTAATAAATTCAAAGAAGTTTCATGCTGATAAACCTGCTTTATGTGATGTAACAACAAAGCAAAATAACATGTTACTGTTCAGGGTATTTCAACTTCGGATTAAGAAATGAATGTTTTGTATTTTAAAACCTCTACCTCATTAGAGAATAAATGTTACAATAACTAGTATGTTAAAATGGTGTCAGGAGCTTTAAAAAAAAGTTTAGCTTTTAACTCGAAAAAAGGTTGAGCTGTATTTTCACATCTCACTTCAAGCAAAATTATTTAAAAAGTTTGATTAGAACTATTTAGAGCAAAGAGGGTTGAAATGAAAGACTTTTGAACAATTTGGATTAGCTTACCTAAATGTTTTGTTGTTGTTGTCATTATAAACTAGCAGCTTTAAAAACAATTGTCTTAAAGAAATAGATTTTAGCGTTGTACTGCATATAAATGCTTTATTTAAACATATACACTTAAAAAAACTAAATAAACAAGATTGCCTATTTTTGCTGACAAAAAAAAATCAATTCTTATAAAGAAAACTATTGTACAATGCATGCAGATTTATCAAGCTTGTTAAAAAAGGGGTCTGACTGTGTCAACAGTGTGTGGTAATACGTTTTGGTGAAGCGATGGATATAAGGCATGATTTAGAGACCAATATGAAAACAAACAACCAAAATTGGTCACTAAAATCTTTTTTTATATCATTGATTTGTTATATTCTATTTAACATTGTTTATGAAATTTATTGAAAAGTAGCTTCGTACTAAAAACCTAGCTTTTAGATGTTATTTAATATCATGGAATTCTGTACTTTTAACGTTTTATTTAAAGATTGCTTTTAACATGCTTTTTACTAATAAAAAAAAAAAGTTTGTATATTTGTCAGAACAAGAATTTTGTCTAATATTCGGCTGTGTATATATATATATATATATATATATATATATATATATATATATATATATATATATATATATATATATATATATATATATATATATATATATATATATATATATATATATGATAACTTGCTATGTAAATATTACAATGAAAATGATAACTTGCTATGTAAATATTACATGGTAAATTATTTTATCAAGTTTCATTCGAAGATTTTCAAATTGGTTTATTATTATGACCCGATAAGCTTTATTAAGACATGATATATTTAATACTACACTGTGATATTGCTGCTCTTTTGAAAAATGAGAAACCTATAATTCTAATATGGAATTTTTATGAGAAAGTTATATGAGAAATCTATAATTCTAATATGGAATTTTTAAAAATAATGTCTAAATAGTATAAAAAAATAAGATTAATTGTATGAGTAGTTTACAAAATGAATTAAGAGCAATCAACGTTGAAAACAACGTATTTATTTGTTTTTAAATGTTATACTACCAGGGCATCCCACAATCCTCTGTAAACAAATTACAAGTTTTTACGCGAGTTGACAGCCCTTGTTCTGAACGTCCTAAACTCACGTATTTTAGACGTCTAAAAACACGTCTTTATTTCGTCCTAAAAAGACGTCATCTGGCGTTGCCATTTAGAACCAGTTCCGGTGTAGCGTTTTTAAATTACTGCATTAAATTTTTACTGCGCGGAAGTTTTCAACCGTTCAAACTTCATTTGCGGTAAAATAATTGTACTGATGCAGTAATATTTTAACGTTAAAATTTTACTTCACTCGTTATAATTCTACTGCTTTTTAGTTTACAATTTAGATAGCTTATTTTGTCAAGATGTACAAAAATATTAACTTTAATGATGTCAGGAAATATTTAAATGACAATTCTTTTCCTGCAAATGTGAATATAAGAGGAAAAAAAGCAAATTTTAAACGGCAGTGTAAAATTTTTGTTATTGTTGACAATAAGTTGATGTATTGCAAAAAAGGTATTGGCGAGGTAAGGAAAACTTGTTTTTATAAAAGAAGTTTTTATTTAATTTAAAAGTTTTTACTTAAATAAAATAAAGGAATTAAAAAAACAATATTCTTTATTGTGCATTATTTTGAATTAACACAACATTTTTCAAAAATTCGAAAATTTATAGTTTTAAAACAACTCAAAATAATTTAAAAATTTCATACAAATAATTTTTTTTATTGTAGGTGATTGTGATAATAGATCGGGAAGAACAATTAAACATTGTTAAAGAAGTCCATGAGGGTCTCGGTACTTCTGAGAAAGCTGTTGCATTAGCTAGCCACTTAGGAATTAATGCTGTGAGAAAGCAAATTTCTTCAAGAATTTTTTGGCATTCAATTGTGGAGGATATCACAAAACATGTAGCTCAATGTGAACGATGCCAAAAAACCTCTAACAGAAACCTAAAAGTGTCTCCTGCTTTAAAACCTGTTAAAGTAGTACAAAAAGTTATGAAACAAGTTGGTGTAGATTTAATTAAACTACCTGAATCAAATGGATTCAGTTATGTAATTGTCCTTATAGATTATTTTTCTAAGTGGACTGAAGCTGAACCTCTTATCGATAAAATAGCAGTATCAGTAGCAGCCTTTCTTTATAGAGTTATTTGCAGGCATGGTTGTTTTCAAATACAAATTAATGACCAAGGTCGTGAATTTGTAAATTCAGTATAAATTGCACTTCATGATATGACAGGCGTTCAGCAACGTGTAACCTCTGCTTACCATCCACAAGCCAATGGCCTTGTGGAGAGAAAGAACCAGACAATTAAGAAAGCAATTGTTAAGATCTTAAATGAAAATGTTAAAAGTTGGGCCTCAGTTTTAGATGGAATCCTTTTTGCTTTACGTGTTAAAGTGCACGATTCAATGGGGTATTCACCATTTTATCTTATGTATAACCGACAACCCTATCTTCCAATTGATGTAAACTACACAAATGTATTCAATGGGGATAACTACAATCCTGTATATGATAAAGAAGTTTTACAAAAAGCTTTACAAATGAAAAAAGGGCTTGAAGAAAAAGCCATGACCAATATTGTTTGTGCACAAAAAAAACAAAAAATTGACTATGATAGAAAGCATACAACACCTGACACCATCAAATTTTTTTGTGGGTCAAAAAGTACTATTGAGAAATCTAAAGAAAGAAAATAGAAAAGGTGGAAAAATGACTTTCTCGTGGCTTGGTCCATATGAGATACTTGATATTTTGTCAAACTCAACATGTTTATTAGGAAACATTAAAGGGAACAACACAATAAAGAAGAAGTACTCTCTACATCATGTTAAACCATTTGTTGAAGTGAAAGGTAATTCAAAATTGCATAGTTTAACTTCTGAGTGCAATAATCAGGATAAAAGTCAACGTAATTGCAAATTAATGAAACATTCCACCAAAGAAGTTCTCCAAAAAATAGCTGAAGAACAAGGACTTAAAATGTTTATAATGCCAGATCTTTTTGATGGAGAAGAAAATGATGTACCTTCAAAAACACATGTTTGCAAAGGTGATGGCAATTGTTTTTTTCGAGCAATTTCGTTTTTGTTGACAGGTTCTGAGTGTCAACATACAGGTGTTCGCAATGTTGTTGTTAAACATATGGTATCATAGCCTTGTTCCAGTCTTTTGTCCGGATATTTAGGCAATGATGTGGAAAACTACATTACCAAAAGTGGTATGGCCACAGGTAGTATATGGGCTACAGATGTTGAGATCCTTGGTACTGCAAATCTTATTGGAATTGACATTGCTGTATGGTCCTTCACTGGACAAATACTAGCATGGCTAAAATATCCAGCATCCATGAAACTCGACCTACTAACAGCTCATAGTATTCTTTTAGAAAATAAAAACAATCATTATAATGTTGTTTTGTCACTAAAAGCTTTGTAAATGAAATGATGTTTAAACTGAACTAAAAGGATGTTTGTATATTAGTTGTTTTACAAGGTTTGTTATAAAAAAATAAATAATTTGCTCAAGGTTGCATATTTTTTACAACTTAAAAAAACGTAAATAAACTTGTTTGTAATATAATTTTACAGAAGTGATTTTATGGATTGCTAGGCTATTTAATTTATTCTAAGATTAGATTTTGTCGCACAATAAAGGAAAATCGCTTTACTTGATGACAGTAAAATTATAACGAGCGCAGTAAAATTATAACGTTAAAATATTACTGTCTAAGTAATATTTTAACGTTATTATTTTACCGCAAATGAAGTTTGAATGGTTGAAGACTTCCGCGCAGTAAAATTTCAACGCAGTAATTTAAAAACGCTACACCGGACGTCCTAAAAAGATGTCCTTTCGACGTCATATGGACGTTGCCGTGTCCGCTGGGTAGATCGATTTTATTGTGATTTAAAGGTTTTAAATAATAACATTGCAGTCTTGCTATATTATGGTAATTTAAACGCTATTCATATCAAATTTCATAATATCAAACATTAACCATTAAATGACATTATTTTAGATTCCCTGCAGACTGCCTATCAGCGCTTGGGATTGCAACTGATGAAAGCAACTGAAGAAGCATTATAATTGTGTCATTGAGGTTTCAGTTGTCCAGTATTTATTTTTGTATTTTATTTGTTATTTTTTAACGATAAATTTTTGGTTTAAGAGATTTCATATTATTAGTATTTTTTTTAAAAAGTTGCTTTAAGGTGAATAATATGATCTTATTCAAATCTTATTTCTTACTTTAAAAAATCAGTGTAAAAGTTGATGAAAGACGGAAAACGATAATAGTTAAAGCAGAATTTTGCCATGCGACATAAAGGACTGAAGCAGAATTCAATTATTATCGAACTGTTTTGAATCATAAACAAACACAGACACATAAAAATGCGGTGAACTTTAAATTGAGATTTCTCTAAAACCATAAATGCTTTTATTTTAAATTTTGTTTATTATTAAATGTGTTTACATCAATTAGAGTTTTAACTTAATTTAAGGGGCTTGATGAGTTATTTGTCAGGAGACCGAATTTTATAGCGGATTGATGACATTATTTTGCCGATTTTTTCTTTTTTCACTTTATTGGTGGCATTAATTCACTTTTTTTGGAATTCCTTTTCATTTTTTGTTACTTCACCTGCCTTATGGAGAATTCCTTTAACTATTGCCCTAAAATCTTCAATTTTGCGTTCTTCAGGACGATTTGGAGGATTCGCATTTTTAGGAACAATTTTCACATTATTATCTTTGCACCACTGTAGAAAATTTTTAGAAAAGTGAGAAGCCGCAAGATCTGGCCAAAAGAAACATCGGTATTTATATTTTTTTATAAACGATAAGTCTTTTTTGGAAACATTCTTTGATGTAGACATTGGTATTCAAGGTCTTCTTAGTAATAAAACAAGAGGACTGCATACACAGCAACAAATTGCTTGTCACACAAGGAACTTGAATGCAAATTTTTTTCTTCGAATTTATTTAAATTGATTATCAACAGGTTTATCTTTGTTCTCATAATAACATTTTTGAATAGAAAGTTGTGAAAAATCCGCCTTGCAACTTTTATCCGCCATTATTTTAACTAACTTCTTTGTTTGGAATTCGACACTGAGTCGAATTCCTTTAATTTCACCATTTAAGCTTCTCTTAGATGTAGTTTTTTTATGAAATGCTTTATTTCCAGCATTTTTAAGTACTTTTTTGATATAAGAACGCGACATCATGAATTTTCTTGATAGATCTCGCTGTGACTGTTTTGGATTTCTTGCTATTGAACGTAAAACCGACTTTACTTCGTTGGATTTATGGAAAGTTTTCTTTTTTCCACTTCCAGTTTTTCTTTCAGAGCATTGAGTACTCTTTAATTTATTTATAATATCTATGGCTGAAGATACCATTGATCTCAGTGTATTATAGATCCAGGTGCAACCCATTGTTGAATTATTGGCACTAATGTCTGAGCTGTTCGATTCTCTACCTTTCATAACTATCTTTTCTTAGTGGTTATATCAAATGCCCCAAAAATTCAATGTTTTTCAACTTTATCCCCAACATTATATTTTCGTTTAAAAAATAAAGATTTATCTATCTCTACAATGAGCACTGGACCACCTAATTGATTCACAGCAGCAACATCCATAGTTTTAAATGAATAAATATCCCGGTGTAGTATGAGATTATTACTCCCGCTTTTTTTTTACTCCCCAGTAAAAATCTCATATTAAATTTTTACTCCCCAGTAAAAACCGCTTATTAAATTTTTACTCCCCAGTAAAAATCTTATATTAAATTTTTACTCCCACTATGAGATTTTTACTCCCATAATATTACGTGGCAAAATGTGCTTTGCGACTTTGTTGTATTTTGAATTTTTATTTTTAATGTTTGAAAGACAGTTGTTTTTTAAATAGCAATAAAAAAACGATTCCGTTTAATATGAACATTATTTAAAAATATTGTAGTGTTTAAATGAAAAAACAAGAGCCGATCCAGATCATGTAGTAAGGGGTCATCAATAGAAGACGTCGTCCAAATAGGGTTGGAGGAGGGGTTTGAGATAAAAAGGATGAGAGAAGGGAGGTGGGGAGGTTTTTAGAAAAGGACTTCACTTTATAGATTTTTTTAAATGTGTTTTTATGAAGGTAATGTTAAAGAAAATTTTCAAATTTATTTTTGAAAGGCGTAGCAGCAGATTCAAACACCATTGCGAAATGAAATAAATTTTTTTGTGTTTGAAAATAGGGGAGGGGCAATTTTCTGTTTTTAATATATAAACTAACATAGTACAAGAAAAGAAAATACAATAATTGAAATTAAACAGCATTATTTAAAACTCGTAAAAGAAATACAAATGTATATGGACTAGATTTTCAACTATTAATCACAACATCAAAGTGGAACCCAGTTGAATTGTCTAAAAATATAGAATAGTCACTTAACTTATTAAGCCGTAAACTGCATGGGTAGATCATCCATTTTGTTTTCTCTCCATATTTGCTGTATACTTGAATATCTACTTCCATAAATGAAGCACATCCAATTATTTCCGCATCAGTTGCCCATGTCGCATCTTCAAGCATTCTAGTTTTACAAATATGCGTTTGAATTGGCATACTCAAATATCCAGTCATTTCATCAAGTATTTGGTTACACATATGGTTAACAACCTTGTCTCTAATTTGCTTATGCTCATCCTCACTTCCTGTTATGATAAAAGAAACTGCTCTAAAAAAGCAGTTTCCATCTCCTTTAATTCTATGGAGTCCCTGAGGACAAAGAGTTAGGTTTATGTTTCCTTCGGCGACATTGTGTTTCCAAACAATTTCAAACTTTTCTGCAATTAATTTTCTCATATCAAAAGTTGCACACTTTGCTATTTCTTTGTCTAAAACATTTACACAGCTTTCATGTTGAGTATTTATATATGACTTGCTTGATTCAACGTCTTTGATAAGTGGTTCAATTTTGATATCATTATCATTTGATAATTTGTTAACTTCTTCTCTTTGAATGCTTCCATTACTAAGTGTTTTTTCTTTGTACAAGGACAAACTTGTTAGATTGTACTTTTTTTTCAATATTACATTTTTTTTCATTTTTTAAACTACAGTTATTAGTACTTGAAATATTAGTTACCGTGTATGGTCCTATCCATGGCTTAACAAGCTTTCCACCTTTTCTGTCATCACGTTTATGACTTCGCAATAAAACTTTTGTTCCTATAGCAATACTATTCTTTGGGTTAACTCTTTTGTCATAGTCGCGTTTTTGCCTTACTTGTGACTTTTGGATGTTTTCGTAAGCATTATCGAAAACACACTTCTTCATTTCATTCATTTTATTGAAATTGCTTTTTTATTTTGGGAATCGTCTTCAATCAGAGTAGCATTATCATTATAGTCAATTAGGTTCTAATCTATATCAATCAGCAGAACAGGTTCTCTTTGATAAAGTAATTCAAAGGGTGAAAATCCAGTTGATTTGTGTTTTCTAATTCGCATTGAAAATAAAACACCGTTAATAATAAATGGCCATTCAAGAGCAGCATCTTCTAGCACCTTTACCAATGTTCGTTTTATTGACTGATTTTGACGTTCTACTAAACCGTTTGCTTGTGGATGGTATGCACTCGTCATGCGTTGGCGAGTCCCAGTTTTTCTGTGAAGTTCATTTGAAAGCTCATTTACAAATTCACGGCCTTGATCGTTAATCTGTATTTCAAAACACCCGTGTCTACATATTTGTTTATACAGGAATATTGCAACAGATTTTGCTGTTTTATCAAAAAGAGGTTCAGCTTCTACCCATTTGCTGAAATAATCAACTAGTACTATCAGATATTTATATCCATTTACTTCTGGGAGTTGAGTAAAATCAATCCCAACCTGTTTAATGTTACCTTTTGGAATTGATATGCTTTGTAACAATGGTTTAACTTGAAGTTTCTTGTTTTTTGCTTTTTGACAATTATCACATTCTGAAACATAGGCTGTAATGTCTTTTATCATACCAAACCAAAAAAATCTCTTTTTAATATGCTCTGTTGTTGAATTGATGCCTATGTGGCCAGATAATGCGTTAGCCTCATTAGAAATATCATTACCATCATGAACAGACTTAATTATATGGTGTTGCTCTTCTTTGCACCAAATAACTTTTCTCTAAAAAAAAATTAAAGATGCTGTTATAAAATATATATATATATATTTATTAAAAGATTGCAAAGTGGATATTTTTACAATTACTGTGTTTTTCCTTATCACGGCAGTATTATACTAGTAAAGTACAAGCTTTTTATTATTTAATTATGTAAAACATGATATTATTATATATTACGTATTATCATTACATGATACATTATTAAAACATGATATTATTATGTATTACGTTATTATGTAAAACGTGATACTTAAACACATACATAAAAATGTATGTATTTATCGCAAACCACGCTAGTATAAAAAAACTCTAATTATATAAACTGTTTACCTTAACGCCAGATTTACCCAGATGATACAGCTCATTATCTTCAATTACAAATGGTTTTGTTTTTCTTCGAAAGTTCGACTTATCGCCTTTACTAATAGCTGTCTTTGGATATATGCACCTTTTTAAAAAATTATAAACGTCGGCAAATTCAGTATGCATAGTTAAATTTTTAGAATTATGAAAGCCACTGCATAAAAAGATTCGTTTCTTATTGCTTTTCAAGAAACCGCAGTAATTAAAACGTTGAAAACTATTCTCAAAATACAACGTAATTTTGTTACAAAAATACGTTTTGCCGCATAATATTTTTATGGGAGTAAAAATCTCATAATGGTAGTAAAAATTTAATATAAGATTTTTACTGGGGAGTAAAGATTTGATAAGCGGTTTTTACTGGGGAGTAAAAACTTAATATGAGATTTTTACTGGGGAGTAAAAAAATCGCGGGAGTAATAATCTCATACTACACCGGAAGTATTGATACCACTGAATTGAGGTTTTTTTTGTTTAAACCTTCTACCTCAGATGCAGCGGTTACAGGAGCTTCCAGAATCCATAAAAACATTAATTGAAGGATTAGACTTACACTTAAAGATGTAAACTTTCAAATAATCCAGCTTGAATTGACTTCGTCTTTTTGCAAGTGTTGCATCGCTAAATATGTTTTTCTTTGAATAAAAAAAGTATATACAGACCATTCAAATTTATTTATTTACTAGTTTAAAGATACAAAGGATAATCTATTCGGTGTCAATAATAATAAAAATGTTAAGTAAATAATGCTTGACAACATTCATACTTTTGCACAACCATTCTTTGACCACATAAACAAAGAATTTGAAGTGACATTAGTCTTTTTTGTTGCAAAAAATCAACCAATATTTCTTCTTTGATACTTTCAGCTAAAGGTGTCATCTTACTTATTTTGAAGGCAGTATTAAATGGGCTAAAGAAGCGCGAATTGAAAACTTTAACTTTAAATTTATATTTGTTAATATTAGCCAATCATAAAACGGCAAAGTTATTGTTTCGAATTTTACCGAGTTCGTTTACGAACTTCACCGAGTTTGGGGTGCGCCGTGTACAGGTCCGCCATTTTGAGGTTAGTACAAAAGTAGTTAGTTGAAGATATAATAGCAAATGTGATAACTCCAATACTACGTTATCGCATAAATCTTGCCTTATAAATAGAGACAAAAGCTATCACACAAAACAGACTCAGAGTAATTAAACAATGATTAGCTAGAGATAAAAAAATATACAAATATTAAATCAGTAGGCAGAGAATAATGAGAAAATAAAGAGATGAGACAATAAATGAGATTTTCAACTGATAGCTTATAACCACTGAAAAATGTAACAATAAAAAACAATATTGTTGGCAAAACGACCAAAAGAATGTTAGTGAAGACTGTATAGTGCAAACCATAACAAACTAACTTAGCGACGCCAGATCGAGAAAATTAGATAAACTCAAAAAACCTAACGAGATCGTGATAAGTCTAAACTTATCTAAACTATCTAAAATTGTTCAGTATATTCCAACCAAGAATACATTTGTTATAAAAATACGCTCATACGTACTTTTGTGTAAAATTTTCCCGCTCTTATGCTTCTCACAAATATACGGTCTCATTCACACATTTTTACACAAATCTGAATAAATATACAAAGATAAAGTAAAAAAGGATTATACACAAAAGTATATAATAAAGAACAAACATTTGATTCACTGTTTTTAAAGACTCATGATGTCTACAGGTGTAATGACATAGTGCATTAGTATGTTCCATTTGGTCGTCTAATATGATTTCGTTATGTTTTCGTTCACTTTCAAATCAGGTGAATAGAAAGCTAAACACACTCACTTCTTGCGCTTATGGGCTAGCATATCAGAGCTAGACATAAGACCAACAGAATGGATTTCAATTGATCAAATGCACACGTTAGTCACCATAGGCCACAAACCATCACTCTTAGCCAAAAGAGCTACTGCCCCGTGCTGCTATGAAGTGAGATTTCAGATCCGAGCACATAGCGAGCGAGCGCTAATCCGACATGCATTGCGGAGCTTCCAACTGATTGTGTGCGTGAGTGTCAGCATAGTCGCATCCAGTCGGATAGCCTAATGTCCGTTTTGTCGTTGTTGTGTACATTGGAAAAAGTTGTGGCTCACGAGCCACAAAGAATTATGCTACAGCGTAAAGAGAAGAATGGCTTCGCTAAGCCATGAAATAAGTAAAATTAAAATACTCGAGAAAGATGTAGCAAATGTTAAATTCAGTTTAAATTTTCAAGAAAACCTTATTGATCAAAAAGTCGAGGCTTGCCGCAACAGCTTTGAAAAGGAATAAACTTGTTTACAACTCTTAAAAAATCAACAAAGAAATATTGAAGATAGAACCATAGTTATTAGACTTTAAATGGTTTGGAAACTCCGTAAAATTCATTGTTTAACTTATTGACACAAAAATAGAGCGTAAATCAAGCGTGACCGTGCACACAAACTTATTAACGTTGTTTAATGCTTGTAACATAATGTGATTTTAGAATGAAGTTCATTAAACAAACTCTTGAAAATGAAGTAATATTGTTAGTATAGATTCTACATTGTTTTTTAAAGAGAGCATTGTTAGAGATAATAAAATGTTTAATTAATTACGGATCGTAAGCAAGAAACGAACACGTTTTCTGCTTTATTAGAGTATAAATTAGAAATTCATTTAGTTAGTTTACTCATTAAGATTAATGAGCAAATTAAATAACTGAATACTGTTTTATAAACTCGTTGATAGTCTGGAGATGTACTTCGAGTCTCATGATGTTTAAACAGGTGATTTACAAATATTTACGAAAGAAAAATTACTATTTAAGTTCATTATATTCTACAAATACAAGATGCTTTGTTTTATTTACTATATCGCTTATAATTAATACTTAACTTAACGCTGCTGCTGCTGCTACTCACCATTCGTGCACCTTTACACGGACTTTTTTACCATACTTGGCCTTTGAGTTTTATTATAAATTGCTTTACTTCTGAACTCGCGTAATGAGGCTCTTTCAAATCTTAATAATCTGTCAGTATCTGCTTAATCAGTAATTTTTTTTTTTTTTAGTGTAATTTATTTCGCCGTTAAAAAATTTTTACATTGCATATACATTTTTATAAATTGATGGCTGGAGCAAGAAGAAGGCACATTTCGCCTTATCGCCGAGCCCCATTAAAAATTCTACATAACCGTAACATACAAATATATATATAAAAGAAACAATTAGAAATGAAATAGAAAATAACTAATATAATAAAAAAAATAAAAAATAAGAATTAATTAAGAAGCGTTAAGATGCTTAACAGTTGCTAAAATGTTTAAGAAATAAGTTAATATATAAAAAAAAAAAAAAAATTCCTGAATATAAAAGAAATTGAAAAAATAAAATCTCATAATTAACACTAAATGAATATGTAACATCATCACTTATGACATCATCACTTGTGACATCATCACTTGGATTTCTTATTCTTTTTTTTTTTTTTTTTTTTTTTTTTTTTCTTTTTTTCCTTTTTCTTTCTTTTCTTATTCATATTATCATATATCATTGATATTATTGAATCTATTTTTTTTTATTTTTTTTTATTGTGTTTACTTTAAAATAAACATTTAAAGTCGGATTTATTGAGATCCATGAACAATAATAATCGTTTTGATTCATCCTTAAATTGCTCTAAGGTAGTCTGCTTTTTGTTAACAATATCTGGAAATTTCTTCCACAGATAAGGTCCGCGGTATTTAATTGAATAGGAAGTTAATTTTAATTTATGTTTTGGAACAACAAAATTGTTTTCTGAAAACTTTGTTGAGTACCTATGGTTAATTTTATTAAAATAAGATTGAAATATTTTAGGAGACAAATCCTTTTTTGTTTTAAACATAAACAATAAAACTTGGTGTAAATTAAGTTTATATACATTTAAAGCACCGAGCACACTGAGAAGTGGTTCGCAAGGAACATTTCTGTCGGCTCCAAATACTATTCTACATGCATGTTTTTGTTTATTGTAGAGTTTCTTTAGTTTTGTATGACTAGTACTAGCCCACACAACATTACAATAAGACAAATAACTGTGAATAAAGGCGAAATATAATTTTTTCAGAGATGATATATTTAGAAAGGGTTTAGCCCTAAACATCATTGCAATATTTTTTGAGATTATTTTTTCAATGCTATTTATATGTGAACACCATTTTAAATTTTCATCCAATTTTACTCCTAAAAAGTTTATGTAAGATTCCCTTTTAATATAAGTTTTATTAATATTAAGATCTGGTAATTTAAGAGGAATATTTTCTGATTTATTTACTTTATGGAAAAGCATATATTTTGTTTTTTCCGCATTTAGTGAAAGTTTATTACTTACGAACCATGCACTAACATTACATAACTGTTCGTTAACTATTTTAAAAAGTGATTTAATATCTCGGTAATGAGATCAAAAACTTTGTTTCATCAGCTTAATTAGTGATAAGATCAACAATTTTTATTTGATAACTTCTGTAGTAAAGGATGAACATTATGTTATTATTGAATTAGTAAAGTAACTTTTAAAGTCAGGTGATTTATTTAAATCATGCATTTTAGTCTTTTGTCAATTTAAATTTATTAATTTATAAAATTAATCTGTAATTTTTAAATTAAAAGACGACTCAAGAAGACGTTGCTCATTTCAAAGGTCAAGAGGTCAAACTCTTGATAAAGTTAGTGTTTAAAACACTTGCATCTCACACGGTCAACTCAATGTTACATGTTAAAGAACAAGATCGTTTAATACCTTATTTAAAAGAAGTTATAAAAATCCGTATAAAAAACCAGATTGTTTGATAGTTTGTTTTTGAAAGTTATTAAACATTTATTACGAGGTATTTCAAAAAACAAAAATAAGGTTGTATTTGTAAAGTTTCAAATTTATATATTTTTCTTAATTTATATATTTATCTATATATTGTGTGTTATTTATATTGTGTTATATTGTGTATATATGTGTTAAGGTTATATGGGTTTATATTTTGTAAGTGTGTAAATATATGAAATGTTTCAATGTTTGTAGTGTGTTATATGTAATATGTTTATAGTTTGTAAGTGATAATTATGTTGTTTGCATGGTTTCAAATTGTTGTGACTGGGCTTAGTTTACAGCAAGATTGTTGACCTTGCTAGCCAAGTGGTGTACTTTGCTATAATGTGACCTGGCTTTGTTGAGAGCAAAAATATTGTCCTCGCCAGCAGAGTGGTGTATTGTCATAATAAAACACATAAATTAATTCTGTTTGTAATTAGTGTATTTCTAAAATGTGTTGAAAAAATATTGTTGAAAAAATGTGTTTTAATGTTGTTATCCTCTGTTCTTAACAATGTATGCTTTTGACAATAAATAAATTTTGTTGAAAAGCAGGCTTTACTAACAGCTCCTCCTCATTAAAATTTTTAAGAGTTTCGATTTTCTTCATTAAATATGTTTAACTCAAATTTTTTTTATATATATAAAAGTAAGTATACAGCGTGTTGAAGCATAAGTTTTAATAACTTTTGTTAAATTTTTAGGATTTTTTGTATAGAGAATGTTTTCTTTATATTATTATTTTAATGTTTTGTATGTACATCAATATATATATATATATATATATATATATATATATATATATATATATATATATATATATATATATATATATATATATATATATATATATATATATATATATATATATATATATATATATATATATATATATATATATAGACACACACACACAATAAAATATATAGAATTAAAATGTCTATACATATATTATATGTATAGACATTTTAATTTTTTTGCCTTAAATTATTGTCCCTTTTTCTTTAGAATATTAAATATCTAAAAAAAAATTAAAATAGTAAAAGAAGTTTAGTAAAATAGTAAAAGAATATTTCCAAGTTTCTTCACTTGAAGCAAATATATGATTGTTTATAGAGGTTCTTTTAGTAGTTTTGTATTTATTTATTGCAAATCTTGCGTTAAATGCCTTTCAAAGTAATAAAAGGGTTTTGTTGATGGATGATTACATTTGTTTTTTAAATTACATTTGTTTTTTTTTTTTTTTTTTTGATTAAATACTTATAATATTTTGTCAATAATTAATAACAACTACCATAAATATATAAACAATACTTAGTTGAAAATATTATATTAATTTATAACTTTAGTTTAAGTTTTTAATAAAACTATGTTATCTTAACACAATGCTATATATGGTAGAATATAATAGATTATAGTATTATGCTCTGTATTATTTGCTTACACTTTATTATAGATAAGTTTAAAAAAGAAACTTTAACTTTTATTATATTAGGCATCATTTTTACACACTCCTTTGATGCCTAATTATGTCTAATAATTTAAGAAATGAAATTATTAGACTTCGTCAAAATGAAAGAAGGCAGGCTAGGTGAGCTGAGATAAACCGCCGTCGAAATGAAAGAGATGACCCCAGGCAAGCTGAGATAAATCGTCGTCGAATTGAAAGAGATGAGCCCAGGCGAGCTGATATAAATCGTCGTCGAATTGAAAGAGATGAGCCCCGGCGAGCTGAGATAAATCGTCGTCGAATTGAAAGAGATGAGCCCCGGCGAGCTGAGATAAATCGTCGTCGAATTGAAAGAGATGAGCCCCAGCGAGCTGAGATAAATCGTCGTCGAATTGAAAAAGATGAGCCCCGGCGAGCTGAGATAAATCGTCGTCGAATTGAAAGAGATGAGCCCCGGCGAGCTGAGATAAATCGTCGTTGAATTGAAAGAGATGAGCCCCGGCGAGCTGAAATAAATTGTAATCAAAATGAAAGAAATCAGGCTAGGCGAGAACTTAATAGGTATAATATGCATCGCATAGCAAGAAATAATATTGCTATAGAGAGTAACTACCTCGGAAAATTAAACCATAATTGTCAGTATTGCAGTGCAAAGAAGTTTTTAAATGAAACTCATTTTTTGTGCTGCCATTCAGGAAAAGTTGTATTAGCTCCTCTTTCTCTTTATCCGCCATTGTTGACTGGTTTAATGACAGGAAACCATGTTGATCATGCTGTAAATCAAAATTTTTTTAAACACATAAGGAGTTATAATTCCTTTTTATCTTTTGCTTCCTTCACTGCCGAAATAGCTCCTCCCTCAAATAATGGCCCTTTCTGTTTTAGGGTCTGTGGGCAAATTTTGCATCGTGTTGGAAATTTAAGGCCTGCAGAAGGTTGTCTGCCCAAATATTGTCAGCTGTATATCTATGATCCTAATGCAGCAGTGTCATTCAGAATTGAACAACCTGGTAATGATGGTTGTATACATGAGTTAATGCAACTCTTGCAAACATTAATTAATCAAGAAAACCCATTTGCTCTTGCATTTAAAAACATGGCAGAAGTAGAGGATGAAGAAATCCGCCAAGCAGCTTTAGAAGGTAGACCAACCTCTGTTGTAAGAATGTCTTTGCTTGAAGGTCATGATAGACGTCAATACAATCTTCCTTCCCATGAGGAAGTTGCTATTGTGTTTGTGGGAGATGATGGTGCTCCACCTGCATCCAGGGAAATTGTTATATACCCTCGAGGTCAGCCTTTAAGAACAATTTCGTCTATGTCTGCAAATTTGGATCCTTTGGTATATCCAATATTCTTCCCGAGAGGTGATGCTGGATGGCACAATCAACTAGAGCACAACCCTGACCGTGCAACCCGTGTTAGAAACCATGTTACTTTGTCTCAGTATTATAATTATAGGCTTGCTGTTAGACAAACTTTTAGTCCTATATTCTATGGTAAGAAACTTTTTCAGCAATATGTTGTTGATGCATATGTCAAAGTTGAGGGACAGCGCCTTGACAAACTTAGAAGTGAGCAATATGATGCATTGCATGAACATGTAATTAATCGTGCTAATGAACTTAATGTAAGACCAGGCCGTGTTGTTATATTGCCTTCTTCATATGTTGGTAGTCCAAGAGCATTAAAAGAAAACTATGAAGATGCGATGGCAGTAATAAAGAAATATGGTAAACCAGATCTATTCATTACTTTTACATGCAATCCAAAATGGAGAGAAATAGTAGAAAATTTAAACCCAGGCCAAACTGCTAATGACAGACCTTATTTAATTTGTCGGGTATTTAAAATGAAACTTAAATTTTTCTTAGAGGATATTTTTAAGCATGGAGTCTTAGGCAAAGTTGTAAGTCAGGTGCAGGTTATTGAGTTTCAAAATCGTGGTTTGCCACATGTACATATTTTATTGCACTTTGTAAATGCTGATAAGCTAGAAACAGCAGAAGATATTAATAGTTTGATATCAGCAGAAATCCCAGACCAAGCTGTTGATCCTGAACTTTTTGAAATTATAAAATCATGCATGATACATAGACCATGTGGAATTTTAAATCCCAATTCTCCCTGCATGAAAGATGGTAAATGCACAAAAAAATTTCCTAAGGAATATAATCCCTACACTGTTGCAATTTTTAATGGTTATCCACGCTATAGGCGCGTCGATAATGGAAGAATTGTCAATATAAAAGGTAATCAAGTTGACAACCGTTGGGTTGTACCTTATAACCCATGGCTTTCTAAAAAATATCAAGCACACATAAATGTTGAAGCCTGCATGACCATAAAGTCAGTTAAGTATTTATATAAGTACATTTACAAAGGGCATGACTGTGCCAATGTGGTGATAAATGGTGATAAATCTTTCATACATTTTGTTTATTTAGAAAATTTAGAAAGTAGAGTTAGTAAGCAAAATTTCATTATATTACTTTTATGTATATTAAATAAAAAACAATGAGGTTGGCTTTAGTAATTTGTTCATCTATTTAGTAAAATTATAAGATTTACAAAAGTCCATAGGTGAGTAAAATTGCTTTTATGTTTATTATACACCCTAATTATTTATGTACATCTAATATTAAATGCGTTTTTTCAATTTGAGATTACTTTTGGACTTTGTACTTTTTGGTCAATTTTTTTAGATATCATTTTAAACTACATTTGTAAGTAACTATATTATGTTTTAAGTCTCATAAAAGTTTTAATAAATAATATAATGTAATCACTTATATAGTGACAAATCCAACTTCCTCAGTAAAGTATGTTGTTGTACTCACTTAGACTTGACTTATTACATTGATTGATTGTTTTTATTGCATTTTTAATTTTCTTTTATTTATCTCTAGCTGCTGCTTCTTCTGTTACAAGTAAGTTGTTCTATTCACTTATACTTGACTTAATTTATGGATTAATTGGTTTTGTTGCATTTTTAACTTTCTTTTATTTATCTCTAGCTGCTGCTTCTTCTGTTACAAGTAAGTTGTTCTATTCACTTATACTTGACTTAGTTTATGGATTAATTGGTTTTATTGCATTTTTAATTTTTTTTATTTATCTCTAGATGCTGCTTCTTCTGCTACAAGTAAGTTGTTCTATTCACTAATACTTACCTTAATTTATAGATTAATTGGTTTTATTGCATTTTTAACTTTCTTTTATTTATCTTTAGCTGATTCTTCTGTTATAAGTAAGTCACTTTTACTTAACTTATTACATTGATTGATTGTTTTTATTGCATTTTTAATTTTCTTTTATTTATCTCTAGCTGCTGCTTCTTCTGTTACAAGTAAGTTGTTCTATCCACTTATACTTGACTTAATTTATGGATTAATTGGTTTTGTTGCATTTTTAACTTTCTTTTATTTATCTTTAGCTGCTGCTTCTTCTGTTACAAGTAAGTTGTTCTATTCACTTATACTTGACTTAATTTATGGATTAATTGGTTTTATTGCATTTTTAACTTTCTTTTATTTATCTCTAGCTGCTTCTTCTGTTATAAGTAAGTCACTTTTACTTAACTTATTACATTGATTGATTGTTTTTATTGCATTTTTAATTTTCTTTTATTTATCTCTAGCTGCTGCTTCTTCTGTTACAAGTAAGTTGTTCTATTCACATTTACTTGACTTAATTTATGGATTAATTGGTTTTATTGCATTTTTAACTTTCTTTTATTTATCTCTAGCTGCTGCTTCTTCTGTTACAAGTAAGTTGTTATATTCACCTTTACTTGACTTATTACATTGATTGATTGCTTTTATTGTACCTTTTGTTTTTTAATATAGCTACAAATGTGCTTTCCAGTTTAATTAGTTAATGTAATAAGTCAAGTATTAGTGAGTAAAATAAATAAGTTGTTGTGCTCACTTGTACTTAATTTATTACATTATTTGTTTTTATTGTTTTTTTACAGTAGATTTTTTGTAAGTATTACCTAGGTAGATAGTTGTATTTATATAAAATTTTTTTATCAGGCTCGAAGTTATGGGAAGATTGCCGAAAGTATCGCTCCCAGCATCCAGGCCGTCTATCTATGAGGGCCTTCCATCGCTGGTGTTTGTATGGGGACGACCATTCCTTCTTTAGATGGAGGGATGGCACCCCATACAACACGGGGAATAGAGCGGATGCTGGGAGGAGAAGACAACGTGGCTCAAAAGTTGTCAATAAATTTTTTACATTTTAAAATGTAAAGAAATTGACAACTTTTGAGCCACTTCATTTTTTTTTTGTAATTTTTTTTTTGTAATATATTTTTGTAAATTTATTTTTGTGTTGTTTTTTAATTTTTCCCATGAATGTTAAATGTTATCAAAGTAAATCATTTAAATAAAGACACCTTTATCAACAATGCTCATTAACTAGAAATAAAAGTCACGGTCATACATTTGATAAAGTTAATGTTAATCTCAAAGGGATTTGGTTTTCACACAATCAAATTCTATGTAGCACCTTATAGAACTAAGAATATAAGTGTGTGGTGTTAGTAGTTTAAAATATGTATAATAAACTCAGAATAACTTAATAACCCTCAACAAAACTATGAACTAATTTTGAAATTCAAGTTGAGCTTTTTTATTTATTAATACCTCCCCTCCAAATAACTCTAATTTTCCTTAAAAAACTAATTTTTTTGTCCTTTGAAGGTGGTTCTGCTATTTAATTAATTGTTGTGATGTTTTATGCAAATAGATTTAGCTCACATTCATGTTGGTCTGTAAGGGTTATGTAAAAATAAAAAAGTAAGTTTCTTATTCGCCATTTTGAGTTTTCAAAAGTATTGATTGCATGACATGTTAATTTGTAATTAATGTGTATGATTATGCGTTTAAATAACTTTGTTCCATTTTTAGTTCCGTTTCTTATAGCTGACTTGATTATGGCTTACCTAAAGCTTAATATTTATGAAACAATGATTCAATTTAAATTGCATTATAAGGAGCTCTGTTAAATAAATTTTTTTTTTGTAATTTGTACTAAAGGTTATATTTTTATTTTATATCAAGAAAAATATGTTTTTAAGTAAATATCTATATTTTTTTATTTTGGGATTTATTGTTTTAAATGGATATAAAAATCATTTTTGCTTTGTCTTTTATATTTCCTTTTATTATATATGAATAGGAACCATTTATGCTTCAATCACCATTAGCACACGAAGTTTCCATTTGCATTAAGTATCGATTTTTGGCACACACAACAGGTTTAATTACTT
>NC_061161.1:45303070-45310570 GCF_022113875.1 Hydra vulgaris | reverse complement strand
CAATATGAAAAGGCTTTTCCTAAAGTTCAGAAAACTATAAAATCCAAAAGTGTGCATAGCCCGTGGATGACTAAAGGTCTTTTGAAATCATCGAAAAAAAAAAAAAGCTTTAGGAAAAATATTTAAAAAACAAAAACTATGAAAAAGAAACTAAATATAAAAAATAAAAAAACTATTTTGAAAAAATAAAAAAGCAATAAAAAAAAAACTTCTATTCCTGACTACTTCAGAAATCATTTGGAAACGCTAAAAAAACTTGGACTATAATTAAAGATATAATCGGGAAAACAAAAATTACATCTAGCAACCTCCCTAATCGACTGAAAACCGATAAAGGTGAAATTTTTAATAAAAAAACAATTGCTGATAGACTGAATAACTTTTTTATAAATGTTGGGAAAAATTTAGCCAAAGAAATCTCTCGAAGTAGCAAAACATTCCAGTCTTTTTTGAAAAAATCAGATTTTATTATGGACAATTCGGAACTTTCCATTGATGAACTTCGTTCAGCTTTAGACATGCTTCAGACAAATAAAAATGCATGTCTTGATGAAATTAATGCAAATGTTTTGAAAAGTGTCTTTGACATTATCGAATTACCTCTTTTCATTATTTTTAAACTTTCATTAAAAAACGGGGACTTTCCTGATCAATTAAAACTTGCTAAAATAATTCCAATTTATAAAAACGGCGACGATTCTTCAGAATCAAACCACAGACCCATCTCAATTGTCTTCTGTTTTTCAAAGCTTCTCGAACGTATTATGTATAATACAATATATAACTTCATTGATAAAAACAATTTTTTATATCCTAAACAGTTTGGATTTCGGAGAAATCATTGCACTGAGTATGCAGTGATGGATTTGGCTAGCAATATTTTGAAAGGATTTGATGACAATAATTATACACTTGGAGTTTTTGTTGATTTATCGAAGGCGTTCGACACTGTCGACCACGAAATCCTCCTCTATAAATTAAAAAATTATGGAATTCAAAATACTAATCTAAAATGGATCGAGTCTTATCTACAAAATCGTAAACAATGTGTGACGTATGATTTAACTTGTACGCAGTTAGAAGTTATTAGTTGCGGTGTCCCTCAGGGCTCAATACTTGGTCCTCTGCTGTTTTTCTAATATATCAATGACATCCACTTATCCTCTAAATTCCTTAATTTTGTTCTTTTTGCTGATGATACTAATATTTTATTTTTCGGGGTCTAATTTAAAATTTGTTTTTTCTACTGTAAACACAGAGCTATTTAATCTCAATGAATGGTTTAAAGCCAATAAACTGTCCGTAAACATCGATAAAACTAAATACATTCTGTTCACGAAACCTTCGAAAACTGATAACATACCCCTAAAACTTCCTGATTTATTTATAAACAACATTAAAGTAAAAAGAGTTCATTCAATGAAAATCCTAGGTATAATATTTAATGATCATTTAAACTGGAAAAATCAAATCCAATTAGTGGAAAACAGCATTTCAAAAGCACTTGGGATCCTTTTCAAAACGAAGCACCTTTTGAATATAATTTGCTTAAAAAGCTTGAATTTTTCATTCATTCATAATCACATAGATATTGCGATATAGTGTGGGCAAGTAATTATTCAACTTCTTTAAAAAAAATTAATACCAAACAAAAGCAAGCGAGCCGGTTAATTTTGAATGCAGGTAGATATGCATGCGCTAAACCTTTACTTAAAAAAATTAATGTTTTAAATATTTATAAACTAAACATCTATCAAAATCTGTTATTTATGTTTAAAATTCATAACAACATGCTTCCAACATATTTTCAACCGCATTTTACCTTAATTAATTATAAATACTCTACAAGACATTCCATTGGCAACTTTCTCATCCCTACAGCATCCCTTAGAAAAACAGACTTCTTAACAACATGTCGAGGACCACGTTTGTGGAACTATTTCCTTAATAGAGACATGAAAAACATGACTGCAATTGAACTATTCAAAAGAGCAGTTAAACGATACTTATTAGATTTAAATAATAAAAACATTCTTTTATATTTTTAAAAACATTTATATATCGATTTGTTAACACGTATATATGCATCTTATAACTTATAAATTTTATGAGCTGTAATATGTTATAGTATGTACAAAACTTGTAATATATATAAAACTTATATAACGTATATTTTAGGAACTTAATACGTAAAACTTTATTGATATTTTCACGAACTTAGGAGCAGGGTGATAAGACGCATTGTCTTCTACTTGCTCCTGTCAGAATACAAAGATTTAATTTTTAATTTTTACAAAAAATATTGTAAAATGATTATTGACGAAATCCGGGGGGAGGGGGAGAGCTTGACAAAAAAAAAGCGTACGTACTTTATGGACGACCCCCAATGGAGAGGTAATTCAGCATGCACTAATTTTTGCATCTGATACTGTTCTTGTCAAACTTTAAGAAAGTTCTATGTTTTTTACAGATGCCACTTTTAAAGTAGTTCCAGGTCAGTTTAGCCAACATTTTTTTTGAATATAAAGGCAATATTTTACCAGCTTTTCATATTCTGATGACAGGCAAGAGTAAAGTATTATATAAAAAAATCTTTTTGAAGTTGCAACTAGACTATTCAAGGTTGAATCCTGACATTTTTATGTCTGATTTTGAAGTTGCTCTAAGAAGAGCTCTCAACATGGTTTTCCTATTAGTAATAAAACGGTACGTTGTAGATTTCACTTTAGCCAAGCCATCTTTAAAAATATCCAATCACCGAAGTACAAACTTTTGGCTGAATACAACAACAACGTCTTGTTCAACAGGTGGTGTCGAAGGATTTTGGTATTGTCATTGTTACCGCATGACAATATTAGAAGTCAAGTCTGTACCCTCTGGGAAGATATCAGAATCCTGCTAGACAAATTAATCAGAGTTAAAACAAGGAAATTTCATCGCAATTACTTGATGCGTTTCTGGGTGGTCAAATAAAAGCTTCTTCTTTTAGTGTGTATGGTTTACAATTCAAAACTAACAACTCATGTGAAAGTCTTCACTCAAAAATGAGGAGGTCACTGATTCAGCAACCATCATTTTTCAGGTATATTAAATGTTAAAAGATTTTTATGAGATTTCTTAATTTAGTCTCCAAGTTTTTTTAACAGTATAAAGGAACTTATACTTAAAAAACCCTTAAAAATAAGTAGGTTAGCTTAATTAGTTTTTGAGCATCGCGGTAAACGGACGAGTTTTTCTTCGGAGTAATAAAAAATAATATTTCTTTGGATAACATTTTTACGTAAAATTATTTATCTGGAATGGATAAATCGGACGAATTTGTTTCCTTTGTTATGATGAGGGAAATGCTAAATCTATAAAAACAAACGAGATTATCTTTTTTTCGAGAATCTATATCAAGCATAAGTCAAAAGTGTGATCATTTTCAAACGAGTTTTTAAGATGTTCGTTGCGAAGTAAACGAAATAAAACCAGGATTGAATTTTGTTGGTGATGTATGCAAAGATAAAGTTGAAGCAGTGGTCGAAAAATAAATAAAGTTTGTGAAGATTTAACTAATGTCAAAAAAATGCAGGGAAAAATATCCTCGGACAATACCGAACTAAAACTAAATAGCGTAGATAATGAAGATCGAAACAGGCGAAATAATCTAAGAATTAATAGAGTTATTGAAACGAGCGAAAGAAAAGGATTGGGATATAACTAAAGAAAAAATAAAGCAGCTTTTTAATCTACAACTTGGAATTGAGAAGCATATTAAAATTAGACGAGCTCATCGAGTTGGGCTCGCTAAAGTAGAACGAGAGCGAACAATTGTACCAAAGCTTCGTGATTATGAAGATAAATAAAATAATCTTAGAAAAAGCAACGAAATTAAAAGGAAGCAATATTTTTATAAATGAAAATTATAGTTTTACGACTTGTAAAATACAAAAAGAACTTTTTGAGCAGGCCAAACTTCATCGACAAAACGGTCATTACGCTAAAATCGTGTACAATAAATTTATTGTTCATGAATTTAAAGAAAACATCCACAAAGTAGTTGTTAACTCAATATAAGGAAATAAAGCAACGCAAATAAAAAAACGACCGCAACGCAGCTAGTTGTTTGAAGGAAACGAGTAAGCTTTTTAAAGGTTTCGATTTAATCATAGTCATAAGAATAAATAGTCTGGAAATTCTTTGCCGTTTTATGTTGAAACTAGTATCAACGACCCGCTGAAGGTGCACAGAAAGATAAACAAAACTTTATTTAACATTACTCTCTTTAAGAGTTAGAACTAAAGACTGGTTTTGAGATTTAATTTATATAGTTTTTGAAAATTTTTTGTATTAATTATTTTTCTGATCTGTTAAGAAAAGATTTTTAGTTTTAAAAATCTATTTTACATAGCTAAAAAAGTTTTTATATATATATATATATATATATATATATATATAATATATACATATATATATATATATATATATATATATATATATATATATATATATATATATATATATATATATGCATATATATATATATATATATATATATATATATATATATATATATATATATATATATATATAAGAGATATATATATATATATCTTATTTATATATCTTATTTATAACTACTTCAGCTATGTAAAATAGATTATATATATATATATATATATATATATATATATATATATATATATATATATATATATATATATATATATATATATAAGAGATATATATATATATATATATATCTTATTTATATATCTTATTTATAACTACTTCAGCTATGTAAAATAGATTATATATATATATATATATATATATATATATATATATATATATATATATATATATACATATATATATATATATATATATATATATATATATATATATATATATATATATATATATATATATATATATATATATATATTAACATATTCACAACTACTTTAGTTTTGCATAGTAGATTTTTATACTTGCTCTGTTCTTTTAAGAACATTAAGTACTCTATTTTTTAGAATATATTTTAAAATAGTCTAAATGTAATATACTTTGATATATATTGTAATAATATACATCAAAGTATATTATTATACTTATATTATATAATATATATAAATATATATAAATATATATATATATATATATATATATATATATATATATATATATATATATATATATATATATATATGTGTATGTATATATATATATATATATATATATATATATATATATATATATATATATATATATATATATATATATATATATATATATATATATATAGAGAGAGAGAGAGAGAGAGAGAGAGAGGGGAGAGGAGAGAGAGGAGAGAGATGTAAGTCGTTTTTTTGGTTCTTGTTTTTTTGCCAAAAAAAACGTTATTTTGGCTAAAAAAACCGAGGACTTCGTTTTTTGTTTTTTTGGTTTTTTTGCGTTTTTGCCTTAAAAACTACTCTTTTTGCATTTTAAACACTGAAATGGTTTTAAAATTTATTTTTGGTGATATTTATTAAGTACTTGTTTTAATACTTCTATTTACCATATTTTTAGTAATATCTTAGTTTAGCAATTGTTCAATTATTCAAAAAAAAAAACATTGAAAAAGCAGAATTTATTAGAAAAACAATTTTTTTTTTTTTTAAATAATTTTTAATAATAATTCTTATAAGTAAAGACAAAGAAGTAAATTTTTATAAGTAAAGGCCATGAATTGTATCTTTTTTAATATTGAACTGTTTTAAGAATTTATTATATGAATGTAGTAACACTGCATCGCAAAATAAGTCAGATCCGTGAATTTTTGGTGTGGGTGTGAGGGGGAATCGGGGCTTGTTAAAAATTTAGTTTATTTTGTATCACATTTTTGCCTACTAAAAAAAATTTAAAAAATTTAAAGATATTTTATAAATTTATGGATTCTGGTGCAGGGTGGTAGGTTCATACCTCTCATTTCCCCTGGATCTGTCACTGGTTTTAAAATTACAAAATTATTTTTCAATTTCTTCAACTTATGTTCATTAAATTTTTCATTAATCCATAATTTTTTTTTTAATAATAATAAATGTATTATTTAATAGAATGAATCAGAATTATCAAAATAAATATTTTTATTATATGAAAGAAATATATTTATTATATAAAACACTGCTTTGCAAAATAAAAAAAGGTAATCATTTTCGTGTGTTTATATAAGGAAAATAAATAAATTGCTAATCAAAAAGACAAATATTTTTATACCACTTTGGCTAAACACTTTGTTTACACAAAATTAGTAAACAAATATACAATAAGAGTTTAAAAAAAATCCAAAAAAACCTACACCCAAACCAAAAAAACGCCAAAAAAAAAACAAAAAAATGCCAAAAAAAAACAAAAAAAAACACGTTTTTTTTGGTGAAAAAAAACGCGACAGCAACACTATATATATATATATATATATATAAATATATATATATATACATATATATATATATATATATATATATATAAATATATATATATATATAAATATATATATATATATATATATATATATATATATATATATATATATATATATATATATATATATACATACATATATATATATATATATATATATATATATATATAATATATATATATATATATATATATATATATATATATATATATATATATATAAATATATATATATATATATATATATATATATATATATATATATATATATATATATATATATATATATATATATATATATATATATATATATACATATATATATATTATATATATATATATATATATATATATATATATATATATATATATATATATATATATATATATATACATATATATATATATATATGAGGAGCAAACATTCAAACCGTGTTTTTCTCCAAAAAAAATAAAAACTGAGTTATTGATGGTTACTTGTAGTCCATGTTAAATAGCACCAGATTCAAGCCTTAGTTTCAGTCAAATCATGCTTTATCCTATTTAAAAACAGCGTGCAAAACTAACTGTTCAATCAAAGAGTGTTTTCTCCAAGGTCGGTGTTCAGTCAAACAGTGCTTTCTCCAGCTGACCAATGGGAGCGGTCCTCTCTGATCACATGACTAGTTGGCATAAGCTGTTTTAACACGTGGTTCAGTACTGAAAGTAAGGTTATGGTAGGTAGTTCACTAATACTATAGCTCTACAATTTTATTAGTTTCAATCTTTCGATTTCAAATGGATGAAGTGGTTGATGGTATTTTAGTAAGTATTGGAAACACTGGAGCTCGTAAAAGACAGGCAACTGGCAAACGAAGAAAAGAAGAAAAACAGAAGCGTTATTCATCACCTGCAGGAACCAATGTATACATTCCGTGCAAGCATTCAACAAAGAAGTTCTCATGTTGTGATATTAGACCTTACGATGTAAAGAAACTGAGGGACAAACTTTATAAAGTTCCTGACAAACTTCGTCAAGATTCAATAATTAGTTCTCTAGTTGAAACAAAAAAT
>NC_061161.1:45293070-45298070 GCF_022113875.1 Hydra vulgaris | reverse complement strand
TCTTCTATTTTAAAAAAAGAATGAAGGTAATTTTTACTGTACTTCGAAATACAAAAAAAATGATTTTAAGACTGCTCTTCCAACAGCGTCTATTTTGCTGAGAAAATTAGTATCATATTTACATAGTTCAAGACCATATATAAGCTTCGGCACTGTTAATGTATTGTACAGATGAACAATTGTTGATGGCTGGCAGTAACGAATCCCACTGTCGATTAGAGCTTTTGCAACTGATTGAAACTGAGTTATACGCTCATTTAAATTTTTCTTTCGGAGTGTTGCAATTTTATTTTTGCTGATATTGTTATCCCATTGAAAACCCAGATGTTTTAATTTATTTTGAAGATATATAGAAACTCCATTAATTTTAACAACGTTGTTAGGAATATAACTTTTTCCAGAAATCAGAAATTCTGTTTTCTCAGTATTTAGCTTGATAAAGTTTGCTATTCCATATGTTTGAAATCTGTTAATCAGATTGTGGGGCTTAGCAAAACTACATCATCTGCGTATGCAATTACACCAGTATAAATTCCATTTATTGTCGATCCTACTTTACATTCTGAGACAATTTCATTTAGGATGCTTTCAGTATAAATGTTATATAAATGTGGCGATAGAATAGACCCTTGTCGCACCCCTTGTGATAAACTGAATTGATTTGAGGTAACACCTTGATAGGATATGTTTGCAGAACCAGAATGATAAAGGGATGACGTTGTGCGTACTACAGACAACGGAAGTATTTTTTGGATATACAGTTTCTCAAATAGCAAATCCCAGTTGCAAGTATCAAAAGCTTTATTAGCATCTAAACTGCACATATATGGGAATGGCTATCTGTTATACTATGACATATTCGTAGTATTAGATACTCTAGAAGTTTAGTAAAGATAGGAAAAAAACTAATTCCTCGATAATTATCTGGATTATTAAGAGATTTTTTATATGGCTTAACAAGTGGAATAATTGTTGAAGTTGATAGATCATTGGGTACTTTTCCATTCGATAGAATACTGTTATAAAATTTAGCGAGCCACAAAAGAAGATTATTATTATGAGAGTTTTTAAGGTGTTCAGCACTTAACCCATAGCTATCTGGGGGCTTATTACTATTTAATCGTGAGATGCAACTTATAATATCAGCTGATGTTATGATTAGTGAATTAGGCTCTTTACTTAGAGGTGGAATTTGAGAAGGATTATGGTTATTATTTAAAATAAGAGGCGTATTGAGAAGAGTTTGAAAATGTTGTCTAAATTCTTGAACGATATCTTTTATATTTTGCGATTTGTTAATTGTAAATAATTGAGTTGTTGCTTTAGTTTTGATTTTACGGATGTTATCCCAGAACCTCTGAGGATTAGTGGTTCGAAGATTTTCAATATTTATAGTTTTTTCGTGGATCTTTTTGTTATGAGCTGCTTTAACTGCTTTACGGAAGTTTTTGCGTGAAAAGATGTATCTTTTGTATTCAATGCATTCTTGTGTTTTATTATAATTAGATTTTTGCCATTGTTTATAGTTAAATGAAAGATTTTCTTTGCATTTTTTAAGATCCGTTGTCCACCATGATTTGGAATACTTACAGATTTGTTGTTTAAAGCACTGCTTAACTGCTAACAAAGCAGCATTTTGGATTTTTTCGCATGTTTGTTTTAATTCTTGTTCAATTTCTTCTTCATTGAAGGTGTAGTAGTTGAAAGCTACGCAGAGGTTATGATTATATATGTTAATGAATTTTTCGTTATTCCATGCATATTTTGGAATATAATTATATTTATGTATTATGCTATTTATTACGGTTGATAGATTAGTATGTGTAACGACGATATTTGTAGCGATTGGTAAGTGATCACTAAAATTAAAAGCAGAAGGAGGAATAACGCTTGTATTTATAAATAATAAGGATGACTCTTTTAGAGCTGTGATGTGATCGATATACGATGAGTTAGATAGAGTTTTATGCTGATAGGTGTATGTTGGACCAGCGCCACTGATTATATCGATAAATGAGAGCTTATTTGATTTAATGAAATTAGTTAGATGATTAGAAAATTTATTGCGTTTTTTATTATTACGGATCTCAGAATCGTATAGTATTTCGGGATAAGACTGAAAATCTCCAGCAATAATACATTCACTTACATCTTTGTAGTTTTTTACAATTGAAGTGATTAGGTTTAATTGTTGTTCGTACTTTCAAAGGGATTCCTCGTTATTTCGACATGATGTGAGATAAATACCAATAAAGACTAGATTGTGACACTTATTTTTACCTTTAATAGCGAGAATATTATCATCTTTATAGATTATGTGAGGAGACAGTAAAACATCTTTTTTAATAATGAATGCGTTTCCTCCAAATGGTCTTCCAAATGCTTTTTTTTCTGCCGCATGAAAAAATACTTTATGTGTCGGCAATGCTATGTTTTTTAGCACAAAAAGATCAATATTCAAAAGCCAATGTTCCGATAGAAAAATAATATCAAATGATTTGACCAGTTCGGAAATATAAATTGAGTTCGATTTCAAACTTTGGCAGTTATATGCACAAAAAGAAATATTTTCAAAGGTTTTACTTTCTATGTTTCTATCCATTTTGAATTAGAATTTAGTATTCGAGTTGAGTAAGAATGTTGCTGTGCAAAGGATGGTTGTTCTTTAGATGTAGAAAATATTTGTTGAGTTGGTTGTACAGAGTGTAGCGTATCAACTGCACTCTGCTGTGGTGTTTCGTTTCTTGAGGTAACACGATGAAGCCTGAATGGTTTAACAATAATATTAGCATCCCAAATATCAGGGTTTAGGATTATGTCTTTTTCATAACTTTTTATGATAACTTTGAATGAACGATTGTATTTATTTTCCCGGTTAAGCTCTACCTTAATAGGCTCAAAACCTACTTCATTTTTGATGTGGTTAGATGGATCTTCTTCCGACATTGAGTTACAGACCCCTCCTACAAAGATATAAGTTTCTCACATCGTACGTTCGCCTGCAATAGAGTTTCTGTTAAATGCAACTTTTTTTCCAAAAATAGACCTTTCTGTTGGGACTTTATTTGTTGCATTATTTTTTTTGACTACCATATAGGAACAATCATTTTTTACCAGTCCTCTCTTTTTTCAATAATTAGTGGCTGCATTTGAACCTTTTTAGCATAAGTGACTCTATTTTGGTTTCCGTTTTCGTATGTTTTTAAACTGGACTCCATAATGGTAGTCTCATCATGAAGGAAATGTAAAGGTATATTATTTAAATTATTTTCATTATTTGAGGAATGATTTTCTATTGAATCAGAGACAAAAGATTTTTTAGTATTTAGCGGTTTTTGAAATGATAAATTAAGCTGTTTAAAAGCAACGTGTTTTGATTTTTTTCGATTTTTTTGCACGTTTGCTGCAATTCATCATATTTTCCTTGTAATAAATGTAGGTCGTCACTAATTTTCTTGTTTTCTAATTTTATTGTTTTAACGCAATCGACGAGTTCTTTTAAGGTCGACAACAGACTTACATCATGTAATTGTTGACTATTTTGTTTGCAATTAGATACCAATTTATTAAAATCTTTGTGAAGCTGTTTTTCTGTTAATGATATCGACATCAAATATATGTCATCTAGACATGTTGCAATTTTATAACGCTTTCTAAGGTTTTTTCTTACAGGATCTTCAGCGTCAAAAGTAATATTGATAGAAGAAAATTGATCCATATCAAAATTTTCTATAATTTCGGTAAATAGTGTTACTCTAAGATTAAAAATATCAGCTTCTTTAAGTTGCAAAAATCCTTGAATAATAACATCTTTTGGATGAGAGCATATTTCCGCGATATTATTTAAGTAATATACACATATATTATTATTCGAACTCAAAATTGAGAATATCTCATTAATTTCTCTTGGAGCCATCTTTGCATTTTATTATAAACTTTTTTTTTTTTTTTTTTTTTTTTTTACTCAGTTAAAAAGCACGTCATTTTCAGAAAGTAAAAGATTTTTTAAACATTAGAAATTACACGTTCGACGTTATAGCTCTTTTAGAGACTTGGCATGATTTTGAAAATTCTCTTGAATTAAATTCTATTTATAATTTTCCATTTTATAAACTTATAAGTCTACCAAGAGGAAGTGGAAAAAAAGGCGGAGGTTAAGGGCTTTATGTCTCAAAAAAGCATGATTTTTAGGTAAAAAACACATTATGATTAACAAACGATAATTACGAAAGCCTATTTATGGAAATTATAAATAAAAAACTTCGAAATGTTTTAATTGGATGCGTTTATCGTCCACCAAGTGGTAAAATCAAATCATTTGAAACTTTTATCAAAAATGCAATTGAAAAAATGAATAAAAAAAATAAAACTTTATACGTTATTGGGGACGTATACCTTGATGCTCTAACTTATTCAAAATTTCCAAAAATAAAATCTTTTTTTGATACACTTCTTAAATTTAATGTCGTGTCAGCAATTAACAAGCCAACACGAGTGTCGAAAACTTCGGCAACAGCAATTGACAATATTTTCATTAATAAATACCAGGAAATGGATTTTGAAACAGGGATATTTATGACTGATATTAGCAATATTTATATAAGTAAGAAATTTAAAATCCATGTCTGATTGTGAAACAAAAGTTATAAATTTGAAAAAACGCAATCTTAAAACAAGTAATACTAATGAATTATCAATTAGACTAAAAAAATTTATCCTATTAGATCAACTAAAGCACTATGGTATAATTAATTAAACTAACAATTGGATTAAAAGTTATCTTTAGGCCGTTTTCCACAAAACGAATATTCGCGCGAAGCGAATTTTTTCGCTATGACGAAACGCTGTTGTGATTTCACTTTCTTTCGCGCAACTTTTTTTTCGTTGTCAACAATAAAAATGGCAGCAATAAGTTTACGCTTTATGTTTAGCTTAAAGCAGTTATTACTTTTTTAGCATACTTTCTACTTTGAGGCGTGTGAAATTTTTTTTTCGTGCAT
>NC_061161.1:45238070-45288070 GCF_022113875.1 Hydra vulgaris | reverse complement strand
CAAAAAGGATTTAAATGTATGGCAAAGTCATTAAGTTCATTTAAGTTTCTAATAACAAAAGAAATTTTTAAAATTTGAGAATCTTTTGTGCTTAAATGAATTACCTAGGAATTTTATTTATTTTCTAATTTTTTTATATTTTATCTTTATTTGATTTACTGATCAGCGCAGCATTTTTTGCCCATTAGGGTTTTTAATTTAATACCTATATTCTATGGAAAGTGTATATAGGGGCTCTCTGAAAAGAATGCGATGACATATTGTCATTTTAAGCCCCAGTCTGTTTAACTCTTTATTTTATAAAGATCATTGTAAAAAGAAAAGTGTTTATTTTATACTGTATAAACAAAAACGGTGCTTGTTGACAAGATTTTACTGTCTTCTTTGTTCTACGGACATATTTTTTCTTTCTTGTATAGGGTAAAGTGACCAAATCCGAGCCAGCGACCAAATTCCAGCCACATTTTAAATTTATTATTTTTGTCTTGGTTTCTGTTTTATGTTTGTAAATGCGAATTTTTTGAGACTGGTATGAACTCAGCCAATAAAAAGAAAACATTATTTTAGTTGGCAGGTGTTTATAATAGAAGTAACATCATAACAAATATTTATCTCAAAAAAGTACTGCTTTAGATTTAAAATATCACATAAGCATCCAGTTTGAAGCTTATAAATATTAAATATTTATTACTTAACGAAATGTTACCTATTTTAGACTATAAATATATTTCTTAAAAAGACATTTTAGCTTTATAATTATGCTGAGTCATTTCTAGAAATTGTATTTCTGAATTAATTACACCTGGTAGAAAGACCAAAATTCGGCCAGGTAAAAACTTTTTTCCGGCCAAGGCCGAAATTAGGTTCACGAGTGTCTAAAAGTAACTCATACTTGTATGATATTTATATTATTAGATTTTATTCTTATAATATAAGTACTTTATGTTACATTTATGTCCTAAAAAATATCAATCTTAAATATGTACATTTAGTTAAATATTTATATAATATTTTTAAAATATAAGGATGATGACTTAAAAATAAACACATGTCTAAATAATTAAAAGATATTATATTGTTTCATGTAAATTATTACTTATAAATAAAATTTTATTAAAAAACAATCTTTAATTGAAAACAATCTTTAATTGACAATTTTAATAATTTATAATATAAAGTTTTCATTTTAGAATGGCTGATAACAAAAATAAAATTCATAATAAGAAACAATATCATCTAACTCGAGGTAAATATATGAAATATAAAAAGGAAGTGTTACTTGAAGCTATAAACAGTGTTATTAGTTCACCTAAAATGCCTGTTAGAGCTGCTGCTAAATTTTTTAAAGTACCCCGAGCAACTTTGCAAAGCTGGATAAATGGAAAAGTTAAGATTGGTACAAAAGCAGCAAGAAAAGGTTTTTAAAAAGAAAAATTCTTGGTATATGCTGGCATGCTTGCAAAAAAATATGGCTTTTCTTTTAAGAATGGCAAACCATCTAATAAATGATGGCGACTACTTACCAATCGACATAACAAAAAAGTAACTCTTTGACAATCAGAATCAACAGCATCAGTTTGTCGTCAATGCACGAATCCGATAAAAGTGGTAAATCATTTTACTGCACTTAAAGAAGTCATTTATAATAAACAAGGCCAGTTTTACAGGATTTTTAACCAAAGCCTAGAATAAATAAGAAAAATTAATATTGAATCTGGCTTTAAATCATGTAAATTCTTTCCATACAATCCTTCGATTATTCCGGCTGAAGCTTACTTGCCAATCTATGTGTATTCTGAAGACAGGTTAGTGACTAATCTCTTTGATCAAATTAAAATAATTGGTAATACAACAACAGTTGAGCAGAGTAATCAAACAACAGAAAGTACAAAAGTAATTTTACCAGATATTGAGTTGGAACAACATCTAATTACCAACCCAAGATTTGCTGTAGCAAATGACCACGACTATTTAGCTGAACCAATAACTATAGTAGAACATAGCGGTTATGGTTTAGTGGAACTAAGTATGAAAATTATAGAACTAAAAGCTGCAAGTAATAAAGCTACTTGTAAGTTTCAAGACAGCTTTAGGATTATGTCTTACTCTGAACATTGAACAGCCTATTGATCATTATGAAATTAATTTTACAGTTTCAACTCATTTAGCTTTTGATTTTGTAAAAACTAGATCTTTTGCCCCAAATTTCCCTTTTAAAAATTCATCTTATTCAGGAGATAAAGATAATGATATTTTGCCATATTCAGATCCAAATTTTACAAAGAACAAAAAAGCTAAGAATGTAGACAAGTTTTTTGTGCTTACTTCTAAGGAAGCATATGAGTCACAATTAAAGCAGAAGCAAAAACAAGCTCAAAATGAAAAGGAAAAAGAAATGCGTAAATTGAAAAGACTACAAAACTTAAAAATAAAGGAAGCAACGGTATTGTCAATAGATAACCCTAGAAAAAACCGTTGCTATAAAAATGAACCAATAAAAGTATAAAAAACAATGTGTGGCTTGATTATGTTGTTGTGAATTATTGTTCTTATTAAATTAGTGTTTAAAAAAGAATTCAGCGAACTCTTTCATAGAGTTCGCTGAATTCTTTTTTTTTAATGCAAATCTTTTAAAATAATAGTATAGATTATAACATTGACATTAATTATCCTGATTTACATAATAGTTTTTATTCAAAATATAAACCTAGTTTTGTGTTTGGTTTTTATTTGCATTAAAAAATATTTCTTTTTATTTTTTACCAACATGAATACGTTTTTTTTTCTTGCCCATGGACAAGGTGGTGCAACTCAGTTCCTGAAAACACATTTTTTTTAGGTTTAGGCATCCTTATTAAGTTTTGGAAAGTTTATTTGTTGATGAATGCTTAGCATTAAGTTAAGCAATCATTTTCTAACTGATGTTTAAGAACATGTTCACTTTAAGTTTAAACTACACCTTTTCAAGATGTAAATGAGAACATGAAAGTTGTAATTAAGAAGTCGTAATATGTAATTAAGAAACACAACATGTAATTGAGAAAACGTTCTATGTAATTGAGAAACACAAACATGTAAATAAGAAGTTGTAACATGTAATTAAGAAACACAACATGTAATTGAGAAAACGTAAGATATAATTGAGAAATCATAATATGTAATTGAGAAATCGTAACTTGTAATTGAGAACACATAAATTAAAATAGCAAATTTACAGTCTAAGTTTGTAGGTTGTTACAAAAGGTCTTTTTGGACATGAATTTAAGTTATAATCTTAAATTTTGCTTTTGTATGCACAAGTAATAATAATGGAATTGAAAGATCGTTGTGTTATATGCCAATACACTATGACCCGAAAGTCTGTGATTAAGCTAAATCCGTGTCAACATTTATGTCACCAAATTTGTTTACGTCCGGTTCTGGAACAACCAGATTCAAGTTGTCCGATTTGTCGGCATGAAATACACACAACTGAACAAGTTGAAAGGAAACGTTACGTTTTATCTTCTCCAAATGACAGGAGAAGAGTTGTTGAATGTGCGGAGCGATTTGAAGATTGGGTGAATCTCGCTCAAACGCTAGGTATCAAATATAAGACAGCATACAATTGGGTTCGCAGCGGAAATTCAAATTTCATCGGAAAAGGAGGTTTTAAACCGAAAAAGTTGACCGAAGATCAAATCGATAAAACATTAACATGGATTGAAAATGATTGTCAATTAACATTGGTGGCCATCAAAACAAAGATATTAAGACAATTTAACATAAACGTTAGCACAACAACAATAGCAAATTACCTCGAAGGCAGATTGTTCTCATTAAAAAAAGTGCACAAGGAGCCTTCTACAATGAACAGTTATGAAAACAAACAAAAAAGAGCTGAATATGTTAGAAACATCAACGAACATATAACAAATGGTCGTCAGATAGTTTGGTTGGATGAAACAAATTTTAACCTTTTTTGTAGAAAAACGCGCGAGACAAGAAAAAAGAGCAATTATGAAAGTACCTGCTTCAAAAGGTTTAAACATACACTTGATCGCAGCTATTTCAACTACAAATGTCGTCATGATAGAAACTCGCAGGGGATCATTTAAAGCAAATTCCTGTAACGAGTGGATGTTGGCTATGTTTCACCAGTGGGTTACATCCGGGAATCGTTTGGAGGATTTGGTCGTCGTAACAGATAATGCTCCTTGTCACGCTCGTTTGCAAAGGGTGTTTGATAATTCACCAGCTCAGTTGTTACGTTTGGGACCTTACAGTCCAATGTTGAACCCGGTGGAAACGATCTGGTCCAAAATTAAAAGTAACGTTAAAAATGCAATTCGCATTCCACCTGTATTAGGTGACGGGATTGCGGAACAGCGCATACAGTACTTAGAACGAATTGTAATTGAGGCGAAAAATACTATAATGAGAGGATATTGTGCACGTGCGGTACAACACACAACCACGCACTATGCAACTATTTTAAATATGGAAGACGTACAAGTTGGCGCTTAAATGATCAATGAAGTGATTTTTAATTATATAATTTTTAATTATAATTTTTAATTGAATTATAAATTTTTCCCTAAAATGTTTTTAGTGTTTATTATGTTAAATTCATTTGCCCAAAAATTATAAATTTTTCCCTAAATTTTTCCCTAAAAAATTAAATTTACGCTACAAAGCTTGCGTCATTTTTAAGTGCGTCATTTTATACGCTCCATTTTTTTACGCGCCATTTTTTTTAAGCGCCATTTTACGCTTACTCTTTTAAAGCGATATCTAAATTAAAATTTTCGTGTTCTCAATTACATCTTTCTATTTCTTAATTACAACTTACATTTTCTCAATGACATGTTACGATTCTTAATTACAATTTTCGTTTTCTAAATTACATCTTATGTTTCTTAATTACAACTTACGTTTTCTCAACTACATCTTACGTTTCTTAATTACAACTTTTGTTTTCTCAATTACATCTTACGATTCTTAATTACAATTTTTGTTTTCTTAATTACATCTTGAAAAGGTGTAAACAAACTTTAAATCCAATTTTGCAAAAACTCTTTGACTTATTGTTTAGCTGACAACCGGCTAAAATTGTAGGATTAAAAAAATTAATTATTCAATATTTAGAAATACAATTAATTTTTAAATATTTTAAATGCCAACCCATAAAAATATTGGTAAAAAGCTTGTTATTTATATTGGCTGTAATTAGGTTCATTCCGCATACGCCTAGCTGAAATTTGGTCAAGTGGCTGTATTTTGGTCAAATTTATATACTTTTTGTTATCGTTGTTATTTCAAACAATTTTTATTTATAATAACTGCTGTAATTATATCCTAAATGCTAAAAGATTTATCTTTCTAGAAATTTATAATTTTCATACAGACCTTTTTGTTAATACGTCTGTAGAAACAATTTTGTAAAGATGCGGCTGAAATTTGGTCACTTTACCCTATATATTTGTTTCATTATTTGTTGTTAAACAGCAAAGTAAAGAAAAAAAAAAAAAAAAAAAAAGTAAAATGTTCTAAATTATATTAAAAAAAAACGGTTTGCACAAAGCATAATAAACCTGTTTATGATAAAATTTTATAACTGAACATTTATTGTTTTATAGATTTTTTTTTTTTTGGGGGGGGGGGGTTTGTTCAATCATCAAATCAACAGATGTAGATCATGCTGGATTTTTTATTTTAGTTTCAAGTTTTTAGATAAAATGGTCTATTTATATTTATTGGGCAAGCTTTTAGACAGATCAAGCTCTTACCCAGTGGGAAAAAAGACGTCGAAAAGCCGTCTTTAAAAGTCTTATTCACGATATCTTTAAGACGTCTTTTTTTAATCGATTATGCAAATCTAAAAGACATCTTTTTTCGACATCGAAAAGACGTCTTTTTTTATTTTATTTTGTCATGAAAAGGCATAAAAAATGCGTCTTTAAGACGCCTTTTTTTACTCGAATATGCAAATCTAAAAGACATCTTTTTTAGACATCGAAAAGGCGTCTTGTCATGAAAAGACATAAAAAATGCGATTTAAGACGTCTTTATTTATCAATTATGCACTTCTAAAAAAGTTTTTTTGCTCGGGGTCCGAACGATTTTTTTGTCATACTTATTTGTATACAATAGTATCCTATAAACTATAGAATTCCTACTTTTCATATATGAAAAGTTGTTTTTATCAAATGAAAATGATAATAGCTCTTCATACAAAGTATGACAAAAAGCTCTTTCCGATGCCGAGAAAAAAATCTCATTTAGATGTCAATATAAAAGAGGAAACATTTTCTACATCTTTTATATGTTTAAATATAGAGGAATAATTTATAAATAAAACAACAGTATTGTTCAACAGAATATTTTTTTATCTTTCTTTTTCTTTTCTGTTTCTTGAGCGAGCTCTGTTTTTTGGAGTTGTTGAATAAAATTAATTATTTCACGTCGAGAAATTCTTTCATACGAGCTGGTTACGACTTCTAGCTGGTTACGACCTCTAAAAAAACGAGTGAACATAAAAAATAGTGTATTGCTTGAATGTAATACAAAAAAGCAAGTGAAACTTGATTAGCTAAGTGAAATACATTAGGCTTACCAACTATGAGTTCAAAAGGAGCTAATCCTTTTAACCTCCTCATGTTTCCAGTGCGGTCCTTTTTTTTTGAACCCACTAGGTTAGATTGGGACAGGAGTCAAACGGTAAACATTCTAAAAATATATAAAAATGAGTGTGCTAAAGAAATTTACGACCATTAAAATGACTGGCAACGATGGTTTTTATTATGTAGTACTTAAACCAAGCTAAACATTTGCAACTCTTAGATTTGCTATGAAAGCCAAGTTATTGAAAACAGATATTGATATTTTTTTGTCTTTTATTACATGACTTTTTGATTGAATTTCCATGAAATTAAGTGTTGTAGACTAAGTTTAAAAATCCGTTATTGGCTAAATACTATCAAAACAAAAAGATAATTAAGCTAATACACCTTGAGAGTTGTTATTCATTTAAACTGGATAAAAGTATTAACCAAAGCTCTATTTTAGCTTGAAACATAATGATGCTTTACCTAACAACATAAAATCATAAAAACTGGCAATATCATTAGCAACACAGATGAAATATCAGTATCATTTTCACTTGGTCTTTTGTATTCAAGCTAAAAGTTTTGCAAACAGTTCTTAAGATAAATCTGTTGTCATTATGTGCAATTTTTTACTAGCTTTGTTAATATCAGACAACAGTTAACAAAAAAATAACAACTTTAACATTAAAATTAAAGAGCCCATCTTTTGTATAAACAATTTTATCATTCAACTAAATAAAAACAACAAAATTATTTAGATCATCCCACTGAATGCTTCTTCTTTTCTATCGTTTGTTTCACTGGCACTTGAATAAGTAAATACAGACTTCTTTAAGCACAACACATTAAACAAGTAAATATAGACAGAAATTGTTTATAGGTTTTATTTTTCGTCTGAAAATAAACATTTTAATTTAAAATGTAACAAAAAAAAACGTTCTTCAAGCACAGCACATTATAAAATTAGTCCAACAATAAACGGTAAAACCTTTTCAAATTTAATAAATTTTCAACTTAATTAAGACTAGATCATATTAATACCATTTTAATGGCACCACGCCATCTACTTTTTACTTCTTCAAATTAACATTTTCTAGCTAAACAGCTGCAATTATATATATATATATATATATATATATATATATATATATATATATATATATATATATATATATATATATATATATATATAAACCCGCTTACCAAAAATAGTTAATTTTTAATTAAATTTCCTATGCAAAAATGTTTCACATAAAAAAAAGTTTTATAAAAGTATTTTGTAAACAAAAAACGGGCCAATCAGAACGTAACAAAGATAATAATTACGATACTGTGAGTAAAAACCCATCTTTGCTAGGTTCTATTGGCAATAATTATTTTTAATTTTCTTAAGTAAATAATGATTTCCTTATTAAAAACAAAAGTTGTTAATAAGCAAATAATAATTTGTTTATTATAATTATAATAAGCAACCCATGATTTGCTTATTAACAACTTAAGCTGTTTCCAAGTGGGAAATGTTAGTGACTTTTCCCCTCCCTAAAGAAAAAAGATTTCTACTGGGTAGTGTTTAATATTTAGTGGTCCATAATATATAGTGTTTAGTAATTTAACATTTAAATAAAAATTTTCTTATTTCTTTTTTTTAAAGGTCATCGATATAAAAGACGTCTTTTTTACGTCTTATTAAAAACGTATTACCGATTAGCGTCTATTCGACCTCTTTTTTGAAGACGTCTTTTCAAAAGATGTCTTTTCCACGTCTTTATTTAGGTTGATTTAAAAATACATAACAAGTCATAAAAAAGACGTCTTTTATTCGTCTAAAGATATCTTTTTTCCCACTGGGTACTTGCCATACTTTTAACTACGATTTGTTATGCAATGACTTAAGTTTTTATTAACAAATTTGTTAAGTGTTTCTTTTTTTATTTCTAAAAAAAATTTTGTAACTTCTTAAAACTCTTGTATAAAAACTTAAACAAACAAAACAATCATATTGTTTTCATCGATGCTATAATGAAAAAAAAAAACCCTTTAATTACTTTCTAATATAAAATATGTCTTTGACTTTTCAAATAGAATCATTAACTATTTTTTTGTGTATTTATATGCCACACAGAATAACTGTTTTACATCGTGCTTAATCTTTTTGTAATGTGAAAACATTATAAAAGTTACTGATTTATCTATAATATGATCACCCAAGTCACTGACTTCATTATTCCGCAACGCAGTAAACAAATAACGCATTTGATGTTGTTCCGTTGTAACGTTTTTAAATTACTGCGTTAAAATTTTACTGCGCGGAAGTTTTCAACCGTTCAAACTTCTTTTGCGGTAAAATAATAACCTTAAAATATTGCTGAGACAGTAATATTTTAACTTTATAATTTTACTGCGCTCGTTATAATTTTACTGTCATCAAGTAAAGCAATTTTCCTTTATTGTGCAACAAAATCTAATCTAAGAAGAAACAAAATAGCCTAGCGATCCATAAAATCACTTCTGTAGAGTTTTGATACAAACAAGTTTATTTACGTTCTTTAAAGTTGTTAAGAATATTCAACCTTGAGTAAACTATTCATTTTTTTATAACAAACCTTGTAAAACAACTAATATACAAACATCCTTTTAGTTCAGTATAAACATTTACAAAGCTTATTGTGACAAACAACATTATAATGATTGTTTTTATTTTCTAAAAGAATACTATGAGCTGTTAGTTGGTCGAGTTTTATGGATGCTGGATATTTGAGCCATGAGTTTTTGTCCAGTGAAGGACTTTACAGTAATGTCAATTCCAACAAGATTTGCAGTACCAAGGATCTCAACATCAGTAGCCCATATACTATCTGTGACCATACCACTTTCGGTAATGTAGTTTTTCACATCATCACCTAAATATCCTGACAAAAGACTGGAATAAGGTTTTGATACCTTATGTTTAACAACAACATCGCAAACACATATATGTTTACACTCAGAGCGTGTTAGCAAAAACGAAATTGCTCAAAAAAAAATATTTGCTATCACCTTTACAAACATCATTTTCTTCTCCATCAAAAAGATATGGCATTATAAATATTTTAAGTCCTTGTTCTTCAGCTAATTTTTAGAGAATTTCTTTGGAGAGATGTTTCATTAATTTGGAATTACGTTGACTTTTATCCTGAACGTTGCACTCCAGTGCCGGATTAAGGAAAGGGGCGGGGGGGCTATACTATAGCCCCGGGCCCCGCAAATTTTGGGGCCCCCTAAAATTAGAAGACTTTTTTTTTTTTTAAAGTCATTTTTAGGCTCTGTCCCATAAAAAGGCCTCCAAAAACAAAAATAGCCCCGGGCCCCAAAAAGTCTTAATCCGCCACTGTTGCACTCAGAAGTTAAACTATGCAATTTTGAAATACTTTTCTCTTCAACAAAAGGTTTAACATAATGTAGAAAGTACTTCTTCTTTAATGTGTTGTTCCCTTTAATGTTTCTTAATAAACATGTCGATTTTTACAAAATATCAAGTATCTCATATGAACCAAGCCACGAGAAAGTCATTTTCCCAACTTTTCTATTTTCTCTTTTTAGATTTCTTAATAGTACTTTTTGACCCACAAAATAATTTGTTAGTGTTGTATGTTTTCTATCATAGTCTACTTTTTGTTTCTTTTGTGCACAAACATTTGTCATGGCTTTTTCTACAAGTCCTCTTTCCATTTGTAAAGCTTTTTGTAAAACGTCTCTATCATATACAGGATTGCAGTTATCCCCATTGAGTACATCTGTGTGCTTTACATCAATTGAAAGAAAGGTTTGTCGGTTATACATAAGGTAAAATGGTGAATACCACATTGAATAGTGCACTTTAACACATAAAGCAAAAAGGATTTCATCTAAAACTGAGGTGGTGGAATATTAGCGTTTTTTAATGTGGATTTTTATACTTTAACATCAATTTAGAGTATTTTTCTCAAGTTTTCAGACCTATGTTTTTATATGATTTAGAATCAGTATAATGTACTCTATAAAAATCAATCATAAAAACAGCAGGGGGGGGGGGAAAGGGGGAAGTCGAGTAGCGTCATATATATATATATATATATATATATATATATATATATATATATATATATATATATATATATATATATATGTATATATATAACATCTGAAGCGAACGGACGTGTGTTTCTATCAACATCTGAATTCTATCAACATCTATTTTGTGTGTATCATCTATTTTGTGTGTGTATCAACATCTATTTTGTGTGTATTGTGTGTGTGTTGTGTGTGTATTGTGTATTGTGTATTGTGTATTGTGTGTGTATTGTGTATTGTGTGTATTGTGTGTGTATTGTGTGTGTATTGTGTGTGTGTTTTGTGTATATTGTGTGTATCAACATCTATTTTGTGTGTATTGTTTGTGTGTTTGTGTGTATTGTGTGTGTATCAACATCTATTGTGTGTATCAACATCTATTTTGTGTGTGTATCAACATCTATTTTGTGTGTGTATCAACATCTATTTTGTGATTCAACATCTATTTCTATCAACATCTATTCTATCAACATCTGAATTCTATCAACATCTGAATTCTATCAACATCTGAATTCTATCAACATCTGTGTTTCTATCAACATCTGTGTTTCTATCAACATCTGAAGCGAACGGACGTGTGTTTCTAGCGTGGATTTAATTTGTAAATAACAAGAGTAGTATTAAAACTTTAATAAGATTTTTATTTGACTAACATAATAATATGGATTTAGAAAGTATTGAGAAATTTGTTGCAGATTTACTTGAAAAACAAAGCAATGCAAACTTAGATGAAACCAAAAAGCTTTTGAAAAAACAAGAGAAAAGCTTTGCGTCTTTAACAGCTGCGAACTTGAAAATGTTCACTGAGAGACTTGACAAGTACGAAAAAGAAAATATAAATAACCTAATAAAAATAAATAAATTCGAAAATGATTTAAAACAAACAAATAAAAAAGTCGTTTCCTTAGAAAATGATTTACTTGAAATAAAAAAATTTATTCAAACCAATGACGATATTGCTTCTGAAAAGTTTGAACTTGTGAAATCAAAAACAAAAGAGATAAGTTCAAAGCTAAAAAACAACAGCGAGATATTAAAAGTAAAAAGTAAGCTTAGAGAAATAGAAGATAGATCCAGAAGAAACAATCTGAGAGTCGATGGTTTAAAGGAAAGCAAAAATGAAAGTTGGAGTGATAGTGAGGCTAAAGTGTTAAAATTATTTGAAGAAACTCTTGGATTGAAAGATATAAAAGTAGAAAAGGCACATAGAACTGGTTCTAGAGACAGTAAAAAAGTCAGATCCATAGTTTTGAAATTGCTCAATTATAAAGACAAGGAAAACATTCTAAAAAACTCTCGGAAATTGAAAGGGGAAAATATTTATATCAATGAGGATTATTGCGCGGAGACGATGCTAATTAGAAAAGAATTACGGGCGGGGATGAAAAAAGCACGAGAAGCTGGAATGTTTGCGTATATTTCATACGACAAGTTGGTGGTTCGCGAATGGTCTCGAAAACCCACGTAAATATTTTATATTTCTTTTAACGTTACTTTATTTTTATTTTTTATTTATCAATAGTTTTTCAAATTTTAATTTAACTTTTAGAAATGGAGAACAATCTCTCTTATAATATTAATGCTAAAAATATTGTTTTTAGCGATAATAACTCTGATAATCATACTGAAACCTTATTACAAAGTGAGTATTATTCAATACCTGAATCTACTCAATATCTCTGTGAGAATAAGAATATATTTTCAATATTGCATATTAATATTCGAAGTATGAATAAAAACTTTAAGTGTTTATTGGGAGAACTTAATCATGATTTTAAAATAATTTGTTTCACAGAAACTTGGCTTAAAAGCAATGAAACAAATTCTAATTTTGAGTTAAGAAACTATACATCAGTTCTTCAAATGCGCGATATTTGCGTTGGTGGTGGTATAAGCATATACGTTCACAATTCTATTGATTTTATTCAACGTAAAGATCTTAATGTAAACAATACAGATTGTGAGGCATTATGCGTCGAGATAATAAATAAATTAGCTAAAAATTTCATAATCAATGCTATTTATAAAACACCAGCTGGTAGTTTAAAAACATTCAAAACTTATCTGCGCACATTCCTAACCACAAAAAATATATTGCAAAAGCATGTTTACGTAGTTGGGGATATCAACATTGACTTACTCAACCATGCCTTAAATGGTGAAGCAAAAACTTTTATTGATATTCTTCTCGAATACAACCTTATCCCAACTATAAACAAAGCAACAAGAGTAACTGAAAAATCATCGACATTATTAGATAATGTTATAACTAACAATTTTCATAATAGCCGTTTTAAAACTGGTATAATCAAGACTGATTTAACTGATCATTTCCCTATATTCTTTATTACTGAGAGCGTTACTCTAAATAATGCTACCCACAAATCAACAGTATTCATGAGATAAATCAATGAAAGTTCCACATGCCAATTTAAAAATTTATTAAATAATTACGTTGATTGGAATCTTGTACTGCAATCACACGATGTAAATAATGCTTATGATTTATTTCTAAACCAATTTTCTAAAATGTATGATAAGGCATTTCCTTTAAAAGTAAAACTAATAAACTCAAAGTCGGTTGTATCCCCATGGATGACCAAAGGCCTACTAAAATCATCAAGGAAAAAACAAAAATTGTATGATAAGTATTTAAAAAATAAAACTTATAAAAATGAAACTAATTACAAAAATTATAAAAATTTATTTGAAAAAACCAAAAAACAATCAAAAGTAAATTACTATGCTAAACTGCTTGAAAAAAACAAAGGAAACCCTCAAAAAACGTGGAGTGTTATTAGAGACTTAATTGGGAAAAATAAAATTGAAAAAAACAACTTACCGCAAAAACTTATTATTGAGGGAAAAATGATTTATCATAAAGAAGTTATTATTGAGAAATTAAACAATTTTTTTCTTGATGTTGGCCCAAACCTAGCAGCGAAAATTCCAATTGGTCAAAAAAAATTTGATTCATATCTTGCAACAACTGATTTAACTATGGAAGAACCGATTTTAACCAAAAGTGAACTACATACTGCTTTTAATAGTCTGAAAAAAAATAAAAGTGCATGTATAGATCAAATTAATGTTAATGTAATTAAATCTGTTTTTGATATTATCGAACCCTCATTGTTCCATATTTTTAATCTCTCCCTTAAATCAGGTCATATTCCAGATAAACTAAAAATTGCAAAAATAACACCTATTTTTAAATCTGGCGATGAGACCAATATTTCAAACTACAGACCAATTTTAGTCTTACCCTGCTTTTCTAAACTAATTGAACGCATTATGTACAACAGACTTTATAAATATCTATCTGAAAATAAGATTTTATATAATAATCAATACGGTTTTAAAAAAAATCATTCTACTGACCATGCAATAGTTGAATTAGTTAAGCATATATCAAATGGATTTAATAGTGATTGCTATACAATAGGGGTTTTTATTGATTTATCCAAAGCTTTCGACACAGTAAATCATGAAATTCTTTTGAAAAAATTAGAAAACTATGGTGTTAAAAATCAAAGTTTACTTTGGTTTAAATCATACCTAACTAACAGAAAGCAATTTATACTTAAAGAATCAAAAGACTCAAAAAACAACTTAATAACTTGTGGAGTACCCCAAGGTTCTATTTTGGGACCATTATTGTTCTTACTTTATATAAATGATTTATATTTATCATCAAAAGTATTAAATACTATCTTATTTGCAGATGACACTAATTTGTTTTATTCTCACAAAGATATTTCTGTTCTTTTTAAAATATTTAACGAAGAATTAGACAAGATCAACAAGTGGTTTATAAGTAACCGACTATCATTAAATGTAGAGAAAACAAAATTTATCCTATTCCATAAACCTAGTAAAGCCGAGAATATTCCTCTTAAACTACCCAATCTTTTAATCAATAATAAAATAATTAAAAGGGAATTGACTGCAAACTTTCTGGGAGTGCTCTTAGATGAAAAATTGTCATGGAAATTTCATTTTAAATATATTGAAGGTAAGATCTCAAAAAATATTGCCATGTTATACCGAACGAAACCTTTTCTTAATAACGAGTCTTTAAAAAATTTATATTTTTCGTTTATACACAGCTATCTTTCATACTTGTTATCTTTCATACTACATTTCCTGGGGTAGCACTAATCACACTAAACTCAAAAAAAATTATAGTAAACAAAAACATGCTTGCAGGATAGTATTTGGGGCAAATAGAAAAACACAATGCGAACCTCTCTTATGTCAGCTTGGAGCTTTAAATATTTTTAAGCTTAATATTCATCAAGTAATGATATTTATGTTTAAAGCAAAACTTGGGTTTTCTCCAGTAACATTTCAATCCTACTTTTATGAAACCTCCCATAAATATCCAACCAAATTTTCAGTGAATAACTTTGTGGTTCCCATAAACTTTCTTAAATTAAGTTCGTACCAAATTCAATATCGGGGACCTTTAGTTTGGAAAGAATTTCTTCCAATCTTTAGTAAAAAACAAAACTTCGTTTTAAACTGCACTTTGCAAAGTTTTAAGGATGATTCAAAATGGCATTTACTGAACATGGAATTCGATATATTAGATTTCAAATACCTTTTTTGAGAACAATTTAAAGGTTTAAATTAAATCACTTAAAAATAAATTAAATCTTTAACACTTTCTTTAGCTTTTATTAAAATGGTTTCAAACCATTAGTATAAAAGATAACGAAAATAAAATTGTCTTTTTCGTTCATATTTTTGATGATATTAAATAATCAGCCAAAATAGTTATGTTTACATATATTGCTTTTTTTTTTTTTTTTTCTCAATTAAACAACACATTTTTGTGTGTGTTTTTATAACTTTCATGACTTTTTGTCGTTTTTACTTTTTTATTTTTAAAATTATTCTGCTGGAAGATTGTTAGCAACAAATTATTTTATTGCTGAAGTTTTTGATTTGTTTTTGTTTTTGTTTTTGTATTTATACTGTCTTTTTGTCTTTTATCATTTATTGTGCATGTAAATTTTTGTGTGACGGGGCTCGGTGATAAGACTATCTATCTTCTTCTTGCTCCGGCCAGGATTTTCTTTTATTGTAATTTCTTTTTTGTAATATTTATCAACGGCAAATTAAATAAATAATAAAAAAAATAAATAAATAAATATATATATATATGTTTACAGTGATAATATATATTTTATATTTATACAATATAAAATTAGTATAGTTAAATATACTAACATACATAGAAATACCATTTAATAAAATTCTAAAAAAAAACTTAAAAAACTGTAAGAAAAATTCAAACAAAGTCTACTTGTAATCTACACTAATGAATTATTATCGTCATAAAAAAATATCTATTTAATATTTATCTAAATAACTGCATCCCAAGTTAAACCATGTGATATTTTTAAATTGTGAAATTTAACAATATTACATTAACTTTTTAAAATGGCAACATAAGACCTTATGAATAACAAGTAAAGTCACGCATGCGTTTTTGAGTTCTCAATATTCAATACGAACGGTCGAACTCGTAATATAGACGTTGAATTAACGTGGAATCAACGTCGATATTAATTGATAGTTTTTAACAAATTTTTAACGTTGATACAATGCTGAATTTTGGTTACACGACGTCGCGTCTAAAAATCAACCGTAAATCAACGTCGAAATAACGTCGTGTGCCCACTGGGAAAACACATGAACTTGAATCAGTTTTTAGAGACATAATAGATCCTTATGGAAAAATACAATTGTTGGTTGTATCTACAGTCACCATTGAATGTCAATTTTAATCAAAATTTTCTTATTAATTTATATTGGAAAAACTTACAAAATAAAAACCTTATGCTTATGGATGACTTCAACATTAATCTTCTTAATTATGAAAACTCGCCTGAAATATTATTTTTCATAAATAATATGTGCTCAAATGCCTTTTTTCCATGCATTTCATTGCCAACGAGAGTCAATGTAAATTCAAAAACTCTTATCGATAACATTTTCATTAATTTTCACTCTAACAACGTTTTATCAGGTAACCTAATAATTTCTATCCCAGATCATTTTGCAAATATATAACATAAAAGATATAAAGAAGGTGTGATAAAAGATTCAACAATGATACTTTTTTAGATTATGTTTAGTGTATTCCTTGGTCACAAATAATAAAAGAAGAGGACGACCCTAATCATTCTGTTAAATTATTCATGCTAAATTTTGAAAATATTCTTAATAAACATGCACCATTAAAACCTCTTACAAAAAGACAAACTAAAACTAAAAGTAAGCCTGGGATAACTCAAGGCATTTTAAAGTCAAATAAAATAAAAGATAAACTGTATACAAAACTTCTCAATCATTTGTGAACTATAATAAAAGAAAAAATATTTAATTTATTTAAAGCATACAGAAATAAAATTAGTAACTTATTAAAAATAAGTAAAAAAAATTATTATTCAACTTTCTTTCAAAACAATATACACAATATGAAAAATACATGGAAAGGAATCAGAGAAATAATTAATATTAACAACGGTTTCACTCAAAAGCAGTCTATTAAACTTATGATCAATAACAACTTAATTATCAATAATAAAACTATTGTAAATTCATTTAATGATTATTTTTTAAATATTTGAGTGAATATTTCCAAAAAAAATTGAACCTTCAATTATAAATTTAACGATTTTCTTAAAACCCCAAACTTTAACTCATTTTTCCTTTCACCTGTAACAAAAGAAGAAATTGAAGCAATTATTTCCGCAATGAATGATAGAAAAACCATTGGTCCTAATAGTTTTCCAACTTCAATTCTTAAACTATCTTCAAAAATTATATCTGAACCAATCTCTAAAATGGTTAATAGCTCATTTAAAAAAGGAATTTTTCCTGACGTATTTAAGATATTTCATTATTAAGATATTAAAGATGACGTATTTAAGATATTTCATTATTATTTCAAGATTACATTAAAATTATCATACCTTATTTCAATTCATAAAAATGGCTCAAATCTTGAACCATCTAATTACAGACCTATTTCTTTGTTATCTAACATCGGACAAATATTTGAAAAAACAATGTACAAAAGACTGTACAACTTTTTTGATACCTTTAACTGCTTTCATAAATTACAATACGGATTTAAATTTAACCATTCTACAACGCATGCACTATTTGATTTTACAGAAACTTTACGAAATGCCCTTGATAAAAATAAGTTTGTTTGTGGTGTTTTCTTCGACCTGCAAAAAGCATTCAACACAGTTAATCACCATGATCTTCTTGCCAAATTACAATACTATGGTATACATGGAATTCCACTCAAATGGTTTAAATACTACTTAAATAATAGACTTCAATACGTTACAGTTAAGGAAACACCTTCATTAACCAAAACTATAATTTCGGGAGTCCCTCAAAGGTCAATATTGGGGCCTCTGCTTTTCGTTGTATACATCAACAAACTAAACGCCTGCGTTGATAATGTTTTAACATACCATTTTGCCGATGACACAAACCAGTTAATTGTTGAAGATTCGCTTGAAAAAATGCAGTTAAAAGCTAATGAGGCCATATTTTATGTTAGTAATTGGCTTAGAGCAAACAAAATTTCACTAAACACTACCAAAACTAAAATAGTTGTCTTTAAAACCTAAAAAACTAAAAACCAAAAAAACAAGGAACAATGCACTTTCAACATTAATGGAAAAATAATTAATTTCGTAAAAAACTGTGAAGTACCTAGGAGTTTGGCTGGATGAGAGTCTTTCTTTTAAATATCATCAAACTTACTTACAGACTAAGCTAAGTCGATCAGTTGGAATGTTAGCCGAGATTAGACATTTCGTAAATTTTGAAACACTTATGAGTATTTAACATGCCATATTTGGATTGTATCTTGGTTATGCGTGTCAGATTTGGGGTAAAAAAAAAAGTCCCTTAAACCAACCAGTTTCACTTCAAAACAAAGCTCTTAAAATTATTCACTTTCAAAATGACCTATTTGACAATGTTTCCCTGCTGTACAAATTATCAAAAATTCTTAGACTGAACGAAAATATTACTTTTTAAAATTTTTTATTTGTATGGGAGTATCTTCATGATGAACTTCCGATTTCCTTCAAGAACTTTTTCTTTCACATATGTAACAAACATTCTCACTTCCTAAGATCCTTTTCATGCAACGATATCTTGTAGAACATACTAGGACAATAAAATTTAGCACCGAATCAATTAAACATCAGTGCACTAATGCTTGGAACAATTTCTTTTAAAACTGAAAACTCAATTTCTCGATATATTTTTCTCAGTAAACTAAAAAAACACTACTTGGATAGCTACTAGAATAATAACATCAATAAAAGCAATAAAAGCAATATATCAATGTTAATAGTCATTAAAAAAATACTCTCTCTTGCATACATTTTTTATTCTATGCCTTTTTTTTTCAAGAATCTTTACATTATATTGATTAATTGATTGATTTTTGTACTAAAACGTCAAAACTCATTCTACCGTAGCTTGTAATTTTTAAACGGCTTTTTATATTTCTGATTTTCTACTTGATGGCTAATGATTGCGAATACGCATGAAACTTTAAGTTCCATTAAAAGTTGTTTTTTCTATATTTAAATATAAAACACTCTGCTTTTGAAAAAATATATATTTCTTAAACATATATATATATATATATATATATATATATATATATATATATATATATATATATATATATATATATATATATATATATATATATATATATATATTTGCTTAAGCGTTTTGTAGTTTGTAGCTTTTTTATGTCACCTGTAACACACCATCTCTAAGTTTCCAGCTTCTACTTCTAACTTTTTCTCTTAAAACTCTTAACTTTGGAGTCTAATATATGATCATCTGCACCTTTAAACCACCTTAATCTTCCCTGATGCGAATCCACTCACTATCAAATCTACTCACTATTCCTAATCTCGATATAAGATCACCACTTCTTTTCTTGTTTTTAGAATTGCACCGCACATCATAGTGGATATCATCGGATGGACATCACCTTTACTGCATATGCATCACTGCTATGCATCATTTTATTCTGGACTCACACAGTGTATATCTTTTCTTTAATCTTTAATAATAAACTTCTTGCTGTTAGAAATGAAAATAATTCTATGGAACTCAGACAATCTTTTCTCGTTGTAATTATAAGTTGTAAGTTGTAGAAATGATTATGTATGTATATATATATATATACATATATATATATATATATATATATATATATATATAAATATATATATATATATATATATATATATATATATATATATATATATATATATATATATATATATATATATATATATATATATATATATATATATATATATATATATACCCAGGAAAAAAGTTCTATAAAATTTTCTAGAAACTTTTGAAACTATAGTCTATAGAAACTCTATAGAATTTCTATAGAATGTCTAATAATTTCTATAGAAATTGCTATAAACTTTTTTTTTTTATAAAAAAAAAGTAAAAAAAAATATTCAATAGGAATTTTTATTGAAGTTAACAGAAATTCTATTAAAATTTTATAGAATTCTGTAGAATTTCATATAGAGTAGGCCATATGTTTTAAAAGTTTATGTAAAATTCTATAGAACTATATATATATATATATATATATATATATATATATATATATATATATATATATATATATATATATATATATATATATATATATATATATATATATATATATATATATATATATATATGTATAATTTTAAAAGAATTCTATAAAATAGAGTGCTAAATGTTCTTTAAAGAACAGAGCAATAAATTAGTATATTATAGATTGTTGATAGATAGTAGTAATCGATATATATGTATATACATATACATATATATATCGAATGTATAAATATTTAAGAATGCTCAAGATATATATAGTTATATATACTGTTATTATATCCTTATAAACAATGAATTAACAGATTTAAAAACAAACATATTCGGAAAACATCAAGTTGAAATACTTTTTTCGTAATTCGTATAAGTTGTTGTTCCAATGGACTTAAAATAATATGGGGAGTTTATTTGTTTTGCCGATAGGGGTTACTTTATTTTAGGAAGAGTTTATTTCAAAATAAATTAACTTCCTGGTTAATTTTTTACGCGTCGGGAGTTAATTTATTTTATGACACCGACCGTGAAATAGTTAGGCAATAGTAGTTCAGTTTTTCGACGTTTTCTCAAAATCAATTAAGTTAGACTTTTTGCAAATGGGCTCCTAAAATACTACCCATACCTTTTAATGGAATACAAAAAATGCGTCACACTGATAAAAAATACGAAACTGCTTTTATTTAATTGAGTACATCTTTAAATGTTTAAATAAAAAAAGAAAATACGAGTTATATGGAAAAAAAATAACGGTCCCAGAGGGGGTTGCCAAACTAAAACCCATAACAACCCCAGACAAACTCATTTGGGACTTAACTATACTAGCTAACTGGAAACGCAGTGGATCTGTTTATTTCACCATATAAAACAAAAACATTTGGTGATAAAAATAAATTTAATTTGATAATAGACTTTTGTGTCACGGAGCCTTATTATTTCAAACAATAAAATTTCAACTCATTGCTCTTGCTGATACATAATAATAACTCACAAAATTATATTTTGCACCTGCATGTACAACTTTTGAATCTTTAAATAAGTTTTTAGAGGCACAAAATCACAAGCGTCAACAAAAACAATTTCATTAAAGTTCAAATTTCATTAAGTTTAAGATTTATTCATTATAGTTCAAATATCAAACTTATTTGTTTTGTGTGTGCAACAAGTAAAAAAGTAAAGAAACTAACAATTTAATATTTTTTAAATGTTCTAAACCAAATTCCCATCTAGTTTGTATTTTAAAAACATTTAGTTTAAGGAAAAATTTCAAGAGACATTTTTCATTAAAAAATAATATCATGTTTTGAAAAAAAAAGTCTAAAAGAAAAGCAGTTTTTCAATCTTCAGCTATATGAAAATGACAAATTCTGATGTGTTATTTTGCCCTGCAAAGTGGGGCAAAAAGAAACAAGGTATATGTATTTGTCTAACAACCAACTAGTATTAATATTGAAACTTTTATTTTACAGGGTCATAAAATGATGTTAGATGATTTTGAAACTATCCAGTTCTTTACCAGTTCTGTTTTTATAAGTTGTTAATTGAGCTTTATTAGATCATTTAGTGCTTTGTTTAATCATGCCGTCCATTACTCTAATGTTTTGTCAAATTTTTTCCAACAAACAATTTTTCTATGAAGTTTTGAAAATTCATAATTTTGAATGAGAAAGGTGAGAATGCAATAAATATTTAAAATCACACTTTTTAGAAGAATATATTTGTTTGGAAAAACAAACCCTATTTTTTATTACTGTTGTTAAAAGTTCCGAATTTCAATAAAATAAAAATTATATAATGGTATAATTTTATTTCGGTAAAATATCAAAAACTTGAGTTTAAATAATTTATCAATTAATAATAATTTTTTTAACTAAGAAACACTAATATAACTTATTCAATATCATCTGCGCCGTCACAGCAATGCTTGATTTGTTCAAAAAAAAAAAACTATAAATAAATTTCTTTATAAGTTTTAATAGTAGTTTGAAAAAAAAATATATATATATATATATATATATATATTAATAAACATACGTAAACGTATTCTTCTCTGGTAGAATTTTTTAATTTGCGTCATGATCAACGACAACGTGTTGATTGTTTTAGGATCTTTAACCACTTTCATTCAATTAATAGGATTTTTTTTACTTTTCAAAGTAAAAATCAAATTTAATAAAATCCAATATTTGATTCTTCTCAATATTTGTTTGGCAGAAATTCAACTTGCTACCTGTATGACTTTGAGACTTATATTTACAAACCTAAAGGTTATAACAGCAGACATATTTTTTTCAATTTATAACAATACTGGCGCGACATTTCTATATTACTGCAGCATCTTCATTTTAACAGTTAATCGTTTTTTGGAACTTTACCTAAATCTTCGATATAACTATGTTTGGATATATCATATGATAAAAGCAATAGTGATAGGATTGTTTCTAGTGTCGTTAATTATATCAGGGTGTCTTTTAATTTTTAGAATAGTTCGATCACCGGATGAAAATATTGAAGATTTTATGGGTCAATACCTTTATCCAGTTTTTGATGGATTTATAATTATTGTAATATGCGGCACTTATGCTTATATATATTATAAATACCGTAAATTAAATTCCGTAAAATCGCATTTTGATGACAAAACAGTAACTATACAACGGCAGAAACGGGTTTGTCGCGGTACTTTATTTTTAAGTTTATTTATAACAACTTTTTTGTTATTTACAGCAGTGCCAGATATAGTTTTGTGCTCTTTTTACAATACGCGTCAACCAACGGATTTACTTTGGAGTTTAATAAATATTTGTTACTATTTTGGATTTATTCTAGATGTAGTAATATATACATTTCTTTCGCCACCAATACGTAATGAGTTCAAAAGATTGTTAAGGTTCATAGTAAAATAAATAGGAGGAATAATTCTTATAGTTACAAACTATATGTATTAATGTCAAATCGTTTGTAAAAGTTCAAATACTTTCTATAAAGTTTTTTATACTTCAGTTTTCTAAATGTTTTTCTTTTAACTTTTAATTATTATTTGAAAAGTATTCTTTTGTCTTCCCTGGTTTTGTATTTCATATAACTGCACCCATTTCGTAAGTCGTATGTTTTTGTATTTTATTTGTTTGTATGTCATAGTCATATTTATGTTTTTTTTTCAGTTATTTCGTATTCATTTTTTTGTTTTTGTTTAATTAAAAATTGTATTACTTTGAAAACAACGACGAAAAAATTAATTTAATATATATATTTTTTAATCCTACTATAGTACACTTTAAAATAATACCCGTTATATTTTAAAAAAGCATAACTCTAGATTTCGAGTTTTATACCGGGTAATTACTGTTATGTTCCATTCATAATTCGTTTGAAAAAGCATAACAGCAAATACCGTTATGTGTTTTTCATACGAATTATACTTTGAGCATAACGTTATAAAACACGAAATCTGGCGCTATATTAGCTTTAAGCAAACGCTATGTTTGAAAACCTGATATAACGGGTAATTACCCGTTATGTTTACTAACTTTAGTAACTTTTAAAGTTAAAAAAGTAAACTTTATTAACTTAGTTGATTTATATTTTAAAATGGTTATATTTTGAGTGTTTAAAGCCACCACATATATTTAAACCTGAATATTTTTTACTTTATTGATGAAAATAAAAACAAAAACAATAAATCTATTTTTAGTTTGATGAAGAGGTGCTACACCAGGTTGACGAAAATAAAGACACAGAGCAGTAATTGTGTGTCTAAATGTTACTTTGTTAAGCTGTCTTTAAAAGTATTGATTGGTGGAGTGTTCACTGCATCATGGGAAAACGTATTTTATGGGACAACAACTATATTTGAGAAAAAAGTTATTCATTATTGATTAAATTGATGAAAAGATATTCTTTTTTTAAAAAACAACTTATCCCAGAGGGCACACGGACATCCATATTACGTCCAAGGACGTCCAAATAGGTGGACGTACTATGAACGTACTAAATGCAACGACTTTCGTCCGTCCATTTCAAACCTATAAAGTACGTCCAAGCACGTCTAAAACAGTCCGTTCGGAGGTCCACAATAGACGCTTTTGGACGTATTACGGACGTCAAAATTATGTCCGTTTATTCAGCGTTTTAATTTATTCAGCTCATTCTCATACAGACTTCAGTTCTAGTTACTATAAAAAATGAAGTCTTGATATAAGAAATTAAGACTTTTTTTTCCCACAAACCTAAACTACTCGTGTTTTTGGCATTCAACACGAGTGGCAACCCTCATTAGGATAATAATATTAAGGTTACTTCATAAATAATTAAATCCCAGTGTTGACATTAATAATTAAAAAAAATAAAAATAGTAATATTTTTGACAATATTAATATACATATACAATCTAGCAAAAACATTATTTTTTGGCTCAATTTAATGTGTCCCGAATGGCACCCTCGATGTTGCTTGATTCATAACCAATTTGTCACCAACAATAGTATCTAAAGAAATAACATTTATCACAAAATTGTCTGTCAATCATAGAACATGTTTTAGAAAATCAAAAAACAAAAAACAAATTCAAAAACAAAGTAAATAAACTTTGCTTTTTAATTTGATTTCCAGAAAGTCAACAAACTAAAGACATCTACAATAAAAGTTTATATTAAAATACTTGTTATTAGTTTTAGAAAGTCATACATAATAACCCACTGCAAATATATTTTCAAATAATGAATAGGCAAAAATGAGCAATGAAGGGGAGAACCTTAATGAATGGGACAGTCTTCGTAAAATGCATTTTTTGAGGTTGATAAATTTGTTTAAAAATCACTTTGAAAATAGTTTGATAACTGTTAACTCTCGTACTATGATAAACAAAAACAAAAAAATTGATTCCGCATATGGGTATTGGTAAAAAGAGAGTTTAATAAGACCATGGCATTTGTCCCATTCATTAAGAACTACTCATTGAATGGGACAAAAAATTATTGAATGGGACAAATCTAAAAAATTGATAAAAGAAGAGAGGTCCTAAGTAACTTTTAAGCCAGTCAAGCAGTAAGGGTAGTTTCTACCATTAGGGAACCCGAAAAAGCTATAAATATGGCCGAATATCTGCATATATTGACAAACCTAAAATAGTTTTATTAAAAAATATATGTATATTAAAATTAAATTAAAAACACGAATAATTGTTTTTAGTAAAACAAAAAGCGTTTTTTAAATGCTTGGATATAATTCCCAGTAATGACACATTTCCAATAGGGAAATGAGTCATTGCCTGCAGCATCCCTATGCTAAATTATAAATAAACAACTTAATACCATATAAAGTATCTAGTTTACTTTCAAAAAACGAAATAACAAAGCATCTTATTAGATATTTAAAAAATTCATTGTACTTATGTTTAACCAAAATATAAAAATCAACAATTATTGCTTGTTGCAAAGTACATGAAATAAAAACCATCAAAGAAAGTGTAGAAGATATCAACAGTCAACTTCACATAGTTCACATTCATAATAACGCTTCTTGCTGTTATTATTAAAATTACCACATATCCACCATTGACAAGTAAAACACTGAATCCAAGCAGGCCCAACGAAATTCTTCCAGTTACATTTGCATACTTTGCAAGTATTTTGTTGTTGTTGGTTTACGGGTGCATTTTTTACAGATGACACAATTAAAAAAATCTGCATCAAAGATTTCTGTTTCTTTCCCTCTTTTGAGGTCAATTTTTCTTTTTAGATTTTGTGTGGTAATTTTACCAGTTTCAAAAATGTTTGCAGTGGGTTTTCTAAATGTGGGATCTATCGTATGTCGATGTCGTATCAAAAAACTTTCCAACCATTGCTTTCCTGCCATTTTATTTTGGTGCCATGACTCTGGAATACTGTTAGAATTTAATGCAATTCCGTACTTGTAGGCTAATTGCCTAGTTTGTAATTTAGTTAAACCATAGCACATATAATTAACGAAAGGTCCTAAATTCTGCCTAACAACCATAGGTAATTTCTTACACATTAATTCAGATATTAGATGGTTCACTCGAAAACTTAAGTTAAAAGAAAAATTTTATGAAACCCAAAATAATGATATTAGCATTTTAAAGAAAAAATCTAATTATAATGTTAAAGCAAGGTTTCCAGAACTCAAAATAATTTATAAAATCGGACAAGTAGATCCCATTAAACATTTATCAGTTAATAATATTTCATCGCAAGAAAGAAAAGCTCTTAAAGAGCTCAAAGAAATGAAAGATATTGTAATTAAAAAAGCAGACAAAGATAGCACTTTAATTGTGATGGACTCTACATATTACAGCAATAAACTTGTCAATCAAGATCATTGTTAACCTTTTTCACCACGATTCACAACGATTCCCCATGACCTTGCATTAGAAGCTTTAAAGTTCTAGATTGAAAAACATAAAAACCTAATACCTGAACAAGTTACAACCAATTTCATTATAGAATCAGTATCTTTTATTTTAAAAGATAATAATTTCCTTTTCAATAACCAATTATTTCACCAAATAACAGTCACAGCCCTTGCCACAGACTTTGCACCAGAATATGCATGTCTTTCGATAGGCATATTAGAAGAAACTTTACTTTTTCCATAAATTCTACCTACGTATTTTTCAAATGACGAAGTTCAAAGTATTGAACAATTCTACTTTAGATATGTCGATGATGGTTTTAATATAGCGCCTAAACATCTAGGTAAAGAAAAACTCAAATTGTCACTCGCTGAATTAAACAAGTCAATCACCTTTACAATTGATTATGGCATTGAATTAATTAAAAAAGAAAATATTTATAATATGATTAATTTTTTAGACATTTTTGTTATTCTTCAAAATAACAAATATGTCAAAACGGATATATTTTATAAAGAAACTAACACTACTGGTTATATAAATTTTAATAGTCATCATCCTTATTACACCTAAAAAAACATTCCGTTTAATCTTGCAAAAAGAATAATTGTATTTACATCTGATTATACCACAGAAAAACTGCGTATAGCAGAGCTTAAATTATGGCTGAAAGAATGCAATTACCCGAAAAATGTTATTGAAAAAACATTTCATAATGCAAAACTGCAAGGACCAGGTCAACAAAAGAAAGGTAAATAAATCTTTCCTTTAGTCACTACATTCTACAGTTACATAAACTGCCAGCCTATATTAATTAAAAAATTTTAAAATTTTTTAAATGTAATCATAGTCAAAATTTGTCTATTTTACCTGCAAGAGGTTAAAAAATTTTGTAACATCTACTGGTACTATCTGGAAGATTAAAATTCACGTTACTTGTAACAGCATAAAACTTGTAACAGCAAAAATGTCATTTATTATTTAAAACATTTATTGTGGGCAGGGCCGGCGCGAGTAGGGGTCACGTGGGGGGGGGGTGTGTGCCATTACAACTTTTGACTATCAACTATCCTATCGACTTTACCGACTATCCTATCGACAGGGTCTACATTTGCCGACTAACTAGTCAAAAAGGGTCACAGTTGCCGAATAAGAGTCAAATTTGCCGACTAAAAGTCATTGATGGGGGGGGGGTGTAACACCCCCCTATCGCGCCGGCCTTAATCGTGGGTCAATCAACATATACTGGAAAAACAAATAATTTGAGAAATCCTACAAATAGTCATACATCTAATGGTCATCAAATTGTATCAGTTAAATTATATTATTAGTTTACTGGTACCGACTAAAAAATTGAAATGAGGTGACTAAAAATACTTCAGCTCTTCTCCATTGCTCTAAAAAATAGCTTTCAGCTCTTTCCAATTGCGCTAAAAAATGAAACAAAACTTTCTTAGCTAAGTTTCCTAGTTCTTAAATCTGTAAACAAAGTAAAAATCCAAGAACAAAGAAACATTTGTTAAAAATATTATATTTAACCAAATTAAATCAAACAAAGAACAATACCAATTTTTCTTGATTGAATATGTGAATAAGAAACACTTTAAAAATTTTTAAAAAGCCGAGAAACTACTTAAAAAAAACATATGCAGCGTTGAAGTTTGAATGTTGCCTGGGTTGTTTAATTAAGTTTCATCAATTGTAGATATTTTTAGATAATTCATAAAAATTTAAAATAATTTATTCTTTTATATTGCATAAATACATCATGATAAATCTGAAATGAAAAAACGTAACGAATAAGTAAATACATAGAAAATCATATGAATTAAAACTTAATGTACCTGATAAAGATAAGCTGTTGTGTTACAAGAGTAGTATTTGTTAAACAAGAGTTACAAGAGTAGTATTTGTTAAACATTGTTATTTCATGTTAGCTTTTAGAAAACAATTTATGTTGGTACATAATTTTCTAAAAAATCAAATTGAGATATAAACAAAATGTATATATAGCAGAACTATTTTTCTTGAATGGATTTTAGTGAGTGATTAAAAGCTGTGAGTTCCAATAATGAAACTACCTAATCATTTTCAACAATAGACATTAAAATGAAGGTAAGCTAAATGTAACAACATTATTAACATAAGTAAGAACACTACGCAAAATATTATTCAAAGATATTGTGTTTCCAGAATAATTAATAATGAAGGCTAGACATCATCTTGACCTAAAGCAGTATAACCGCTTGACTGGCAAGGTTGACAAACCTTGTTCTACACGTTTGCCAAGTCACACCACTTTGAAAACATGGAAACAACATAATATAAACTTAAATACTAACTATAAAACACTATATGTTTATTTAACTTTATATAACGTATATAAACACATCATAAAACATTTATATACACATTAGATACATTATATCCTATTTTAAAAACACTTTAATAAAACAATTATATAACATATATTACCACATACACATATTTATCAGAAACTTTTTAACTTTGAATATAATATAAACATATATGCAAACTATAAACATATATAACTTGAATTACGCAAACAAAGTTTAAAAATAACATGAGAAAATCTAAAAATATTCATATATACACTGCAAAAAATGAATTTTTATTTTAGGCAAAAAAAACTTGTTTTAAGCAATTTTTTACTCAAAACATGCGATTTTTTACTTTAAACAAGCAATTTTTTACTTGTCAGCCTGGTAAGCAATTTTTAACTTAGTAAGAATTTTTTTACTAAGCAATAACTTTTTTACTTGTCAGTACGGTAAGCAATTTTTTACTTAGCAAGAATTTTTTTACTTATTAGTACCGTAAGCAATTTTTTATTCAGCAAGAACTTTGTAATTAAAAAAAGAATGTAAATTTCCGATTTCAAAAAAACTTGTTCTTAATATCGTAAAAAATGATTTATTTTTTTTTTGCCGTCGAAAATTGTTTTCCTAATATCGTTTATAAATGTATACACGATATGAGGAATAACTTCCCCGACATAAGCGAAAAAATAATTCCTTAAGAAAACGATATATTTATATAAATATAGGATATTTGCCATAAAATCCCTGGAGTTTTCCAGGGTATTTTTCAAAAAAAGAAAAAGTTCGAGGATTTTAGGTGAAATTTTGGAAAACCAATTTTTTTTTAAAACACAACATTTTTTCATTGAAAAAAGATATTGAACAAAAGTGTTATAAGCACTTCAAACGTCACACTAAACGATAAAATTTAATGTCTCCTAGTTCAAATTTTTGAATATGAAATCAATGTTACTTAAAAAAAAACATTTTTTTAAATCTTTTATTTTAAAAACGCCAGGACTTTTCCATGATTTTTGAGTAAAAACGAAATTCCATGACATTCCAGGACTTTCAAGGACACTATTCAAACTCCAGGGCTTTCAAGGACTTTTCCAGGACTTTGGAACCCTGTATTAATTACTCTAATAACAAATAGATTGAATCCAAATTTTTTTTAATCATCAAAACAATCAAATTAGAAATATATTGATCAACACTAATTATAAAAGGGTTATATTATGTTTTGAGTATTTTTTTAGTGATAATTAAAAATTTAAATTTCTAAGATAAATGGCAAAACAGCATCAAGGTTGTCATTTTAAAAACAAATTTTATACTTTTCCCAGAAAAATTTGCCATTTTACTAATTGAATTAACAAAAAAAAAATTTTCTGACTTAATTGTTGAAATAATATAAATGTCATGACTTTTTCTAGATTGTCTTAGCTTGCTACGCACAATAAATATATAAAACTTAAAAACTTACCTCAAGGACAACGATGAGAGAAACCACTTTCTTGCTGCTCTTTGGTTTTGATGGAAAAATCAGATTTAAATTCTGAATAAGCGAGATGATTTTCGAATCTAAAAAGTAATCAATAAATCTTGCATTTACTTAAGCTGCAAACCGTATAAATAAACTGCGTGTAACTCGAACTAATTTTGAATCTCTGTTGAACCCTTACTTATGGATTATACTCCTCATAACTGGAACATTCAGTAACTCAAACTAATTTCTTGGTCCCTTGGAGTTAGAACCATTCAACTCCCATGTCAATTTAAGTCAACTAAAGTAACACAAGTCTATAGATAATGTGACAAAAATTTGGTTGTAATTATTGCACAATTTCATAAACTGGCGAGCAACGGGGTTTTTTAATTGGATTCTTAATGTTTGTTTTGTAATTTGTCACCAAATAAATTGTTTACAACCATATATAAACTTACATAGTTTTGGCGATATTGGAGGCTTTAGATTTTTCTGAGAAACTCCATAGCAAATCATAATATCGATTTCTTTTTCTAAAAGTTTTATTGAGTTACTCATAAAACTGTTAGACTCAGCACCTTTAGGTAGCTGCAATATTCTTCTTACTTCTTCTATTATCTGTAAAATAAAAAATGTAATACTAATAATTATATTATACAGCCCTCACAACTATTATCGGCATTCCGCAATGCCGACCTAAAAGCGTCTGAGGTCTACAATTTTATATATATATATATGTATATATATATATATATATATATATATATATATATATATATATATATATATATATATATATATATATATATATATATATATATATATATATATATATATATAAGTATAAAATATATATATATATATATATATATATATATATATATATATATATATATATATATATATATATATATATATATATATATATATATATATATATATATATGTATGTATGTATATATATATATTGATGATATAGGTAATTTTCTCGGTTGACAGTGCTCAATACAATAGTAAAGCAAATATATGTTCATATAAATTTACTTTAAAAAAGTAATAGTAAATTATTGTAAATTATTAGTAAATTAAAAAGTAAGTTATTGTTCTGTTTAACTATTTTTGATTGCCATTGCAGATCATAAATGTGAACAATTTTTGTGCTAATTTTATTTAAGAAATACATTATTATTATTATTCACTGTATAGTATTTTTGCATATAATTTTTTGTCGTTACGGTTATTTTATAACGTCTGATGATCGCATAAAGCGTGAAACTCTGAGTCATGTTTCATCCAAACTCAATTGTTATTATTTAATTTCTCTTCTAACATTTATATATATATATATATATATATATATATATATATATATATATATATATATATATATATATATATATATATATATATATAAACACACACACACACACACATATATATATATATAATCTTTAAAAGTCATTTTCTTGTTATACGATAATAACAAAATATGTAAAACTTAATAAAAAAATATATATATTAAAATAAAAACAAATATATATTTTTAAAAAGTTTATACGCAGCCGTTTTTATTGAATTTTACATATTTTATATATATATATATATATATATATATATATATATATATATATATATATATATATATATATATATATATATATATATATATATATATATATATATATATATATATATATATATATATTACAGGAATATAAAAATGGATATGATAATATTTCTGCATACACAAATAATAATAATAATGTATTTCTTAAATAAATTTAGCACATAAATTGTTCACATTTATGATGTGCAATGGCAATCAGAAATAGGTAAACAGAACAATAAAAAATATAAATAGATTTACAAGTAACTTTTATTCACTTACCTCTATATGATTTTCAAAGGAAGGAAAAGTTATTATTAATTTCTCAACACGACATTCTGGTGTTGTTGCAACCCAGTTTTTGCGATTTGCAAATTCCTTATTCAAATACATGTTAATAACTTCACCATTTGGATTTTTCTTCCACAGTCCTTCATTAAAGCATCATAATGTCTTCCCATAACGTCACTTGAATAATCTTCTTCAGATGCAGAACCTTATAAAGAAAATTTCAAAATATGTGCACTTTCTTCACTTTCAAATTTCAAAACATGTGCACTTGATAATTCCTTATTTAAAAACATGTTAACAATGTAACCATTCAGGTTATTTTCACAACGTTCCTTTATTAGAGCATCACTATATCTGTCCACAACTATTTCTTCAGAACCTTAAAAAGAAATTAAAAACGTGTACATTTTCCTTACCTTCTTACCGTATATATATCCAATCCACTTGGAAGCAATGCGGGAACTCATAAAGGGGATATGTTTTATTACTGGATTGGCAACCTGAATCAAAAGTTTCGTTCTAAAATTAGTGCTGTAAGACTACTTGCAATAGCCAAAGCAAAATTCGAAAAGAAATATGGGATTGAAGGCATTCTCAAACCAACAATCAGAGATTTAAAAATTCTTCATGATGGTAACCAAATAGAGATCGGTGGTAAGGAAACTACAATTTTTGGAAAGGTTATGATGTGCACGGGAGATACATAAGGTCAGCATTTATGGGGTGGTTTTAAAAAAGGTAATTATAAATTAATCTAAAAGTACAATTTTTATCATCGGGGCTGTCCATTAATTACGTCAACAAATTTTTGGCATTTTTTACCTCCCCCCTCCCCTTGTCAACAATTTGTCAAATTTCTAGAGACCCCCCTATAAAATTACGTCAACTTTTGATTACCCCCTTCCCCCTCAAATGATACAAACGCAGCCGAATTTTCTGTTTTTTGAGTAATAAAATTTAAAAAAACAAAAACTTTGTTGACGTCAACTTTACTTGACCTCCCCCCTCCCCCGTGTCAACAGCTGTCAAAAAAGTTGTGAACCCCCTCCCCATATTTTGTTGACGTAATTAATGGACAGCTCCATCCTGGAAATTTTAATCTAACCTCGTTTTTAATATCAATTTAATAAAATGTAACTGTAGGTGAAGGAAATTACCCCCTTTCTAAAACAGGGTAAAGTTCTCGTAGATAGATTCAGAGATATATTTCTGAATCTATCTACTTTATAACGACTTTATACAGTCGGGAAGAACTAGACATATTTGATTGACTGAAAGATATGAAAAAAAAAAATTTATAAAAAAAAAAATATGTTTTCATATCGCTATCAGTAAAGATTTAAGTCTTTACTGATAGCGAGACGAAAACATATTTTTTACATATTTAATATAAATATATTTAACGCTAATTACTTTTAGTGCAATTGCAAAAAAAGTAATTAGCGTTAAATTCCTCATGTCTAAGTCTATTCCTGGCATCCGTGTTTTTAGAATTTTTTTTTTTTTACATTGTTATAATTTATACAGTATGATTAAAAAAGGTATATACAAATAACTTACTTTACTAACTGTTGTTTACCTAAGGTGTTGGTGTTGCATTTAAAAAATGCAGAAGCTGTCTTTGTTGTTTTGATAAAATGCAGAATTTTTTTATGGAAGAAGATTTTACCTTTCGAACAAAAAATAGTTATAACTGTAAGTGTGACGAAATTGATCAAGCCCTTCAAGATGGTGTAAAAAATAATTTGAGAACCACTTATGGCATAAATAAAAGAAGTGCATTTTGCGAGCTACCAAATTTTGATGTTACAAAACAGTTGCCTTAAGATATAATGCATACTTTGCTAGAGGGAAGTATACAGTACGAGATCCGATTAATTTTACTTTATTTTATTAAAAACAAAAACCTTTCTTTAAAAAAATAAATAAATGGAGTAATAGAAAGTCATCCATATGGTCCTGGTGATAAACAGGTAATAAATAATCCTTTAAGAGATTCGGTAAGACATTATCTTATTCATATCCCTAGTATGAGCAAGCAACTTGGACCAATGGCACGATCATCGAGTTTTAGTTTTGAGACATCCCAAACAACTTTAAAAATTTGACACTATTTTTAGCTAAACGTCATCAACTTTTTGAATGTAGTAGTTTTGCTGATTCAAAAGAAAATCCCAGTTTTCACCCACTTTTCTCAACCGAAAAGAACTATGGCGAGCTAAAAACGATAACCAATGAAACCGTAAAAAAATTAAGAACCCAGTTTAATATTTTTAGCTTGTTACCCGGAGTTACTTTAACTAATATTTATGAAGTCAGTTGGGTCCAAATACATGGTACGAAGTACAACAAACAATCTGTTATTATTATAAATGGAAAAAGTGATCCGGTAGCGTCTGTATTTGGAGCAATCAAAATATTTGGGTCATAAGTGATTATGTCTACTTTGAGATCGCTATTATGGAGACAACACATTTTGAGTACAAATTTCAAGCGTATCATGTAAAGATACGCTGGAAATTTTTTTTTGGATTTAGAGTCCACTGAAGTTAGATTTTGTTCACATGATAGTCTAGTAGACTATAATGTTTTTCACGTGAAAAAAGCACCTGATGGTAATGAATATGTACCTGTCAAATTCCATATAGATGATTTATTAGAGGAGCATATAGAATGTAGGAACCCGCTTCACAAATAAATATTTTATATAACTATTTTAATAAGAAAGAATAATTCATAAATAAAAAGGTTTTTTTTAATATGTATTTAATTATTTTTTTAAAGTATACTTTATTTTATATTATAATATAATATAAAAGTAGCAAAAGAGTAAAGTAAGAACATAAATGTTCTTGTTTCAAGAAAAAATTTACTTGAAAGTTTGAGAGAATATAAAATCTCAATATATATATATATATATATATATATATATATATATATATATATATATATATATATATATATATATATATATTGATATAAAAATCTATAGATATTTAGATTAATATTGTATTGTATATTAATATTATATTATATTATATAATATATATCATATATTACAAACAAGATATCAAAGTTTTTCTTGAATCAAGAATTTTTATTTTTCAACTAAGTAAAAAATTGATTAAATTCTTATTTTAAGTAACAATTTACTTAAAACAAGTAAACAATTATCTAGGTAAGGATCGGACTTTTTACTTATACGTAAAATTTTGCTTAAATTCTTATTTTAAGTAAACTTTTACTTAAAACAAGAATTTTTATATTCTCACTAAGTAAAAACTTGCTTAAATTCTTATTTTAAGTAATTATTTACTTAAAACAAGTAAAAAATGTTCTAGGTAAGAATCGACTTTTTGCAGTGTATATTCATATATAAAGACACTCATCTCGTAATGAAATATCAAAATATAACCATATTTAATTTAAAAAAAATACTTACTGAATAAATATTAAATTTTTATATTGAATTATATAAAATAATGTATATTGAATTATAATAATAAAGGAATTCTTAAAGCTTTTTTTTTTTATAAACTTAACAGTGATGTTAATCAATTTTATGATAAAGTGTAAGTTTAGTGCAAAAAAGTGCATTAAAAATAGTTAGGCTTTAGGGTTCTAAAAAATAAAATACAAGCTCAATAAAAATGACTAGATCCCGTTCGACTTTAGTAAAAACCCTCTTCCACAAAACGAGGTCATTTCTAACTGCTTGAATACCCAGTTGAATGATCCTAAATTAAAAAAGGAATTTGAGTATTGTGAAGTTTTTTAAAATTTGCAGATAATATATGTAATGTTTTTAGAATCTGCAGATATTAAATGATATATTTTTAATATCTGCAGATTTTTCATAAAATAATATTGCGTCCCAAAACTCACCCGATTTTCATCTTTTTCTTCAGAGACCGATGAAAAATTTGAATGGGAAGATGGTTTTCTTGAACTCAAAGATTTATTAAAGCTGTTGGTAGCATAGTCCATCTAAAAAAGATTTGTTTTTACAATTTTGTAATGAAATTATAAATATAGGATTGTGAATAAAAAAAATAAATCTATTAACCTATAACTTAAGTTATTGGTTAACAGCTTTATTAGTTAAAGCCATCTTCCCCTTCAAATTTTTCAATTGACAATTTGGTCGGGCCTAGATTTATTAGATGCCTTTTTTTTGAACTTTATCAAAACCAGACTTTTCCAGTGTATGTTTGTTTTTGTATGCTTTTACAACTTTTTCTACTGTATTTTTTTTTATTCTGCTTTGGAACCCTGAATCATAATTTTGATAACTGAACAAGACGTTTTTACTCTAAGATATGTGTTACTTATTTTTAAATAAAATAAAAAAGTTTTTCATTTGTTATGAAGTCAAAATGAATTTTTATAAATAATTTTATTCTCAAAGGAATTAAAGAATCAAATAATTAACTGCAACTTCACAATATCAAATTAATTGGAATGAATGTATTGAGAAAGAATATTCGAAAATTGTTGGATTTTCGAATATTCTTTTCCAAAACTGTTTTATGTAACATAACATTAAAAATGTATTAAAACAAGCCTTTTCTTAAGATAAGTGTTATGTAATTCGAATAATAACTGCATTTAAATTGGAGCCATTGCAATCAGTCCTTCCACGTAGAAAAATAGAAATTGTGAAATTTGCATTTAACCTGAATTTCAATTTCATAAAATATTATAAAATTATAAAAATATACAAAAAAAATAAATCTTCTATTTTGTCTTAAATTTTTTGCTTAAAATTATGCAAATAGTTTTTGTTGTTGTTGCTGTTGTTGTTGTTGTTTGATAATTTGCCTGTTTGAAAGTTTATCGTTTGATAAATTTACAATAAATGCATACTACATAAAAAGAAGATATTAACTGTCTTATCACCGAGCCCCGCTTTTATATTGTCTGTGTTTATAAAAAAGCAAATATATACATAATCCGTTTTAAAATACGTATAAAATTTGCAAAATGCCAAAAATGTCTTTAGTATATTTCAACTGATCAGTTCCTTCTTAAACACGTCGCGACAGCTTTTCTTCCGTAAAACTAGCGAAGGCCAACTTTTTTACGGTTAAAATCATTTTCTTTCTTTGCTTTAGTTAACAAACTTCAGAAACAAAGAGCTTTGTTAAGACGAAGCTTTTTGATTAATTTTTGGGAGCAAATTTTGTTGGAATTATTTTTAATTTTAGAAATAAAATAGTAACAATAAAAATTTAAAGAGATTACTGTTTTTAATTAAAAATGAGTATTTCACTTTTATAACTATATGTTTATTTTAGATGTTTAACACATGTAATACAATTTTTTTATAAAAAAAAAACAAACAAATAGACCTAAAAAAATTATTTTGACTTTTTTGACACAAACTATTTTATTTTGAAGTTGAAAGCTTTGCTTGTTTTATTAAACAAGCAAAATTGAAATTTAATATTACAGTTAATAAAAATTCACGTGTCGCATCAATTATAAGAAAGTAATAATTAACAAAGTAAATAAAATGTCAGAAGGTTCTCTTAGTCTTAACCCTGTTCAAAAACTAATCAAAGCTTCATATTTTTAAAAAATATCAAAGGTGTTCTTTTTCTTTAAATTTATAATAAAGTTGTATAAAATGTAATTCTGGAAGTTTGGAAGCAATAAAACTTGAAATATATAAAAGCTCTTTTTTGCATTAATTTGGCAACTGATCCTCACAATTTTCACATATTGACATATCAAATTCCTCATCAAGTTCACACTTATCACAGTGGTGGTGAGCAGGAGGGAACATTGTGATACCTGCTTGCCGTCTGGCAACTTTCTAGTTTAATCAATTTTTGAAAAGCATTTTGCACAGTTATCAGATAAACGCCACCTGACCCTTGCTAATATTTCCCAAATTGTTTTTCAAGTGCATCTTCAGCTGGCTAATCTTTTAGAAGTTTTTTGCAAAGCACTTGGAGTACCCATGGTAAACTTTTTCTCTCCTAATTTTGAATTTATTCATTTCAAATTTTCAGCAAAACAAGAAACATAGTTCTCTAAGAAATTTATTTGCCAATCATTGGCTGAAGTAATAGGCTTTCTTCGAGTAACATTTAATCTAACATCGAGACCTTTTGCTTTACTGTTGACAATAAACCATCACTTGAAAAATGTTTCAATGAAAAGTGCTGTATCGTCAGCTTCAGAAAATTTAACACGTAATGCTGCAACTATTTCATCGTAAAAAACTTATAGAACTAGTCTAACATTATATTGGTCAATTGGTTTTGGTGACACAGCTTTTTGTGTACTGTGCTGATGTAGCCCAGGTTTTATGTACACATAATCAGCCAAGATAAAGAAGTGTTTTCAAAATTTCTAAAGATCTTCAAATATCATCTTTAAATATTTATTATCTTCAAATTTATGTACTTTTTTTGTCATTTGTTGTAACTTTCGTACACTTGGCAAAACAAGCTTTTCTACGAAATCAATGTATACTGAACGAGATTTAGAATAAAGATGCAGTGCCTTTAAAATGTCTTCAAAAGAAAATGGGGTAATGTTTGTTTTATTTAATAAGGCTACTTGATGCCTAATATAACTTGCTTGCTTAGAACCTGTTTTATTATTAAAGACATAACTGACTACATTAGAGAGCCTATATACTGAGAGAGCGGACATACGTGTGATCGTTTTTGATTGGTTGTTCGATTTTTTGATTTTAGACGCCATCTTTTTGCCAAAAATACTAAGTCTACTACTAAATTTGTATTAAATATTTGTAAAAGTATGCCTGGTTGTGCTGCGGTAGGCTGCCATAACAGGCCTGAGAAAGGATTTATTATGAAATGCTTCCCAAGAAATGAAAAACAACGGGCGATTTGGACTTCTAAAGTTAAACCACTTAACTGGGTACCTACAAACACAAGCTTTTTATGAGAAGTAAGCATAAGAAAATACAGTTTTATGTAAATAATCCTAGAAATGAGTTATTTTAGAATCCATACAAATACATTATATTCTTTCAATTTTTTTATTAAGGTACACTTTGATGCTGATCAATGGGGAAAAAACATAAGATGGATCAAGAAAACTCAAACATAATTCAATTCCTACTGTCTTTAAACATGTTAGAGCAAAACATAAGCGAAAAAATCCACTCGAGCGTTTTCCAATACCAAAAAAAAAGAAAATAAGTTGTATAGAAATAGAAGAAGTTGTGGAAAATATTTTAATTGAAGTAAATAACAATGAACTATCTGAAGTTTGCACAACTGAGGTTGATAAAAGTTTACTTATACAAGATTTAAATGCGAAATTGGAGAGATTAGAAAAAATAGTCATTAATCAAAAAAAAAAATTAACATTTTAAAATCGAAAGCAAGAATAAATACTATTCAAAAATATAATCATATAAAGAGAGATAAATTTAGAGTTTTGAAAACAATATTTAAAGAAGATCAAATTTTATCCTTAAGTAGAAAAAATATGAAATTCATTAAATGGTCAAATGATACTATAAATGAAGCGTTAGAACTCAAATTTACATGTGGTCAAAGTGGTTATGAAACTTTACTTCGTTTAAACTTACCATACCCATCATTACGTACCCTACGACGAAGATTAGAAAATCTAAAATTTCAAAGTGGCATTCTAACTGAAGTTTTTGAGTTTATGAAAACTAAGGTGAATGTCATGAAAATCCATGAAAAAGAATGTGTTTTAATTCTTGATGAAATGTCAGTAACTGAAAGTGTTGACTATGACACATCTACAAGCTCTTACTATGGAGTTGTTACATTACCTGAACATTATGGCCAAGCTAACCATGCTTTAGTTTTTATGCTTGGAGGAATATCTACAAGATGGAAACAAACTGTTGCATATTATTATACTAGAAGTTCTGTTTTAAAAAACATTGTCCTATCTATAATAAAGTATACTGAAGAAATAGGATTAAAAGTTAATAGTGTTACTTCTGATATGGGTGCCATTAACCAGGCAATGTGGAAATGTTTTAATATTTTTTAGCTGTACTAAAAGTGGTAGTATTTCTAGTTCAATTTAACACCCATGTGACCCTACTCGTACAATTGATTTTTTAGCAGACGTACCACATTTATTAAAGAATATAAGAACATCTCTTTTATGTAACAAACATTTTATAATAACAGCTAAGATTCAAGAAAAATATAAAGTTCAATCGCCAATTATAGATTCAAAACACCTTAACAAGCTTGTAGACTTTCAAGAAGGTATGGATTTGAAGTTTGCTTACAAGCTTACATCTGAACATCTTGATGAAAAACATTTCAACAAAATGAAAGTATCAAGAGCAACATCTATAATGGTTTATAGGAATTGTTGATAAATGGTTTCCATTAATGACTTCACGAAACCCAGGTATGGCTCTTAGCATGAAAAATGACAAAGTTTACAATGAAACAATAACTTTTTTAAATGAAGTCATAGAGATATTCAATGGTTTAAAAATATTAGGCCAAACTGAAAAAATAAGTTGGAAACCTATTCAATCTGGTGTTATATTATCAACAACATCAGTTATTAACTTGCAAAATAAGTTTCTTCTAGAAAAAAAGTTTGATTTTCTAATGACATCACGATTTACGCAGGATTGCCTGGAGAATCTTTTTTCCCTGGTACGTGCAAAACAAGTAATTCCTACTGCTCTTCAATTTAAAAATAACTTGAAACTTATTTGCGTTGCCCAATTCTTGAAAAAATCATCAAAAGGCAGTTATGATATAGATGACCGTCAATTCTTATCTGGTTTTCTTGATATAGTTAATAGTAATGTGCATAAACCACAGCAAAGAGAGTGCATTTTTTTACCTAAAGATTGGGATAAAACCTCTAAATTAATCTTAAGTAATGCTGATCAAAATTGTTTGTTTCATATTGCAGGTTATATAATTTCTAGAGTTAAAAAGATTTAAAAAGTTTGCACAATTTGTTTTGAATCTCTAAATTTTAAAAATAGAGTTAATACTGATTACACAAAGTTTGTTACAGACAAAGAGCACAAAGTGGGTAGTTTATTTTTTGCTAATGAAACAACATTTGCATTCTTTTTACAAATGGAGTTAATATTTAGATCATTTGAGCCATACCTTAATTCCCAAAAGAATTGTAATACTATGCTTTTAGAGAAAGTTAATTCTGATGAACAAATTAAAAGTCTAACTTTGTATCCTAGTTGTCATCAAATTAAATTGAAGCTAAAAAACAGGTTTATAACATTCAGACTTAAAATATTTAACCTTAAAAAAAAGCGTTTATTATGTAAAAAAGAAAAAAACTAAAAAAAGTTCTTGTGAACTTGGCAGCAAGAGTATGACAATGCATGCATTTGCACTAAAGGTTTAGGTTCAACTAATTTATAAAATAAACTGTAAAGCTTTTTTCAAATTACTTATTGATTACAACTACTTTTTTGCTGTGTTTTTTTTTAAAGGTATTTCCTAAATAAATAAATAATTTTGTCGAAAAATAATTTTGAAAAAATAAAACATAAAAAGGTTTAATTTTTAAAAATATATTTCTGTTTAAAATATTATTGTGCTCATTTTCTTTCAATTGTTTTTACTTGAATTCGTGAATGTCATACGCTAGTTTGGCAAAAACATGGCCGCCGTTCTTCCGTATTTTCCGTATGTCCGCTCTCTGAGTATATAGGCTCTCTAGACTACATTATCCAGTTGAGAATTATATTTAAGGAGAATTATATATAAGGCAGGGGAAAAATGAGGCATTTTTTTAAATTTTTTGAAAATTTCAAAAATTATATTTTTGAAAACATTAGAGTATCTTTTTTCATGGAAACTTGGTGTAATATAAAAAGTCTTATGCATTCAAGCAACATATGCCCATCCAGATAAAACAGTTGAAATTCTATGGCCATAGCAACCACTTTAGCAACGACTATTTTTGATGTATCTCAGGATTGAAACCTGATCTAGAGATCTAGTTTTCACCTTAAGGCTTCTTTTTGTTTTTTTAAACATTTTTTCTTTATTCAGTTTATAAGCTATTCACTAAAGCCCCTAAAATCGTTTTAAATTCAGAGCTTCTAAATAAAGGTTGTGTTATTGATTCTTATTTTCTATTATTCTTATTATGGACACTGTGCCCAAAAAGAGTACACATTTGGAGTGATGTTTTTAAAACTACAGTTGCATCTGCTGTTAATGCACACAATGATGGTGCCCAAGGATTACTCCCAGTTTTTAAAAAACTAGACATATAAAAGGACATTTTATTATAAAAGGTTTAAGATAATTTAATATACAGCGAGTCAAGCAATCTGCAAAAAAGTCAACCAGCTCAGTAAAACAAAGAAGAAGAAAACTTCTTGTAATCAGAAAAAAAATTTTATGATAAAAATAAACTTGAGGAAGGAGAGATATATGCAAGTGGAGCATTTTAGTTTGTTTTTTTGAGTTTTAATATTTTCATTTATTTGGTTTTTTGATTAGGTTTTTCTCGACTTAAATTTTATACGATGCTTGTGGTCTCTCAACAAGGATAACTTTTGATTGGATAAAGCTAATGAGCTAAAAATTTTATGGTGTTACCTAGTTCTATTAAGAGTGCTCTGAGAGAAGCACTTTTTAAAATTTTATAAAAACAAGGCTAACAATATGACTTTGACATAAAAGTATTTTTCTTTTTTATGAAATTTATAGTTTGACAGTGAACCTGGCGCATTTGAAAAATATTTATTTTTTTCCGGCTCGCTCAAAACATCGTATTACTAATAAAGATTGCAAATTTCAAGAGATTCTGATTATTTTTTACTAAGTTATCCTTGTTGGAAAAAACAAAATTCTGTTTATGACGTTACAAGTAATGACGTCACCATTAAATTTTTATGCAATTAGTGTTAATTGTTTTTTTTTTAATAGTATATACCATTAAAATGAAATATTTTTAATTATTTTAATTTTTTGAAAAAAAAGTGTTTTTTCCCTGCTACCCTTATTTTAGACAGTTTAATTTGTAAAATCCAGTATAATAAATATCTCCAGAATCTTCTAAAGTTATATATATATTGAAAACTTAGGTACTGGTTCACAATGTTCATATGATATTAAAGATATTTTTTTTTCTTTTTCAACAATATAAAATTTTTCTTCACTGTTATTTATTATTGTTTTCAATTTTTTTAAAACTGATTTAAACGTTCATTCATTTAAAGTTTTCAAACTCATCAGGTAATCTATTTTGTTCAGAGCACATTAACCCGTTGTCATCTCGTTTTCTAGACAATTTTGAAATACAAGACACTGGTATACCTTTAAAGATTGATGGAGGAACAAAACTACCAACTTTGACTATTTTTAACTCTGTTTCTTTAGGCCAGTGCTGAGCACAAACTCCCTTATAATCTGTAAACACAAAGTTTGTATTTGGAAGTTTTTTAATCCATAACTCACGATCTTCAGATTTATACGGAAATTTATACATTGTGACATAAGCATCATTTTTAATACAACCTTTACTAGGCATTTTACGAGTTTAAATTAAACAACTAAAACCCTCATTGAAATTATACTTCCCCGTAAAAAAGTCGGCCTTCACTAATTTTACGGAAAATGAGCTGTCGCGGCCTCTTTAAGATGAACTTGCTACTGATTTAAAATAAAATTAATGTAAACATATTTATTAATGCAAACACACTTTCTACATTAATCTTTAATAAGATATAATCATTTAGTGATAATAACAACGTTTGTCTACTCTGAATTAAATTTGTTATAACAAACATTTGGAGTCTGTTGTATTAAATTCTAATTGTAATAAGAGTCTTTTAGATTCTGTTTTAAATTTCTCTAAGGAGTAGTGCTCTTTATGATAATTAAAAATTTTAAGAAAATCTTTTAATGAGGGTCGCATGTGCCCCTTTTGTCCGTGAGCCTAGTTAAAGTGTACCCAATACTAAACCCCATCACCACCACCATCTTATGGGCTTGGTGTTTTATGGTTAAAACAAATAATTTATTAATTATTGCTTACTGTTTGATTCTTTTTAATCGTGGAACTAAATGCGAATATTATCACAACTATTTTGCGTATTGCTCAATATAACGTAAGAATAACCTCTTCTTACTAATACACTTTTTTCAATTATTTATTTTTATTTAACAAAAGTAGTATTAGAATCACAATAAAAAATAAAAAGTGTTAAAATGGATGCATGCATTAAAGAAGCAAAACTTATGACGCGACCATGGTGACAGATGGAAATGAGTCTCAAAATAGCACAATTTTTAAATAGTTTTAAAGCAAACTATTGTATTGTTTTAAAACTATAGTTTTTGGTTGAAAAAAAATGTTTTCAAATCATTATCTGTTTTTTAAATTAATTCATCAAAAATAAAAATGTGAAATAATCTTGCACTTTCAATTTCTTATTACCCTTAAACTAATCTTGTTAAAAAAAATTTTGTATATGATATATATTACCTATACTTTTTGAGGGAAAACAAAAAATGCGTCACTCATTTGATAAAAAGAACTCCATGAACTACTTTATTGTAATTGAGTTCTCATTCAAAGTATTATTAATATTGCAAGAAACGATCATTAAATAATAAAGAAAATAGCAGATAAAACCCAGATGGTTCCAGCTTTTTCCTAATATGGTCTCAGCTAGAATTTAAGTTTACTTAACTGGAAACTCAATGGACCTTTTTATTTCAACCTATGATACAAAAAATTTGGTGATGTAAGCTAAAATTAATAATTAACTTAAAATTAATAATAGACTTTTGATTTATAGTGTCTTATTATAAAAGCAATATTCTTTCAACTCATTTCTCTAATTAATATATAATAATGACCTAGAAGCTTACATCTTGCAAGTATAACTTTAAATTTTTTTCAAGCCTGTGGGGGATGGGGAAAGGTATAATCAGAAATGTTAGCAAAACAACACATATATTTCATATTTATTATAGTTTATTTCATATTTATTATAGTTTAAAGTTCAAGTATATTTATTTAAAGATTTTTAAAAGTGCTGTAAGTAAAAAAGTAAAAAGAAATTCTAATATATTAATTCTCCGTATGATCGTTAAATAGTTTCCACCAACAAACTCATATAAATATTGCAACTCATTTTTTAGGGTAATAATAAGGTGTAACAAGATTTCAAAATATTCCAGTTCTTACCCAGTTATTTCAAGTTCTGTTTTTATAAGTTGCTAATTGAGCTGTATTAGATCAATTATTTCTTAGTCTATCGCTTCCATTATTCTGATATTTTTCAGAAAAATTAATTTTAAATTTATTTTTGAAAAAAAATTTAATTTTTTTTAAAAAAAGAAACTTATTTTATGTTTTAAAAGTTCTTTATTTTTTATAAGAGAGGTGGTAATGCAATAGATGTTCAATATCACACTTTTTAGAAGAGTGCATCCCCGCTTGGGAAAAAAAACCCTATTTATTGCTGTTATTGAACTTAAATGATTTCAATAAAACAAAAATTGTATAATCGCATAATTTTATTTCGATAAAATAACAAAAACATCAAATTTAAACAATTATTCAATTGTGAATAACTTTTTAAACAAAGAAGCACTAATATAATAAATCAAAAATCATCTGCGTCATCACAGCAACACTTGATTTGTTCAAAAAATTTTTTTATAAATTTCACTATCAATTTTAATGACAGCTTAAAAAATAAATATATATACGTTTTCTTTTCTGTTACATTTTTTTAATTTGCATCATGATCAACGAGAACGTGCTTATCATTTTAGGCTCTGCAACAATTTTCATTCAGTTGATAGGAATTTATTTACTTGTCACAGTAAAAATCAAATTTAATAAAATCCAATATTTGATTCTTCTCAATATTTGTTTCGCAGAAACTCAACTTGCTGTCTGTATGACTTTAAGAATTATATTTCAAAAGCTAAAAGTTATAACAGCAGACATATTTTTTTCAATTTACAACAATACTGGTGCGTCATTCTTATATTACTGCAGCATCTTTATTCTAACATTTAATCGTTTTTCGGAACTTTACCTTAATCTTCGATATAATTATGTTTGGAAATACCGTAGGGTAAAAGCAACAATGATAGGAATGTTTCTAGCATCAGTTATTTTATCAGGGTGTCTTTTAATTTTTAGAATAGTTCGAGATGAAAATGTTGAAGATTTTATATCTCAATACGTGTTTCCAGTTTTTGATGGATTTTTAATTATTGTGATTTTTGGCACATATGCTTATATATATCATAAACACCGTAAATTAAACTCCATAAAATTACCTTTTGATGACAAAACAATAGCTATAAAACGACGGAAACGGATTTGTCGCGGTATATTGTTTTTAAGTTTATTTATAGCAACTTTTTTATTATTTATTGCAGTGCCAGATATAGTTTTGTGCTATTTTTACAATACGCGTCAACCAATAAGGTTACTTTCAAAATTAACAATCATTTCTTACTTCTTTGGACTTTTGGCAGATGTAGTAATATATACATTCCTTTCACCACCGATACGTAATGAGTTTAAAAGATTACAAGGCATATACTAAAATAAAAAAGTTGGAACAATTGCTTAAAAACATAAAATTACTAACTATATGTATTGACGTCAAACTATTTATAAAAATTTATATACTTTCTAGAAAGATTTTTATACCTAATAGTTATTGTTTTAACTTTCAACTATTAACTATTATTTGAGTTTTGTTTTTTCGCGTTCCCTATTATTTTATTTTAATGAAAAAAATATAATTTAGTAGTTAAGTTATATAGAGCTTGCTCGATAACCCATCAATAAACCCATCAATAGCTAGCCAGGTTAGCACGTGCTCGGTTACACAGAAGATGATGCGCATCTCTCCAGGTTCTCGCGGTTTGATAACGAATCTCACGGTCTCACAATTAATCTAAAATTCTCTAGATAAACTTTTAAAATTTTGAAAATAATTTTTTTCAAATTTACTCTCTCAAAAAAAAAAAAAATCCCGAAAAAGGTTGTTGTTAAATCAAGAACTAATGAAAATTAAGTGCACAAGAGAGATCATAAAACCGGCACCAACATATAGCTTTAAACATGGGTTTGTTTATATTACAAATCAAATCCGAATTGAAAACTTTGTTTAGCATTGTAAAAAATAGTTAATAAAATAAGGAAACTACTGTTGTAAGGAAACTACTGAACAGCTGTTGAAAACCTTTAAGAAAGCAACATAATTTTGCAATTTTAAACTTTATAAATAAAAATTAGTTATTTATTTATCAAATTCAACTTATCATACTATTTTTTTTTATTTTTTTTTGAAAAAAAGTATTTTTTAAAAAAAGTTTTACGCTTATCCAGGTTTTTGTGTAAATCTAAAGCGTTTTAACGAATCTCAATGTTTAAAATAAAAAAGAGTAGAAAGTCTAAAACACACGCATATACACACACAATTATAGCTAGAAAAAATATGTGTGTGGCTTACTGTTTGTACACAATGGCTTACTGTTTATACACAAGATAAATTAATTTTTTATCATAATAATATTATATATAATACACGTAAGACAAAAAAAACCTTTAAGTTAAAGATGGGTTACTTTGAACATAATCCTATTATGCGAAATATTAAGCGAAAAAATGTAAGCATAACTACAGTTGGCTAACAAACTTCTCTTGATTTTATATGCTTAATGATTTTATAAATAAAAATTATGTAACTAAGACAACAAGCTACTACACTAGCTGAGGCAGCGCATAAAGTACTCTGACTAAGTTTTTTGAGAAAAATATCCGAAATAATTAATTCATTTTTAAAGAACAATAACAACTAATAAACAAAAATAAAACTTTAAATAATCAAAATATATTGAACAGTTTTATATAAACTCTAGTTAATTACAACTTGATAATTACATCTTGAAGAGAAATAGATTTGTATTCAAAGTTACCCCTATTGTATTCAAAGTTACCCCTATTCAGAGTATAGGTTTTAAGTTTTTAGTAAAGGTTTATGAATTACGGTATATGAATTGCGAATAGGATGAATGAATATATAAATTACGGTTAGGATAAATTAGAATAAATAAATTCGGAAGACGCTAAAAATGTAAAGTCTTAATGATATCTTTAGAGTTAAAATGTTAAAATTATTTTTTTAATCTTAATTGTTTATTTTCAAAAATGGGAATGAATACTCTAATCAATAAAGATTTTGAAAATTTAAACTTTGCCCAGTGGGCACACGACGTTATTTCGACGTTGATTTACAGTTGATTTTTAGTCGCGACGTCGTATAACCAAAAATCAACGTTGTATCAACGTTGAAAAATTTGTTTAAAACTATCAAATAAAATCGACGTTGATTCCACGTTAATTCAACGTCTATATTACGAGTTCCATCGTTCGTAATTGCAATACGATAACTAAAATACGCATGCGTGACTTAAAATTTTTTTATCAACATAACAAATAACAAGTAAAGACATAACAAGTTACTTATTAGCCCAATAAAAACAAGTAAAGTCACACATACTAATAAATTAGGTCATCTGTTGCCTTTTTATAAGGTTTTGAATTTGACAATTTAACAATAATACATGGCTTAACTTGTGATGCAGTTAGTTAGGTAAATATTAAATGGATATTTCTTTATGACCGTATTATTTCATGAGTGTGAATTACAAGTAGAGACTACTTGATATATTATATAAATATAAAATATATATTATATATGTTTTTCTTATTTATATTATATATATATATATATATATATATATATATATATATATATATATATATATATATATAGTATATATATATATATATATATATATATATATATATATATATATATATATATATATATATATATATATATATATATATATATATATATATATATATATATATATATGTATATATATATATATATATATATATATATATATATATATATATATATATATATATATATATATATATATATATATATATATTATATATGTTTATTATATTATTTATGCATACTATATATATGTGTATATATATATATATATATATATATATATATATATATATATATACATATATATAATATGCATATATAATATATACATACACTATATATGTATATATACATACATAATATAAATATATATAATGGATGATGTTTTACAAAATAATGATTTATCAAGCTTTTTTACCAATCCATGTGATTTAAAGAGTTTAAATATTTTTTATATTAAAAAATTTTTATTAAATTTTTAAAGATTTTTCTTGTAAAGTTGTATAAAAAAGAATTTGTGAATGCCTCTTTAGTCCATAATATTGGTAAAAAGATCAACATAAAAATTTAGCAAATTTTAGCAACTGTATAATGTATCATAACGTACAGTTTATAGTTGTATTTTTCTGTTAGCTATTTTACATGAACAAATTTTTAATATATAAGTATTTTTTCTATTATAATTTCTACTATACTTTTTCAGTTAAAAAAGTATAGTAGGGCATGCAAAATGTTCATTCGAGCTGTTTGGATAGAAAATACAGAGAAATAAAGAGAGAA
>NC_061161.1:45193070-45233070 GCF_022113875.1 Hydra vulgaris | reverse complement strand
TATTTCCCAAATATTTTCTATGGGGTTAAGACCATGCGAGTTGTCTGGCTATAGCAATACATCAACTAAGCCATAACAGTTTTTATTGTGTGGCAAGTTGCACCATCTTGCATAAATATAAGATTTTTGACATTATTTTTAAATTTTTTTGTCAATTTTTGACATTTTCGGCTGGACATCAATCCCTCTTCTTTTAGCCTTCTACAAATGGTCTGGTCTGACACAACAATTACAGCTTCATGGATAAGCTTAGTGGCTTTTTTTCTGTTTTCTAGGCAGATATTTCTAATTATACTGTCCGCTCTTGGTGTTTTCTTGCGTTTAGAAGGTGGTCTCTTTGGACCAAACTCTTCCCCTATATCAATTCTTTTTCTTACTTGCATTACGGTTTGGTAAGAAACCTTTTGCGTTGGGTGAGAAACCTTTGGTAAGAAACCTTTGTGCTATTTTTCATTAAGAATAATTTGTATTTTGAAAGACATGTATATCAATTTTTGTTACTATGATATTAATAACAATGTATAATGTAGGTTGTTGACCAATGGTTTATAATCAAAATTTAATATGGCTGACGGTAAAGGTAAAGAGAAATTTAAAGGAACAAACATTAGGTATTTACTTGTAAGTTAAGTGTAAAATTATATATTTTTAAAAATCACAGTTCGTTTTTTTAATGCTATTTTATTTTTAACTTTTTGATGTATTTGATGCAAATTACTCAGGCAATACCTTTTTTATAGAGAGAGTTTTGTCAATTAAAGTGACTGCTACAGTTGCCGAAATAAGAAAAGGAATAATGAATTTATTAAAATACGCACTCGACAGATCAAATGGTGGTGGTCGGCGCGTATATGGCGATTAACCCGATGTATAACATTCATACTTTTTCCTATTTGTTCTGGAACTATTGATAATAGTTATTATTGATAAATTGATAAATATAATACTGATAAATAAAACTTTTTTTTTTCAAACATTTCATTTTATTTACATTGTATATAAAGTCCGTTGAAGCAATTTAGTTGTATCTGATTAATTTACGTGAAATATAATATCCTCTGCGCAAATTATTGCTTTTTTATTGTGTTAATTTATTGCAATTAAAGTTGAGAAAATTTTTTAGTTAATTGGATTTAACCAAAATAAAAAACAAAAATCAACGTTGAATTTACGTTGTTTCAACGTTGTTTTAACGTCTTATCAACTACGTATCAATCGAATATATCACCTATTCAAAGTTGAAATATGGTTGATATGTAGTCGATAAGACGTTAGATCAACGTTGAAACGACGTAATCATCGACGTTGTTTCAACGTCGTAGATTTCGACGTCGGATTTTATTTCCAATTCAACCAAATTTCAACGTTGTTTCAACGTGGCATATGGTCGGTTTGCGACGTTGTTTCAACGTTATTTCAACGTCATTGTGCCGGCTGGGTGACCTTTTTCGAGAGGATGTTATTAATATCTAACTGAGGAAAACTTAAATATTTTTTAATAAACTCAAATGAACTATATTTTAATACTTTTGACTATAAAGTAACACATGATCATTACATAATTTTTTTTGTGTCACACATAAACACTAAAAGCATGCAAAAAAATATTGAAAAGTTGAAAGAATTTTTAGGCATTGTAAATTACACGTTGGATGTCATAACTCTTAAGGAGACCTGGCAGAATACAGAAAGTTATGTTAAGTTAAACTCTAACTATAATTTGCCATCTTATAAATCAGTTAGTCAACTAAGATTCAGTGGAATAAAAAGTGGAGGAATAGGGGTTTATGTCTCCAATAAATTTATTTATGAAATAAAAAACTTACAATGTTACTCAAATACCAAATATGAAAATCTTTTTATTGAAATTATTAACAACAAATGTAAAAATATATTAGTAGGTTTTGTTTATTATTCACCAAACGGTGAAACTAAACCATTAGAAAATTTTATTAAAATAACTATAATAAAATTTAATAAAAAATTACAAGCCTATATATTATTGGTGAGATTGGTGACATGAACCTGAATAGTATTGGTGACATTGATGACATACCAGCAAACGTTAGGAGGACGTCCGCTTGACGTCCTATAATGGTCATTCGGTAAAACGACTATAACGCAACTTAAATGCGACTGTCAAATATTTGACCCTACTGAGACGTTCTTTTGACATCCGATGACCAATTATTACGGAAGATTTTTTCAAACGAAATTTAAATTGTTAAGTTATAACTATTAAATTTACATTTGAATCAAGTTTAAATTAAACTTATAAATTTAAATACCATGCGGCTCTTAAAATTGTAACAGCCGCATTAAAATTATAAGATAGTGAACTGTTTTGGATTTCACTAATTAAATTTACTTGAGCAAGGAAGAAACCTCGTTTGATTTTAAAAAATAAACATAATTGCTCTTTTTACTTTTAGTTTTAATGAATGGCGAAATATATGAAGCAATATAGGAATTAATTATTTGCTTGAACTTTTGTTTTTTTAATTATTTTTTATTTTCGGATAATAAAAATATTAAAAATTTCTTTTTAAATAATTCGCTTTTCTAATTTTTATTTTCTTGGATTCTATTTTAGACATGTATTGATAAAATGATCATCATTTGTATTGTATTGATAAAATGAACATCATGATCATTAACAGATCATTACGATCTGTTATTCTCTAAGATATTAGAGATGCTATTTAAAAATACATCTTTATTCTTTTGACAAAATATGTGACAAAATTATTTTTAGATCATATTGTGAAACAATATCCATTCCATTCAACTCTTTTTTATTATTGTAACATATTATTGTAATATATATATATATATATATATATATATATATATATATATATATATATATATACACCAAATATACCAGCTATAAAAAAACATATATATAGCAGCTATAAAAAACATGAGCTCGTATATATATATATATATATATATATATATATATATATATATATATATATATATATATATATATATATATATATATATATATATATACATATATATATATATATATATATACATATATATATATGTATATATATATATATATATATATATATAATGCTATATTGTTATTTGGAACCTGCAGTTAAATGGGGTTTTATATAAAAGTTTTTCTTCTTATAGTCTCTTTATCCTTAGCCATAGCTAAGGAGCCTCACCTGCCCCCAACCAACCCAATACGATTACCAACCCAATATTTTTAGCAGCTAAAAATTAATATATATCTCTATAGAGACCTAAAGACTTATAGAGACCTGTATTTTTTGCCAACAAATTTATTTGACAAAAAACACAAATCTCAGAAGGTGTTGGTTCCTACTTCATCAGCATTTTGCAATAACTGAAGATTTCAGGTAGTGTTTAATACCTTTCAATATAATTTAGTTCTATGCAAAAAGCTTTTTGTGTTATAGCTGTGCAACAAGCAGAACTAAAAATTAACAATTTTTTTAATGCATTTCTTGTTGAAATGAATTCGTTGAATTTTTTTTTGAAACTCGTTTTATGCTTGTTTAATTTTTTTATATAAAGATTTTATTAGCACAGGACTTTTGTGAGTCCTAGTTATGAATTTAATTATGAATTTAATTTAATATGATTTAAAAATCTATGTAATTAATTATTTTCAGCATCACCAGATTTCAGTAGTAGCTCTAAACCATTGCCTCTTGCAAGAAATGAGAAACTTTCAACTAATAATACAGATGCAATATATATATGTTGCATCATTTCAAAGAAAGTATATTTTTTCATTTACACTTTCTAATGAAGTTTCTTTAATTACGTTAATTGAGTGAAATTAAAAAGCCTTTTGTAAGTTTAGTTTTATTTTAAAAATTTGTTTTTTGTTGTTTTTCATTTAAATATAATCAATACTTTAGTTAACAACTTTAAAATTCTGTTGTTTTTTTTTCTTCCTGGAGCAACTATATAATTAGAATTGTTATTTGCAAAAAAATTTCTAAACACTTTAAAACTTCTACTTTGATTTTGTTTGCTTTAGTCGCTTTGAAAACTGTGGAGGAAAAACATGCCATGAATATGTTAGGAATATTATGAACAAGTAAGTTGGTTATGGTTGTCTTCTTTTTAAATTTAATCATTTATTTAAAAGATATAAACATATATAAATGATTGATGTGCATTATTGTACAACCCTCGGATTTAGAAAAAATGAGGTCGGCAAATTATTGCTGACCTCAATCTTTTTGAGGTCGGCAAAAATTTTTTGCCGACCTCAAATATAAAACATAGAAACAAGGTCAGCAATTTTTTGCCAACCTCAAGCACTCTCAGTTCGACAGTTAGGTCGGCATTGCCAATGGCCGACCCTAATTCCGAGGGTTGATTGTATTACCATGTGTATATATTATTATCATGGTCGCTGAGAGAATCATAATTGCTTCATTGCACCCTGGGTAAGTTTCAAAAATAACTAAGACTATTGTCAAATTTCAAAAATATTATTACTTCTCTTGGCGCGATTATTACGTTGGCATTTTTTGATGATTTTTTTATTTTTATTAGATGTGCAAATTTCTTGTGTTACTTTTTAGGGTTGTGTCAAATGCGTCATGAGTGAGTACAATTTAAACGGAAAAATGGATAAGCTGTCTTTTTGAAAGACAAATACAATGAAGTTAATCGTCGGTATGTTATTTCTAATTATTACAAATTTAGATTAACAAATTATGGGAAAATTTCTCAACACTTTTCTAGTTAAATTATAAAATACGGTTCTATAGCACTGTTAAAATTTAAGTCAGCAGATATAGGTAAATATACTTCACATTAGCAATTTACAATATATTTTTTTTTTTAATTTTAGAAAAAATAAGTTACAATCAGAAAAATTAGAGTTAAAGTTAAGAAAATATTAGAAAATATATACAATGGTTGTAGGAAACAATCATAAATGGTTGTAGGAATCACTATATTTGCCATATATACTTGTATATATGGCAAATTAGTTTATCTATATAAATATTTAAATTAAAATTTAGGTGAGTAAGAGTTAAAATTCCAACCAAACTTGGGTCACTAAAATTAAGACAAGAATAAAAAGCATTACTTTATTCCAAATAAAATTTTTGTTATTTTTCTAGCAACTGCTGCAAAGTCGAAGAAGTATATAGAAAAAGATATCGAACATAGTATTGGTGTGACTTTAAAACACGCTCCATTGCGAAAAGGTGGTTTGAAAAATCCAAGTAATGACAACGGTTAAAATGTCAAGAAATGAAATTTATAAATATGTTTTTTTAATATTGTTAATCATTTAATATTATTTAAATTAATCTTTTAATAGTGTTTACAAAGATTTTTATTTTAATTCATGTTTTTTATTTTCCAGAAATTGAATTTTTATAAGAGAAAATATTAACTGCGTGCAATGCTAGTATAAAACATTTTAAACCTAATATTTTATAAGGGTAATATACCTGAGAAGAAGCAGCTGCTTTTTCATTGCCTTATTATTTTTAAACTAAAGTAGTTTGTTAAACATACTAGTTTGTTTACTCCTCATAAATATTTCAAAAAAAACAATACTGTTATTTGAGTTAATTGTTTGGATTTTTTGTGTATTACTTTGATTCAAATTTAATTGGCATTTTTAGAGCTTTCAATCTCTTATTAAACTGGTTGTGTAGATAAAAGGGATACCAAACGTGTAAAATGCGTATTTATATAGCTTTAACACACGAGCGTCAAAAAAACGTCGCGAAGGCACTAATATCTAGACGGTCCGTTTATAGTCACAAGTGCGACGTCTTTACAACGTTGTTATTTGATGTCATGCGGGATTACACTTTACGACTATAAAAGGACCGTTAGAATGCAACGTCCTCACGACGTCCTTTTGACGTTCGCGTGTTTGCTGGGAAGTGCGAACTCGCATAAGTGCGTATTGGCAAAAGTGCGCCGAACAAATTTGCAAACATTGACATAAGTGCGAATTGGCATAAGTGCGAATTGGCATAAGTGCGAAGCGATTACAAAAACTGGCACAAGTGTGAACTCGCATAAGTGCGAATTGCCATAAGTGCGCCAAATAAATTTACAAACATTGGCATAAGTGCGAATTGGCATAATTGCGATATACTAATTTATTCTAATTTGCACTTGTGCCAATATTTGAAAATTTTTTCGGTGCACTTATGCCAATTCGCACTTATGCCAGTTCGAATTTTTGTAACTGATTCGTACTTATGCCAGTTCGCACTTATGCCAATTTGTACTTATGCTAATGTTTGCAAATTTGTTCGGCGCACTTATGCCAATTCGCACTTATGCCATTTCGCACTTGATCCAGTTTTTGAAACTGTTTCGCATTTATGCCAGTTCGCATTTATGCCAGTTCGCATTTATATCAATTCGATGTTTAAATGCGTCAAGGAAGAAGATTTAATTTGAAAAACCCTAATGAAAACACGCGTTATAAAAAGTTATTTAAATAATTGGTATAACTGAGTATTTACATGTTATGAACTAGTTTAAAATATAACTTATTTGACATATTCTACATAAAAATACAGGAAACATATAAATATTAAAACAATGCCCAAATCGCACAAACAAGTTTGTAAAGATTATAGATAAAGAAAGAAAACTGAATTAAAAGAAATAGAAAAAGAACGAAGTAATATTCGTCGCCAACAATCAAAGCCAGGGCAAGAATTGAAAAAAAAAGGAGCTTGCTAAATTACGACAGCGTAAACACAAATATCTTCAAAACGCTCAAGGTATCTTTAATATTACTTATTTTTATTCTTGTCAAGTGGAACATGTTGTCTATCATTCAAGTTCGTCAGAAGGTCATGCTGTGAACCGCGTTAAATTGGCCTCACCAAAGTCGCCACGACTTTGGTGAGGCGACTTTGGTGAGGCCTTTGGTGACGACTTTCGTGACGACTTTCGTGGCGACTTTGGTGAGGCCAATTTAACGCGGTTCACAGCATGACCTTCTGACGAACTTGAATGATAGACAACATGTTCCACTTGACAAGAATAAGAATAAGTAATATTAAAGATACCTTGAGCGTTTTAAAGATATTTGTGTTTACGCTGTCGTAATTTAGCAAGATTATGTCATTAAACAATTAGCAGTAGAAATAAATATCTCTTTACCAGGTATCAAAGATAAAAAAACGCATCCGTTTATCTTCTAGCTTATTCAATCATGTACTAGCGTTTTACAACCACGAAGAAATATCTTGATGGACTCTAGGTCTAAAAGACTTTACAAAAATTGTAGAGAAAAACTTCAAAAACTTTATTTGTTACTTAAATTATGGGAATGTTATCCCAAGTGTGCAGAAGAACTTGGTAGCAAGATAAAACATTTCTAATATATTTCTTAAAGGCTTACGCAACCAATTCAGTTATACACAAAGTAACGCTTTGGAATGATGGCCCATCTTCTCAATTTAAAAATTGCTTAATGGTAAAATTCCTAAAGTATTATCAAGTGACTTTTAATATTCTAACTTTGGGGTAGACTTGTTTTGCTACAGCCCACAGAAAAGGAACCATTGATGGAACAAGAGGAATTTTAAAAAGAATAGCATAGCAAAAGGTTAAAAAAGGTTAAAAAAACAACTTATAATTCGAAATGTGTGGCAGTTTTATGAAGATATATGTAGGCACTTCACACGATTTTACTATTATAATTATCTTTGTTATAATTAATACTAAAATATGCGGATAATAAAGGCGTTTTCAGAATGAGTTTGTTTTTTAAATTTGGATAACTGGTTCCAAAGTTATGACAATTTTTGTTTGGCTCAATAACGCCTATTTTGCGTCAAGGTTTGTTGAGTTTTCCTTAACAATTTATAGCACCAAATTTTGATTTTTTTTTTTGTTTGTTTTTGTATTAATTTTTTATAAATATAAAAAATCAAAGACAAAATAATAAGAGTTAATTATAAAAAAGTATATATATAAAAAATGCGGGAAACTTCCAGAAGACCATTGAGTCTTATCGTCAAGAACCGTTGTAATAATTATGTTTTTACAATATTAAATTCCAATAATAGTGTTAAAAGCAAAATTTAATTAACTAAGGTAAATAGTATTAAAACCAAAAACTTTTCAATGTAAAAAAAAAACAAAAAAACAAAAACAAAAAAAACAAAGCAGTTTAAAAGAAATCATTAATAAGATATGTATACTTTGAAATATTCTTTTTTATTAGTTTTTGAAAGCAATTTATATTATTTACACCTGTTAAATTACTATGTTTTGGTAAGATTTTATTCCAGATATGCGGAGCGCGATATGTAGTTTTAAATTGTTCTTGTTTGGTTTTGCATAATGGTTCAATTAAGCCTGTTGTGGGTAAAGTATATTTAATGTTTAAAGTTTTATTTCATAAAGATCTTTAAAAATTGAGGGGCATTGTTGAAATTTACTTTTGTACATGAGACATAAAATTTTATAAACGTTTATCTCGTATAACGTAAAAATATTCATAATTTCGAACAGTGGTTTTACATGTTTGTTTTTATTTTTAAAATTTATTATTCTTAAAGCATGTTTTTGTTTTCGATAGAGTGTTTCAAACACTCTATCGAAAGAGTGTTTCAAGCACTCTATCAAGTGTTGACACTTTTCAAGTTGCTTTTTATAATAGTTTGATTTTGCACTTCGTTTGATTTACTCAAATAAAGTCTTATAGTTTTTATATTCTTAGTCTTTATGCACTTATTTTTTAGATATCTATCGTACAGTCGATGTTTTCGCTTCGAAGATTTTTTTAAACCTTTACTAAACCATGGTGAATTTAAATTTTTAATTTTAATTGTTACTTCTTTCTCTGGGAAATGTTTTTCATACAAATTTTAAAAATTGTGATGGAAGTTATTAAACATGGAATTTGCATCATTGAAACTTTTACAATAGTCAAAGGCAATGAAATTTCTGTAAAAACCAAAAAAATAAACTTTTTTAAAAAACGAGAGCTTTATTATATTGTAAGAGTAAAGAAATTCATATATATTTTTAAAAATCCAAATTTTCCAAACGAAATGTCTTTGTAAACCATAGAAACAGAATGCCAAGTTTTGTCCAACCACTGTCTAAAACACTCCATATACTTTCTTGTGGGGCATTTCCAAATCAAAAACTCGACAGAGAATTAGTAGTTTTTCTTTTAAGTATGATACGTGGTAGAAAAGAGTTACCAATTGCATTGACAAAAGTTATTTCTCTGATTGTTTCCCGGTTACCTAGTTGACGATATTGTAGATACTTAACTCTTTTTTTTGCAACTGTTTTTCCAAGACAATTTCTAAGACTGCATCCAAGTCTCATCCATATTAAAAATGTTTTGCGGTTTCTGAAGTAGTTTATTTTCCGTTAACACATTTTTAAGAATGGATATTTTGGCACTTTACAAACATTCTTACATTGATATCTAATAGCTGCTGTACCTTCTGGTTGACGTCAAGTAAATCTTTGTGCCTATTGCAAATCCCAGGCCACTATTTTTCTGTAGGAGTCATAATTTAGAAATTGCAATCGACCAAATCTGATTCTTAAAGCTGAAAAATTATATTCAAAATCAACTAATTTCTATTTATCTAAAATAGTTGGATGTTCAGATTTGGCTCCTATTTCCGTTTCTCAAGAAAGTCAAACTTTTAACAAATATCTTAGAATGTCAAAAACTTTACATACTGCTCGCTGTGAATCTCCATTTTAACCGCTTTAATTGCTGATATCATCGATTCATCATTCCATAAACGGTGTTTTCTGTGTTTGCTTTTCTGTTTTTCAATTTTCCTTTATTTTTATTTTTTTTTTTTCTTTATTTTTTTTTCATTCTAAGGAAAAGTGCTAAATAATACCATGAAAATCTAATTTTAAAATAGTTATGACTGTCTAAAAATAAATGTCTATGTTTCAATGATTATATCATATACATGTATCAAGTAATTTAAATTGGTCATTCTCTCTCTCTATCTCTCTCTCTCTCTCTCTCTCTCTCTCTCTCTCTCTCTATATATATATATATATATATATATATATATATATATATATATATATATATATATATATATATATATATATATATATATATATATATATTATTTGTATATATATATATATATATATATATATATATATATATATATATATATTATTTGTATATATATATATATATATATATATATATATATATATATATATATATATATATATATATATATATATATATATATATATATATATATATATATATATATATATATATATATATATATATATATATATATATATATATATATATATATATATATATATATATTTGACTTTGAAAAAATATCAATGACTATTTCAACCTCTAGAAAAATTTCTTGATGTATGGACATTAATGCTAAAGAGCTAAAGCGAGACTCAATCATATTACTTCTGGAGTATGTTTTTAGCCTACGCATAACTGAAATATTTCTTTCACATTCACAAGTTGTTATTGAAATTGTTCCTAAAATTATAAATGCAGTCCTTATATTCGGAAAACCTCTCATGTCGATGGACTTTAAAGTACCAGCAACAGTTGAAGGAATACTTGACTGGTTTTTCCAAAATAATTCCCATAAATCTAACTCAGCATGTATTGAAGTAAAATGAGGCATATCAGATGAATAGAAATTTAAAAATTCATACAAATCAGATTTCCATGGTTTTTTAACTTGTATTCTGGACAGTACAGCTGAAGGAACTGCTGCTAGACCTTTATAAACAAACATGTCATTTTCTGGAAACCTATTATCTACCGCATTAATAAGATGTTCAATTAATGGAGAAGTAATGCTATGTTTAAAATATTCACAAACTGTATTTGTTGGATAATTATCCCGGTAAACCTGAATATTACACAATATAGGTCTCACTTCTTGTATATCAAGAGTTTTGGACAAACTAAGAGCGATAGAGTACCATTCATTGTGATATATATCAATTTTATTTTTAATTTCTAATAACAGGTTTTTTAGATTAGTTATTTCAAAACACTGCTGGGATATGTCAAAAGATTTAGTTTGAAGAGTTACAGTAATTGCATAAAAAAAATCCATTAATTGTTTTGTAATAACTAAACTTACAATAAAGGAGAAATCTGTTAATAATCTTAAAAAAGAAGAGGATTTGGAAGCAGTTTTACTGTTATATTTCTTTGATTCATTTAACCCCATATCCTCTAAAGCATGAACAGTAGGTATAAAATTATCAAAAAAACATCAAGACCTCTCAGCTTTTGAACCCATCTTGTTTGACAAGTATCTGTTATTTTTTCTTGATTTGGACTTAAATATTTTTTGAGACAGTTACTACGTTTAGGAGATAAGTTAAAAAAATAAGAAGTTTCTTTTACTTGGCCAAAATGATTTTTACTTTTTGAACTTAGCATGCAGCTGCTACTACTAAACTAAGTCTACGGCTTGCACAATGAACAAATATAACTTTATGATTAAGAGCTTTTGTTGGAGAAGCAACTCCTTCATATTCACCTGCCATACAACCCGCACCGTCATACTTTTGGCCTCTACAATTTTGAATATCAAGTCCAAACTCATGAAGTACATTAACTACATTTAGAGGTAGAATAAGGCCAGATGTACCAGTCTTGCAATCAATAAATCTTAAGAAATCCTCGCAAATCTCATTATTTGAATTTACATACCTTAAAACAAGTGACATTTGTTCAGTATTTGAACAGTCAACTGCTTCATCACAAAGAATTGAAAAAAAATTGAATGCTTGACATTTTTTATTAAAACTTCCTCAATTGCTTTCCCAAAAGAATCAATAAGTTGGTTTTGGGTAGTTTTTGATATATAGGTTGCATTTTTTGAACTTGAAGAAAGATGATTAGCTAATATTTGATCACCAGCATCAACACGAAAATTTAAAAGCTCTACGAAGTAACTAACTCCAACTTTTTGTTTAGAAGATTCCCCAATATCAGGATGATATTTGCTATCATCACGATGTCCACGAAATGCTAGATCGTTTCTACCAAAAAATATTATTGTTTTAATTATTGAAACTAATTTTTTTCAGTTATCAGAAAGAAGTTTCAAACGAAAATTATTTAAATCAACTTCAATAACATTACTTTTGGAGTTGCAACTTGAAAGCAATGCATTAAATGAAAGCATAGATTTTTAATGTAAAACACAACTTTCCTCATGTTTTCTATAACCACGAACAGCATTACCCGACTCGTGATGGGGCTTGAAAAGTAAATTTAATATTCCAGACTTATTTGGAATACTAGCACCTAGCAAAGAACAAGGAAGACAGTAAGCTCAATCTTCTTTGCTAGAATAAGCTAACCAAGAAAACTGGCTGAGCCATTCAAACTTAAATGATCTTTTTGTGTTAAAAGAAATTGGAAAAACAAATATAGAACTAGAACTAAATAATTTGTTTACCATATCTAACAAAATAGAGTCATCTTTGCCAGCGGTTAAAAGTTTACCCCAAACAAGATATGTTGAAACATCATACAAAGAATTTAATTCATTATATGATGGAATAATAACTGAGTTGGAGTCTAATGATTTAACTATTTTAGAATCTACAGAAGGTTCAAAAGGCAACTCTATGAAAGCATTGTCTTTTTTAAAGTTAATTTTAGATTGAATTTTGACATGTTTTGCAGAATCAAGTTTTTTGTTTTTTTATTAAATAAATAAATTATTTGTTTCAGTTTTAGGACTAAAAAAGTGTAAAGGATAAGTAGCATCGTTTTTTATAGCCAAAATCTTATTATTACGAGAAATTAGTTTAGACTTTTTAATAATTGACACAAAATGGTTCGGTGTCCAGTAATTATTATTTTGCATTACTGACATAATATCAGTATTACACCATAAAATATTTAAAACATTTTGGTCTTGGTTTTTAATTGAACGAAATGGAAAAATAATTGTATTAAAAAGTTTTTTGAATTTTTCTAAGCCAAAATCAGGATAAATTGATCTAATAGGAATATTTAAAACTGATGACAAAGCAATTAGACATAAAAAATGAAGAAAACTTTTTAGCTTGGCAGTTGATCATTGCTTCCATTATTATAATTTCAGAAGCTGATTCGCTGTTAATTAATTTAAATTGATCTAAACATTCAAAAGAAACACAGGCTACTAGAACACTGGAAAGATTAGAAAAATTATTGTTTTCAACCTGTTTAACAAATAGGGAGTACCTCGCATAATAGGAAGCTTTTTCAAACAATTCAATTGAAGTTAGAAGCCTCAATACATTATTTGTCTTCAGAGACGAACTGATTAAAAGAGAAGCTGAACTGTAGAGGCAATTTCCATTTTCAGATGACCTTAAATAAAATAAAAAGTACTAAAACAAGCTTAGTTTATATGAATTTCTAGCTGGAAACATAAAATACCATTAACTTTATTAATAGGGTTTTACTTTAAAGCAACATAATCTTTAGTATCTTCTTGCTTTGGGATAAAACGATCCATTTCAGTATTTTCAGAAGACTGACTATGTGGCTGATCTGGACTCTTGTTATTTAAAACTTTCAATTCTTCAGTCAACTGGTTTTTATATTTGCGTTTATTTGGCAAATGTCTAGCCTTAATTGCATTTGAGACTAAAAAATTCATTTTTTTTTTTAATTTAGTTTACAAATAAAGCCCAACAACAAAAATTACGAGCGAAGAACGTATATCAGGTGGCATATCAGAATTTTGTAAAATTTGAACGATTTGGAGCAACTGATGCAATTGCTCTAAACTTTCTACAAATTTGATTGGTTATAAATAATATTTCCTATCTTTTTTGTAAAGGTGAGTTTCCACTCATCTGTTTTTACATGGGAACGGGAAAGGGAAGGGAAAAATAATCACGTGGGCATGCGTATTATAAGTTTTAATTTGTCCGAATGAAAACTGCGCATGCTCAAGTGATTATTTTTCCCTTTCCTATTCCGTTCCCGTAGAAAAACGGATGAGTGGAAACTCACCTTAAAGTTTTTTGCGGAAGTTTTGTAGCAACTCATGCAATTGTTATTTTATTGAATAGTGATTGGTTTAAACTGTTTTTTAACCAATCACTATTCAATAAACAATAACAAATGTTTTTTAATGATTTAGAGTACAATTGCATCAGTTGCTACAAAGTGATCGGTAAAATTTGTGAAAAAGTGCAAATATGATTTTTAAAACGTACATTTTTTTTAAAACCAATCACATTTGTATTTAGTGAAGAACAATTGCATCAGTAGCTCCAAAACGCAGGAATTTTTTCTAATTAAGGAATAAGTTACTATAGAGATCAAATAAAATCGAGTTTAAATGAATTTTTTTTGAATTTAAAACAAGTTTTTCATTTTTTGTGAATACCAGATTCCAATTTCTACTTTTACTTTTTATTAAGAAAAAAAAGTGAAAAAGAATTACACTAAAATTTAGCGGTGCAATAAGACTGATGCATGCGCATCATTCGCGACACCCAGGATCCGCCCCTGTTATATATATATATATATATATATATATATATATATATATATATATATATATATATATATATATATATATATATATATATATATATATATATATGTATATATGTATATATATATATATATATATATATATATATATATATATATATATATATATATAATATATATATATATATATATATATATATATATATATATATATATATATATATATATATATATATATATATATATATATATCAATTATTATTATTATTATAGTTTTAGCCGTAAATTTACATAGAATGTACACATACAGCGAGCAGGGAAAACACTCCACAATAAACAACCAGTTTTATAAATATTTGTTCCAAACTTATTCCACAACCAGGAGTCTAGTCTATTTTTGAAGGAAAGTACAGTGGAGTACAAAGTTATTTGCTCTAGTAGTTCGTTCCAGTATTTTGCTGATCTATTATACAAATGATTATATCTTGGAAGACAGTTTGGAACATACTCACGCCTTATTTTAGAATGGTGACCACGAGACATGGAGTTAATATATTTTGGTAGATATTTATCATTAACTATATCAAAACGATGTATTAATTTAAAAATTTGGATTAAATTGCATCGAAGGCGTCAAAACTCAAGTGATGGTAGATTTAATCTATTTAGCCTTTTGCAGTATTGAAGATGCCTCAAGCTGTAAGCCCATTTTGTTGCTTTGCGTTGATCAGATTTAACCAAAGCCATATCAGCTTTTAAATAAGGAGCCCAAATGGACACTCCATATTCAAGATGTGGTCTTATAAATACTTTATATCATTTGAGAGCCATTTTTTCATCAATGAAAGTGAATGTCTTTTTCAGCATACCAAGAATTTGTAAGGACTTAGAGACAACTGTTTGAATATGAGCGCTCCACTTGAGGTTAGATGTAAAAATGACTCCTAAATCACGTTCTTTAGTAGAGCTTCTTAGACATTGGTTGATTCCTTGGTTATTTTGCAAAAAGTAATTGTAATGGGGGTTGTTTCGACCGTAATGAATGACGCAGCATTTTGAGGTGTTTAACTTAAGTAACCAAGTTTTTGACCACTCGTATACCAAGCGTAGACGATCCTGCAGATCAACAAAATTAGATTGCGATAAGGTTTTAGAAAAAAGTTTAGTATCATCGGCAAATATCTCAGAAGTTTTTTTTTTTTTTTTTTTTTTAAATTTTGCTTACATTAAAATGTCAAAGTACAATTATATATGCCATATATATCGTGTTACAATTAAATTCGTGTTACAACATTTATCAACTAAATTAAAATAAGAAAAAACACGGACATACATATATAAATATAAGCATATATACACATACAAACGCGTAGATGCGCACATACATAAACTGCTTACAATGAAACATAAGCTAGGATCTGAAAGAAGATCACAAGATCTTGTCATCAGAACCTTATAAAGCACAAACAAGCAAAATAAATACCAGTATAAGATACTAAAAAATAAAGTAAAAATTAAAATAAAGAAAGTACTGAATTCAAGTTGTACAACAATTTTCAAAATATTAGAAGTATCTGAGTATATTATCAAGTGAAATAATACATTTTTTTAGATTGAGCTTGAAAAGGTAAAAGGAAGTTGGTAAATCAAAATTCTGCAAAACTATATTATTCCATAGATGGGGTCCACGATAAGCAATGCAAATTTGATTAAATTTTGTGTGACAAAATGGTTCTTTTAAAAAGTTTATGTTTCTCATGTCGTATTTGTTGTTAGGTTTGAGTGTTTCAGTAGGTTTCAGTGAGTTTTGCAAGATCATTTGTGTAGAGAATGAAGAGGAGCGGGCCGAGAACAGAACCTTGAGGAACACCACTGAGAACATCAACCCATGCAGAGTTGGTATTGCTAATTGTAACGCGTTGCTTTCTGCCCACTAAAAAGGATTTAATCCATTGTAGGAGTTTGCCGTTTATTCCGAAAGATCTTAATTTTAACAAAAGTCTGTTGTGAGGTACAGAATCAAACGCTTTGGCTAAGTCAAGATAGATTACATGAATAAATTGGTGGGATGCTAAATGATGACGAAATGATATCAAAAGTTTCTATTAGGTTAGTTACACATGATTTATGATAAAGGAAACCATGTGCAGAGAGTATTTTATTACCGTTAATGTGCTTTAAAATTTTGTTCTTTACAAGTTTTTCGAAGATACAGGCAACAGATGTTAGTGAAATAGGTCTATAGTTTTCAGCAAGTAGTTTATCTCCCTTTTTTTTTATAGATCGGACTAATATTTCCATTGACTGGGTACAACTCCAGAATTAAAGAATTCATGAAAGATTTTAGTTAATGGAATTGCAAAGCTTTTGGCACATATCTTGAGTATTAAGGGATGCAGGCCGTCAAATCTGAAGGATTTATAAGGGTTTAGATCGGCAAGTTCCTGAATAATATCTGGGATAGAGAAATCCAAGTACTGTTGTAGGTAAATAACAAGTCCAACATATTATTTGAGGAACCGTAATCAGTCTGGAAAGTAGGAAATGTGATATGTTGTGTAAAAAGGCTGTTTTGGAAAATATTCCAGAAATCATACTCGGTAGGATTGTTTGGGTTAAAAGATATAATACCATCGTTAGACCACTTTATGTTCGGGTGGTTAAAGTCACCGACACTCAAACAGTCATCGTAGGGCTTTTTAATTAAACTATGAGCTAATTTAAAGGATTTAGCGACATATTTTATTAAACTAGCATCATTTGGTCTGTATATACAACCGATAAGTATATGTTTGTTGTTAAATTTTACAGATACCCAGACTTGTTCGAGTAGGTTTGTATAAAATTGGTTAACTTCATGAGAGTTAAATACGTCTGCAATGTAGATAGCTACACCGCCACCTCGACGTCCGTCTTGACGATCTTTACGATATAGGCTATACCCATCGATATTTGGTACTGAGTCATTTCGAAACCATGTTTCAGAGATAGCAATAACGTGATAATCAAACGTTCTAGATATCGAAATTAAATCGGCCATTTTATTATCGAGAGATGTAGCATTAGTATAATAACAATTAACGTTATTAACGCTATAGTTTGTTTTTTTGTTATGAAAATTTTTGCTTCTGTATTTTAAGTTTGCTGGTAAAAGAGTGGAAGAGGGGTAGTAATGTTTATGTTGTGGTTTGTATATTTTTGAGTTTGACGACTCCGCTGCTTCGTATACCGTATCCAAAGGGCGATGTTTTTAAATTAATATTACTATTTAATTCATTACTCTTCATTCTTAACTGATAGTTTAAATATCTTTCAGCCTCAGTCAAATCTGGGCTTATAAAAACATTTTTATAATTATCTGAATTTTTAAATTTTTTCGCTGCTGTTAATAATGGGTTTCTTTTGGAGACATCAGAAAGTTCGACGATAATTAGTCCTGGCTTAGAGGACGTAGATTTAATACGCTTGACAGATTTTGGTTTTGTATCAGATGAAATAGTAACTAAGATATTCTGAACCGTTTCCTTATCGTCGATCTGCTTATCAGCAACTGATAACTTTGCAGATTCTTTAATGCCATAAATAATAACATTTTTTTCACGCTTCTTTTTTTGCTGCTGCTCAATGGCAAATGTGTTGATAATTGTTAGTTGTTCAATAGGCTGCTTTTTTTATGTTCTTGCTTGCAACAGTAACCCAGCTTGATTCGATATTATTGGTTGTGGTATTAGTTTGCTCATTTGGATTTTGGATTAACTTATCTATTACTAATTGTTGTTGCTTTATTACTTGTTCTAGTTCAGATATTTTGGCCGACGTTGAACATGTTTTGAAACTGGAATCTTGTATGTTTGGAATAAATACAATAGATCTTAGACGATTAGCATTTGAAATTGCTTAAAAAAACAAAATGCCTCATCAATTCAACAAAGATGTTGGTATGGCTGTATTTAATTTCTTTATATTATTTGTATATGTTTATGTATAATTTATTTTTTTATATGTTTTTTATATATAATATATGGATATATAATTTACTAATATTAGTTTGTGTCAGAGAGCAAAAATTTAGTTTATTGTTCAGAAAATTAAAAAACATAAAAACAGGTGCAAACGCAACTTTAGGCGAAGAAAAAAAAAAAAAACTTTTTAAAACTCTGTAAAAAATATAAGCGAACTAAAGCATAAATAAAATCTCAGTTATAACTATCTTTATAATAGTAATATATAAATAAAGATATATATAATAAAATATAAGTATAGGTATATACAGGGCCGGCGCGAGTAGGTGTCACGTGGGGGCGGGGTGCCATTACAACATTTGCCGACTTAAAAAAAAAAAAAAAAAAAAAAAAATTAGGTACTCGCTTTCCAAAATTTGGCGACTGCCATGACGATATTTGCCGACTGTCTAACCTATATCAAGAGGGTCGACATTTGCCGACTAACTAGTCTAAAAGGGTCCAATTTGCCGACTAAGGGTCCAGTTTGCCGACTAAAAATCATTGATAGGGGTGTGACCCCCACATCCCCCTATCGCGCCAGCCTTGGGTATATATAACAATTATATTTAATATAGGTATGCGAAGTACAACAAAAACTGTATTATAGACACGAATAGTTAATATATTACTATCCAAAATTTGGATATAAGCTAATAAGATAAAGCAATAAGTAGAGAAAGAAGTAGTGGTTAGAAAAAGTTAGAAAAATAAGTAGAAAAAGAAAGATAAAGAATACGGAAAAAAAAAAAAAAAAAATTAAAATTCCTGAAAACTTACGCTCAAACAAAAAACGTCTTATCGGCTCAAAGGCTTAGGCGAATAGGGAATATATATATATATATATATATATATATATATATATATATATATATATATATATATATATATATATATATATATATATATATATATATATATATATATATATATATATATATATACATATATATATACATATATATATATATATATATATATATATATATATATATATATATATATATATATATATATATATATATATATATATATATATATATATATATATATATATATATATATATATATAGAGAGAGAGAGAGAGAGAGAGAGAGAGAGAGAGTAAGAGATTTAAGTTTTAAATGACTTAAAATAAAAACCAAAAAAGAAACATTTTATTTGGTATAATTAAAATAAAATTAAGTAAAATCAAACGATTATTCAAATTCTGAATTAAATAATTAAATAAACGCCGGATAAACGATAGTTGTATTTATATTCTGAATAAAAAGTTAAAAGTAAACTTTTTGTTTAAATTCGAAACGAAATAATTAAAATAAAATCGGAAAAAACGGACGTTTTCTTCATATATAAAGTAAAATAAATTTCATTGAAAAAAAAAAACTATTTTTTTATTTAAATTCTAAACGAAATATAAAAAACGAACATTTTTAGACTATAGACGGGAATGGTGAGCGCTTTGTTTGATTATTAATAATAATAAAAAAAGGTTTTTTTAAAGACATCAGAAAATCTTTTAATCGTTGATCTTTTTTAAAGTTTTTATACGATGCGAAAACTTTTTAAAAAAACTTGAAAGTGTTTTTATATGTTTTTATTTTAAATCTTTTAAAGGAATATTTTGTTTTTGAAAGATTATTTTTTTAATAAATCTAAATTATGAAAGGAACAAATAAGAATTATAACCATAAGTAATAAATGTTTAAATTATAATTAATAATATAGATTTTATATACTTTTATATATTATTGTATTTTTTGTTCAGATTTATATTTTTAAATTACTAATTATCATCATATATTTATAATTTAAGAATATTCTATCATGCCACATGGAGTGCACAAGTCAAAGAGGCGTAGTGGTTGAGAGCAGCAAAAACAAAAAAGAAAAAATCTAAATCACTAAAATCATTACATGGATCCATCCTTAACTATGTCTAGAGACGAAGTGATGTCCCAGGTTCCTCAAAAGATGTTGTTCTTCAGTCTACAATTGATACTGATACCGATTCCTCCGATGCTAGCGACATGCGTTCCCCAACAGAGCAAATAGAGTCGGAAATGGAAGAGATTGATGCAGAAATACATGAAATAGCAAATGATTATATGGATGAATTTGAAACAGAAGTGGATGCTGAAAAAGAGTCTCACCATGATACTGTAAATGTGATGACGAGTCAAGTTTATGAGAAAAATTTGAAAATTTTATCTGATTCTTCTTTCTGGAATGTACCAATTCTAGATAATTTTCGGGTTGAAATTATCAAAAAAGGAAGTTCATCATTTCAGAACAAGGATAGGCTTTTCAGTATTGTGACAAAGCAAGGTGCAAGAACTAAAGGAGGTGTGCGCCAGTTGTCAAAAGATTGGTTCTACAAGACGATGCCTGATAGTGAGAAAATATTGCGGTCATGGATGGTGTACTCGCTTGTCAGTGAGAAATTATACTTTTTTTGCTGCAGACTCTTTGCTGTTAATGCAACAGAAACAACATCCAAATTTGTCACTGGTTTTCAGAAGTGGTGGAAGCTGAGCCCAAAATTACATAATCTTGAAATATCGGATAACCATCTATGTTGCTTTGAAAAATGGAAAACATTGGCATCAGGGCTTGAGCTGAACAAAACAATTGATGCAAAAGGTATTGTTTTGATGGACAAGGAAAAGAAAAAGTATAGGGATATCTTGCACAGGTTGCTTGATATCACACTGTTTCTTGCTAAGTAAAACCTGGCATTTCTTGGACACCGGGAAAATGAATCATTATTGAATAAAGGAAACTCTCTTGAGATGGTTGAGATGCTTTCTAAATATGACCTCGTGTTGAAAGGGCATTTTGAGATTAAGGCAAACAACATCTACAACATCCGTATCTTATCTTTGCCTGCAAACACATAATGAATAATGTGTTTGCAGTGAAATCTGCAAACACATAATGAATTATGTGTTTGCAATTATAATATAATTGACTGAAGATGAAATTGATCAACATTCTAGTCAGCTAAGCGGTACTTTATAACTAGTAGAAAAGGTTGAAGATATACGACTTTACCATTACTGGAAAGTTAAGAATGAAATTTTTAGCATGAAAGAAATATCCCCACTATCAGACTAATAACACAGCAAAGAAAAAGTCTTTGTTTAGTATATTGATTCGTTAGTTGATTTAAGGTGGCTCACCCCTATTAAAAATCAAAAAAAAAAATTTTTTTTTTTTTTTTGTTTTATGCTATTTCAAACATTGAAGAACAAAATCCATAATCAATTTTTACTACTATGTGCTTTAAAAGTAACAAAAAGTACAGTTATTGTGGTCAATGCACTTTCCTATTCCATAGCAACGCCATAGCAACGGTGTAAACAACAATTTCATTAACTACTTAAAGATTTTTACTAGAAATTTTGAAGTATTTCTTTGTGTTAGATCTATTATGCTTTTCTACTGTTCTGCAAAGTATATCGTTTTTAAAAAATGTGCTTTGTTTCATTATTCTGATGTATTTTAACTAAAACTGTCTGTCTGAATTTAACTGAAAGCTATCTAAATCTAAATATGGCAAACAAAAGAAATAAAGTTAGAAGTTTAAAGAGAAAATATCAAGGAAATAGATATTCAAGGAAAGATAAGGATGTAGTTGATTGTAGCAGGAAATCAGAAACAACAAGTGCATCAAAGCTTAAGAATAAACATAACTTTAATGGTGCAACGAATTGTGATTCTGAAGTCGACAATTTTTTTTTTATATGTAACTTTAGAGTTATTAAAAATATATTTGAACTGTATTCTACATGCAGTGAGTGTAATAGCAAGTTAACTTTTTTGCATAATAAATCTGTACGTATGGGATTTTCTATTGGAATTATAATACAATGTTCAAACTGTGGCTTTGAAAGTACATTTTATTCATCTCCAACTATAAATCAAAGTTCAAAACCTGGTTCAAACCCATATAAAATAAATTTGCGAGCTGTTATGGCATTTCGTGAAATTGGATGTGGTAATAAAGCTATGTCTACTTTTACTGCTATAATGAATATGCCTTCACCTCTTCTGAATCACAGTTATAATCTTACAAACAATAAATTACATACAGTTTATAAGGAAATTAGTTTACAGAGTATGAAAGCTGCTGTATCAGAACTAAGAGAAATTTTAAATGCAAATGCTTCTGATGATAAAATTATTGACTGTGGCATATCAATAGACGGAACATGGCAACGTCGTGGATATTCTTCCCTAAATGGTGTTGTTGCTGGTCTTTCACATGAAAATAAAAAGGTGATTGATTTTTTTTCTTTATCTAAGTTTTGTATGCAGTGTGAAGTACATAAAAGAATAAACAATCCAATTGATTTTGAATGTTAGAAAGCTACACATAATTGCCAGGTTAATCATTTTAGCTCAGCAGGGTCAATGGAAGCTGCTGGAGCTCAAGAAATATTTCATTCGTCTATACAAAAGTATAATTTAAGATATACTAAATACCTTGGAGACGGTGACTCAAGTTCATTTTCTAATGTTGTTAAAAGTAAACCATATGGTGATTGTATTATTGAAAAACTAGAGTGTATTGGCCATTATCAGAAAAGAGTAGGCTCTCGTTTGCGTCAAAAAATTAAAGACTTTAAAGGCAGGTTGTTAAGTGACGGCCTAAAAATATCGGGAAAAGGAAGATTAACCAATAAATCTATTAACACAATGCAGAACTTTGTTGGAATGACTATAAGACAAAATAAAAATGATCTACTGTGTATGAGAAATTCTGTAATAGCTGTACTTTACCATTGTACATATTCTCCTTATGAAGTTACTCGTCATCAATTTTGTTTAAAAGGGAAAAACAGCTGGTGCAAATGGCAATCAGATAAAGTTACAGGTAAAACAAGTTATAGACAAAAAATTAACTTACCTGTTACAATTATGGAGGAAATTAAACCTATTTTTCAAGAACTGTCAAACCCTGAAATGCTAAGAAAGTGTTTACATAGAATGACACAAAACTGCAATGAGTCATTTAATGGTTTCATATGGCAGAGATGCCCTAAAGCTACTTTTACTGCAAGAAAAATTCTTGAAATAGCTGTTTATTCTGCTATTTTAAATTACAATGATGGATTTACTTCTTTAAGGTATATTTTTAAAATGCTTGGGTTTACTGGAGGTATTTATTTCGAAAAAGGAGCTTTCAAAAAAGATAAAAAGTGACTATCAAGTATGTCAAGAAAATCGACTGACATGAATAAAAAACGAAGAAAACATTTAAGATCTATAAAAAAAGGTTATTTAGACATTGAGAGAGAGAATGAAGATGTAAACTTTTATGCTAGTGGCAGTTTTTAGTAACTTTTCACAAAAACACTTTTCTTTTTTACATTGTTTTATTTTTAAATGTGTTTTTTAAGACTTTCTTATTTTTATACGGTTTTCTTACAAAAACATTAATATCTTCAGTTTGGTTAAAGCTTTTATCTTCAAATTTTCACAGTATGTGTATTAACTTATTTATGAGGGCTGGAACTAAAATTGTAATATTTCAAGTATAAATAAATTATTTTCAATATAGTTTGTTAGACTGACACTGGCGATTAATTAGTTTTTGCACATTTATTGCTGCCATTTTAGTTTTTTTCCACATTTGGAAAAAATTTTAGTTCCAGCCCTAAAGCAATTATTTAGCTACCATTTGGCAAAATATAGTGTAATAAGTGCAAATTTTACTCAAGATATCATTGTTTTAGATAAGGTTAGATTTTGGACATATTATGCTGACTCAGCATCAAAAAATGCAAATTTCATTTTTATTTTGAAAAGTTAAAGTTTTAATGTAATTTCCTTATATAAAAAATTAAAAACAAGTTTATGACTATAACTTGTTGGTGGATCTTTTAAAATATATATATATATATATATATATATATATATATATATATATATATATATATATATATATATATATATCCAAGAAAATTATTGTAACACCACTATATTGTTAAAATGTTATTGTAAACTGAGTGAATGCTTTTGTACAATTTATTTAACGGATATATTGTAAAACTTTAATATTTACCATTATGAGTTAATGTATTTTAATTTTAATTTTTTTTATAAAAAAAAAAAATTTAATAAATTGTAAATAAATATTATTTTATAAAAAAAAAAAAAAATCTTTTATTTTGCTAAAGATAATAAAATTTATTTTATAAATTGTTTATATATTTTTTTTAAATTTGGCATTGCTAAAATATTCCTTAAAATTACCTAAAATGTAATGTTATCTGATAGTATAATATTTTGTCACAACCACAACTTTTTGCTAGTTATAAAAAATAAAAAAATTGTATTATAGTCAATTGTTTAATAATGTTCGCAACTAGAGCATAAGTCTAGTCACTATTTCGAACACATCAAGCCTTTAAATCCTAAGTGAAAATGTATATTAGAGTAAGTATTAAGCAAGTAATAATAGAAAAAAGGACAAAATTCCAGTTAGAAAGCTTATAATTTAGTGGTAAAAATGGGCAGGATTGATTTCCGTATCTTTTTAAAGATAAGGTTTTTTCTTGTATAACTTCGCATCTGAACACCAAAAGATCCCAATTACTTTATGAAACACATACAGCTGTATTATTCATCTTTATCACTGTCAGTGATAAAGAAGTTCTATTTTTATTGTATTTTTTTTTTATTGTGTGAGTTAAACAATGATTAAAAAAGTTCTACAGATATCCGGTAATGAAGCATCAAGTGAAGAGTAGGAAATTCTAGTCACTGATCATTTATATCTCGTATGCCGTACAAAATGTATACCATTTTAGCGGAGATGCACATCATGCCTCTGTTCAACCGGTGAAAGACAAGTTTGATTAATGTGTGGCGGCGATTAAAGCTCTATGTGATCCTCATGAAAATGTGGACAGAAGAGGTACAGTACAAGGTCCTGCTGTCTGCAATTTCACGTTTTTCTGTTACCTTTACTTTTGGGCTGCTGTACAATTTTAGATAGTTTATATCTAATTTTTGTTTATACTGCTTTATTGAAAATGCTCACTTATTAATTTATTAATAAATTACAATTAGTTTATATTATATTTGTTTATATTATGGTAGTTAACTTTCTTAGTTTATATTTTATCATAATGTATACCCCTCAGGGGAAGTATTTGTTTATATTTAATTGTAATTTATACCGCATAAATGGAACTATTTGTTTTATGATTATTTTATATATGATTATGTTCTATGCTGTTTTAGTGGGTAATTTTTTTTTTTTAAATGTAAACCAAATTAGTAGAATTTTTCGTTTTATACTTTAGTTTTTGTTTAATTATACCCTTTACTTTTTTATATAATTTAAATTTATTTTAACTTAAGTTTATATTTAATTTATACCCTTTAACTGGAAATATTTGTTTTATACTTTTTTGTTTGTTTAATTTTGATGATAATTGGGGAAATGTTCGTTTTATACCTACTAATATTTAATTATTTTTAGATATGTCTTTGGCCGGAAATGTTCGTTTTATACTAAGTGATATTCAATTATATTTTAAAACCGCATTATGAGTGGTTATCCCACCGGCACATCTAGTTTCTTTTTCGGAATTAAAGCCTGTATAGGCACGTGTTTGTCAAGATCCAGGCGTAAAGCAAAATCAAGTGTATATTACAGGCAGTTTTAGACAAGTTTTACACGTGTTTTTTGAGATTTCAAAGTCAAATTTAAATGCCGCGTGCTTTTATCATTGGTTTTAAATTTTTTTTTTTTTTTTTTTTTTTTTTTTTTTATGTTGATTTTAGGTGCCCCAAGAAGTCCTTACGGTCTTATCACAGAGCACCGCGAAAGGGCATTTAATAGGAAGTTCACGCCTCCTCCCCAACCGATGTCGCAAAACTTGCCCAGAGGTGGGGTTTGAACCATGGATCTTACGTTTCTGAGGCAAGTGCGCTTTCCTTACGGAACTTTAAAAACGTAGTATTACAATATAATACTACGTTTCCATAACGATGAAACCATTAATATTTTAACTGGTATTTATGGCAAATAGTAATAGTTAATTTCACGGAATAAAAATCATTTTTGACACGCGTTATTTTTTTTGTTTTAGAAGGTTTTAAAAATGCAACAGAAACCAAGCCTAACTATTTTCTGAGTTTTGCCGGCTAGGTAGTATTAGAAAATGTGTACTGTAGCCGAGGAGTTATTTGTTTGTTACAGTTTGTATGTATTTATATTATATACTTCTAATCTAAAAATATCGCTTTATACTAAGTTAACTTTTAATCATAAATTATACTTAGTTTTTATTTAAGTATAAATTATACTGTTTTTGTCGAGTAATTCGTATTATGCTTTGTTTATACTTAGTATAAATAAAAGTTTTATTATTACCGTTATAGCTATTTATTTTAAAAATCTACACCATTTCAACAGAATTATTTGTGTTTCTTTTAAATGTATACCATTTTAATAGACTTATTTGTTTTATGATACTTTGCATTAAACTATAATTAAAACCCTATTACTGGAAATATTAGTTTTACGCTTAGTTTATATTAAATCAGAATCAGTTTATATAAAATCTAAATGTCGTTAACATGGAGTTATTTGTTTTATACTAATGCAGGTATAATTATAACTTATACCGTTTAGTTGGTCGTTTTAGTAAATTTTTTTTATAAAAGTATAAGTAATTATATATAAGTAGTAAAAAAATATAAGTATTAGTAAAAATATTTGTTTTACTTTAAGTTTATATTCTCAAATAGCAATAAACAGAATAAATCTGTGTTCCTCCGGTAAAAAACACATACTGAAACATTAATTAGGTGACCAAGTTAACAGTATGTATTGCACCGATTGCACCTCCTAACATCGAGTGCGATTACTGTCCGCTTTCTCTATGCTATCTTTCTAACACAACTACTTCTGCCTCTCACACTAATTTGTCTTCGTTTTTTTAGAACTCACTTTACTCTCGGTCCGTAGAGCAAGTTATGACGCTATTAATTAGCTGAACTTGTCTTTGCAATTAGCTAGAGGAGGATAAACCACAATACCAATCAGGGCCGGCGCGAGGAGGTGTCACGTGGGGGGGGGTGCCATTACAACTTTTGCCGACTAAAATAAATAAAAAAAAGAAAAGGTCCTCGTTTTCGAAAATTTGCCGACTGCCATGACAACTATAGTAGTGTCGAGAAGGTAAAAAATAACGCCTGGTAAATTATGAGATTTTTTTTCACCTTTGAGTTTGTCCATGATGTTCGTACGCCGAAAAATTTGATTTTTGACCCCCTCCCTCCCCCTGTTGCCAAATCCTTTTCCCCTCCCCTTAAAAAGTACGTACGTTATTGAAATATCCCCTCCCCAAATTTTTTTTTTAATGAAAAAGTTTATAGGAAAAATAAAAAACTGGAAGAGTTACCTTAGATACTTTATGCAACCCAAAAGCAGAAGCGTAGCGATGGACCGGCAACCGCGGGAGGGCCCAGACTTATTAGGGCCCAAGCCAAATTTTTTCAATATATTTAATCATATTTTTGTTATTATTGTATAGCTGAGAATTACAAATTCTTAGTTATACAATATGTAACATACTTGTTTCCATTAAATTAAATCAAAATTGTATTTAAAAATAAGGCTTTTGTTTTCATGTATAATCTTTTTTTTGTTTTGAGGGGAAGAGGATAATGGGGCGGGGAGTAAGAGAGAAATAATTCAGGGACCCGGATTGAAATTTTGCGGGAAGGCCGACTTTTTGTCGCTACGCTACTGCCCAAAAACTCTTTGTTTGTGGCACAGGATCCCAATTTAAAAAACGTCTATAAAATAAATATATTCGCTAATAATAATTTGAATAAAGTTAAGTTATACCTTACCAATGTGTTTGCTTTGCTGAATGGTTGATGCTGCGGAGTGCGGCTGCAGCGACCGGCGTTCGAATACCGGTCGAGTCATATTGTACTTTTTTTTTTGTTTTAACGACGAATCAAATTAAAATAAACTATACTTAAGACGACGTCTTTTTTCAGGCACCCCTCTTTAGTAAGTCCGTAAAAAACGAGACCTACGCGTGATCAGTAATATCGAAACTATACTCTCTAATTCCTAACCAAAGATCATTTTATCTTGGCAAACTAGGATCTTTAGTCAGAATTTTAACTTTTCTATTAATTACCTTGTTAGCTGTGATAAATTAGACAAATTGATGAACATTGAAATACCTCCCCCCTGTACGCTTTTGTATACTTTTTGAAGACTTCTTTCCCTTATGAGCGCACGTACTTTAGAGTTCCCTTCCCCCACCCCCTAATATGCTTTTGTACGCTTTTTGAAAACTTCCCCCTTTCCCTATGAGCATACGTATTTTATGGACAACCCTTTATTTTAATTTTTTTTTCAAAAAAAAATTTTGTAAAGAAAATTTACCCTCTTCTATTTAAAATTTACCAGTAAGTTTAACTGTAAATTTTGAATCAAATTTTACCGGAAAATTTACATCACTAAACTATAACATATATATATATATATATATATATATATATATATATATATATATATATATATATATATATATATATATATATATATATATATATATATATATATATATATATATATATATATATATATATATATATATATATATATATATATATATATATATATATATATATAAATATATATATATATATATATATATATATATATATATATATATATATATATATATATTGTTTTTTGTTTTTGTTTTTTTTTGTTTTTTTTTTGACGATTTTAAATAAAATAAATTGATTTTTTGACGAGATTAAATAAAAATACCTACATAATAATTAATACCTACATACAAAATAAATTTTTTTCTTCTAAAAAGCTTTTAACAAAACAATCTGAAATCTGAAAATGTATTTTATGCATATTTTACACGTATTTTTGTATAAATTAAGGACAAATTATCTCTCCACTAGCAGAATGTTGAACTGATGTAGTTTTGTCAAATAGACAAAATGGGTTTATTTGAAGCTGCGTGTTGGGCGGTTTAACGATTGTCTTAAGAGTTATTTTTTTAAAACACTTAAACAATCTTTTTAGTTCAAATAATATTGGTGGGGAAAGAAATGTGTATATTATTACCTCCGCTATAGAGGCAAGGTAATATGAAATTATGACGTATTTTGAAAAAGATTCATTCTGTTGTTGAGTGTGGTAAAGGTAGCCATTAATAGTATCAGGAATTACAATAAACACAAAAAAAGTTGCTACAAATAAGCTTAACATTAAATATCCTCGATAATAACGCTTTCGTTTTTTAATATTTGGTGCTGGGAGCCTTTTATCAACAAACGCGAAGTTTTTTGAGTTCGACTGACGGAATTTATTATAAATATACACATAAGTTCCTAAGATATTGATGAGTACAAGTCCGTCAAAAATAGGAAAAAAGTATTGCGTAGTAAACATATCCATTTTTAAAGCTATTGATTGTGACTTTTCAAAAATCATTAAACATGTTGATGTAATTACTGATATTACAAAAATAGTTATCATGAATGCTTTTAGGCGATGGTATTTCCACACCTGATTATAACGGAGATTAAGATATATTTCCGAAAAGCGATTAACAGTCAATAAAAAAATACTGCTGTAGTATTCAAACGCTACACCAACGTTATTGTATATTAAAATAAAACTTTCAATATTTTTTATTTTTAAAATTTTGACTGAAGTTCTCAAAGTCATGCAAACAACAAGTTGCATTTCAACCAAACAAATGCGCAACAGTATTAAAAATTGGATGTTGTTAAACTTGTGTCTGACTTTAATCAGCATATACATTCCTGCTATTTGAACAAATATTATTGAATAACCTATCAATGCAAGTAAGCTGTCACTAATCATTTCTTATGCAGGTGATAAAATACAAGTAACTACGTTAGTTAGAATGTTTTTTGTTCAACTAGTATGAGTTATAAAATAACTATAAACTTTAAGTTTGATATGAATTTATTTCGAACAACGTGAGGTTAGCTACCTAGGTTACTGGATCTTGATTTGATTAATATAAACTTATAAAATTATTTTTATGTCCTTATTACTGTATCATGAATTTTTCATTCCTATATTCCAAATTCCCGTTTCAATTCTTTATATTACAAAAAAAATAAAATACTAATGATGAAATAAATTTTTATAGATGGTTGTTCTGTTAAATTTTACTGGATTTCCGTTATATTTTTTAAAAAAACAGTAGGATACTAAACAAAAAGTTGTTAAGAGTTTCTTTTTAAATTTGTTCTCTGAAAAGTATCAATTGAGAAAAAGAAATTTTTTTGCGGGAAATATTCTAGCTAATTTTTGATAGGTGCATACAAAGAGCTAAAGCCACCAGTTATGTTAGAACGTAATATCATAATAAATTATGAATAACTGAATAAATAATATTTAAAATTATTATTAATTAACAAAAGGAAATTAGTATTTTATATATATATATATATATATATATATATATATGTATATGTATATTTATTTCTTATGACCTCTAAAAACCATTGTTTTCTTTTCTTTGAATGAAGTTATTAAATTAAAGTAACGATAACCTAATAAGTTAAAACGAAAAAGAAAACTTTCCTTGCACATTGTGGGAGTTCAAAGAATTTTGACATCAAAATTTTGCAAGATTGCACAATGATGTAAGTTTGCACGCGCGTTTTAACAATGAAGGATTGTAATAAAAAATAGAATTCAATACAAATTAAATAATTATTGAAATCGCACTGAAATCCAACTATCGTTGAATATTAAAGTAAAATCTAAAATGTAACTCATAAAATTTATCAAAAAAGCAACAAACGGAATATCGTCAGAGACGCAATTACTGGATTAACACAAAAACCCAACTGCTAAAATGTCATTGAACAAGATACAAATAAGATAAAATCAAAAATGCAACTTCTGGTGTATTGTCGAAAATGCTACTACTGAATAAGCACCGACGAATAATGTTTTTATTATACGAATAGCGAATAGCTATTTTTATTTCTTTTATTTACTATTCGAATATTTATTATTAGTTTAACGGGTATTCATTAAATTCGTTTAACGAATAGAAAAAAAATAAAAAACAACAATTTGACCTAGATATTTAGGTTTGTCAAACGAAACTAATTGATTACCATTTTAAATTGGGAATTTGAACGAACAAAGAAAAATAAAGGAAAGTTGTAAGACACAATTTAACATTCCTGCTTCGAAAATATTTTTATTATATTATGTGTAACTATGTGTAACAAAATATTAAAAAGTGATGCTAAAAAATTAATAAGTAAATAAAAATAATAACAGTTTAAATAAAAAACAGCAGTACTAATAAAAAATAACAGTAAAAATAAAAAGCGAATAAAAACAATTGTAATAATTATGTATATATATATATATATATATATATATATATATATATATATATATATATATATATATATATATTTAAATTTCTTTTAATTTTTTCGGAGCTAGATTTTTGCTTTTTAACAAATCAGATTTTGGATTTTTTTTTTAACAAAATGGTTAACTTCCGAGCACGGAATAAACTCAAAACTTTTATATCTTTATGATGAAATCAAACGAGGATGGTTTAGGGGAGGGCGGGGTTTGTTGTCACAAAGTTTATTACAGGAAATGTAAATAAGATATAGAAATTTCAAATTATGCAATGGAAATGTTATATAAAAAAAACATTTTTACAGTAATTTTTATCTTTTTTTAGCGTGCAGAAGAAAAGTTATTCGTTTTTAAAGGTTTTTGATATGAAAAAGTAAAATTTCGCCTACTCAGAAATTTTCTTTTACCAAACGAACATTATTTTATTGTGTTTTGAATGTAGATTTATAAAGTACTTTATTCATTTGAGTAACTTAATCCGTAAAAAATTATCATGAAATTCTCACGCTTTTAGGTAAATGTACAGGTGTCCAGCAACTTACTCAGAAGCGGTTGCTTGTCACAAAATATATGGGGATGGTTGTCACACTTGCCTCGACTCCATGCGCTGCAAATTAAACGCCGCTTGCAGATTTTTTATTGGCTTTGTTTATTTTCCGCATTATTGAGGAATATTTTAATGTTTAAGATATTATTTAAAAATCTAAAGTCAAAGTGTTATATTTGTTTAACTAAATATCTGTAATCTAAATTATTTTTATTTCAACGTGCATAACTTTAGATTCCGATCCAATGTTTAGTATAATTATAGAAAAAGGATTGCAGAAGTTCAACTGTTTATTGTTTTGTTTACAAACTAAACAACTAGCTGTTGTTTAGTTTGTAAAACTGTCTGTTGTTTTGTTTGTGCATTGTTTATATTTAGTGCATCTATTGTTTTGAATCATTTTCCAACAGACGATCAGAAGAACAGTGGATTCAATGTCAGGTTTGCCAAAAACGGTCTCATGAAGAATGCACACCAGGCTTACAACAGTTTATTTGTGAATTGTGTTCTTTATTCAATAATTTTTAAAAAACTAAACCTAAAAACATTTATAGTGATAAACTAAATTTGTTAATTGTGTTATATTTAAAATATATATATTTCAGTTTATAGTATTTTATTTTTATTTTTCTTAGTAAAACATAAACGAAATTAATTTGTACTCGTTTTATATTAAATTCTTATCTAAACTTGTCAAAATCCAAATGTGACAATCAACCCCGCACCATGTGACAACCTGCCCCGTGAGCGGGGCTAGTTGTCACACAGAAGTGGTCTTTGAAAAAATGATTTTACAGCAATAAATATTTCACTCAATGTCATAAAAATATTATAATAGTTACTGGAAATAGTTAAACTAGCTTTGTGCAAAGTTTGGCGTTGATTGGATGAAAATTAAAAGCTGAGCAGCCTAAAATGTAAAAAGTATGACAACCAACCCCGCTCTCCCCTACAAAAATTTACAGCAATCGGAACTTGGGGGCAACATACCCCAGAAACTTTTCTGGGGAAGTCCGTCGAGGAAAACTTTATTTTGGTAAAAAAAAAAAACTACTTTGTTTTATGATAGACAAAAGTTCTTTTATATATTTCAAATTTCATCAATAAAACTCTTGGTGTTTAGAAATGGTGTCCATGTAAAATTTAGAACCCCCTCATTTTGAGGTGGTTTAATTTATAACATAGTCATTCTCCAAACACAAAAAAAAGTTTGATAGAATTTAAAAATTTTTAATGAATACTGATTAAATTTAGGATGGCCTATTTTTTTTTTTTTTTTTTTTTTTAATTTTTGTTTTAAATGCCCCTAAGAAGACCTAAAATTCTTGTCACAGAGCACCACGGAAGAGCATTTGCCAAGAAAGTTTATGCCTTCTTTCCTACCAATAGCGCGAAATATACCTACATATCGTTTTGAACTCTGGATTTCGAGCTTCTAAAGCAAGAGCCATAACCACAGCGCCACGGCCGCTAAAACCACTGCAATACGGCAGCTTTTCTCAGAAAATTATTTTTGTATATAAGTTTAAGAAAGCAAATATATTGGGATCTTTGTAATATCTTCGTAAAAATGCAAAAAAATGTTATTGCAAAAATTAATTATTTTAAATACTAGAAAAATAAGGTTCAACCCTAAACTTAATGTTTAAATGTCAAATTTTAACTTTTAAAATCCAAATTTTTACTTTTAAAATCCAAATTTTTACTTTTAAAATCTAAATTTTTACTTTTAAAATCCAAATTTTTACTTTTAAAATCCAAATTTTAAATTTTAATTCTTTTATTTTTATACATTACTTTGCTTTTCTTTGTTACAAATGCTTCCTGTTATAGTCAACAACACAATTAAAAATTTGTTTTCCATATTCTGGAATATCGGAGCAGAAGATAATCATTTGTGACCACAAGAGATACAAAATTTTTAAAAAATATTTTCAGTCACAATACCAAATGGTCACCGTTTCTAAACACCAAGAGCTGTGTTGATGAAGTTTGAAATGTTTAAAAGTGCTTTGGTTCTATAAAATAACGTAGCTTTTTTTTACTAAAATAGTACTTTCCCAGGTTGGGGTCAAGAGAGGAAAGTTATTAGGATATTTTTTCCTCAAGTTCCGATTAACGTAATTTTTTGTAAACCATCCTCATTTGATATCATCATGAAGATATAAACATTTAAGTTTATAGCACGCTTGGATGCTAAGCATTTCAAACACTAACATTTCAAACAAAAGCTAAGCAAATTAAAAATCCACCTGTTAAAACGCAAAAATTTGACTCGGATAAAATTAAAAGAAGTTTAAAAATACCTATAAATGTACTAATGAGGTCTTTATAATGCTCTATTAATGGATTTTTTTGGTCTTTTCAGGTGAGGTCGATCGTGAATTCGACAGGGTCTGTTAAATAAAAATATGATGAAAGGATGGGAGATTAAAGGGAAGGGACTTCAAAATTTTTATCAATAATAGAACAATATAAAACAAAAAAATAAAGTCTAATAGAAATCACTTTATTAAATAATCTATACTATTTGATTTTGACCCTTGGCGCTATGAATTTTACCACCGCTCGCATGTAAATTCCTTTGCGCGGTTATCAATACCCAAATGGAATTATTTGTGTTCCAAATAAAAATAATGTCTAGAAATATTTATAAAAATCGCGAATAATGTCCGAAGGAAATTATTTGTTTTGTAATTATTAAAAAAAAAAAACTTAAACCAGTTTCTTAAATTTTAAACTGGATTTTAACGGTAATTGGAACAAATACTAAATAGTGTATTTATTTACAGAAGTTTCATGGGGACCTATTATTCGTTTCACGATTAGTACTACTCGTTTAACAAATACGAATGTTTGTTTAGCGAATAGCACTATTTGTTAAACGAGTTTAACTTCGTAACTGAAATTTAACGAATATTCGGAATTCGACTTCGTTTAACTTTGATCGAAGAAAGTAATCGAACTTCGCCGGTGCGAAGTTTGATTAACTATGTTAAATAGACTAATAGACTAACTAATCTTTAAGGTGCCATTAATACATTGTTTTTGAGTAAGTTAAATGTTTATACTAATAGTACTTTTGATTTAATATCGCCATTAATCATCATTAATCATTAACTATCGACATCTTTTTATACGTTCCTTTTAAAACCGGTTTGCGCTTAGTAACCATAAACTGACTGCGATAGTTCAGTAATGAATTTCACATCACTTTTGACAGCTTGAATGCGGACGATGAACTTTGTAAATAATTTTTTTTAGTGCCGTTTTTTATAGAAAAGAAAGAAGAGCACTTGTTTATGTGTAGACGACATTTTGAAATAATTTTTTTTTTTACTTTAAATGATTCAATTTTCTTGAAATACCAGTATTTTAAGATTATTCATCGCATTAAAATAGATTTTTTTATAGTTAGTTTGGGTGATCTTTGATTTGTTAAAGGCAACTTGTTAAATTTCCTTTGTTTTATTAATAAAATTTGCATGCGTGCTAAAAAATTTGTCGTTTTTTATAGTTTAAATTTTCCTCTACGTATTAAAATTTTTTATTTATTAGTTAGGTTAATATGTTTATATATATAGGGGAGACCGGAGCAAGATAAAGAGCGAGGCAAGATGAAATCACCATTTTTGTATTTCTTGTGATGCTTTGATTATTTACTGCTGACTCATTATAACTTTATGCATGCGTAAATAAGCCGAGCTGCCGAAACAGGTTAAATATTTTGTCTATCGTTCAAATTTTGAACTTAATTAATTCTAATACTATCTATATCTATTACCATGAATAAATGTCAATTAATTGCCTTCCTTCATGGCAATAAAAATAAATATTCAAAAACATCCAATATTTCGCGTATTCATTAGTAAAAAAATCAGCAAAGCAAAAGAAGCGACTCAAAAGAAGAGGGAAACAATACTTGATGTTGGAACTACAGCTACTCCAAAGACATCAGATGCCTCTTCTACTAGCTTAACGTAGCAGAAGATGAGGAAAACATCCAATTTTCTACACTAGCACTATTGGACCAGCTTTGCTGCAGCCATTTAAAATTGGTAACTGTAAAATTAAAAATTTTCTATTTTCCAATTTTTTTTACTTAGCTGGATAGGTAAGGGCTGGTTACGTTCTCTTTCCACTGGATATGCCAAAAGATACTTGAAATCATATATTTAATATGTTTTTTAAAAATCAAAATGTCAAACGAAGAATACTTTTCTCGAGATTGGCTTTTAAATAGCCCAGCAAAGACAGCAGTATTTTGTTATCTAATTCAATTATTTTTACATGGAAATCAAGTTTCACATTTCCGCATTTTGTGAACCGCCAAATCCTAATTGATGCAGCTACCTGGAGAAAAACTATAGAGCAAGTCTTGGATGTGATTCTGTTTCTTGATGAACGTGGATTGGCTTTTTGTCGAAAATCAAACCTAATTGGAGATTGTCAAATAGAAATTACTTAGGATTGCTGAAACTAATTTTAAAACATTGATATTTAATATTAGTTTCAGCAATCCTAAAGTGAAAATTTTTAAAACAATGATCAGTCACCTTTAATCTGTTTTAAAGGAATGGTTAACAGTTTTGAAAAAAGCTAAATTAGCTGCAGATGCTGCAGAAATCAGTTCTAAATTTCCCATCCACTAAAAAGTGAAGCGCAAAGGTCACGGAATCAACAAAAACAGAATCAGGAGAGTAAGCAACATTTAAGAGCAGTTTTTTATGGTGCAACTCGTGAAGTTGAGAATGAAATCTCGTAGAATTTCATTCTATAACACTTTTTATTAAGCAAAATTCTTTTTATTATTTAAATTTTTTTTTTTTTATGTATGTATATATTTATAAATGTATTTACGTGTGTGTGAATAATTGGAGTATCTATTCGCGCGTTCATGGCGTTTAGTTAACGCCATGAACGCGCGAATAGATACTCTCATGAAAAAATTTTTTTACATAAAAAATGTTCTGTAAACAACTTTAGTACAAAATGAAAGTAATATGCATTGCCTTAAAGTTAGGGAGAACACGCAAGGAATTGTGATAAAATCCATCTATTTTGGCTTTGGTCTTTTCTAGACTTTACTTTAATTCCTAAAATATTTCTAAACCTACAACAGCTATACACTTGGTTTACTAAAATTATGAGCTCAATGTATTAAATTTGGGAAAGCACTTTTACTTATTTAGGTGTAAAAAAAAGAAGTTAATATTTAATATTATTCATATATTAAATTTCTAAATTTAATTTATTAAATAATACTTGCATTTAAAAGTAAATCATTAAAAAAATGACATTATAATACATCTAAAACTTAATTATATAAAATTAATTTTAAAAACTATTTTTACACATAAAAGTAATAACATGAAAGGTAACTTGATAAAAGTTACATTTTCAACATTGTGCAAATTACTTATCAAAGTAAGTCACAGTAAGTAAGTCATGAAATAGTAAATTAGATGTTACTTATATAATTTTTTTTTTTTTACTTTTTATAAATACCTTTTTTAAGATTCATATTAACATCGTTAATATTCTTAAAACGTTTTTTATTATAATTAAAAAAATTTTATTACTGCCGGTGTAATCCAGGGATTAAACCAGCAGTAATAAAGTTATTAATATTAATAGTTTTTGTTATCACCGAAAAAGCGTTTTTATAGTAAATTTTGATATATCTGACGAAAATTGTTATACAAGATGTCCGCATTTTGAAATTGTAAAATTTCTATCATAGTTTGTAGGGTTAATGAAAAATATCAAAAATTGTTTGAAGATTCTATAAAGATGTTGTTATATATTCGTTTTCCAAATTTTAATTTTTTAGGAGCGTGTTCAACAAATTTTTGCACATATCTCTTTACAATGGAAATGTGGCGATCGCGACTGTATGAAATGCCATATATATAAAATACTTAAGTCCTTTAACAGTATAAACAAAATTAAATTAAATAAATTACAAAATATACAAATTAATTACAACGAAATAACATTTATAGATGCATACCCAGTGGGCACCGGAACAAAAAAAGACGTCTTTTGAACGTTCAAAAGACGTCCAAAACGTTCATAAGACGTTTAAAAGACGTTAAAACGTGTATAAGACGTTTAAAAGAAGTCTGTTTTACGTCCGTGCCCACTGGGTATGTGGTTACAAACAAACAAATTTAAATTATGAACCTAAATTAAAAAAATTATTTTCTAAAGCAAAATATTTATCAATTTCTTTAACCAAGTAGGCGGTTGATAGTTGTGAAATCATACGAAACGAGTTGCAAAACTATTTTTTTATTTTTACATATATTAGTTATATGTTGTTTTCTATTTAATACAGAGTTTATCCAACAAATTGAGTTTTTGTACTTAAAATGATATAGAACGATTAAAGCCATCAAACAACAAGTTTTCTACAAAATTAATTTTTGCGTAATTTTGTGAAAAATAAGAAAACTGTAAGCAAGTTAAATATGTATGGAAAACAATCATACCAATTTTAGGCAATATAGGTATATTGACATGTAGTGCAAAAAAAAAATTTCGAAGCAAATTAAATTTTGTGCAGAAATGAAATGCAGAAATTTATCTTCAATAATGCAAATAAAAAGCAAAAAAATACCTTTAATTATTCAATTATTTAAGACTAAGTGCAAATACGCTACTATTAGTGGACCGTCTTTAGCAATTCTGCGATTGAGGTAAAGATGATACCAAATATTCTAACAAAATAACACTAAAATCCGTAGAAAAAAAAATAATTTTGTTTAACTTAATCTGATATCAATATCCATTCTAAAACAGGGGCAGATCCCGCTTATTTTTTTGTTTTTGTTTTGATAGAGATAAATCCAGACATGGAGCAAACTCCAAATAATTATATGTTTATACTTATGTCAAATAATATGCTATGCAAAAAATTGCGATAGTTGGAACCTCTGAATAAAGAAGTTCCAAAGTTTTACCCGTGTCGCAACAACATAAAAATATTTTGACGCAATTTTTAGAATTTTAAAAATAAAAAATTGATTCGGTTCTATCAAGGTGGTTTAATAGAAGTCAAAAATCTTTTGAAATGGTACAATTTTTGTAGAATAATTATTGTTAGTATAATTAGTTGCGGCAAGTCAAAATGGCGTGTTTGCGTCGAAAAATGAGTATTTTGAAATATAGTTAGTAACATTTGAAGATGTAATCAAAATGCATTAGGGGAACATGGGGCAAGATGACGAACGTTTTGAAAGACACATATCTTAGTAAATTACTGCTCCAAAAAGTAAAACTTTATCAAGAAGTAATAACAAATTATTATTCGCCACAATTGTATCAAAAAAACTTTATACAAATTAAAAATAGCTGGAGAAAAACTCATTAACATATGTTACCTCGAATAGTCATCTTGCCCGTATGCGGGGTAAAATGGCGACTACAAAAAAAAGTTAACTCCATGATACTGTTACCGTCTCAAAAAAAGAGTAATATAACTTTTAGTTAATAAA
>NC_061161.1:45143070-45188070 GCF_022113875.1 Hydra vulgaris | reverse complement strand
CTTTGATGCTACTACACAAGAGCGTGGCCATCTAAATACTGTGCACTTTACAACCAAAACACGATGCATGGTTGTGGCTATTGACCATCTTGCTTGGGGTACAGCTAATGATTATCAGAGTCATATTAAACAGTCTGTAGATCACCTTGCTAAGATGTATAGTAATTTTTACGAGCAACAATATATTGAAGTACGAAGTACAATTATTGCTAATATAAGTAATATTAAGATGAGTGTATAGTAATATCAGATATAGTAATTATTCCTAATATAAGTAATATAAGAGTGACCGAGTGGTAGCAAACCATGCAACTATCACTAAGTTAAATACTTAGTGGCAGTAATCGTTAAACAGTTACTAAACTTCCATCTTCACCCATTGGATACAATGACCTCTGCTTGCATAAGTCTTCACTTAAAGCATTGGAAACATTAAAAGGGAAACTGTTTGGCAGGGATTGTATTGCAGCAAACATTGTTATACAGCTTTACAAACTACGCTACAAGGGCGGTTAAGATAAATTAACCATTTACTCTAAAAAATATCTAACAAAGTATCAGAAGCCTTAATTTAACATACTTTTCTTCTCTATATTATATATATAACTTATTTTTCTTGCTTAAAGGTGATCCGAACTGTTTTTAATCATTTACTAAAAGTCAAAAAATAAGTTATAAATTAAAACATAATTTTTTATGTCATTGTCGTTTTTTAAATTTAGCGTTATTATTAGTTCACATAAACAATCGCATTAGGTAAGTTTCTTATTTATTATACATATGTATACATTCTCTTTTCTTTTCTTTTTTTTTTTAGCATTTAGAGCATTTAAAAGCAGCATTAAATTTAAAGTTTTAAGATTTGGAAGGAGCGTATTCTACCACTTTTTATAATGCTAGTTTTTGTTTTGAAACTTTTTTTTTTGTGATAGATGGGGGGGGGGTGACGCCCCACATCCTATAATTTATTTATGTCACTAATATATAATTTAATAAAATATAATTTTTATTATGTATTATTTTATATATTAGTTTTATTATTTACTTTTTTCATTCATTTTAATAATGATAAAAATATTTATTAGAATGAATCTTTCGATACTAGGGTGTGTACCATTACCACCACATCCACCTCCTTCATAAAATACATTTATAATATTTGTTTGCAAACTGGAATAACAAAATAACAACTTAAACTGATAAATTACTAGTTTTATATATAAAAAAACAATCTTTTTTGGAAGAAATGTGAATTTTTTAATGACAAAGATGTTTCTTCTGTCCCTCCTCTAGCCCCCTGAATCCGCATAGGTGTCAAAAGCAAAAGAAGCTTGTAGCCCAATGTTACATCTATCTTTTGATACCAAGTTATATGCATTTAGATAAGATTTGACAATGTTAAGCGGTTTAAGTTACAAAATCATTATAAATTGGTCACATTTTTGTTAAGGAATCCTTGTAATCAAATTTCGTCACTATAATGCTCATAACTTTTTGTAGAATCATCCGATTTTGATAAAATTTTCAGTTTTGGAGTATTTTTTTAAAATTCTTTCCAACAATATATAACAATCTAATATTTAAACAATTTGAAATTTTTACACACGTACCTAATCGTAATCAGATTATCATAAAATTACGTACGTACATACGTACGTACGTACGTACGTACAAACACACATACATACATACATACATACATACATACATACATACATACATACATACATACATACATACATACATACATACATACATACATACATACATACATACATACATACATACATACATACATACATACATACATAAATACATACATACATACATACATACATACATACATACATACATACATACATACATACATACATACATACATACATACATACATACATACATACATACATACATACATATGTATATATATATATATATATATATATATATATATATATATATAATATATATATATATATATATATATATATATATATAATAAAAAATATAACAAATAGATATAGTATGTCTTTTAAACTAGACATTCTTAAATAATATCTTATTCACAATATAACAACAACTCAATTAACTTTCAAGAAACTTTAATTATTATTCTAAGATATTTTATTGAATTCATTGTAAGTTTAGAAGCCGCTATGCAACGTTCAACAGTTTATAGTATAATATTGACAAGTCATCTTGCCCCGTTCATCTTGCCCCCGAAGATACACAATCTTTAAAATGATTCAGAAACATACATAAACAAGGTATCATAGCTCAATAATACGTCTATGGGTTCTAAAATAAATAAACTAAATGAAAAACTCTTGCTGAACTTTAATCGGAGATGTAATTATGCAATAAATTAAATACAAGTGAATTTTTTTTTTTTTTTTTCGAACACCGGAAAAACATTTTTGATACTTATCTTTTTTTCTAATAATAATATTTAAAAAGAAAGCATAAATAAATTTAGCAGATACAATCTACTTAGATCTTAGCTACAGTCAGCTTTTATATATAGTTAAGGTTTGAAGATAACTTTAAGTTTTCATCTTGCCCCATTCGTCATCTTACCCCAAGTTCCCCTACTCTCTTAAAAGTTTACTGGATAGGTTTTTATCAGCTGCTTGAACTATCACGGAGTGATCGCTACAAAAATCACGATCTACATAAAGTTTTTGATACTATGTATAAATATCAAAGTTTTGAACAATCCCTATTACTTGTTTGAACCTAATTTTTTGCTTTCTAATTAAGCTATAGGTTTATTACGTTCTTAAAGAACTTTTTATTTTAATTTAACAAAAAAACAAAACAAATTATACTACAAAGATTTAAAAAAAAATTGCTTTACTTTTAATAGAGATATAAAATACTTTTATGTAAATCCCGACCAACTTATATCTAGACTTTTATTATTTCAATTCGAATCTAGAAATTTTTTATTAGTCAAAAAACATAACATAAAAAATAACTGTAAACTGACTCTAAACTATCGTAATTAATAACTTTTTAAACACCCACTATATAGTAAAAGTAAGGTAAATAAAGTTATATTTAGGATAAACATAATATCTTGGATTATCTTAGAATTTCTTATTTTTTTTCTTTTTCTTTGATTATATTAGATGGTACACCAGGATGAAAAAAGGCACAAAAAATCTTTTTTTATTTAATTTTATGAAAAATTTATCCTTTAAATTGATTTTTTTTTTTTTAAAAGACCTTTAAATTAATTGTTTTACTACACGGCATAATTTGCCATACTTGAGTCGCACTATCACGTAAAATTCATTCTTAACCTCATAGCAACAGATTTTTTTATTTGTTTTGGAAGTTATTTTGGAATTGTTTTAATATTTAATTTGAGATAATAGCATAAAGTCATCAAGAATTAGCTAATCTACCCGTTTACTAATTTACCTGTCAAAACTGCATTGGTAAAAATCACGAACTTATTTAAATATATATAAAATAAAACACAAACAATTTTGTTTCGTTTTGATTAATCTTTCTATACTACAGAATTTGGTTTCAAAAGTTGTGAGTCTTGTTATTCTCTTCCTTTGATTAAAAATAAAGTAAGTCACAGATTGGTTTTTTTCATTTACTCAATAAGGTTTCTTTCAGTTTCAACACGACGAGATAAAAATACTACAAAATAAAAAAGAATAGATCACTAAATGATCAATTCTTTTTTATTTCTGTTTTTTTAGCATTTTGTAAAAATCAAAACATGATAACTTGAGTAAAATTCAAGTTTGTTTGTTTTGTTTTTTTGTTCTTTTTTTTAATTTAGTTTATTTCGTCAATTGCACACATTTTACAATGTTAATAAATATATATAAATACAATTTGACTGGGGCAAGTAGAAGACAAAATGTCTGATCATCAAGCCCCTTCGTGAAATAGAGAAAATATAATTTTACAAGTTCTAATATTATACAAAAGAGCGAGTCTAAAAAGTTTATAAGAAATAAGGAAAAAAAAAAAATTAAAAAATAAAAAATTAAAATGTTTGAAAAAAAAGTTATGAAGTTTGCGAAAAAAAAATGTTTTAAATAGAAAGAAATTTACAAACCTGTACTAACATGATCGTAATATAAATTAAATATAAAAAATTACGTATTGTATAACATACATAAACAAAATCTACAAATCGGTATAAGTGCACATACTCAATACAATACGTAATATATATTTAAACATTTAAAAGAAATTTAAGATTTAAAAAGATTCAAAACAATTTCAGGATTTAAATTCATATATTTATATTTTTCATACAAAATTAAAACAGACAGACAAAAGCAACAAGACAGATATGTTATAAAATAAAGTTATTTAAAAAAATGAAAAAATGTATGTTTAAATTTAGTAAGTGTTTTTTTATAGTTCTTTTAAATATATCAATTGATGTTATTTGTTTCATATTTTCGTCAAGAAACGAGTTCCACAAGCGTGGTCTCCGACATGTAATTAAAAAATCAGACTTATTTGGTGAGTTAGTGGAATGTAGTAATTATTTATTGAGTGTCTTGTTTCATATTTATTAGGGTGTCCCAAAAACATACTTTTTTTTAAATTTCAATGTGCTTTCCACTGATCCCCATTCTATAGGTCCTAAATAGTTACCAAAATCTTTTTTTTTATTTTTTAATGACTAGAAGTGATAGGTGTAAATTCTGAGTTTTACGGTATTATACACGTGTGTATTTACATAAAAACAGTGCTATCTTTCAATAGGTTTTAATATGATGTAATAATTGGTACACAAATAATTCCCATAGGACATTATTAAAGAAAAGGATCATTCCCTATGAAAATTGTTGGCCATTGATATAATTCCCTCTGGACAATATTATTTGTTGGTATAATCGTTATGGATTGGTTCACAAATAACTTCGTTTCAAAAAAATTTTTAAATGGGATTTCTAAATTTCTAAATTTGTGCACGAAAAAATTCTAATTTGTGCACGAAGAAATTCTTGTGTAAACGGTTATAAAAGCCTTAACAGTAAACTTAGATAAAATATGATACGAGAGGAAATTTCATTTCATACATTTTTAATGCAAGTGTAAAATTTAATATAAACTTAGTTAAAAAACTGATTATTTCGAAATTCATATAAAAAAGGGTAGAACAGCTAAAAAAAAGAAGATGATAGGACAGAATGAGAAAAAACGGAAAAATACGGAAAGGTTTAGGTATATTTACCTATTGAAGTACTCACTGAGGGATTTACCACAGAGACAGCTTCCATCTAATGGTGATATTCTAAGATACTATCAATTTATCCTTCGCGAGTCACAAGTAAAATACAAACCCACTTCTACTAACGTTGGTTGAAAATTGAAATCGAAATCCAAGGATCTTGTTTTTGAAAATGGTGTTTGTACAGATCCTGATGACTCTTGCTTGGTAACTAGGATTAAAATTTGGGATAATGCTGGGTTTGACAAAAAATTTGTGATTTCTGGGTACAATATAAAAACCAAAATCTTTAAACTTAATCTAAAATACATGAAATTGATTAAATTGTCTTCTCTAAACTGAAACAGCAGCTTTGATAAGCAATCAAAGTTAGAGAAAGATTTTCTCACAGAATCCTAATAGCTTTTTGACATCTCCACTAAGAACTTTAAAAAAGATATTCTTGCTGATAGATTGAGAACAAATGATGCCAAGCTGGAAGATATAAAGTAAGTTCATTAAATAACACTTTTTTAGTAGTGAGATTTTTTTCCGATATGAAGTAACTTAAGTAATAGCATACTATTTCCTTTAAAATATTTACGTTTAACTCCTTCAATGGCCATCTTCCAGGAAAAACTAGAACAATTATTAACTTATTTATAAATATCTTAATAGAATTAACTATTTCTTAGTTTTTATGAAGACCAAAATTTGGATAGGAAAGAATATATGGGAACAAACGTTGACGAAGACTACAGTAGGAGAGTACTGGGTGCAAACTGGAGAAAGAACAAGCTAGATAAGTTGAGAGAGAAAGAATTATATAGACAGAAAAACGTAAAAGATATCAATGATGTTTTGTTGTCACATGACTCCATGACAGAAGAGATTCGATTTAGCAGTGAAGAAGAAAAGCCAAACGAGTACTCTGAAATTAGTGAGAAAGAAGATTTCCTGAGTAACGGTCGAAAATGCAGGCATAGTATTATTTTAATAACATAGTTGTAATTTTCACAAGCTAAAACTGTTTTATTGAAATGTATATAAATAGATAGATAATTATTATAAAATGATATCTAGGTACAATTCTGGAGAGAGGATAAATCTAGCAGAGAATGTTGAAAAGCTCATTGAATGTACTGCTACTCCAGCAACAAGGTTCAATGTTGGTATACAATCTTATCTGACAATTTTAAGTGAAGTATTTAAAGTTGGAGGTATAGAAATTAATGATATACCGCTTTCACGACGCACACTTCATAAAAAAAAGTTCAAATATGTAGAACTTGAAGAAGACTTGGAGTGGATTTCAGAAGACCATCTTTTAGGTGTTGCTCAATGTTCCTCTTCAAAGGGAGTTGACCAAGCAGAATAAGTGCACAATATTTGAGAATATTACGGATGTAAAGAGCAGATCATTGGTATATGCTCTAATACAACAGAAAGCAATACAGGCGGAGTTAATGGAGCAGATCAAATTCTTACAGGTATTTTGAAAATATCAATTTTGTGGATAATGTGTAGGAGACACATACATGAAGTACATGTATCTCACTATATGGCTGCTCTTACTGGTGAGAAAACTAAAGGTCCAATAAGAGCTAATTATGTTAAGCTAAAGAACAAGTGGCCTGAAATCTGTGAGAAAGTTAATCATGTGAAAAATTTATGTAAATTGGACTGGCAAAGAGATGATCTGAAGATTGGCTCTGTTATTTGCACTGTTGCAGAGGAAACTAAGAAATTTTTGACTCAATACCGCAATAAAATCTTAAATTTGCTAATAAATATTAGTTTTCATGTATTTTTTTTTTTTTTTTTCTTTTGTATTTTCATATTTATAAATATAATCTATCAAGTTAAATAGTAGAAAACAATTGGAAATGATTTATACCCATTTAATTGTTTTGTTTAAATTTTCTAAAATGTAAAAAAATTTCTATTAATGTTAAGCCAGCTTAACATTAAAACAATAAAAGTCAGATTTTACATCTAACACTTCCTTTCAAAATAAAACCGTCAAATTTTTTTTAGTACTTATTTAGGTCACCTAGAATGGGAATCAGTAGAGAGTTTTTTTTTTTTTTTTTTTTTTTTTGGGACAGTCTAATACTTATATTTTATTAAAGAAAAATTTTTATAAAAATATTTTGAAATTATTTCATTTTGAAGTTTAAACATAAATAATAAGATATGGTAGATATTCAGTTCATATACGTTTAGAGCATTTATTTCCTTGAGTAACGGCTCAGCACTTTCGTACCTATCTGCGCCCAAAATCAACTTGCTTGCTTTTGTTTTGTATAAATATTCTTTAGGAAAGATGAATGATTGCTTGCCCAGGCAATATTACAATAGTAAATATGACTATTTATAAATGAATCGTATAAATTTTTTAAACATATTTTATTCAAAAGATGTTTTGTCTTGTACATAATCCCCAGAGTCTTCGAAATTTTATTCTCTTTATCTGGCTTTTCCCATTTAAGTGTTCATCATAAATTATTCCAAGTATTTTCATTGAAAAAACTCTTTTTAACTTTTTTTATTTATCTTTTTTATTTATCTTTTTTAACTCTTTTTCATTGAAAAAACTCTTTAACTAATTGTTAGTTCTGGTAGTTTAAATGGAAGATTTTCAGATTTAGATGGTTCAGCAAACAAAATATATTTAGTTTTATCAGTATTCAATGAAAGTTTATTAGCTATAAACCACTCATTAAGATATATTAGATCCGTATTAACATAATGAAAAATGTTTTTTAAATTTGAATCTGAATAGAAAACATTAGTGCCATTGGCAAAAAAAAATATAATTAACTACTTTTGAGGAAAAATAAATATCGTTTATATAGATTAAAAACAGCAAAGGTCCAAGAATCGATCCTTGTGGAACACCGCAACTTATTGATTTAAATTGTGTGCATGTTAAATCAAATGGTACTCCTTGTTTACGATTTTCTAAATAACATTGCAGCCACTTTAAGTTAGAGTGAACTACTCCATAATTACGTAGTATATATATAAGAATCTTGTGGTTGACAGTATCAAATGCTTTAGACAGATCTAAAAAAGTTCCAAGTGTGTTACTATTGTTTTAAAGCCATTCAAAACTTGATTCGCAAGATCAATTATTGCATGTTCTGTGGAATGTTTTTTTGTGAAAACCAAACTGTTTATAATAAAGAATTTTATTTTTTTCAAGATAACTGTACTGTCTGTTATGCATAATACGCTCTAGTATTTTAGAAAAACAGGAAAGTATGGAAATTAGATTTTATCGAGTCATCGCCGCCTTTGTATGTTGAAATTATTTTTGATAATTTTAATTTGTCAAGAAAAATGCCGTCTTTTAGAGAAAGATTAAAAATTATAAAAAGAGGTTTCTCTATAATATATGAGACTGATTTTATTTGTTTTTAACATACTAACCTCTAGCCGAAGTTCATCAACTGAAAGCTCCGATTCATCCATGAAGGAATCTAATTTTTTCGAGAAAGATTTAAAAGATTTTTTACCCTCAGGAACTTTACCAGCTAATTTTTTCCCTATATTTATAAAAAGTCATCAAATATTTCTCTAATTTCATTTTTTTCAAAAGCATCACCTTTATTATCATCTATTTGCAATCTGTTTGGCAAATTGTCAATTTTTACAGAACCCACTCCTGTTATTTCTTTAATTATATTCCATGTTTTTTTTTGCATTTCTTAATGTTTTATTTATCAATGAGGAGTAGTAATTTTTTTGGATTGTTTTTTTAACTTTTTAAAAGAATTTTTATATTTTTTGCAGTCTTTTTTTTTTTTAATTTTGGTACAGTTTTTATTTCTTTTTTGACGACATAATTAATCCTTTCGTCATCCACGGACATACCAAATTTTTATAATTAATAATTCTTTTTAAACTTGGAAAGACCTTTTCGTATTGCTTAGAGAACATGCGAATAAAAAAATCGTATTCATTATTTACATCATTGCAATCAGTCAATAGTTCTTAGTTTACTTCTTGTAGGAGATCGCGAAACTTGGCGAACTCCTGCAAGAAGTAAACTAAGTAAGGAAAATAAATAATAAATCCCTCATTATTTATTTTCCTTACATAAACAGTTTTTGCTTTTTTTTGTTTTTCGGGGGAGTCAAAACTTGTAATCAGAAAAACTGGAAAATAGTCTGTGATATTTGTTTTAATATTACTACTTTGCATTTTAGCCTTTGTATAATTATTAGTAATAATATTATCAATAATAGATGCAGTTGTTTTTGTCAAGCGTGTTGGCTTATTAATCATGGGGAAAATGCTGTATTACAAAAGTGTGTTTATAAAACGTTTTTACGAGCTTTTTTTACGAGCTTTCGAAACAAGTAGTTTAAGTGGTTTTCAAATTGATTGTAATTACCATTTGGCGGTCTATATAATGCTGTTATAAATGTATTTTTATTTTTTTTATTAATTATTTCAGCAATAAATGACTCACAATCAATGTCATTTATCTACATGCTTAAAAGTCAATGAGTTTTGGACACAAATAGATACGCCCCCGCCAATACCGTTTTCTCTCGGTTGATGAATGGGTTTATATCCTAATAATTAAAAGTTAGAATTGATTGTATCTCGATGACACAAAGTTTCTATCAGACAATACTAAACTTATTTATATTATTTAACATTAACTTTTAATTATTGTTAAAATTGCAGTAACCCCTTTCTACTGAAATTTCGTCAATAAAATTAATGTTTTTATTATCGTCATTAATTAGGTTTAGTGTTTTTTTTTTTCTGTTAAGTCAAAAACATTATTATTGTTGGCTTCCGCCGTTTTAACAATAATAACTAGAAATATTATTTAAAACAAAAAAATACCAAAGTAAAATAAACTTTAAGCACTCTTATGTGGTTTTTTAAAATCTTTAACTTCTAATTTATCATAAATAACGACAGAATATTTACCGTTATTCCTGTGAGTTCGCATTTCTTCAAAGAGATTTTCCCGTATGGTTAGGGTATTAAAAGAGTAGTCCTCATTTATAAATATTCCTTTTAACTTTTTCGAGTTCTTTAATGTGTTAATTTTATCTTTATAGTTCAGTAGTTTTATTACGATCAATCGATGTTTACTTTGTCCAGTTTTTCCGGTCCTATGTGCTTTTTCAATAACTACGCCACTTACATTTAGTTTGTTTTCAAAAATACTTAAAACCTTTTCTTTAGATTCATTCCAACTTTCAGATTCACTTTTAGGTATTCCTTCCAGTCTCAAATTGTTTCTTTTCAATCGATCTTCCAGTTGACGCAGCTTATTTTTTTCTTCTGCATTAAATTTTGTAAAAAAATTTACTTCATTTCTATTGATTTTTTCTTCTTGGATATCTTGTGAAAAAGTAACACTTTTTTCGATATCTTTTTGAGTGTGTTCAATTTTTGAGACTCTATCATTTGTTTTTACCATTTCAAATTTTTTCAAATTGTTTTCATTTTGTAAAGTTTTGCACGTTTCTTTAAATTCTGTTAATTCTTTCAACAGTCCATCAATTCTTTTGTTTTCAACAGTCCATCAATACTTTCGTTTGTAGTTTTTAAATTACGACTTATAAGTTTGAGAATATCTATTTGCTGCTTTTTAAACATCTCAGAAAGTATTTTACGAACTAGTTTCACAGATATTTCTACAGATTCTGTATTTGATTGAATTTCTTATTTATTAGTATTTTTAATTTTTTATTAACAAGTTAAATACCAATTTGTTTTGATTTAAAAAGATATTTATGTAAATATTTTTTTTTAATATTCCAAACAATAATAATATTCCAAACAATAAGAAAAAACTATTACTTTTTTTCTTTCTAAAAGTTCAAACAACTAAGTTTATAAGCTGTAATCTATGGGAGATGTTTGTTTACTATCGATACTCTGGTTGAACCATGGGTTTTTCTTGAATTTGGTTAGATAAAAGTTATGGCTTTGTATCTGCAGGAGAAGTTTAAAATTTTCAAGGGATCAAACTGTGTATAAAAAGATTTTTTTCAATGCGTAAATTTTTAATCAATAAATAACAGTCTTAGTAGTATCAAGATATCATGTTTTGAGAAATGGTCTTTTTTGTTCTTTTTTCCGCCATTATTATTATTATATATCCCAAGAAGATCTAACAGTCTTGTCATAGAGCACTGCAATAGCATTTATATAGGAAATTTACACCTCCTTTCTAACCAATGGCGCAAATATGTCCAGTGCTCGCTACCAACCCAGGATTTCTTGCTTCTAAAGCAAGCGCTATAATCTCTGCGCCACGGTTGATAAGTATTAGCTGAAAAAACCCATAATAATGGGTTTTCAATGAGTTTTCAAATATTTCTTTTTAAATATAAATGATTAACAATTTATCAAAACAAATTTTCATCAAAGTAAAACATTTTTTAAAAATATTTTATAGTTAAATTTTTTCCCTAGTTTAACACTTGGTGTAAGTAAAGTGATTTTAAAATAAATTTTATTTAAAAAAGTAAAATCGTTAACGACAACTTTTCGTGACCTCCCCCTTCTTCCTCCTACAATACCTCCTACAATGCAATATAATGTAAGCCATCAGTGGGTTTTAATGTTCAGCTGCTCTACTGTAAAAAATATATCTTTTTAAAGATAAATAGATTAGTTGATAACATTAAGATGTTAATAAAAAGGCAACAAAAAATTAAAATTTGGAATTGTTATCAGGTGAAACCTTTAGTCCGCCTTTCGAAAGTTTTAATAACAATACAGTTAACAGTTTTAAAATTAAATTAAAACAAAATGATAAAAAAATTTTAAAATGGCAAATTGAATCACGGATACCGAAAAACGAAAAAAAAAATTGGGTTATTTCAAGCATTAAAAATTTTTTAAAGACATGTCCAACAACCTAATTCATATTATTACTAATTCATATTAGTAGATTAATTATAATTCTTTATCCGAAACTGAACCCTTATTAAAAAAAACTTTTTGGGCAAATTAAGAAAATTTTAAAATTATTGATAACAAATTAGTGTTGAATCCAAAAAAATTCCTCTAATGTTAGAAATTTAAATAAAAAACAAAAATACCGTGATGCTTAATTGGGAATGAAAGAATTAAATGGAATCTTAATAAAGAAGCAAAATGTTAAATGATTGTAATTGAATCATTATTTGAAGGTTCAGACGTAAACTTTTTTTGATTTAAAAAAAGTAATACTAAATATATATATATATATATTATTATTTAAAAATTGATTTACAAAGTAAAAACAAACTATAATATTTGGTATTGTGGTTTATCCTCCTCCGGCTAGTTGCCATATAGAGGCCACATTATCAAGGTACCGCAAAGACAGGTTCGGCTCCCCAAGGAGCGTCATAACCCGCTCTACGGACCAAGAGTAAAGTGAGTTTAGGAAGAACGAAGGTATGTTAGAGTGAAAGACAGAAGTAGTCGTGTTAGAAAGACAGCATAAAGAAAGCAGACAGAATTGCACTCGATGTTAGGAGGTGCAATAAGTTGACATAGGGATTAAAAACATAGGGACTAAAAAGTTTCAGTATGTGTTTTTTTCCGTATAAACAACTATAATATTTGTATATTATATGTTTAGAGGAAAAAACCTTCGTCTTTATAACTTCAATTTATACCAAAAATTAAATTACAGGAAGTTGTCCTGTAATTGCCTTAACTGCTGTAAATGTCTTAACTACTGTAATTTTTCACACATATGCGTAATTTATGGAAGTGATTTTCATCGACATTGGGTTAATTAGTAAATTAGCAAATAATGGAATTTAAGTAAGTATTTGTAAATAATGCAGTTTTGTCAACATAACATACTTTGATTAAAAAAATTTTTTTTATTAGTTTGTTATGTTAACAAAAAATTATCTATCTATATAAACAGATTTAATTTATGTATTACTACAAACATATTCAATTTATGTATTTCATCATAACAGTACTGTTACTGTTTGGCGTGTACACGCCAAACACGCCAGTTAAGTGGTGTACTGCAGTACACCACTTAACTGGCGTGGACAACAATCTTACTCCCAACAAAGCCAAGTCACATTATAGCAAAGTACACCACTTGGCTAGCAAAATCAACATTCTTGCTGTAAACTAAGCCAAGTCACAACAACTTGAAAATATATTTACAAACACATAAATGATATTTATACACTTACAAAATATAAACCCATATAACCTTAACACATAAACATAAATAACACATAAATATAAATAAATAATATAATAAAAATATATAAATCAATAAAAATATATAATTTAGAAACTTTACAAATACAACCGTATTTTTGTTTAATGACATACCTCGTATAATAAATGTTTAACAACTTAGAAAAACAAACGATCTGTTTTTTTATATAAAAGCAAACAGATTTTTTTTAACACTAACTTTATCAAGAGTTTGACTTTAAAAAAAAAACATCGTCTTTTAGAGTTACCATCGTCTTTTAATTTAAAAATTAAAATATGTCCATCTTATTACTAAATAGGTTGATGAAGCAAAGTTTTCAATCTTATTACTGATTAAGCACACTGATCTCTATAATAACGATTTTGGCGTCAAAAAATTCAAAATTTTGTTCAGAGTTGCGCTATCCAGTTATTATAGAGATCAGTGATTAAGCATCTTATTACTGATTATTAACAAATTAATAACCTAATCGCGTGGTCAAAAATAGAAATAAACAAAAAGAGAAATATCTTAAATGCCAAGCACGCACGAATGGAGAGCAGCAGCGGATTTTATTTTGTTTTATTTTATATTTTTTTGTGTTTTTTGGTTATATATTTTTATTATACATGTTATTAAAACGTAAATAAATAAAAACACTTGTGTACAAACTATATTATATATGCAAAAAAATATCTGTAAAACTTGATTGTATTTGTAACCGGAGATAGTATAAAATTATAAAATTGTATATAATATATTGTTTTATAAAAAAAAAAAAAAAAAAAAAAAAAAAAAGAAATGTTTTTAAATTATGTATGCTATTTATAGATATGACCTCCAAAACTGTTTTTACCATGTGATAACATGTTAAAAACAGTTTAGTAGGCTGTTGCTATAAATATTATCAAGATCCTACTGTTTATCTATTTTGTACTCTTTCAACTGCATTACATTCTCCTTTTATATAAAAAAACCACACTGAAACTGTAAATTCAAGTCTTGAATTAACAGTTTCAGTGTGGTTTTTTTATATATTAATCAAGAAGTGAGCAAATAAATGTTAAGTAAAAAGATCTCATTAGGTGACATTCGAATTTTGTAAACAATTTTTTTATTTGTTTCATCATTTAATTTTTTTAACTAATTGCCATAGTTATTGGATTTTTCCATCTGAGATTGTTTAAAAATGTAAATCCAAGGTCTCATTTAAACTCAGAATCAATTAGTTGTTTACCATTAATAAAAAGTAGATATTTTTTATTAGTAAACCTAAAATATAACACAATGCACATGTTTATGTTAAATTTTAGCAAGCAGCCTTCTTTCTTCAATCCATTCAAATGCTTTTTTTAAGTCATCCTGAATTGACGTTTATTGTTCATATTGTTCAGGTTTGTCTCATTTCTTTGTTTCAACATCCAAATCTGAACTTATTTTTGATAAAGTTTCAGCTAAGTTATTCAGGTAAACAACAAAAAGGAACATTCTAATAAATAAACCCTGAAGCAAACCACTAAAAACATCAACCTAATCAGAGACATTATCACCTAACTTCTATAACTGAGAAAAGATGTGATCCATTTTAGTACTAATTTATATGATAAGCTTTTAATTCTAACAACAATCTGTTATGAGCAACTGTGTCAAGCACCTATACAAAATCTATAAGTAGAACATCATCTGGAGTGTTATTTTCAATATATAATGTTATAAAATTTATTGTTGTTTGTTGCTATTATAAAAAGAATTCTTCAGAATTAATTACTTCTAGATTTTATTATTACTTTAAATCATTCTTAGAAAACATTAAAAAAACAAACAACAGAAATAATGAATTCAAAAGAATTATTTTCATTATTGAGTCAGCATATACCACAAATGTGTGAAAATTTAATGTAGTAAAGATATTTACGACTTCCTGTTATTTAATTTTCGGTATAAATATAAGTTTTATTAATTTAATCATATATTTCTGATGAGTCTTTATTGATAAAACTCAGTGTTAAATGAAAAATTTTTGTTGAGTGATTTTCTACAAATTTATAAATTATATTATATTATAAAAAGTATATATTATATTATAAAAAATAGCAATATGAGACTTGGGGACCACATATATATATATCAGTAAAACCAGTGATGGATCCAGGGGGTATGCATTCTACCCCTTACCAGAATCTGAAAGTCCTAATATCTCTAAGAAATGGAGGATCATTTTTTTTTAGGAGATGCTAATGTGATACAAAATACAAAAATACTTCAATATCTACCCCCTCCCCCACTAAAAACTCCTAGATCCTTTACTGAGATATATCTCCGTATATATATATATATATATATATATATATATATATATATATATATATATATATATATATATATATATATATATATATATATATATATATATATATTATATATATATATATATATATATATATATATATATATATATATATATATATATATATATATATATATATATATATATATATATATATATATATGTATATATAGATATATATATATATAAATATATATATATATATATATATATATATATATATATATATATATATATATATATATATATATATATATATATATATATGTGTGTGTGTGAAAATGTTGGTATGTCAACTAATATATCAAACGCAGCCCAAAATGAAGCTTATGCGATAACATTTAAAATAGCTTTAGTAAGTTTTTTTGGTTATTATTTTTTTTTTTTTAAATATGGTTTTATAAAACAATTAAAAGCAATATCCTTTATTGTTATATATTGTTATATAAGTTTATGATATTAATATATTCAGATTTCTATATGAAGTTATTTATATGCATTAAATTGTTTATATTAAATACTAAAAAAAATTAGATTGGTTGTGCAACAGGGTTGATTTATTATACTTTAATTAATACACAGCGAGGTACACTGTTTGAAGTATAATTATTTCAAAATAATAAGCATAAACATTATATGTTGACATTCAATTTTTATAACTTTATAACTTTTCTATTTTTAAAAAAATGCATAACTTTTTGTATAATTATTTTCTGGGTTGTTCATTCCCAAAAATGGTGGTTAAAATTTTTTGAATCAATTTATATAAGGGCAAGTGCAGCTGCATCTTGCCCTTAAATGAATCCACAGGATTAGACTGGGTCAAAAAAAAGACTGGGTAAAAAAAATCTTTACAGAAGGAGAGGTACAAAAGTTTAATTCAGCTGAGTTTTTATCAGATGCTGATAAAACTTCAACATTTAGAACTAATGATTTTTGTTTAAATTAAACTTAAGTTTGCACATAAGTTATTCAGTCAACATTCCCTATCTTGTGTTTTTGACATTTTGAAGATGGCTTGTTTTCATCTTTGCAAGCTTATTTGAATATTCAATTTATAAAAAAAATCTTATGAATTGATAATGCAGCTGTTATAATGTCTGCTTCAATTGAAAATCTATTTTCAGAAGAAATTTTAGTTACTGTATTTTGATAAAAATGATTGTTAGATAAGTATTTTAAACAATTGTTGTTGCTGAAAGCCAACAAATATATAGCTTACATTTAGTTGTTGTTTTAAATTTTAATTAATTTAAAATACTTTTAATAGTTAGAAAAAGTATTTTGTATTTCAAATACTTTGATTTTAAGTATTTCACATTATGTATTTAAATTACTTTTGCTTGTAATTTAAGTTTTTACAAAACTGATATAAGAAAAATATGTTAAAATAAAAAAAAAATATTTTACTGTATATTTTAAAATATTGTAAAAATTAGTTACATTGTAAAAAATGATTTTAATTTAATAGATATATTTATATTGAAAAGTTTAAAATAGTTTAATTTGTCCTGTTACATAAGTAATTTGAGGTTATCTTTATGCAGGCTACTTCTATTATTCGCACAAAACCTTCCCATTTAACTTTAATGCAGTACATCAACAAATTGGTGAAAAAGATTAAATCTTCTGAGGAGACATGGAGAACAAAGGTGAATTGTATATTTTTATTATGTTTTATAAATTTATAATAAATCAACCAAATGCTATCCTTATAGTAGTACTTTGTATGCTTTTTACTAAGTATACAAGATCTATATAATCAAGTACTGTACTTATTTTTATTTGAGAGAGAATTTTAAATTATTGGTGTTTGAGGAAAAAAATTAAATAAATAGAAGGTTTTTAAAAGATTTTGTAGGTTAGTAAAAGATTGTGATTTTGCTAAATGATAAGTCATGCAAGATTTTTAGGCTGATGGAATAAGAGATAGTTTGTGTAATGAGCTAATAAAAAGATTGACCTCTTGATAAGGCTTTATTTAACAATAATTGTACTAATCTAAAGATACAAGAAAATAGACACATATATAAAACAAATAGTTCAATAACAAAAAATAGAAAACACAACAATCTTCCCATCTATGTAGGAAAAAACCCATAAACTAGTTTTGTCATTTTAAAATATAGTCATCATATTTTACAGGAGCTTTACAAGCTCTGGCAGAACGTCGTAATACATCAGCAAATGGCTCAGTTACTGGCATCTACCCTAGCTCTGATTACCGATGCAATTTCAGGTGAGGGGTCTTTATTTACATCAAGTAATTTCACAGTTACATTCTCACTAGACTCATTGATACTATTCTCATTGATATCACTAAACTTTTCTTTTGGATACGGTGCAAGATCTTGAAGTGAAACAGTTGACTCTCAACCATCAAGGTAACAAATATTAGCATATGTTGGATTTACATCCACTAATTCAACCTTATCCACGAGATTATCGTTTTTGTTTATACGCACAAAATGTCTTAGAAAAATTGAGCCAGGAGTTAACCATGAGGGTAACGAAATTCTGGATGACAAGCGCCTAGGAAAACTGAATAACCTCTCATGGGGTGTACAATTAGTTGCAGTTAAAAGTAGCGAACGGAGTGAGTGGAGAGTGTCTGATAGAACAATTTCCCAATTTCTAACATCTAGGTTGTGGGTTTTTAGTGCAAAACAAATAATTTTCCAGATCAAGCCATTATATCTCTCAACTTGTCCATTACTGATAGGATGATATGGGGTAGAATTACTTGTTGCAATTCCTTTCTGAGTAAGGTAAGCTTTTAATTAATTAGATATGAAAGATGAGGCTCTGTCGGAATGAATGTACGTTGGAAAACTACAAAAAGAGAATCTTTGATCTAAACACTTCACAACAGTTGTTGAACTAATATCAGGACATGGGAAAGCAAATGGATACCGAGAATATTCATCAATGACTGTAAACAGATATTTATTTCTAGAATTAGATGGCAATGGTCCTTTAAAATCTAAACTTAGGCAATCCATTGGACGTATTGACTTGATTAACTCACAGACATTTGAGCATTGATAAAACTTTGGTTTTAATTCTGAACAAATCTGGCAGTTAGAACAAACTCTCTTGACCTCTTCTGTAGAAAAAGGTAAATTTTTAGATTTAACAAAGTGAAGCATACGAGTAACCCCTGGGTGACATAGACAGCTATATATACCACTAAGGTTTGTTTGAGATTGGGTTGTAGCACAAAAAGCACCTGTGAGTGCATCAGAGACGATATTGTCCCTTCCAGGACGATACGATATAGTATAACTAAACTCTGCTAACTCCATCCTCCAGCACTGAATCTTACTATTTTTAATCTTTGTTTTCTTTCGGTTATCATAAAAGCTACAGAACGCTGATCAGTAATTAATTTAAATTGATTCCGTAACAGTAAATTTTGCCATTTTCGAACGGCTTCAATAATAGCCACAGCTTCTTTTCTACTGATGGGTAATTGATTTCACTTTTGCCTAATGTTCGAGACATAAAGGCAACTGGACGACCATTTTGATTCAAGGTAGCTGATACGGCTACATCTGATGCATCACATTCAACAACAAAAGGTAAGCTCTCATCAATAGAACTCAAAGTGGCAGCATGAAGTTCTCTTTTAAGAAATTGAAATGCTTCAAGTGCCTCACTATTGATAGGAAAGGATTTAACATTAATTAAAGGCCGAACTATATTAGCAAACGAAGGTATACACTTTGAATAGTAAGAAAATATACCCAAAGTTCGCCGAAGTGATAAAATGTTAGAAGGAGGAGGTAGTAAGTCTAAAGGACGTAATGGCTCAGAATCTGGTTTTATGTTGTTATGACTAACGCAATAACCAAGAATGTTTATAGAAGAAGCCGACTTTGATTCATTTAAAGTTAGACCCCAACGTTGTGAAGCGTCTTGAAACCACAGACAATTTTTATCATGATGTGCCTGATCATAACCACCAATGGTTAAATTGTCAAGATATGGAAAAGTGTCATGTAACTTTTCTTCTTCAACAAACTTGTCCATAGACCTTTGGAACATAGACACACCATTAGTAACTCCAAATGGAATCCTGCAAAATTGAAATAGTTTCACATTTGCCTCAAATGCTGTATACTTTTACGACCACTACCTGGGCTCTCCATGGTGAGAAACATGACTCAGTTATACCATCCGATAATAACTGTAATATTTCACTATCAATAAAGTTTCAATCATCATTATTATATCTTCTTGATTTTATAGCTATTGGCTGAGTTTTGTCTGAAATGCTTGTAAACTAGGATGGTATTTTTATTTTTGCCATATGCAGTGCACATAGGTTACTTTCCTTTGTGACAATTAAGTCTTCTTTTTCTCCACCGAGTGGGAATATTGAATTTTTGTGTAGTTTTTGGAAGTTGTAACCAAGTATGATATCACTACAAAGATTTTCTAAGACACCAAATTGAACATTATTGTAAAATTTACTTTAAGATTAACTGAACAACAGCCTACTAATCCAGACTCCATTGTTGTGAGGGCCATCAAGATTTTCTTTTTACTGAATAACGTTTTAATTTTTAAAGTCTCAATAATTTTCTTGCTTATAAAATTATCTGAGCTACAGGAATCGATTAGTTCACTTAATGTTTCATCATTAATTCTGACAATAACAGCTGCATGAGAGAGGCTCAACGAACAACCACTTGAAATAGTACACAAACTTGGTTTATGTATTGCAGCTGAAACACTGTGGGTTATATTCATCGGCCTGCCAAGAGAAACTTTGGAAAAATTACCTTTTTTTCCACATTTAAAACAGGTTACATTTTGAGGTAGACAATTTTTCCTAGCAGAGGTTTGATAACGTTGGTTGTGAGATTGATTACCACAATAAATGCATTTTGTTTGAGGATTAATAGTCATAGCATTGAGTGATGCTGAGGGTTCTGGTAATTTTATAGCGGCAACAATATTTAAATTGGAGGAAAAGGAGGATGTTTTCTGCATATAAGAATCTGAGTTTCTTTGTGCAATGTCAAGAGAATGAGCTTGGTTAAATGCTGATGTTAAATAAATTGTAATGAACTAATAAAAAGATTGACCTTTTGATTAAGGCTTTATTTAACAATAATTGTACTAATCTAAAGATACAAGAAAATAGACACATATATAAAACAAATAGTTCAATACCAAAAAATAGAAAACACAACAGTTTGAGAACAACTGTTACACTGTAGTATCCTTAAGTGAGGTAATAAGATCAGACTTGTACATGTTAGTAAGGCTCCCTCTGGGTATTTCTGTAGTTTCTCCACTATTAGAAAAAAAAAGAAAGTATAAAAGAAGTATTCAAGTTAGTAACAATGTTATATTTTGCTTCAAGCCTTAGTGTTGCTTTAAAAATTAACATGAAAGCAATAATAAAAAAGTTTGCAGTACTAATGTGAAATTTTTTTTTTTGTGTAATATAAAGTATTTACTTTTATAAGGTTTTGTGATTTTAGCGCGCCGAAAGTGCTAAAAACTTCAAGCGTATCATGTGAGCAAAACTTTGGACTAATGGAAATTATTTGTTCATTTAAAAGAGATTTTAGGGGTTTTCTGGAAATAAATGTGATAAGTATTTAAGGAAGAGAAAAATTTTGTACGTAGTTTTTTTAGTTTTTAGAATTTGATAATAAAGAGTTTGTTCATGAGATAGAAGTATTTTTTTGCATGGAAAAACTACATGCTAACTGGGCATGAAACCATCATTAAAAATTTTAGATGTCTTTGAAAAATATGATGGCACGTAGGATGCAGCGATTTTGTTACAGAGAACCAAAGATTGTGCTAAAATGCAAGACGCCCAGCTGATAATGCTTTATTCTGTTTTGCTACGAAATGCAGCGTATGCGGTTTATGATAGTTTGGGAGAAAAAGAAAAGAAAGATGCAGAAAAATTTAAAAACGTCTTGTTACAAGCTTTTTCTTTGGATCCATACACGGCACACGAGTTGTTTACAAAGCGAAGAATGTAAAATGGGGGACAAGCAGATCTAAAACAATTGAAGTACTTGACAAAGTTGTCAGATGAAGCAGGCTTGGACAGGAATGGCGTGCGATCGAGTGCTATTGCTGACCACACAAATGATTTTATTTTTTGACAACTTGGCCACGATTGTTTATATGTTTTGATGATTTAAAATTTTCAGAAATGCTCTAAATGTAGAATTGCTAAGCTAAACTTAAACTAGGAAAAAAATTAAAAAAAAAAAACTAACGAAAAAAAAGTTCCTAACGAAAAAAGAAACGAAAAACAAATTCATAACGAAAAAAAAATTATATAAGCACTAAAATGAAAATAAAATCTTAAACTCGAAACGAAACTTTTTGTTACGTTTTTAATTATGTATGAAATGAACGTTATTAAAGCTTATTTTTTTAAACGTTGTTAAAGTTAAGCAAAACGTTTTTAAATTAATAACAAATTACTACGATTGACTGTTTTTTTTTTTTTTTTTATTTGCATTCACTCCCAACAAGGCTGCAAGCAACCACTATTAAGTTGGGAGTTACTAGGAAAAAAAAAGAACAGAGTTATAGAGCAAGGAAACGGTTGACAGAAGACTTGAAAAGTTGAAGGTTGTATGAGTCAGGAAAACATGAAGATGGGAGAGAGTTCCAAAGGATTGAAGTGCGGGGAAAAAAACTAGACGAATAAAAGTTTTTAGAGCATGCAGGGACAGATACAGTAAACGAATGAGACTTAGCTGAATGACGAGTAAAACGAGAATGAATTTTAGTTGATGGAACTAGAGATGATAACTCCTTTGAGCAGTGACCATGATAGTATCTGTAGAAAAGAGAAAGAGATGCAACTTTACGACGATGGGAAAGAGGTTCAAGCTTAGCAGATAGTCCAGGTCCAACAACATTTACAATGCGTTTTTGGACCTTGTCAAGAAGAGAAAGTGAATCGTTAGAAGAACCAGCCCAAATATGACAACAGTATTCCATACAGGGACGAATAAGAGATTTGTAGAGGTAGAGAATATCAGAAGTAAGGAAATGGCGAGCACGATAAAGAGAAGCAACCTTAGCAGAAGCTAATTTAGCAATCGATTGTATATATGGTTTCCATAAAAGGTCATTAGTAAGCGATAATCCAAGAAGACGTAAAGAGGAGGACTCAGTAAGAGGATTGTCATTAATATAGGAATGTTGACCATATTACGGTAGTTGTTTGCAGTAAGCAATTGGGTTTTTTTAGAGTTGAAATTCACAAGCCACTGTGAACCCCAATCTATTAACGAAAGATACAGCTCCTGGTAGTCCAACGATAAATGCCAACCACATTTATTTTTTTGTAAACATTTTTTTGTAATTATTTTTTTGTAAACATTTTTCTTCAATTTTGTTATAAATGAACGAGTTTAAATCTTTTATAATAATTTTAAAATTCGTTACGCAAAACGCTTATTATAAAGTAGTAACGCTTAAATTAAAAATAAATTAAAAATGCTTGTTGGCAGTTAATTTTATTTAAATAAAAGGGGCATTTTATTTTATTTTTTAATAAATGAACAAATTTTATTAAATGTGTTAAAAAGTGTTGCATATAATATTTTTAAATTATATAAACATTTATGCGGTAGTGGTGTAGTGGTAGAGCGCTCGCTTCATAAACGAGTGGTTCCGAGTTCGATCCCCACCACGTCCTTGGTAGTACCGCGCTCAACTCGCCTTGTTCGTCAAGGTTCGTGTTTCGGAGTTATAGAGTTGAGAGAGGGTTATAGCCACAAAATAAGTAGCCTCCTCGTCTGTAGTGGCCTTCTTGGCCTTGAGGAGGTGAAGTAAAATAAAAATTTAAAAAAAACAAAAAACATTTATTTTTTCAAAAAAAGTTGGAAAAAAAATTGTTTAAAAAAATAACATAGTCTTTTTACAAAAGTTTACTAATTTCATGCTCTAATTAGTAAGTCTGATTAAAAAAAAGGTCTTCAACTTTTTTATTTGTAAATAATAGAAAAAAATAAAATAAAATGCGCCTGCGATTTAAATAAAATTAACTGCCAACAAGCATTTTTAATTTATTTTTAATTTAAGCGTTACAACTTTATAATAAGCGTTTTGCGTAACGAATTTAAAAATTATTATAAAAGATTTAAACTCATTCATTTATAACAAAATTAAAGAAAAAAAAAAATGTTTCCAAAAAAATAAATGTGGTTGGCGTTTATCATTGGACTACCAGGAGCTGTATCTTGGAGATTTCGAGCTACAAAACAAACCACTGAATAAATACTGCCAAAAGTAAGAGCTGCTTTGAATCAGGTTAATGCAATGGAAGGGAATGTCTCTGCTGCCACCACTTGCAAAAGCATCGCAAGTTCAAAGTCACCCAAATCTGTTGTGTGCTATATCTGTCAGGAACCAAATCACATAGCAAAGAACTGTGCAGTACCCAGGAAAAATATCCAATGTTTCAATTGCAATGAACTGGGTCACATGGCGCTAAATTGTGTCAAGCAGCGGGAAAAACTGTCAGGAGAGCGAGCGTTGTGCGCTAAATCCTTCATAAGAAGCCATGGAGTGAGCACATTTGTTGTCATTGGAATGAAGGTTGATGGCAGAACTGTGAAAGCTATTGTGGATACCAGATGTTCAAGGACAATCGTATTTTGAAAATTAGTGGCAGATAAATAAGTTAAGTCGTCGAATAACTTAAAGGTTAAAACAATATTTAGCGACAAACTTCAAAGCTGTTTCGGATCGGCAACCGTTGTCCTTGAAGTCAATGTAGTTCATGCGCAAGATTGAGTTCTGGTTTCAAGTTTCCATCCCTTAGGAGCAGACATGATACTTGGAATGAGTTCGATACGGTTACGATGAGGAATCACCATCCTTCTGTTGGGGGAAGCGCGTTTTGGTAATGTGTGTGCGGCAGCAAAAGTTGAACGCAAATCACATCTTGAAATCAAGAAATGGGACCATGAAGCAATTTTTGAGGTAGGTACCATAACTCAGGATATTTTGGAGCAAGTAGTTAAGTTGGACGGGATGTCACGCCATGTAAAATACATAAAATCAAGAAGCAGACCGCAAAACACCCAAATTGAGCAAATTGTAAATGTGGAAATTGCCCTTCTGTCAAAGCGATCAAGAATGACAATTACCTCTTAAATTTTCTGAAGATTGCTGTACTTGGAGAATGTGATCCTGGAGGATCAAGGAGGAGTGTGATTTTAGCACGTCAAAAGCGCTAGAGCTTTCAAGCGTGTCAGAGTTAATAAGATTTTGTTTATGAGTTTGAAGTGTTATTTTTTGCGTGGAAAAACTACATGTTTGTCTTCATATATTATGATAAAAGTCTTATTTGTTTGAATGTATAATAATTCAAAATGCTTTATTTTAAAATGTTTAGGAGCATTTAAGGTTTTTTTTTATTTATTTTTACTGTTTTCTACTGCTTACTACTTTTATGTACTAATTTTATGTTATAATTAAAAACTAGCTGATTTTGATTTTTAAATTCGATATTGATTCAAATTCAAAAGTTTATTTTTAGCTATAGTAAAATCCTACTGAAGTCATATTCACAATTTTTTTAATTCATAATTTATTTTTTTGTCCTGGATGGCAAAAAACAATTCATACTTTTTTGGTTGTCTGGAAAACAAGTAACCAAGTTAACTATTTCTGTAAGAAATTGAGAAAGGTAATTGTTTTTAGATACTAATGTCAAGCTATTTAGTGTAATAAACATTTTAGTAACCAGTAATGGTAAATTTTGCTGAAGGTTAAGTTCTACAAATAAAACATTACTTCAAAGATCACAAATATTTTTAAAAGTTAGATTAAAACAATTTTGTAGTAGCCATGCATTCATCTGGTGATAATAAATCACATTTATATTGATAATGTGCATATTGAAACACATATTTCAAGGCTCAAATTACTGAACCACCTTGGACCGCAAAAGTATTTGATTATATAAGTAAAACTAAAAAAAGTACTTCAACAGGCTTGGTCGGAAAGCGGGAGCGATCGCTCTGGATTGCTGACCACGGAAATAATATTTAGTTGTGAAAAGCTGGCCAGATTTTTTAGTCGTTTTAAAAAAAAAAAAAATGCGAAGATTAATTTTACCGATGAGAGACAATTACAAAAAAAAAAAATTAGGAAAATAAAATATCTTTTAAAGCAAAAAAACTTAAAGAAAAATAAATTACGTTTAGAACAAATATTTTTGAAACATCGCTCTTTTATAATTTTTTTTTAAAAAATTAAGCAACGTTTTTTATATTAAGTAACATATTACGTTTACTTAAAAATGTTCTTTATTTATCAAAGTTTGCAAGTTTTAGTTATATCTGAGCTAAATTATTTTATAAATAAAAAAGTTAATTTGTTTAATACCTATTCTATGTTTCGCGTAGTTTGAAAAGTTTAACATATTTGAAACAATTCTTCTTAGTAAGAAAAACAAATGAAATAATTAAATCAAAATCAATTAAAAAAAGTTAAAAATACTTTTAAGACGAGGAAGCAAAACTGCTTCATAATATCGCTAATGATGTTTAGTGAGTGGGCTTTTTAATTTTAATTAGTACATAAAGCAGAAAAAAGTATAACGAGTTTTTAAGAATGGCAACTTAATAGAAAATAATTCGATTTAGTGAACCAATATCTAGAAACTTTTCTTTACATCTAATAACTTGCTATATATATTTATGTTCTGTTGACACCTCAGGCGCGGTGCTTGTTCATCCGCGAGTTACTTTGAATGCATAGTTTGTGTTTAGTAACCAGAAACTTCTTACATGTTTGCTACATAATTAGTTTAATTAACTTAAATGATTATTAATAACTTCATTGAAAACGAAATTATTTTTGTAAGTCTTTGTTTACAAACTAAATTGATAAAAAAAAAGATACACAATATTACATTTACGTAAAAAATACATACTCTTTAAATAAGTATATACTTATAAAATCTAAAATTTATAATAAACTTTCAAAATTTTGACAATTTAAATAATATATATTTAAAACATTTGTTTATGTAAACAAATAATAATAGTTTAAAAGATTTACGACTATGCAGATGTGGCTCCAAGAATGAGCGATAGAATTAATAATATATTCTTATAACAACCTATGCTAGAAATCTCAAAACGTAACAAATCATGAATAAAACAATTTCTACAATATTTCAACATAATACTCTAGAACTTTATTTGGCTTAGTCAGTGTATTTTTTAACCAATAGAATTAGTTTGTTCGTTAATTTGGCGGATTTTTAGAGTTCGCGAATATTCTTTTCATTCTTCCGCACCAAGAACATTCAAGTTTTTTATGTTTCCATGTTTGTCCGTAAAACCAAAATTTATTGTTTTGTACATAAACTTAAAACAACTAAAATACCTGGCCAGTTTTTCGCAACTAAATATAATTTCCGTGGTCAGTATTCGAGAGCGATCGCTCCCGCTTCCCGACCAAGCCTGCTTCAAGTATTGCATCATTTGAAATCAATTTATTTGACATAACTTATGTTCAAATAGCACTGCAACAGCTTATTTTAAAGATAATACTTTATTTATTTATGCAATAAAAATAGAGGTTTTAAAATTAATTACTTTATTATATTTATTAGTAACACAAAAAATTAGTAACACAAAAAATTAGTATTAGTAGCACAAAAAATTAGTATTAGTAACACAAAAAAATTAGAAAAAAAGAATTAAGATTTTGTAATTTTTGTCCACCACCTGGTCCTCTGTACATTACCCTGGCAATCTTGATCATTAGATTTGAATTAAATTTTATGAATATAGTGAATTTGAATTTAAGCTTTTAACAAGGAGCTCACACCACCTTCCTTTTATGGCCAGGTCATATATAATATACAAATAATTTGAAATTTATTTATATTATTCTTTATGTTGAAACAGTTGATAAAATAAAAAAGCTAAAAAAACTTCTGAAGGTTTTATTCTTTGTTAGTTTGGTTCTATTGCTTACTATTTTAAGTTCAAAATAATTGAAAAAGACATTTTAAAATATTTTTTTTAAATTCTCATTTCAACATAAAACCAAAATGAGTTCAAATTAGCTCATTATATTGATTATAAAATTGAAATGCGTATTGGTTAAAAATTAGAATGCAGAATAAATTTAAAAAGTTACAGAAGCATCATGGTATAAGTGTTTTTGGAACAAAGCACTTGGCAAATAGAAGAACAAAATAACTATGGAGTATGTTTATTTCTGGTAGTCAACTCAAAGTCATCAAAAATAGTTTCTATGTCACATCACAAACATTAAAACAAAAAGTTTATAGAATCAGTGCTAGAGATGACAGAAAAATCAAGAAAGTTATCAAATGTAATTCTATGATGCCAGTAAAAGAGCTGAAAACTGTTTTAGAAAACAATTGTATCAACATTTTATTTGGATCTTTTTATAAGAGAAGGTTGAAAGGTAAGAAGCGAGGATTGAAAAAAATCCACTGAAGGAGCTTACAGCTGCAATGATTAAATTTTTTTTTTGTTAGGGCTAAAAGTTATCCTGCATTTTTCAAGGTGACTGGAATAAGAATAATTTTTTTATTTACCCTAGACACAGAAGTAATATTTTAGTATTGTGAGTTGAAAAAAGAAGGCAAAAGATGGTATTGCATCAATTGACCCTATTGATTTTACTTTTATTTAAGAAAGTATAATATATCCATATCGATTGCTTTGCTCAGTTTGTATTCAACAATGATTCTATTATAAAGATTTTTGAAGAAAAAGCCAGATTTGTATATCACTGACCAAAAGTACAACAAAGCTCGAATGCATTATGAAGCATCCATAATGGTTTGCAAATACATATTGAGCAGGGGTACCAGTTGGTTTTATATTTTTTAAAGAACATTGAAGCAAAGTAAGTACAAGACTGTTCTACACGCCACACTTGTTCCACAACGTTGGGACTAATTTCCTAATAGTGAAAATGATTTTGTAAATGAAGCTTCATGCTTTATTGCAAAATCCATATAGAAAAAACATATCTTGCCAGTAAACGTAGTTTACTACTTGATTGGGCCAACAATTTTCTATACATAAAAATCTATATGAACTTGTCAAATGCAAAGTCAGTACTGACATAATAATGAGTAAACAGAAGCTAAACATTTATTTTTATTTTAGCTAATATATATATATATATATATATATATATATATATATATATATATATATATATATATATATATATATATATATATATAGGCCTTGTTTTAAATAAAAAAGTGCTTAATGCATTAGGTTAACGCAATTTTGACGTCATAAAATTATCTTTATCTTTTTTTATAGACGTTAAGTGTTTTAACTACAGCAATAAATAAATAACCGTTAACTAGCTCAATTTAACAATTAACTCAAATAACTATAAACGTTTTAAATGTAAATTTATTATGAAAAGTTTGTAATGTTTTCAATTGTTATTTTATTAATTTTACTACAATATTATTTGTAAATATATATATATATATATATATATATATATATATATATATATATATATATATATATATATATATATATATATATATATATATATATATATATTACTTCTGAAATTTGTTTTTGAATAATTATTGTTTATAAATCGTTACTGAATAAAAAATAATAATGATTTTTATTTTTTAAAATTTCTGGAGTAAACAAAAAATATTAGCATTGATAAACAAAAACCAATGTTAATTATTTAAACAGCGATTTTGTTTTGACTAGCAAAAAATAATTTAGGTTTTTAAATATTTTTTAAATTTGTGTCATATAAAAATATAAAAAAGTTTTGTTTGCTTTGAGCATATTTTTGATACATAGTTTAGAACGCGTTCGCCATGAATTTAATTCATAAATTTTTTATGTTATTGTAAAAATGTTTTACATTTTAAACAAATCATAAAGAAACAGAGCTATAGAGAAAAATCGTTTTTAACAATCAAATCTTTTTTTATTTTTATTTTAGGAAGTTAAGAAAAAAAATTAAATTAAATATAAAAGTCTTAATTATGCAAACTCTTTTGTTAATTAATCTTAAAACAAAAAACAAATACTTCTACGCAAAACTTTAATCGTGCAAACTTAAAAAAATACTAAGCTAATATAAGTATATAATAACTAAAATAATATAAGTATATTTAATAATTTGAATTGTATCTGTTTATAATAAACGTTCTTAAAAATTTGTTTATTAAAAATTAAGTTCCTTAACTTATAAACAAACTTAAAAGTATTTTCATTCTACGTATAATTACAAAACTCTTTTTTTTTCTTTCGTTTGTAAGCAATTTAACTCAATAAAATAAAAAAAGAATAGATATGAGATAATCTTTGTTAAGAACAAATTTAATTTATTTATTGAACTATATTTATATTTTTATTTATATATCAACTTAATTAAAATATAGTAACATGTTAAAATATTTTAACATGACTTGTGTTATTTATAAACCATACGGCAGCTGCCCTTACGGCACCATTGTTTTTGGATAATATTCTATTTTGATGAAGATCACATAACTTACATTTGATTTTAATACCGTAAGTCTTCTTTTTTTCTGTGATTATCGCATTGGCAAAGTCCCAAGATTTAAAAGTTTTTAAAGTAAATCTTTTGTCCTTCAAAATACAATTCTTATTCGAACTTTAAACAATTTAGAGAGAATAGAAATATACAAGGTTTTTATATACTAGTTTGTCTTGTTTTATAAAGAAAAATACATATTCATTAGTAAAAAATAGAGGCTGTCATTAAACTAAAACGTGCCTTAGTAATTATTTTACGGAATCTGTAATGTGCGCATGCATAATGAAACCTCCGTTATATAAATATATTCAACGTAATATTAGTGTCATCAGCGGATGTTATAGTCTACTCGTGATTTCTTTACCTTATAATATAACTTGATTTATGAAAAAAACTTATTGAATCGCACGCAGAAGAAATTTAACAAATTGTCTTCATTCAAAAATTGCGAGTAACAGGTAATTTTTTTTTTCTGTGTTGGCCCCCTTTCCCTGCATAATTTAAAGGTAAAGGTATCTATATACCTTTAACTAATAAGAAAAGCAAAGAGTAATAATTAATGAAGTAATTTTTAGAAAAATACAAATAGATAGTTGATTCATTGGCACATTTTTTTTAATATCTCGAAAAAATGTAACAAAAATACTATGACATTTTTTGAGATGTTAAAAAAAATGTCAATCCTTAATTACAAATTTTTTTGCAAATGTTTTTCATTATAAATTCAGTAAAAACTCGAAAAAAATCTTTATAAAAAAAATATTTATATTCTGTATTAATAAATATGGAATATGGATTTTTTTAAAGTTTTTTACTGAAAATTTTAACAAATTACTACTTTTTATTAAAAACATTGCAAAAAATTTGTAGTTAAGGATTGACGAACAATTTTTCATGTTGCTAAATATTTGGATAAAAAGTTTAGCGTAAAATTAATTGCTATAAAAAGGTAAGATATATCGCAATGAAAAGTTACAACAATTATTTTTTAATGTAAATTCTTTTTTGTAATAAATATCTTTACATATCGTTTAAAAGTTAATGTGGTTTTTTTAAAAATTAATTCTTTTATGTTATCGCTAAATTAAAAGTTAAAAAATGATAAAAAGTAGCTTAACCAAAACAGCTCTACGCGTATGTAAAAATCGCTTAAGGCGTACGTAAATTGCTCTAGGTGTAACGCTTTAAAACAAGGCCTATATATATATATATATATATATATATATATATATATATATATATATATATATATATCCTTATAGTGTAGTCGAAAGAGACTTTTACGGTAAAAAGTCTCTTTCGACTACAATTTTTTTACCTTGTCTCTTAAGCTGCATTTTATTGTCGTTGAAATGTCAAAGCAATTAAATTAATGCGGAAGTACATTAAATTTTATTGTTTTTAAAAAAAACCACAATAATACTAGAAGGTTTTTTTTAATTAGTGGTGTTTTTGTTTTATTAAAAAACATTTTTAAAACATGCATAAGTGTTGCTACATCAACTATCTTATAGCCTGCTGCTACAAGGGAGTGTTATATATATATATATATATATATATATATATATATATATATATATATATATATATATATATATATATATATATATATATATATATATATATATGCCTACATGCCAAAACCCATTCACTTTTTTTATTTAACAAGAGTTCTTTATTATATGTCATAATAAAATATTTCTAATTTATGCAAAGATTACATCTTTTGAGGATGGGTTATAGGGTTAGGCATTGATTTTCTAAAGAGCGCGAAATAAAAATACTGATAATGTTAGAAACTGCAACATATACAGTTGCAGTTTCTAACATAATCTGTGTTTTTATTGCGCAAAATATGTTTGTTGTGTGACTTAAAAAAAGTACTGATATTTGGCATGCAGCTGTAACTTATTTTGGCAGTGTTTCTGTTAAAAATCTTTTTCCATTTGTGGTACGCTAGCATTTTAATCATGACCAACCCATCATCTCTATATAGTCCCAAATCAAACTTGTTATAAAACTAAGAAATTTGGATAAAAAGGAAAATTCCAAACTATTTACATACCTCGGTTATTTTTTTATTCAAACTTCATTGTTATTTAATTATAAATAATAATGAAGTTTGAATATAAAATGTTACTTATTCTTTCTATTTCATTGTTTGCTGGGTTTATGAGACAAACTGTTAGACTATTTAAAAAATTAAATTTATGATTTCTCAATGTGATGAAACAGTTTGATGATCCGTTTATATGAATTTTGTTTAAAACATCGTGATTTTTTAATATAATTTTTCCTTCATTAATCTGATCTTTTATTGATGGAATGGTCTTTTTATAATTAATTGTAGTAGCATTTGTCATCAATTCATTGTATTCATCTTCAGACAGCTTTTATAAGTTTGATGTCTTACCTGCATATGCATAGATATTTTGATTTTTGAACAGAAAAACTTCATTTTTTAATCTATTGTGGAAGTTACATTAGATCTTTCTAAACTGGGTATTTTTAATTATTTTAAATGCACACATCTTTTTCAAATGCCCAATTTAATCTGCTGCGGGGAATGCGGTGTGTTATTGCCATAAAATCTAAAGTCTCTATTAATATTATCATTATTATTAGTATTGTTCATACTATTAGATTGTTTATTCCAGTAGAAAAAAGCTTTTCATCTCATTCTTTCTATCAATATTTTGTTTTTTTTCTACTAATCGCAATTTGTATTCTTTATTAGATGGTATCGGTGTGTTTTTAGTTTAATAATTCAAGGTTATTCAATTATTTAAGGTTTGAAGATTTAATTAAGAATCATTTAAGCTTTGAAGCTGCGGTTGCTAAGATTTAATGTAATGTTGAGATAATTCACTTTTTTATGTTGCATTGAATAGAATTATTCAGGCTGTTACCAACAATGTTAAAAACATGCAACTGTATAAATAGAGCTACGTGTCCTTTTGAAAATCAATGTCTATCTAAAAATATTGTTTATAAGGCTACTCTTACATCACCTAACGTCAATCATGCTAAATCTAAATCAATCTTATATTGATAGAACCAAAAATATTTCAAGACCAGATTTGCAAACCACATGAAATCTTCTAACATAATCAAGTATAAAAATGACACTGAATTTTCTAAAGAAATTTGGAAACTTAAAGAAACAGGCATTAAACCAATAATCAAGTGGAGTATCATTAAAAAAAGTCAACCTTATAAACCATCCTCAAAAAGATGTAATCTTTGCATAAATGAGAAATATTTTAATTTGGCATATAAAAAAGAACCCTTGTTAAAAAAATAATTGAACTGGTTTTGGCATGTAGGCAAAAAAAAAAGTTTTTGCTATCAAATTTTGACACTGGCTAAAGAAATCTATGTTTAGCATGAAAACTGAAGTTTGATCTTGTTGCTATGCAAATTTGTATTTTTATAACAGTTTTTATTTAATGATTTTAAATATTTGGCTGAATGTTTTGCCTATTGGCATGAAACTTAAAGTGTCATAAAAAAGTCGTATTTTTTTAAATTTAAATATTTTATATATTTTGATCTATTTTATAAATTATAAATATTGATTACTCTTAAACTGACAAAGAGCTGTATTATATCTAACAGAATTCAATTCAACTTTATAAATATTTAGGCTGGAAAATTGCAAGCAAAACTAAATAAAGCAAGAAGGGAAATCATTTTATTGCAGCTAAAAAATGCTAAGTTAGATTCAAACCCATCTGAAATGGATATAGATTTTTTTGTTAATAGTTCTAAAGGTGGGTTTACTTTTTTTTTAACTTTTTTAATCTATTTTTTGACTTAACCTTTCTTAACCTATTATCTGATAATCAATTATAATTTAGATTCACAAAAAAGCTATAACATTGATATAGTACCAGTAAGATTGAAAATAAAAGAAGAAAAATATAAATGCTGTGATCAATTTTTAATGGCTGGTATGTTTTTTTATATTAAGTATCAAGTTGATTTGATTACATTATTGAATCATTAATATTTAGTATATAACTTTATATATAACAATGTTTGTTGATATTAAGTTTTATTTTATTAAATTGAATTTGGGATTTAATTTAATTGCATCCAGATTTGCATGATTTTTTAACAATAGGGTTTCAAAAAATACAGTTAAATCTTGTTAATTTGGATTCTCATGGGGAATGGAAATGTTTTCTGTTATAGTGGGTGTTTATTCTAATAAAACATTTAATTTGACAGGTTTTTGTTGAAGATTTATGCTTGAGATTTAAAAAGATTTAAAAAAAAATCAACATGTCAATGCTTTATGATATTAAAATATTATATAAATCCATTTAAAATTTATATAAATATCCACTATGGAATATAGCATATTAAGTGACCAAGTTCCCGGCTCTAAATAAAAATGAGACTTTTTGCAAACCCGGCCCTGGCAAAATTATATGATTTAACAGGGGTTGATAGCCGAGGCTACGTAAAAATTTATAATCATTTATATATTACAATTTTATACTAACATTTACTATTTATTAGTGATGTGCCAATAGCACATTAGTGGCTGATGTCGATACTGATGCAGATGGATGGAAAAAGCCCAATACCGATGAATTAACTAATTATTAAAATTTTGAAAATATAAACCGTACAACTTAAATCGTGTAAACTTTTTCATGGAATCAGTACTGGTAAACAAATACTTGGACACAAATCAGAGCCAAACTATTATTTTAAAAGATATTAGAAAAACTCAGTTAAAAAAATATACTTTTTTTTAGTTTTATTTTACTATGAAAAGAAAACTTTCAAAACATTAATACAATTTTAGAGGAATGCTTTTTATTTCAATTTAAAAAAAAAATGGTGCTAAGATAAGCAGTTTACTTAGAATTCTTATTAATTTATTAGTAATGTAAAATTAAACAACAATCATATATAAGGCTGTACTTGAACACATATAGATAACAATGCTTAAATTTTAAGTTACTTTTAAGTATAACAATAAAACAACACAATTTTAAAATTATTCTAAAAACAAAATTATGGTAATAAAAGTGTAAATACATTCAGCTGTTAAGTTAAATTATCATCAAAGCATGTATTATAAACATCTTAAGAATAAACAAATTTGCCTATAAACAATGTCAAAATAAACCATTTCTCAAAAAAATTATAATTAATGCAAAGTTTAGTTTATTTATTATATTTAATTATTATCATAACGCAGAATACAAATATTAAAATACCATCGATTTTAAAATCAGTAAATTAATAAAAAAAGGCTGATGCCAATACCAATTCTGATTATGCAAAATGTGGCCAAACAAGCTGATGCTGATTAAACGGTACATCACTATTTATTAAATACTAGCATATATTTATATATTTTTAAACTCTTATTTACTTTCAACAAGGTTGCAAGCTAACACTATTTAGTTATGAGTTACTTTAAAATAGAGTATAGGTTTAAAAAACTAGGGAATGGTTAACTGAAGACTTAAAAAGTTGTAGGTTGTATATAAAAGGAAAACATGGAGATAAGTAAGAGTTATAAAGACAGATTAGAAAAAAACGTTGTATCGAACAACATTTGTTAGAGAAGAATAAAGCTATTTATGTATCAGCGAGTAGAGAGGTAGCAGCTTTAGGATTAAATAGTAAAGGTAGTAAAATAGGATTAAATATTAAAGGTAAAAAGACTTAAAGAGAGTGCCTTACATATTTTAGTTAAGTTAAGCTTTAGTTAAGGAAAGAAAATGCTCTAGTATGTTTTAGTTTCACTTATTTTAATTTGACTTAGCATTATAGTTATAAAAATATGGCATTCCACAAAAAAATAAAACACTTTATCAAAAAATATATACTATAGTGAGGGATTATCTTTTTCTGAATATTTCTGGAATTCCTAATATTTCTTTTAACTTTTATTTTTTGATATCCAAAACATTCAATACATGCAAGTTAAGGTATATATTTTTTGTAATATATTTGTTTTTTAAGCTTTTTCACTCATCACTCATAGAAAAATTATGAAAATGTCAAAAAAATTAGAAACAGCATAGCTAAAAGTGAAATTAAAAAGGAAATACGGTAAAAAAAACACCGGATTTTTCCAGAAAATTTATTTCAACAAATTTCAGGTTTTTTAAAATATGGCTAGGATGATCTATGTATAGTTAAATACAAAAAAAATACAAATTCTAGTTTCACCATCTAGTAAGTTTCTTTATTGTGCATTTGATCTTTTTTATTAGGTAAAACAGAAAAAACATAATTATATATATATATATATATATATATATATATATATATATATATATATATATATATATATATATATATATATATATATATATATATATATATATATATATATATATATATATATATATATCAACCTTCAGAATTAGGATTGGCATTTGGCAATGCTGACCTAACTGCTGATCTTAAAGTGTTTGAGGTTGGCAAAAAATTGCCGACCTCATTTCTATGTTTTTTGGTAACCCCTTTGTATTAACTTTTTTTTGAAAAACCTAAACGCGATGCAAAATATAGATAATAAGTATAAATGATGTATTAAAGTTATTTTTGGCATTATATAAGAAAAAATGTCGCTATATAAGCTTATGTGATAATTGTATGTAAAAACATTGTTAAACTGCAGTTTATGGAAATGTGAATGTTAACTTCATAGATTATTTCACAAAATTTTTTTTACATATAATAACTAATGAAACAACTAATCTTTGCAAAATTTTAGTGTTTTTTAACTAATTTTTTATCAGGAAAAATAATTTATCTTAAAAAGTGCTAAGGTGGCACGAGTAAACCCATATATTTTTAAACTTCTATGACAAAGAGGAATAAAATGCTTTTTAACTAAATTGTGCCAACTTAGCACTTTAAAAAAAAAAAAGTAATCACCCTACCCTTAGCACTTTTAAAAAAAAAAAGAATCACCCTACCCTTTTTGTTTAAATTTTTTGTAAAATATATTAAAAAATATTAATGCAAATAGTTTTACATTATTTTGTACATATTTTTTAAAGACAAAGATGTGTTCAGTAAAAGTGTATGTCTAGAAATTAAAAAAAGGATTAAACCAATTTTTGAATAACACCTCTACCCCTCTTCCCCCCCCCCCCCCTCCTTTCACTCTTTTCTATTGTAAAAAGAAGAAGAACGCAACAGGTTGTATATAGAACTATTGCACAAAAAATTAAACAGGGATTTAATTATTGCACAATTTTCTTCTCAATATCATGCATCATTTCAAAAGTTCAAATTGGTGCGTTCAGTAATTCTTTAAGTACTTTCCTCAAAAAGAAAAATTTATTTGGATCAATATAAAAGCTTTTATCTATTCATGTTTAATGAGTTTCAGCCTGTTACAAAAATAAGTTCACCTAAACCATGGATTAGTTTAACACTATCGCTTTACAAACTGATTGGTCATTCTTGGGAGCTAATTTTATATTATTAGGAGAATGGTTTGTGAAATCTTTATGATTCGGGGTTAAAAGGTAATAAGAAAATATTAAGATCAATGCATACTAGACTCTCAAGAAAAAACTCCTTAATTGTCAATTTAACAGATACCATTAGCAGAATGTGTGCCCACTGTGTGCAGGTATGGTGGAGGGAGAATTACCCCAAAACCTAAGAATGTATACAAAGGGGAGGGTTGTCAAAGATAGCAAGTATGTACTAGATGTGACTATCTCTCCTGAAACTTAATTTCTTTTTTTTAAAAAGTAAATACATATAGTTTCACTTCAAGGGTTCCTTAAGATTCTATTCTTAGACCTATACTTTTTTAAATTTACATTAATGATCTCCCAGAAATTCCCACATCTAATGTGGTATTGTACTCTGATAATACTACCAGTTATTCTTGTCTTGATAAGAAGCCAATGCTTAAAGGGGGTATTTGAGGTCAAAAAAGATCCTGCTTCTCTTACAGCATGGGGCTGATAAATTTAAACTCAGAAAAAACTTGCTAGATATTGCAATCTAGATTTTCCTATATTTATGAACAGTAATGTACTTGATAAGTCATATACACCTTGTCTTTTAGGATTTGCTCTTATTTCCTATCTTCTTTGGAAATCAAATCCTTTGCAAAATTAGCATCTGCTAAGGTTACATTTCCTTATAGTGCTTGCAACTTTCTTACTCTGAATTCTATTTTTTATCTCCATAAATCTCAAATCTGTCCTTGTATGAAATGCTGTTGCCTTAGATCTGGAGTGGATCTTCAAATGATGTCCTTTCTCTTTAAGACAAAGTGCTTAAAGGCATTATAAACATAGCTAAAATTACTCTTGCAGCAAACCTTTAACCATTGTTACATTGATATAATGTTGCTTCTCTTTCTCTTTTCTATAAAAACTATAATGGGTACTGCTCTACAGAGCTAGCGTCTCTTGTGCCATCTTCTAAAATTCATTCTTGTGTTACTCATCATTCAATTAAGTCTCATCCTTTTATTGTGACTGTTCCTAATTGCTCTAAAAATTCTTATTCATTTAGTTTTTTCCTCAAACATCAGCTCTTTTGAATTCGCTACCTTTACTTGTTTTCCTGGTTCATATAATTTGCAATCATTTAAGTTGTCTGTTTATCGTTACCTTGCTTTATAAATTTCATCTTTTCTCTTTCGGTAGCCTTGTTGGACGTGAAGATGTTTAAAAATAAAATGTACTTTATGGATGCTCTTATAGCAATTTTAAATATCTCAACGAATAATAATAAATAATAAAATTATGTTCACAAGTATGAAAATAGCATCTGCTATGGTTGCATCTCTTTATCGTGCTTGACATTTTCTTACTCTGAATTCTATTTTTTATATCTATAAATCTCAAATTCGTTCTTGTATGGAATGCTGTTGCCATATCTGGGCAGACCTTTTAATGATGCCCTTTCTCTTTTAGACAAGATGCAAAAACACATCTTGAAAAAAAGGCATCGTTTTAAACATAATTGGACTTGTTCTTGCAGCAAAACTCTAACCATTATTACATCGTCGTAATGTTGCTTCTTTTTCTTTTTTCTACAAATACTATAATGGGCACTGCTCTAAAGAGCTAGCGTCTTTTGTGCCATCTACTAAAATTCATTCTCGTGTTACTCGTCATTCAATTAAGTTTCATCCTTTTTCTGTGACTGTTCCTAAGTGCTCCAAAAACTCTTGTTCGTCTAGTTTTTTTCCTTGAACATCAGTTCTTTGGAATTTGCTTCCTTCATCTTGTTTTCCTGTTTCATATAATTTGCAATCTTTTAAGTTGTCTGTCAATCATTATCTTGCTCTACAAACTTTATCTTTTCTCTACCAATATTTTCCAATAGTTATAAACTTCTTATAGTGGTTGCTTGCAGCTTTGTTGGAAGCAAAGATGTAAAAAAAAAAAAAGTTTTTAAATTTATTTAAATTATTTATATGTATTATTTAAGTTGTGTAAATGTTGCTATTTGTTTCCTATATCTCTTTTTGATTCCATTAACTTGGGTTTTATATTTAATTAATATGCTCGCTAAATTTTTACTAAAGCCTTGTTTTTTATTCTCCTTAAACAAAATAAATTTTTAGTAAATTGAATCCATTTCAAAAAAACTTTCATATTGTTAAGTATAATAGTTTGCTATTATTTTTAGGACTTTGTTTTAAGACTAAGTATCATGTTTTAAGACTTCATATTGTTTCATATTGTTTTAAGACTTCAACAAAAAGTTATTACTGAATGCCTAAATTAGAAGCATGACTTGAATTTTTCTGCAGCAGTAAAATCGCTACTCTGGCTACTAATTACTACTAATTACTAATTACTGTAATAATTACTGATTATACTAATTATACTGATTATACTGATTATACTAATTATACTGTAATAATTACAGATTAGACTAATTATACTGTAATAATTACTGATTAGACTGATTATAGTGTAATAATTACTGATTATACTAATTATACTGTAATAATTACTGATTATACTAATTATACTGTAATAATTACTGACTATACTAATTATACTGTAATAATTACTGATTATACTAATTATGCTAAGTATACTTACAATAAATGCTGTGACATAGCAGATATAGTCCTAATATTTTTTTCTTTAGTTACATCCATTTCCAACTGGTATGATACCTTAAAAAAAGATGAAAGTTATTTGGAAGTTATTATGGTTAACTTAAAGCAATGTATTAAAGGTACATTTTTGAGTAGCAAATTAGTTTTGGAATAAAGTATTTTTTTGAGGAATAAAAACAATGTATGATTTTTTCAAACTTTTACTGTATTTTTTAGACTTAGAAAAAAGTTTGCAAAATATATCTTGTAATAATCATACTGTCAAAGCATTAGAAAGTTGTATGAAGAATATTGTAGGTAAGTTATCATTTTGGAAACTTTTAAGAGTGTGGTTATAATTTTAAATTAGGGTAATTATTTTTTTTTACTTAATTCACTTTTTAATTGACATTTATATGTTTCCTAAATAGATAAACCAAAAAAGATTGTTTTTTTATAAGAGTTGCAAGATGTTAGTCAGTGCTAACATCTGAGATAATATCATACTTAAATAGGAATAGGTGAGTTCATACATTGACTCAGAATTAGAGTAGTAAAACATTTAGTTATAAAAAAAGGAGCAAAGCTGTAACAAAAATCAAAACAACTTCAATAAAATGTATTAATTTATATGTATATAAAATAAATTGATTTGTATTCAATGCAAAATGTATCGATTTTTATTTAATCTAAAATGTATTCACTTGCATGAAATGTGAAATGTTTTTTTTTTTTTAATCTTGATGTAGTAAAAGTTTTATTTTAGTTTTAAAACAGTTACTAATTGTATATAAACAAAAATAATTTTATAATTTCAGATAGTTAATTTTCTAAATGTATATGACAAGTAGCTTTGACAGTTAACATTAGAAAATAATATTTAGAATGGTTATGTGTTTAGTTTGCTATATTTTAGAGTTTTTACAAAATGAAAAGTTTAGTAATGACAATGAGTTAATTAAAAATTGCTCACATTTGGGTGAAGTTATTATAGCAAAGATTATGAATAGTGATGAGGTTAGTTCTTTTTTTATATTTTAAGTGCAGTTTAAAATTTATTAGCTGATAAAGTACTGTGAGGCTTGCTATTTTTTTAAATATGTGTTCACCTCCCTAATTCACCTTCCTAATTCAGAGAGCTTCTACAGTTGAGATTATGTTAAAATTTTTTCAAAACCTTTTTCAAACCTTTAAATCCTAAACATGAAGATTGAAACACTATTACTTTAAAAATTCACTGCTTATAGATCATAAATATTATCTTTGTTATAAGTACTAACAGGGTTGTGGTGGAGTTGAAACTTTGGGTTGAAAATTTGCTTAAATTAAAAAATTTGATTTTTTTTTTAATTAAAAAGCAAAAAAAATAGTTGATTATTTTATTGGACAAATAATCACTCACATTTCTGTTTTTTTGTTGTTGTTGTTGTTGAATGTTAATAATATTAATCACTGTTGCATAATATGAATATAGTAAAAATTATTAATATACTTAAATACAATAGTATATATATTTCACTTATAGTGCAATAATAGAGTTATTTTTTCATACCAAAAGACTGTTAGTGTATTGTACAAATAGAGTGCTCAATGTTCTTAAAGGATAGAGCAATTATATACATACATACATACATACATACATACATACATACATACATACATAAATATATATATATATATATATATATATATATATATATATATATATATATATATATATATATATATATATATATATATATATATATATATATATATATATATGTTTTACTGCATCAGGTGGAAAGTGTTGTTTATGGGAAAAACTTTATATATATATATATATACATATATATATATATATATATATATATATATATATATATATATATATATATATATATATATATATATATATATATATATGTATATATATATATATATATATATATACATATATACATATATATATATATATATATATATATATATATATATATATATATATATATATATATATATATATATATATATATATGTTTTACTGCATCAGGTGGAAAGTGTTGTTTATGGGAAAAATTATATATATATATATATATATATATATATATATATATATATATAATATATATATATATATATATATATATATATATGTTTTACTGCATCAGGTGGAAGGTTTCAAAACAGTAATTTAGACAAAATCATAAAAAAATGTGTAATTACTAATACTCAGTTACAGAACTTTTTCCACATATTTACAATGTTACTTGCTTTTTGAATAATATAAATGTCTTAATATATAAAAGATTATCACGTCTGCAGTGTTTAAAGTCATTTTTGTGTTTTTCAACCACTTGCAGCAGATTCCAGTTTTTGTTCCTCATTCTTGGTAACTGATTCATTGAATGTCTGGATATGCGCTACTCCGCGCCCTGCACAATCATTGACACACACTAACTTCTTTACAACTGATTTTGCAATCTTGAATGATGCAACATTCAGCCAGGTTTCTACATCTACTTCAAGGAAACTGTTGCCAGTACCAGCAGTTTGAAAGAAGCTGCGAGACATTGATAGTTCTGATAAGTTGCTTGGTAATGATGTGAGTAAATGCTTGCCACAAACTGTTTTCGTTTTCAATACATGGTGTGCTTTCTTGAGTTGAGACAGTCGTACCGAAATGAGAGCAAGTGTTGCCATCTCCTGGCCTAGATACCAGGAATGACGCATCATCATCTTCAGCCAAATTGTCTGCAAAGCCAGATCATGATATTCATTCAGTCGTTGCATAAGCAAAATGTTGTTATTTGGTGCATCAATAGCAATTCTGCTCATGAACTATGATTGGAGATATACATAGACAACAAATCTATTAAATCACTGAATGCCCTGGAGTTTTTGTGCCATTAGCTTGAAAACATCTTCATTACTGTCAAACAGAAGTTCCATCTTCCAGAGAATAGATGGCCTTTGCCATTCAGGGTGCTTGGTGCAGTGCCCCAGGCTTCCGTATTGTAGTGTTGGTCAGCATACCGAGCATTGCACCAGCAAGGAAAAGAAGCTTAAAATAGTCATGTCTTGGATGACTTTCAAGATTCAATTGTCTTTCAATAAAAGTCTTTAGGTCATCATGATCATTAATCAAAGGAGCTTGGCAATTTATTGGAATGCGAATTGCAGACCACTTATCACAAAATCTCTTGAAGATGATTATATCAGGCACAGTTGATGGTCCAAAACACATGCCAAATGCATCTGAGAGTAGGACTTCAAGCATGTGGTGTCTGCATGCCAACCATAGCAGATTATGTCCAACAGCAACCTCTAACAGTGTGCATGCTCCTTTGTGTTTGCCTGTATTTGATGCAGTTGTATCAAAGTGCATACTGATAATAAGATTTTCGTTTTTCCATGACACCAACAGTTCATAAACTGCGTCTGCTGCAGTCTGCCCAGATCCATAGGTCATTTTTGGCACTCCTAGGAGCTTGGTACTGCCATCAACAATGGACGAGATCAAAATAGGCAAGCGATCCACCTGATTAGTGTCATCACCAGTTAAATCAGACATAGACTTCCCATCCTAGTGTACTACTGACTTGCAAGGAATGAAGTCATTTTTAATTTGTTGAGCAGCCTCACATGATGTTCAAATGCTGAGGTTCTCCTATCAAGAACTATCAAATAACAGCCACCTTTGGTGGGAAAACATCTTGACGTTTTATTTTTTTAGCATTACCGCTCCTGTTTGGCATTGTAACTACAAAGTTATCATTGTCATCTTCCGACAAGCTGTTTTCACTGTCTAACAATGCTGCCATCTTCTGGCTTGATGTGGCTGCTGCTGCAGCTGATGCAACTTGCTTGACCAACTGTTCCTGACGTTTTGCAGAGCGCTTCTCTCAACCCTAGAGCTTTCTGTCAACTGGTCCAATACAACCAGTTCTAGATTCTTGTTGCAATTTCAAAAACAGTCTATCTTCCTCATTACTGATTAGCTGAGCTGCATTCGCATGGCTGATATCAAACAAGTTATCAAGTTTTTCAGTGTACTGTTTTTGATTCTGTTTATCCTTCTCATTTCTCCTGGCCCAAGAGCTCATCAAATTTTTTTGCTCACTATACAGATCTTTGATTTTCTGAATGATGTGTTACTTCTGGCAAACTAGCCGCAATTTTGTTTAGAATGGCATTAATTAGCCATGCACATAACTTTATAATTGTTTTGCGGACAAACATGGAAACATATATAAACTTAAGTGTCCACAAAACGACTAAAAATCTGGCTGGTTTTTCGCAACTAAATATTATTTGCGTGGTCAATTATCGAGTGCACACCTGCTTCCTGGCCAAGTCTTAGTCAAACATGTGTAAAATCTAGACTTTGAGATCTTGTTATGTTGTTATGGTAATGCTTAGGTGAGTAAGACTTAACAACTTAACACAAAAAACTTTTTGTTAAAAATGTTTTAGGACAGTCTTCCCAAAATTTTTGTCAGTTAGAATGTCAGTTAGAATTATAGTGGTAACTCATCAAAAATGATTGATGTATTAAAGGTGATTGATGTATTAAAGATTGATGTACTTAAGGTGAATTTAATTAATAATTAAATTATACCTACTACTTTGATAAAACAAAGCAAGTAATA
>NC_061161.1:45103070-45138070 GCF_022113875.1 Hydra vulgaris | reverse complement strand
AGAATAAATAAAAAAAATGTATGTGTATTTTCATTTATACAAACTTTTATTCTCCATTAATATTTTTTGACACTTAAAGCATAAGAATCTACTGAGTTTGCAAAACAAGTATTTTAAAATTAAACTCAAAAATAAGCTAAGTATTGAATAAAATGATTTAGCACTAGTATTATCAAGAGTCACTAAGTTAACTATATTTTAAAAACAAATTTTGATTTTCAAATATTAATTATTCTTTTTTTTCAAAATTACTAAATTTTTAAAAAAACTTTAACTTCAGTAACTTATTGATTATGCACAACGCGTCACTAAGCGATAAAAATAACAATGAGCAGGTATGTCAAGAAATGTTGATTGTAAAAAATGTATGTGAACTATTTATATATATATAAATATATATATATATATATATATAATATATATATATATATATATATATATATATATATATATATACATATATATATATATATATATATATATATATATATATATATATATATATATATAATATATATATATATATATATATATATATATATATATATATATATATATATATATATATATATATATATATATAATTGGTTCACATACATTTTATATATATATATATATATACATATATATATATGTATATATATATATATATATATATATATATATATTATATATATACACTTTCTTTTGGTACTATGAATCTTTGAACCAATATTTAAAAATGTGCATTTTATGGCGCTTGGTGATAAGACCAAGTTTGTCTATTCCGGGCCATAACCTTCGTACCATTCTAATATTCCACTCTAATATTGTAACTTTCTTTTTCAATCTTAGAAAATTAATGATAAAATTTTAGTTCAGATTGATTATTCTTTTTTCTTTTGATTCTATATTAGTATATATATACTATTGTATATATATATATATATATATACTATTGTATATAATATATATATATATATATATATATATATATATATATATATATATATATATATATATATATATATATATATATATATATACTATAGTATATATATACTATAGTATATATATACTATAGTATATATATACTATAGTATATATATACTATAGTATATATATACTATAGTGTATATATATATATATATATATATATATATATATATATATATATATATATATATATATATATATATATATATATATATATATATATATATATATATATATATATATATTAGGGTGAAGCGATTTTAAAAATTTTTCAAATTTGATTTGCCTGAGCTGCAAATCGATGTCTTTTGGTGAAAAAAGAACCTTACTTTTTTTTTTTTTATTTAAATGAGTTTTAGTGGTTCCTCTTTGGATTCTAAATTTATGACGGATCTTAATATTGTTGAAATTTTTTTTTTCTAAACTATATAAACCTGGTACTCAAAAGAAGCAGAATAATACGCTTATTTTGAATATAATATTTGTTTTAACTTAAAACTAAAGAAAAAAAATTAATGTCGTTTTTTTCATTAAAAAACCCTCGTCTTCATCAAAACGAGGGTTTTAAGGTATATTTTTGCAAATATTTTTTTCACAAATTTTTTTTTAAATAAAATTATTATTAATAAAACAAGCATTTTTTTCTGCTTTTTTTGAGTCCAAGCTTGATATAGTTTAGAAAAAAAAAAAATTCAAAAATATTAGGATCCGTCAAGGATTTAGAATCCAAAGAGGAACCTCAAGATCTCATCAAAATCAAAAAATATTTTTTTACTTTCATCTTATAATTAATAGACATTGATTCGTGTCTCAGGAATATTAATTTTTAAACTTTTTTTTTTTTTGCTATGAAAATCGCTCCACCCTAATACACTATAGTATATATATATATATATATATATATATATATATATATATATATATATATATATATATATATATATATATATATATATATATATATATATATATATATATATATATATATATATATATATATATATATATATATATATATATATATATATATGTAAATATGTATATTAATATATATATTATGTATATTATAAATATTATGTATATTAATATATATATGTAAATATTAAAGATAATTTCTTTATATTATCATGTATAATAATGTATATTTTAAAGAGTGCTCAATAGATAAACTAGAGCTATATAGTATATATATTACTATTACCCGCAGTATCAGGAATTAGCTAAATGCTAATCTTTATAATATTATTTGCGACTTAAAGTTTCATTTTGACTAGTTGCCTGATGATTGTGGTAACACATAAAACATCAAGTCGCAAATAATATTATAAATATTAGCATTTAGCTAATTCTTGATACTGCGGGTAAAAGTTATATATATATATATATATATATATATATATATATATATATATATATATATATATATATATATATATATATATATATATATATATATATATATATATATATATATATATATGTATATATATATATATATGTATATATATATATATGTATATATATATATGTATATATATATATATGTATATATATGTATATATATATATATATACTTTCTTTTGATACTAGAAATCTTTAAACCAATATTAAAAAATGTGCATTTTATGGTGCTTGGTGAAAAGACCAATTTTGTCTATTCGAGCCATATAAATATTTATTATAAGGAATAGTTTAAATTTTTTTTTAAGGCGTATATATATATATATATATATATATATATATATATATATATATATATATATATATATATATATATATATATATATATATATATATATATGTATATATATATATATATATATACACTTCTTTGATTCTTAGTTTTATTATTTTAATTGAACATATTTAAATATCTAATTTCAAGCTTTTCTGTTTTAGGTGAATACTCGTGTAATTTAGATAGCGACTTGTTTAAAATTGCTAAAACATTTCCAATGTATTCGCACGCTGTTTGGAATTTAAGTTCAATCATGGCAGATGTTCATTCTATGGATGCATTTCAATAACGAAACATTGAACAAGAAGCAATAGACATGTTCCGAATTTTAAAAATCAAATTTAAATTTTTCATAACTATTTCTTGCTTGTAAAATATTTGTTTTGTAGTCTATTAAGTAATAAGTTAATATTTTCATTACAAGTTAATATTTTCTTTGTCTTTATCATTAGTAAACTAGCTTGATTTATTATATATATATATATATATATATATATATATATATATATATATATATATATATATATATATAATATATATATATATTATATATATATATATATATATATATATATATATATATATATATATATATATTGCTCATGATAAAAATCAAAATTTGCATCATATATATTATCCACTTATTGATATATTAAATTATTTTAAAACCAAACAAATTTAAAAAATTTTTTTGCATAATAGTTTTTTCTTTTTTATTTCAGTCCGCAAAGATTAATGGATTGAATCATGTTACTACAGAGGTAGCCAGTTTTTTTATTTGATACAAATTTTATACAACTAAGCGACTTTTCATAGATAAAAAAATATTCTGGCTCCCTCCGTAGTAAGATACTTCTATTCATTATTTTGGTGTGAACTGTATAAAGAACCGACTCAGGTTATTCTACTGAAACCTTATTCATTATAGTTATAACATGACAAAATGATATAGTAAAAAAAAAATGCTTTAATGCTCAGTAAAAAAACTATCGGTTTACAACTCTTTATTAACGGTAAACTAATTTAATCCGGAGAAGAAGAAAAAAAAATCCGGTTTTATAAATATTTACACTTTTTTTTCTTATTCAATAATATAAGTATATGATGTCCTGTGTAAAAATTATTTTAAAATATTTTATGGTTTTCGAATTATTAACCTATTTCCTTTTTTTAGTAGGAGTGCGGTGCTTAGTGTGATATTGAAAATAAATTCGGATTTATCAAGCCACTATTTTGTTGCAATCAAGACAACCGGTTTCCTAAATTGGAACATTATTATTACTTAATCTTAACAGTAGGGTGTGTTGATTTTTCAGATAAAATATATTTTTGTTAATTTTTTTCTAAATATGATTAAGAAAAAAAAGTAACAAAAAAGTATATCTCTTTTTCAATTTAAAACATTTTGTATATTAAAAATGTCAAAAAGAACAAGAAATGTATTATCAATTAAAATTAGCAAACTTGTAGGGAATGGAAAAGAACTTAAAACATCTGAGCTTCCAACAGCTAAAGGTATGCTAAGATATGGTATATTTCTAAGAGAAAAATATAAGAAACTATTCTGTATATCAGCTAGTAACTGATGTTACCTGCTTTATTTGGTCAATTGATAAAAGCAAACTCACTTTTTACATATCCTCTTAAAATTCATAAAAAAACAATTTATAAAGAACTTGTTGACAAGCTTGTTGACACCTTATTTTGCAAACGTTAACTAATCCTTTGTTCAGAATAAATAGTGATTCAGAATGTATAGAAAAAGTTCATGTAAAATGTAAATGTAAGAGATATGAGAAAATACCGATTTTAAAGTTTCAATTTATCCACTCTCAGAGGACTAAAGTTGGCAGCTTTAGAACTTTTTATATTGGTGGTGCAGGTAGGAGAGAATCCAAAAAAAAATGAAATAACAAAGGAAAATTGTAACGAGAAAGAAGAAAAAAAAGGTAAATATTTAACACTAGAAGCCTCAAAGTGGATCAATTGATCCAAACATGTCTTTGACACTTTGCTGAAGCTAAAATTTTAAGTTGATAAAATGATATTTTATGCCTTTTATTATTTTTTTATTATTTAATGAAAAGCAGAAAAACTACATAAAAAACACATTCAGAGATGCGGCTATAAATAGTTAAACCTAAAAACCCTGAGGTGGATCAATTGATCCACCTTATAGAGAATGTGCATATACATAATAATTTTAGGCAAATTTATTTGCAAAAGTTTATTTGCAATGTTTACATATGTTTGATAAGCACTTTTCACAAAAAGGTTTCATATAATTTACACATACTGTTAATCAGGGCCGCCGAGAGCCGTCACGCCGCCTGGGACAGCAATCCTGATTGGCGCCATTATTTATACAAATTTTCTTATATTATATATGAAGGACTTTTTTTATTAGTATTTAGATACCTTCTTTTTATTTGGCGGCCCTTGGATATCTGCCGCCCGGGACAAGCTGTCCCTCGCAATCTCCCCTCTCGGCGGCACTGCTGTTGATGTCAGATTACTTTGCAGTCTGTTTTTACCTGACATCTCAAACGGATTGATAATTGTGTATTACTGTTGATAGCTAGGGTGATATTACTGTTAGCAGCAAATAGGGAGTAATATTTGCTTCTCTTAATTGTTCAGGTAAAGTGTAAAGCAACTTTTATCTCGAAATTTTTTGTTGTGTAACTTTTTAAAAATGGTCTAAGCATTTACACGGGTCAAGTTCAAAATATTGAAGAAAACAGCTAATGGCTAGCGTCTGCACCCAGATTATGTTGACATTTGTCAACACATTGAATCTAACATATCGATTCCACATTTATTTGAATTGTAATAAAGTATTGCCTTTAGTTTTTTCTTCCCGTCACTTTACTTAGTCGCCCCTTAATAAATTCTTGATAATAAAATAACAGTTTTCTTCTTCTTTGTCTGGTAGACAATCAAATTCAATGGTCCATTTTTGAAGAAAGTTGTATCGTAAAGTCAAATACTGGAATTTCTTTTCTAATATGCTTAACTGTTCCATTATTTGATGTTTTCATTTGCAAAAGTTTTGTTGCAATATCGACACTTGTAAAAAAGTTATCTGTAGTAACATTATACCTGCGACATAAATAAGGTTCCATTAGTGATATGATCACATATATATTTTTATCTTTACCTAGATACGGTTTGATATTGAGACAATATTTGATCTTTAAATCAGCTAAAATCCAGAATTTGACTCCGAACTTGTCCGGTTTATTGGACATATACTGTGTAAAGAAACATCGAGCTTTAGTTAGGAACAAAATTTTTGACAATCTTGTCAGCACTCATGACATAAGAGCAAATTTATCACTTTGGAGGAGCTCTCTACGTTCTGAACGTATATCGAATCTCATTCGTTTTTCATAATGTCTTCAAATATAGAACGCGACATAGTTTATATAAAAGCATCTACTTAGAGTAAAACGCGCCGTAATTTGGTCATAAAACCTATGTATGTATATATATATATATATATATATATATATATATATATATATATATATATATGTATATATATATATATATATATATATATATATATATATATATGTATAAGTTTATATATATATATATATATATATATATATATATATATATATATATCTTACATATATATATATATCTTACATATATATATATATATATATCTTACATATATATATATATATATATATATATATATATATATATATATATATATATATATATATATATATATACATATATATATATATATATATATATATATATATATATATATATATATATATATATATATATATATATATATATATATATATATATATATATATATATATATATATATATATATATATATATATGTAAGGTGAAAGAAATTTATATTTTTTATATAATTTACATTAAAATTAACAGTTTTAACTGTTAGTTTCATACATTTAAACAGTCTAAATGTCTAAATGCATAAAAAAAATTAAGTTGGATCAATTGATTTGAAAGTTAATACCGCAGTTACGCTACGGTTTATTACGCATATTTGTTTTATTTGCGTGTTTGGACATGTTATTTGTAGACTTTGTTACATCAAACTTTGTTTCTTACAGGTTTGTATTTCTTACAACCTGTTACGTTAGATACATACACAAAAAGTGTAATTCTATAGTTTAGTGGTAATTATGTTGTTTGCTAAAACTTTAGAGCATGTAGTGGTAAAAGCGTTGTTTGCAGTTTGTATTAGTTGTTAAAGTATTTATAATATAAATGTCACTAGAATTTGTAATTAAATGAATTGAATTTACTAAATGCAATTTATTTATTTACAAGTTCGATAATTTATTTAAATTACAGACCTCGAATATTTTTATTAAAAACCGTATAAATACATAAACAATTAAGTATCCTTTAAAACTATTTAAATCGAAAAGTCTATTTAGTGACCATAAAAGACTTCATATTGTCGACTGTTGCTTGTGAAAAACTACAATAAGTAACAAAAGTTGTTTCAAATTTTTGTTTGCAAAATGCTTAAAAAATGGCATCTTTTAATAAAAAATTACCTGTTCGAAAATATAAAATTTTTAGGGAAGACAATAAACTAGCAGCTTGTTTTCTATGTAAAAATAAGGTCTCGCGTGATGGGGAGGGAAGGAAAGCAAGTAAGTAAAACTATTAGGTATATTATAAATTATTAAATATGTTTTAATAAAACTAATTTATACAAGACGTAAGCACGCGCTGGAATTCAAAATACTATTTATTGGAGCGATTAGTAGAGCAAAAGCAAGTAGTCTTGTTGTATATAACTGATCATAGTTCTTTAAATAATTTAACACCTGCTTAATGGGAGTTAATAGAACAATGCATCAAACTGTTCGAAGAAATTATAAAAATAACCAGTATGGGTATTTCTGAGGTAATTCCATATGTTGTTACGTTGTTAAAATATCTGGGAAAGGAGGAGACATCACAGAGAACTCCTAGTTTATCAACAATGAGATCTTTATTTCAATATAAACTTAAAGCGCGGTTCAATTTCAGCAACGTAAATGACGGTTGTGATGCGTCAGTGCATAACTATTTAAAATGGAAAAATGTCAGAGTATCTGACTTCAGTAGTTAGTATTTCATTGCAGTAGTTAGTATTTCATTGCTGTAACATAAAAAGTTTTGATGCAGTCGTAGAAGTGTTTTTTTTTTTTGTTTTTTTTTAATTTTGTAATTTGTAATTTCGATAACTTGCATTTTTCAGGATATTTATTAGAAAGATCACATTGTAAAAACTTTCGCTTCTAATTAACTAATACGTAAATAGATATAATTTGACTCGGACTCATTCCTTTCAACAGCTCCTGTTTATAATCAAATACCAACAATCGTATTTTATTTAATTTTAACTTATTTATAAAATGAATTTTACCGTAACTTATTTGGTTATAATATATCCTAAATATTATAGTAAACTAAAAGGTTTTATTATAGTAAACTAAAAGGTTTTATTATTAAAAACTATGCTCACTAGTTATTAAAATAATTCTGTTTGACTCGGTCCCATTCCATTTAATAGTTATGCTGCTATTAGTAATATTAGTTATTCTATCATCATTTTAAAATATTATAATACAGAATAAATTATAAAGTTTACTTATAAGGTAAATAGTTATTTTTAAACGGTCCCAATCCGTTTAATAATATATTTAACAAGTTAGTTCCTTGTAAACCGCGTGAATCTTATCTACAAGCTGAGACGTAGCAACGTTCAGCTATAGCAGCGCAGTACTTTTTTTTTTTTAACCAAAGTTTTTATCATTTTTCGTCAACCATTTGCCCAGACTCGCTATGAACTTGTTCAATTTTTTGGATTCTACAACAACTTTCACTCTGTTTGAGCAGAAATGGATCCTTGAATTAACCGATGCACAAAAGTCATTTATTTTACTAGGGGTGAAACACTGCGTCCTAATTTTATGTTTGTGACCTCTAGTTAAAAAACACAGGCCATTTTAGTAGTTTTTAAAGAACATGACCATCTAATTCAACACTTGACTAAAGACTGGTTTGAGATTAAGATTGACAAACTTTAAAAAGTTCAATTTCTTGTATAAATGAATCAAGTCTCTTCATTTTCTTCTTAGATTTAAAGTCGTTAAACCCATTTTAACTAGCTACTTTTCATAACTAAGCATTCGATTTGAGTATTGAATTTTTGTGGCCCTGTGTTAAACTCTTTCAAGCATTATAATTTCTGCTTGGCGGACTCCATGTTAGAGGCGCTAATTCAAAATGAAGTCGCACGTAGGTAGTATACAAAATTTTCTAAATATAACAATCTCATCTTTCAAATAAATTTTAATTAAACCCAGTACTTGTGAAGCTTTTTTAACACATACTTGTGTTTGATGTTTCCACTTCATATCCAGTTGTACAAAAATACCTTGATCTCTCTCTAATACACTGTTTGATAACTCCATTAACATTCATTGTATATGTTTTAACAATTCCTCGAAAAACATTTTAATTGCCGAATCTCATCACTTAAATTTTTTGCAATTTATTTCCATACATCAATTGTTGCATCATTTCATAATGTTGCCAAGGTTGGTTTTTCTGTTTGTTTATCAAAGGAATCTTCTATGGCTATTATTTTGCCATCATCAGCATACATTTTGAATGTGTTCAGCACACCTTCTGGCAAGTCGTTTATGAATAGCAGAAATAAAATAGGACCTAAAAGCAAACCCTTAGGAACGTCACTGGTAACAGATACTTTATTAAAAGCTTTTGCAAAGTCAAGATATATCTCGCATAACGGTTGACCCTTTGCAGGTTCGTATGTAATCGTCTCAATCAGATTTTTTGTGCATTATTTGTTAGGAACAAAACCAGTTTGCTCCTCAGAAATAAGACTATTTGAAACTAAATGTTCCAGAATTGTGTCTCGAATAAGCTTTTCAAAAATTTTGCAAATCATAGACGTTAAGGATACTGGTCTAGAATTTCTGGTTCAAGTTTTGATTCCCTTTTATAGATTAATGAAATATTTGCAACAGACCAATGGTACGGGACACATCCAGTGACCAAACTTAATTGGAAAAAATGGATAGTTGGAATAACAAAACTTTCTGCAGCGTGTTTCAAAACAAACAGACTAATTTCATCAAAACCCATCGGTTTTGACTCATCTAAACTTTCTAACATTTTTAGTATTTTTTTCATAAGTGATCATCAGGCCCGTCTTAAAACATAGTATAGTCCAGTCTAGGCAGCCGCTGCGGGGCCAGGACGTTTAGAGAGTCCAATCAGAAAGAGATAAAACTTTTTTAACAAATTTATCTTTTAATGAATTGTAATAATTAAAAAAAAAATCACAAATTCTTTTTCTGTTTTCATATCCTGAATCATTTTTTTTTTTTTTACTATTAATTTTTTGTATGGAAAAAGAAAATTCCGCTGCTGCATTGTTTACTCCAGGGATAACAAAACATTTTTTTAAGCGTGTAAATTTTATTATTAATTAAAATTAACTGTCTTGAAAATTTTGCTTAATAAAAGGTTTTTATCAGCATTAAAATATATACGAAATTTATTTTATTTATGCAAAAAAATAATTTGATACAAAATTATTTTTTTAACGCTTAAAAAGCAGTGATAAAAACCAGGTTTGGTTTTAACCGTACGACGTTCAGTATAAAGGCGCACAGTGGGCCAGATGTGTGACAAAAACTAGGGAAAAAAATTGTTGCTACCGTCTTTAATAAATATTATATTTTAAACTAAACATGTCTATAAACAAAATAAATTAGTTAATACATGTTTATTAGGCTACAATAACTATACTGATTTGAAAAAACTGTTGTTATAAAATATTCAGGAACTAAATTTGAGTTAAAAATAAAAATTATTGTGTTTTTTGTACGTTTTTACGTTTTTAAATTGTTTCGTTTTTAAAATGTAAATTGTTACGTTTAAAAATTGTTTCGAATTTAAATAAGCCTTACATTATCAAATTAAGAACATACTTTTTGTTTAGTTTGAATAAGTTGATTGCATTTTTAAAGCATTGAATTATAATTTACATTGTAAGAGACTTTAAAATAAAAAAATAAAATAATATAACCCATTTTTCATGGTGAATATATTTTCTTAGCCAAATTTGTTTAAGGATTTAATAACATTTTCTGAAAATCTGTAGTATTTAGAATTTTTATAGATTTAATTTTTTTGCTGACTCTTGCAGACAAGATTACAATTAATATTTAGAAATTCAATGTTTCACATTAATTTTAGTAACAGACCAGGTCCAAGGAGACCTTAATCTAATTTTCTTCACTATAGTTCAAGACAAAAGTATAGAAGGATAAGCAAATTTGCTGAACATTCTTCAGATACTTTACTGTTTGCTTCAAAAACTGCCTTAAATAAAGAAAACAAATTACAAAAAGCAGCAGCAATTAAAAGCATAATTGTGGAACTTTAACAAGAACACAACAACTAACTCCTGAATGAGCTTTGGCTATAATTCTTGACAAAACGACAAAAGCATCTTATCAATTGCACAGAAACATTGTGCTAGAAGATTCTTCTAATCTCTATCCAGCATATAATCTTGTTAGATTTGCAAAGGAGTCCTGTTATCCAAATGAAATTTATGTGAATGATTATTCAATGGGAATTCTAATGCAAAATCTAGTTGATCATACAACCAAACACTTTATACTCTTCAAAAAGAAGTTATTATGAGAATTGATTTTAATACAGCTATCATGCATTTTAAAGCTGGATTTGATGGCTCAACTGGACAAAGTGTGTACAAACAGTATATAAGTAATAAGAATGAAATTCGTGATATAAAAAAAGAATAGTGTCTGTTCCTTACATGCTTTTTTACTTGAGTTAAGCTGTGTCTCAGGTGGTGTAAAACAAATTTTATGGCGCAATAGTAAATGATCATCCACATTGTATTGTCGTCCACTTAGATTTTCTTTTAAAAAAGAGAGTAAAGAAAATATTGTTTCAGAAGAAATACGTTTAAAAATGAAATGGGTGAACTCCTTATTATTGAAGTGGTTGTGAAAATGATGACAGAATTTAAAAAAATATTTTTAAAATTAAAAAATTCCTACAAACAAAAATTTAAAATATACATATGTATATGCTAACAGAGAAAATGCTAGCAACATTGTTAATAAATGCTAATAAAACAATAAGTATGAAATTTGACAGAAAGCAACACATGGAGAAGTTACTGCAGAAACAATATTGATAAGCTTAAAAAAATCAAATATTACAATCAAATAGTTCTATTGGTCCAGAAATATTACAATCAAATTCTATTGGTCCAGAAATGGCAGACAAGATCAGTTGAAGAAAAACAAAAAGTAAAAAAGTAAAAAAGTGTAGTACAGCAAAGGTTTGAAGAAAAAATGGGTCTTGTAGTAGAAAAACTTCGATCCGGTGGAGCAGGTAATTTTAATGATGGAAACACTGCAAGATGAGCATTCCAAAATAAAGAAAATTTTAGTGCACTTACTGGCCTCGATCTTTAATTAATAAAAAACCTGCATATTATTTTGGCTTGCATTTCTGTTGGTTATGAAATCCATGTTGAGCGTTTTAAAGTATTTTGTTTAAACATAGCACGACTGTATCTTCAACATTATGAGTAGTACTACATGGCAAAAAGTTTGCACAAATTGCTAATTCATGGGCATAATGTAATTGAAAAAATGGTGTTGCCTATTAGGTTAATAAGTGAAGAGACCCGAAAAGCACGAAGCAAGGACTTTAAACGGTATTGTCTGAATCATTCAAGAAAATGTGATAGAAAAAAGACAAATCAAGATGTTTTACACCGATTACTTTGTACATCAGACCCTGTTATATCCTCCATAAAAAAAACAGTATTATATGTAAAAACATCTGCATTTCCTCCTGGACCAATAGAACTATTTGATTGTAATATTTGATTTTTTTAAGCTTATCAATATTGTTTCTGCAGTAACTTCTCCATGTGTTGCTTTCTGTCAAATTTCATACTTATTGTTTTATTAGCATTTATTAACAATGTTGCTAGCATTTTCTCTGTTAGAATATACATATGTATATTTTAAATTTTTGTTTGCAGGAATTTTTTAATTTTAAAAATATTTTTTTAAATTTTATATTTTTTGTAAAGTTTCAAAATTTTTAAATTTAGTAAATATTTTGTTTAGTAAATATTTTTTTATTAAAAAATTGTTTTTTAATATACCTGTATTTAGTAAAGTTATCCTAAGCATATTTACATAAAAAAATAATTTTGTCACAAATTTAGGCATTTTGGTCCACTGTACGACGTTTCAAATAATTAACAAAAATGATAGTCAAATAAAACTTTAGGTGAAAAAGTCTTTGGAAATTTCTGAACAAAAATATCATGCGTGATCAAGTAATTACATTACCATGGATCAGCCTGGTAAGAGGAAATCTGGAGGCAAAAAAAAAGAAAGAGGCCAATATAAAGCGAACTAAACTGCTGTTGCATCCATACCAAAGTTAACAACTTTTTTCTCAAAAAAACAATCTGATGCATTACAAGAAGAAGTGGATTACCAACCACGTAGCAGCTATCATCCGGATTCGTTGATTGATGATGAAGATTTTGATAAAGAGACTTTGGACTTCATTACTGCTGTTAGCGGAAAATTAAGAACGTCGAAGTATTTTCTACTGACCCTGCTGACTGGAGACGTCAGAATAATAGACTGATTGAGTTTATCACAACAAATTAGCAAACTAAAGACGTCAATGCTACAGATTTATCAAGGTCAGAAACCCGTGACAATTCCGGAACTTTGTGACGCGCCTCAAGAGTTGTTTTTTAGAAAACTGGTAAATGGAGAAAAGAAAGAACATGATTGGCTGGTATAATCTGCCAAGATTGGTAGTGTTTACAGCAAACCTTGCTTCTTTTTTGGTAAAACTAAGAGTTCCCTAGCAAGAAAAAATGGATTTTGCAACTGGAAAGTTGCTCATAAGGCAATCAGTGAACATAAGCAATCTGTTGAACATAATATGTCATCTCTATCTTTGTAAATCCAAGTGAAAGCAGTTCCAGGTTTGATTGCGATTTCGTTAAATAGGTTCAGAGTGAAAAGGAGTACTGGATGTGTGTTGCGTCGGGTGGTATCTGTCACCAAATGCCTTTCTTTGAGGTAAAGTTTTAATATATATATATATATATATATATATATATATATATATATATATATATATATATATATATATATATATATATATATATATATATATATATATATATATATATATATATATATATAAAATATTAAAACATGAACATATTTTACCTCAAAGAAAGGAATTTGGTGACAGATACCACCCGATTTATTTTATAAACTTTAAAATTGTTTTAAAAAAAGCACTGGAAGTTTAAAATAGCAATTTTTTTGTGTTAGGTAATTTATTTTCGACAGTATTGGACTTAAAGCTGCAAGGTATAATTATCAAAATCAGTTTTTTTAAGTATTTAGATAGCAATATTACTGATATATATATATATATGAAATATGCATTTACACTTTAAGGTAGCCTTAAAAGAGATGAACGATGATGACATAACGCAACAGCCTAACACGATAGTTAAAGCCAGTAGACTTCTCAAAAAAATGGATCAGCTGGAGACGGCTGTAATGGTAATCATATGAAACACAATAATGGAAAGGTTCAACGAAATGAATAAAATGCTTCAAGCTGTTGAAATTGATTTAGCATTGGTGAATGAACTGTATAGTTTTCTATCTATTTTTGTTCAAGAGGTTAGATCGAGTTTTGGCAAGTTTGAAAAAAAAGCTATGATAATTGCGGGCACTGATAAGTACTTTACTGACCAAAAACGAAGAAGAGTGCGCAAACGCCAACATGACAAATTGGCATCTATTGAAGCATCTGGCTTCACTGTGAAAGAAAAAATGATTGTTGAAGTTAATATCATCATGGATAGACTTTAGCTGAGCTAAAGACTTTAGACGAATGCAAGCTTTATTTCTCTCTCCTTTCTGATTCCTTGTCCGTCTTCCAGATATGGATTCTATTGCAATCACATCGCACGCCCAAGAACTGGTAAAAATCTACCCAAATGACGTGGACTAATATTTTCCAAATGAATGTCTGCATTTCAAAAGCTTCGTTCCTACTTCAATTGAAATCGGTACCGGTGAAACCAGAAAACCAAATCATCTTGATTTACTTCTGGTTATTCGATCAAAGAAACTTAAATCCACATTTTATAATTTCGATGTTCTTCTATGGATGTTTCTCTCTGTTGCTGTTACAAATTATACCGGAGAATGGTCCATTTCAACTTTAAAAAGGGTAAGGAATTGCAACAGATCTAATAGTGGACAAAATCACTTGTCATCTCTAGCCGTTCTTCAAATTGAAAATGTTCTTTTAAAAGAACTCAATATGATATGATTGATAGTTTTGTTGATTTAAAAAGCCGCTGCAAGATTTCAAAATAATTTATCTAACGTAGTATTATAGTATAGACAAAAAAGTGTATATTCTTTAGAAGTCAATATTTCAAATTACCCTACAGGAGTAAGTTTAACATATATTTAAAACACTTAATAAAGTGTTTTAAATATATAAAAGATGTGATTGCGACTTGCTTATTTTTTGAATTAACTTATTATAAATATCTACCACATTTACTTGTAGGTTATTGTTTTAATAAAGTTATCCTTATTAAGTAAACCATATAAAAAATTTTTGTTTAAATTTCACCTTCTCCCCTTCCCATCAAAAAAAAACAATTTTTTTGATTGGAAGGGAAGAAGATGAAGGGCTGAAGAGGCCACAATCATTATTTTGCTGGTGGGCCAGGATGACAAGCCTGGTGATCATGTTATATAATTTGCTGCAATCACACTGCTTTTCACTTTCTTTGCAAAAATTTGGGTATTTGGGATCTAACGTTTTGTTTTCTATTTACATATAAGATTGAAAGTTTTGGTTTGAGTTTTGCTTTCTTTACTAAATGCAATACGCATTCTCGAGTTGATCCTTTGTTTTGTTTATACAATTAGCCCACATTCTGTTGAATTCCATTCAAGATTATTAATTTTGTTGATGCACATTCTAATAAAATAGAAAATGCCTAATCTTTATTGCCTTTTTAACCTTTGCCACGAACCAGGGTTTACATAGGAACCACCTTAAGGTGGTTCCTATGTAATCAAAAAAAGTTATTTTTTATTCATTAAGCATTAATTTTCTCAAAACTAGGTACAGAATGATTAAAATATATATTTTTTTGAACTCCAAAAATATATTGATGATCACATAGAGGCCTATAACAGTCAAAATAACCTCTAAAAATAAAGTTTACTAGAAACACAATTACTCATGAGTAAAAGTTCATTTTACACTGTATTTTACACTGTATACTAGGCCTCTGATCTTAGTTCCCTAACCACAACTTACAAATAATAAATTTATTTGAAAAAAACTCAGACACTAGCAGTACGCTAGATGAATAAGCCCTGGAAATTTCAAGTAGTTATCATTATTAATTCAAAAGTTATGATGTTTTTTGTGAGACAGTTTTCTTGAAAAACTATATGGCAGAAAATCAAAAAACAAGAAAAAAAATTGTTTTTAAAACTGAAAATTGTATAATATGTACAGATTTTCTACCACGACCATCAACGCCTCGATAACCTTCTTTTGTTATTTCGAAGGTTTTTCCTATTAAATCTTTATTATTTTACTAGAATCTAACTTAAATATTAAATAATTTCAACAAATACATTAGAAAACAGTAAAAAGTAAAAAAATTACTTTAAAAAAGCCTGCTTGCTGTTTGTACTTTGCAACAGCATAACTTATAATTATTAAATATTTAACAACTTGGACGTAAACATTAGAATTGCAAAAGAGATCTACTTCTTTAAGTTTTAAAGTACATTTAAGATAATAACTAAAAAAATAAAACGGTTGCTATGACCGTTGCTAGGCACTTAAATTATTTCTACCTGTATAAAATTTTAAATATTGTAAAAAGCATAAACAAACTTAAAAAAAAATTATACCACAAGAAAGAACGTTAAATATTACATTAGAATATCTAATTTGCCAAAAAATCAATTTTTGAAAAAATTTTGACTTTTGATTGTGTTGTTATAACCACCTTAACACGTGCTTTATGAGATTTTAATTTCAAATTTAGATGCATATGGTAGCATAGCAAGAACTTACAAAACCATTTCGCAAGGTTAGAATTATTTTGTCCTTCCTCCACTTTTTGAAAAATTTGAGTTATTGATTGTGTTACGTACCTCAAAATAATGTTTACCAATTATATTGAAATCTATAATCAAAAAGGTTGCGGAAAAAACATAAGTATATAAAAAAAATTTATATGCCGTTTCCTTTAGTTTTTATTTTTTAAATCATTTCATCTCGAAACTCTAAATTGTGGAGATTTTAATAATAGAACAAAATAATTCATATTTATCCCTGAAGAACAATAAGTTTAAATTATTTCTACATTAAAGTATTCATACTAAACTCAAATTTTTTGAAAAATTGTTATAAATGACTAAAGACTTTATAAAGTAATTAATTGTAAATATAAAGTAAATAATTATAAATGAAACACTACTTAATAAAAAAGTTAATTTTTTAGAAATCCCCAATTTTAAAATTGCAGATTGTTACAAATTTCTTTTATTAAAGTGAATATATTTAGGACTCCATGTCGTCAATGCAGCAACAAAAGCAGCTAGGGATAGACATATATTAGTTGTGAAGAATATTAAAAAAGTAACATAAGTTATAAAAAAAGTTACAGAAAAAGATCTTAACACTCTGGAAGAACAAGTTTTTATGCAGAAAGTTCGTAAGAGTGAATGACAAGTTATTTTCTAATTTTATAGCCTGTTTACATTGGTTTATTTTTTACTTTTAAGATATAGTTTTTTTGTTGATAACAAGTAAAACTTAATAAACGTAGAGAGTTAATAAGGTTATGGTAACGGTTTTAAGCTTAAGAGACTTTTATCAAAAGTTTGATAAACGTCCCTTCCCGTGTATTAAGCTTGCAAGAGATAAGAGGAGATTATAAGTTTTTAAAAAAACTAATGATCTCTTCTTAAATCAATCCTTTTTTTTCAATGAAAACACACAACATTTATATTCTATACAACTATTTATTTTTTTGTAATATTTAAGTTTTAAGAAAATCAACTATTACGATCAGAGGTCACGAATAATAATTTTGCCGAATACCGAATATTCGGCTAGACACTCAATCATTAAAAATGCTATTTTCACAGCAATCTGAACTTAAAGCATGGTTTAAATTTAATGGGAATGTTAGTTAACCGGTTGTCTTTTTTTATCGGAAGGCTGAATGAGATCAAGTTTCATAAGTGCAAACTGATATCAGTGCGAAGCATTTGTAAAATCTGGCATAAGTGCGAACTAGCATAAGTGCGAATTGTAAATATTTATATAAATAAACTCTTATGAAGATGCTAACATTTTAAACATATCTTTCTACTTTTTAGGCCAAGGCCGTAGGATGAATAATTATTGATACCTTCTGTTTTAACTTTTTTTGTTTGTTTAGTAGACAATTTAATGTATTCTTAAATTCTTGTCTTACAGGCGAAGAAAAAGTAATGTATATAATTACGTCCAAAATTAAACCGATATAATACATAATGTATAAATATGTGTTACTACTGTCAAAACTGCCATAATACCAATTTAAACGCCAGTTAATAAAGTCTGGAATTGACATAAACACAGCATACGATGTTATTAATAAGCCAAACAACACAATGCTTTTTACGACTTGCTTACGATTCTTTACAATTTCTTTAGAAAACGATTGACTAACAACCAACGATGAATGATTTTTAATCTTATTTTTTCTCTTGGTTTTACTTTTATAATATTTATAACATATATAAGCATAAAACACAACGACAGACAAAAGTGTAAAGATATTAAGAATAGGTAAAAAATACATGGAAAAAAAATATTCGGTTTTAAAATTATGTTTAAAAGTAGTAATACATGCTGATAAAACTGTTGATGTTGTAAAATTAATAGCTAAAGCTGCTTTTACACGACAATATGTCCAAGTTTGATTATAACGTACGTTAAGATATACTTCAGAAAAACGATTAGCAGATATAATACAAATAATGCAGTAAAAATTAATTGACAAAAAGTTGCTCATGAACTCTGAAAAAATATTGAGTAATTGTAAATTAAATGTTTCGGATAAAATTGAAGTAGGAATAACAACATTCAGTTGGATGTCAACAAAACAGTTACTTAGCAATAATAAAAACTGAACTTTATCGAGTTTCCTTCTTACTTTAAACAATAAATATGCTCCTAATATTTGAATCGGTAGTATTCCATATCCAACATAAATAAGTATAAAGTTTATTGTAGCCATCACTATTTATTAAAATAAAAATGTACTCTTTAGCAAAAAATAATTTTTTGTTTATCTTTTAAAATATCTTCAAAAATTTATTAATTTAAAATATTAGTTTTTGTTTAATTTAATTAATTAAAATGTGTTTTATAAAAAAAACTTTTTTTTATATTTTGAATTCTTTAATTGCATTAAATTATAACAATAATAAACAAATTTTTGTTAAAAATGTATGAAAATGTGCGAATAATATATGAATTTTTGTAAAGAATTTCAATTTTTGTAAAGAATTACAAATAAAATTTTTTATTACTATTTTGTAATTGTTTTATCTTTGTTTTTAAGCTCACAATACACTATGAATATAATTGTAAAACTAAATTGTTTTCCTGACGTGTATATATATATATATATATATATATATATATATATATATATATATATATATATATATATATATATATATATATATATATATATATATATATATATATATATATATATATATATATATGTATATATATATATATATATGTATATATATATATATATGTATATATATATATATATATGTATATATATATATATATATATATATACATATATATATATATATATACATATATATATATATATATATATATATATATATATATATATATATATATATATATATATATATATATATATATATATATATATATATATATATATATATATATATATATATATATTCTCAAGTTATCTCAGAATAAGTGTATGAAATGATGAAATCATGAAGCATCAAAAAGTATTAAACTAGCTAGATGTAAAATTTTTTTTACAAACATCAGTAGGATCTTTAGAAAATCAGCCTAGACGGTGAGGTAATGCGCCAAAAACTTGAACTAAAATTACTATAGCCTAAAAGTGTACTGGCGTGATCTTGTTGCTATTAAAAAACTAGCAGCTGCAGCAAAATTTCTGACAAAGAACTAGTGAATGGCTTAAAAAGCAAGTGATATAGAAAGTTTATTTGCCTGCTCCTGATTATATACCAAATGAGATAGTTAATGAAACTCATCCTAATAAAGTTCACCGAGCTGATTTGCTTTATCTACCTCATGACAAAGTTGGTTGATATACCTATAAATATGCATTAATGGTTGTTAACGAGGCTAGCCGCTATAAAGACGATAAATCTTTTACTAATAAAACGGCTGCTAATGTTTCGAAAGCTCTTGTTAACGTGTATAGGCGTAGCCCTTCTCACTTGGCCCAATCTTATCTAAGTTCTGTAGCTGGAAATCATTTAAACAGCACATCGTTGAACGTTATAATCGTACATTAGCTAAAAAACTAATTGTCGCCAGTATGCTCAAAAGTTGCTAATGACTAAAAGATCAGTCGCATTGGTAATTGGTTTACCCGATGTTGTAAAATTAGTTAATTGCTAAACTATATGCTTATCGGGAAAAAAAAACCAAAAGATGCAATCAAATAGAAAAAACATGTTAAAATACTTAAATAAGTTTATGACAATATGCTAAATTTTTAATTCCATCTGGAGAAATCCACCATCAAACGAGGTCTACGCGTATGCGCTTTCTCAAGTTCTCCATTATTTTACAAACGCACTGTTGTTTTGTTGAGTTTGAAGAAGTCTTTTTCGAAAGCTGTTGTAGCCTTGGCTCTTATTTAAGTTTTGAGCTAAATGTTAGGCGCCATCTAGCGTTTTTTGTCTAACTTTTTTAGCTCTGTGAATTTTAATAACTCGCATCCCAAGTGGTTGGTACAACTTGAGATTGCGATAATATAAAATGTATTTTTCTTTGTTTCGTAGATTGAGAATAGCTTTTTATTTTGTAAATTTTACATTAACTTTTTTAGACATTTTATGTTAATATTCACTCAACCATTCTTCATCAATTATAATCCTCTCTGGAGCAAAAGGATTGCCATATCAGCCTCAACAATAAATCCTTTTGGAGCATGATCTAATGTTTCAAGAACTTCTTTAATTGAAAGCTCGCACCACTGAAAGTCCTAATCTGAAAGAGACTGCATCAAAGCCCAACCGTATAAATTGTTTGCATCTAAATACGTTATATATGAATTTGGTTTGTCACTGTCATAGTCTCGGCTTTCAGTTAGCCTTTGCATTGCGTTTTCTTTGTATTAAATGCTGTCATGTAACCTTTTTTCCATGAAGTGATGTGAATATCAGTATATAGTTCAAGCTAAACTTCAGTCTTTTTTAAGAGCGCATCCCAACTTATTCGTGGAGCAATAAAGTAGTGAGCTGAATTAAGATCATAGTAAGTCATACTCGTGGTTCTGCATGATCAGGTGTTAGTCGTAACCTCTCAAATTACGGAACATAACGGAAATCTTAGTTATGCCAGGTTGAATGCGGAGCTTGAGATTGCATTCATTATGAGCAGCGCAATGCATGCAATCTCAACTATAACAACTGCATGGCGTCTGTTTTACAACCAAGCATTAAATTTTGCGCTCCTTCCTCTGGAATATTCAGACATTCAAAACCCGCCTAGATAACACAAGGCACTCGCATTTGCTTGTGATAGTTATTAAATTTTAAAATATCGCTCTTTTCTGGCATAACTGTACGTTGTGCATTTTCTCCTATTCCAAGACAATTATTGCAATGAACTTTCAATAAGTTAGCAGTGCTAAATACGTGGAGACATCGGCAACAAAGGTGTTTTTCAGCTTTATACTTACTATTATAATAAGTTCACTAATTTTGATGGTGTGGGTTAAAATCAGTTTCCACTTTTATTTCATCTGTAGAATTTGTAAAGGCTCTTGTTTAATACATCTATTTTCTCTTTTGAATATGAAATGGTTGAGAAAATAAGAAAAAAAATAAACTTAAGTTCAATATGAAATTCATTTTTAACGTATACATGAAAAACCACTCTATTAAAACTGTAGCTAAACAAAGCAAAGCATTAGATTATGATCAAGGTTTATCACGCCGCTCGGGACAGCGACCCTGATTGGCGTCCTTATTTTTATAAATTTACCAATACTATCAAGAAAAGACCTTTTTTTTTAAGTGCCTTCTTACAAACTCGCGGAAAATGTGGAGTTTTCTTCCACACCTGTGTGTAGCTGTAAGTCCTAGACACAAGTGTGGAGTTATTTTGCGCACTTTTGTGAAAATAACTACACAATTGTGTACAGAAGTCGAGTTAGAAAAAGTTAATTTCCACAAAAGTCTGCAAAATAACTCCACACTTGGGTCTAGGAGTTACAGTTACACACCGGTGTGAAGGAAAACTCCACACTTACCGTGAGCGTGTAGTATTTATTGTTATTTTATGTAAAAAAAAAAATTAAACTTCCTAGCATAAATATTAATAAAAATAAATATTTCCAAAACACTGCTGTAAGTTGGAGTCTAGAAATAGTATACAATAATCGTTATTCACTATTGATTAATATAGCAACTTTTTCATCCTTTGACTAGTCAATGCCAAAATATCAATGGTTGCAGTGGTTATAATTCTTGGAAGAATGCCCTTTCCACAAGACATCAGCATGAATTATTGTAAACTTGACTGGTTCATCAAATTTCTTAATTTGTTCAAAATATATTTAATTTCGAAAATGACCTTTCAAAAGCAACTCGTGATGAGGGTAAAATCAACACAAATTCGTAAGCCAGAAACAAGTTTGAATACGTAAAACCATGCAAAATAAACTTCTGGAAAACAAATTAACAGCGAATAATACATATTTTGTATTATTACCATCAAGAAATATTTCGAAACTTTAACTTTTCCTTGCAAAGCCCAATAATTCCGTTTGAAGCTGGTCTTACACCATGTGTTACACCATGGAAGTATAAAACAGACGGAAGTTCATCCACATTGAAATTCTTCGGAACTAACTTGTAATCTTTTGTTTCGTAAACAATAAGAAAAAGACAATAAGAAGAAGACTGTACTTAAACGCCTAATCTTTATAAGTCGTTGAGGTGTTGCAATGGTTCGCATTATGTATTTTTTTCAAAACTTCTGAAAAGTTTTTTTAAATCTAAACAAGATAAATCATCATATAGACTATCATGCTTAGAATCTCTTTTTTTAAACTGTTTGATTGCTTTCCATGTTGTGAACATTTACACGAAATTTATTTTGTGCACTTTTAGTGAAGTAGTTTTTTTAATTTTTTTTTTAAAACTACTTTAATTCTTTTCTTATTCAATCCAGTCTGAACTTCAATTTTACTTGTTCACTATTTGCAAGTTTCTGTTAAATTTGCATTTATTGCTAAATTGAAAATTCAATGATACTGTATTGAACCATTTTATAGGCTTGTAGTATATCTATTCTAGTTGTTTGCAAATATTCAGATAATGGCGTTGTGAACTCAAACAAACTTTCAAAAAATTATTGAATTTGATTTTTAATTGATGTAGAAATATCATGAAATGTTTGTAACATCTCAATGTACAAAAAATCAATAATTTGTGTTTCTTGATCGGAGGTTTTGGTGAAGAAATTTTCGAATATCTTGTTAAGAGCTTTTTCTTTTGCTATTCAAAGGGTTTTACCAATTACATATATACCAATTTATATATATATTATTATGCTAAATTCACCCCAAACATTGAAGCGTAAATATGATTACCGTAAAAACCATGTGTTCTAAACGCCAAAAAAGGTAATAACTTCAACCGCTTTTTTAGTAATGTCACCATTACCAAATTTAAGATATGGGTATAACACAGATTCTTATTTTATAGACCTGGCATATTGAAGGCTCCAACGGTGGCATTGCCAATACACTTACTTAAATCAATGCCCGCCCTTCAAAAAACTACAAATTAATTCTGTTACATATTGGATCCTGTATATCTTGTGTGGTATTAATTTTACACTAAACATACCGGCTTCTCTAATGTCTTCCAACATCATGTTTGTTAATGACGTTGTCATTGCATCAATGACTTTATTAACATTCGTTTTTTAAAGAAATGTGACTAAAACAATTTTTGTGTGTTTTCTTCAATGGTCAGCCAGCGGCGAGGCTTATTGTTTCATAAATAAACGTTTTGTTAATTAATTTTTTCACGTTTAGACAAAATAATTAAAAATGTTTTGAGTTTCTTCACTTGGTTTGCGTTGATTACTGTTCAATTTATATTAAATGTTAGAGTTAGGGTAAGAGGTTGAAGTGACAGTATTGTCATCGAAACTAACCGCCGTTTCAATTTTAAAATCATGTGCCTCTGCCTCATTAGGTGATAATAATAATACCACATCAGCGGCTTTGTAAATTATTTGTTATAGTTTTAGTTACATTTTAATTTAGCGTTGATTGAAATAATCAACAGAAAAAAAAAATTTTTCCGTTGATTATTAACATACTATTAACAAAATCTTAACTAAAAATATAACTTTTTCTATGGCAACCGGCCCACCGGGAATCTACCGGTATCCCGGCAACCCAGTCTAAGCCTGCAGTCAAGTTCTTAATAATATTTTAGAGAGAATTAAAAAAAATTTTGGAGAAAAATTTTGTATGACAGAAATGTTGTCTGGACCACAAGCCTTACAATTTTGTTAAAATTAGGAGATTAAGTAGTAGAATTTAATTAGTAATGACTAATGAAGCAAAGGAAGCCCAAATTATTTGAATGTATAACAATCGGTTAATCGGTTTAATATGAGTGACAGAAAAAGTATGGCCATTAGATTCAAGAGTTTGAATAAGAAAAAAAGTTCTTCCCAAATACTTCTGCCTTATCCTGGGGATAGGTATTAAGATCAGACCTATAAATTAGAGTTAAAATATTAGACTTACCTTTGTTAATCGCCCTGTTGAAGATTTTCCAAAGGTCACTAAAACCTAAATTCTAAGATAAGATACAAGATTTTGTAAACTGAGAATAATGAAGCTAAGCATCACACTGCACCTTTTCACATTGATTCTTGCAATAATAAAAAGACGTTTGTTTTTTAATTATTTTTTAAAAATATTTTTCACAAGAAAATTGTTCTTGTAAAAAAAAAAAAAAAAATGATTACAATTAGATGTAACAGCTGCACAAGTAGGTAAAAACCATGGAGAATTAAAAAGAAGCCCTATGGATAGCCCACTCAAAGCATCGATTATCTATGATACTCACATTTAAAACCCAACGCTTTGGCATATATCCTAGCGTTTTAATATTTGACTTATCTCTGAGTTATATTTTGCGAACCTAATATGTAGTGATTTGCAATGACTAAGTTGCCAACCTGAACCTTCATGAATAAATTTTTTAAGAAGCTCATTAAATTTCGCTGAAGTTATATCAAGTAAATTCTTAATGTTGTTTTTATTAAGGTGGTACACCACCAAATATTCTAAAATGTTCAAACTTAGAAAAAAACAGATGAATTTTTTGTTAATTAAAGTTTCATCAATTTAGAATGCTATTTTAAACTTCATTTTACATTGCCTCGATTACTTTGCCTCGAATTTATCGAAAAACATTCATTTTAATGGGTCCATTCAAAACACGATAACTTGAAATATATTAACACAACATCGATGAAATTTTTTACATATGTTCTAGACATGTAAGGTAAGGTATTGACATTTGGATTTTAAAATATTCCAAATACATAAAAAATTATATGAATTTTTTTACATCAAGTAAAAAAAAAAAACTTTTTTAGACCTTAAAATTGAAAAAAAAAATGATTGGAGCAGAATTTAAAAATTTCGAAATGTCATTCCCTAGAGAATAGTATAATAAACATTTCCTGAAAATTTGGAGTGATTAGCACTTCTGCTTCTCAAGATATCATGTTTACAATCAGACAATGTTTCGCAAAAGTTGAAAACGGAGAAAAACGCAAAAGAAGATTAAATATTCTTATCATTCCTATATAATTTTTTTTTAGTTAGTGAACTTATTAAAAAATTAAAAGATATATTGGAAATAAGCTTTTTATATTATTAATCTACAATAAATTGTCTATAAAATGAGCGAAATATCAAAAATTCACTTTTTTTTTCAATTTTCAGAAAATATTTGGTGTTGTACCACCTTAAGGATTGCTTCTATATCTGAGCGGAGGTAAACAGTCTGTTTTATTGTTTTAGAAGATTCATTAAATACAGTTTTTTTCTAGTTCAGCAACTAAAATCAGTATCACATTTTGCCCATCTATCTTGATTTTAGTTTCTATCTACTCCTCAATTTTCCGTGCCATTTCATGACTCGGATATGCGTCAAACTCAAGTCTGTGTCCTTGTGGTAGTTTAGCCACATAATCCGCAATCTGACTAATTACTTTACTAAGTTTAAAATCAAATAATATTCTTTTTGCAGACCATTGTGAAATATTAATTCTAAACCCGTCATTAAATTCTTTTGCAGACCGTTTCAATTTAGGGGATTCTTCAATCTATGGGAGAGGCTTGCATTCAAATGAAAGCTACTCAACTGTTGTCATGCTTTTACCTGGAAGCTTTGGTTTCGGCCGAAGCTCAAGCTTAACCAACGGTTTTGGTGCATTCGAAGGTTCAGAATGAGGTGTTGCTGTTAATAAAGCAACCTCCTCTCGCCACTGTGACACAGTAATTACTTTCTCACGTAAAAGCTTAGATGATTCTTCGATGGCTTTCTTTTTTAATGCATTCAGTTATTTACAACAATCACCTTTGTCTAATAAAATATTTTTAAGAGTTGTCTTTTTTTAGCTCTATTTTAAGCTGCTTTAGACCTCTTCACTATACTATATTTTATGTCTTTTTATAAATGGTTTTTATAAAGTTACTTTTTTATCGTAAAATTTTGTTTTGTCTATGCTTAGTAAAATCCTTGTCATCATTTTCGACGATCCCTGATAGTCTTAAACATTGTTAAAATTTTTTGGATTTGGAATAATTGTTCTTTCTTTTAATAAAAGGTTGAGATCTGATGGAAAACATTTTACTATTTTTTTATTTGCATAGTATATCATCTACTTTCTTAGGATAAGCTATATCTTTTACATGATTGTTTTTTTGTATCCTTTCTTAATACTCTTCACCACGCTTAAAGAGTTGCTTTGTTTCACTAATAAAAGCGTTATTCAAAAGAGATATAGCTGCATAATAGGGGTGTTTAAAAAAATAAAATTTTCAAAACGCGAATACACAAGAAAGCCAGATTTTAGAGCAAATATTAAAAAAATACGGTTAAAAAAAAAATTCTAAAAATATTTACTTTGTGCTCAAGCGGCAAAATACCCAGAAAAATGCCCTAAATTGTTCCTAAATTATCTTTCTTTGAGTGCTAGGTAAATCTCAATATTTTGTAAAACTTTGTTTTCTAATGTGATTATATTGGTCTAAATTTTGTTTTTAGATTTTTGTTTTTTTATAATTGTTGTTTATATTTGGTTTTTGTTTTAGAGCCCGAAGGTCCATTGCCAGCTTTCGAAAGTCGTACTGAAGCAATTTGTGTTGTCGACCCAGCAAATTTTTCTATCGATGTAGTACAAAAGTGCCTCTATCACCTTGATGAAGTAAATGTACAACTAGCTTCGCCAAACCACTTTCACTTATCTAAAAGTGCTTGTTCGCGACTGGTGTGTCCCCCGACTTGTGGAGAAAATTGAATGTAACACCAATTTTCACGAAGGGGGGTAAAATGAATGCATCAAACTACCGGCCTATCTCGCTCACATCCATTTCATGCAAAATATTAGAAAGTATTCTTAAACCAAGTATAATGGAACACTGTATTGCTTATGACTTAATTACTCCAAAGCAACATGGCTTTGTTTATCGCAAGGGTTACGTCTCAAACCTGCTAAAAAGGCGTTTGACAAAGTGCCGCACAAACGTCTTCTTCATAAACTTAGAGCCTACGGTATTCAAGGCACGCTTTTAGACTGGATTTCAGCTTGGTTACACGGCCGAAGTCAACGAGTGTTTATCAACGGCATCACATCTGAATGGCAAATAGTCACTAGTGGAATGCCTCCAGGCTCGGTCTTGGGCTTATTGCTCTTCATATTCTTCATTAATGACCTGCCGGACAGAATTAGTCATCATATCAAACTGTATGCTGACGGCAGAAAAATTATTGGTATAATTAAAAACGAGTCGGATAGCATCACTCTCCAAGCCAAAATTGACAGAGCAGTGGAATGGTCACATATTTTGCTTATGCATTTCAACATTGAGAAATGCATAGTAATGCATGTTGGCCGCACTTGTAACAAGTCAAAGCAAAATTACTCAATGGCCAACGTTGACGGCACGCGTTATCCACTCGAAAAGACTGTAGTCGAACAAGAGCTTGGTGTGATGGTCTCCAAAGACCTTAAAGTAAGACCACAGTAGAGTCAGCTGCATCAATTGCAAATAGAATGCTAGGGCAACTCAAAAAAACATTTCGGAGTTGCAGTTTTTATTTATGGTGCACATTGTATCTTATTTACATTTGCCCCCACCTCGAGTTTACTGTTCAAGCCTGGTCGCCGCATATAGTCCGTCATTGCTATCCTCGAACAAGTCCAACATCGAGCAACAAAAACAATATCATCTTTTAAACACCTGTGCTATAAAAATCGACTACAACTGCTCGATCTAACAACACTTGAAAAACGCCGTAAAAAAGCAGACCTAATCGAACAATTTAAAATCACGCGTCAACTCGAACTTGTCAGTTTTTTCGTTCCACAAAAACTTTCACACAGTAAAGCCAAGTATATTTTGAGAGGGCATAATCAAAAACTAGAACGCCAGCTTGTGCAAAATTGTGAAGACCAACAAAAATCTTTTTTCAAATAGAGTTGTTGTCCCATGGAATGCGTTTTCCCAAGCAGTAGTGAACGCTCCATCAATCCATGCTTTCAAAAACAGTATAACAAAGTAACTTTTAGAGACACAATTGCTGCTTTGTCTGTAGCTTCTGTATTTTTTTATTTTCGTCAACATAGAGGGGCCTGGTGTACCACCTCTTCATCAAACTTTAAACAGATTTATTGTATGTTCTTTTTTTATCACTGAATAATAATAATAATATTAAAAAAAGATTTCGCAAAAAATAATCTGCGCAAATACGGAAAAAAAATATTTTTTTTTTTTTTTTTTTTTTTGCATAAATTATACAAAATCTTGTTTTCTTTTAGACAAAAACTATAAAAAAACAACAACCTAAAAAAAAAAAAAATAGAAACAATTTGGGACATTTTTCGGGGTATTTTGCCACTTGAGCCTAAGGTAAACGTCAATATTGTTAGAATTTTTTTTTTGTAATTGTATTTTTTTTTATATTTGCCTCAAATTTGGTTTCTTGTGTATTCACGTTTTGAAAATTTTATTTTTTTGAACACCCCTATTGCATAATAATTGCTTATCTAATCATTATCATTTTTAAAAATTAATATTATTGGTCTGTTTTTTTCTATGTATTTTTTAAAAATAATACGTCCTTTATGAGTCTCATCATACATTGAAATTAAATCTCAAAACACATGCTCCAAGAATGTCATAACTGCCTTTTTTAGCATAATTCCATCTAAATTTTAAAGCTGACCACCAGCCCTCTGTATTATTATTTTCAGTTCAGATAATAGTGACTAATACCCCAGTGGGAAAAAAGACATCTTTAGACGAATAAAAGACGTCTTTTTTATGATTTGTTATGTCTTTTTATAATCAGCCTAAATAAAGACGTAGAAAAACGTCTTTTAAAAAGACGTCTTCAAAAAAAAGGTCGAAAAGACGTCAATCGGTTGTTAATAAGGAAATCATAATTTGCTAAAGAAAATTAAAAATAATTGTTGCCAACAAAGATGGGTTTTAACCCGCAGCATCGTAACTACGATATCTTTGTTTTTTTTTTTTTTTTTTTTTTTTTTTTTATATAAAATTTATTTCAAAATAATAAATATTTACAATTTTTTTAAACTATTTCTGTATAATAAAAAAATATCCTCTTTACAATTAAAGAAATATTTCTGTTTAAAAATACATTAACTCAAAATTTTAAAAATTATAGTTTTACAATATATCGTGCACGTTTTCAAAAGAAAAATTGTTACTATGGTTTTAATAATAATCGTGTTAATAATTATAAGAATGGTGATACAATGGTTACCGTGGTTAAATATATATATATATATATATACATATTTTTTTTTTTTTTTTTGATTTTTTAAAATTTTATATTTTTTTGTGTTTTTGTATATATTTTTTGTTTTACAATATATCGTGCACGTTTTCAAAAGAAAAATTGTTACTATGGTTTTAATAATAATCGTGTTAATAATTATAAGAATGGTGATACAATGGTTACCGTGGTTAAATATATATATATATATACATATTTTTTTTTTTTTTTTTGATTTTTTAAAATTTTATATTTTTTTGTGTTTTTGTATTTTATATATTTTTTTTATTTTTGATTTTATATATATTTTTTTTTGTATTTTTTGATTTTATAATAGAAAGCCATTGTGCGGAAAAAAAATCGAAGGTTTGGAAAATTTAAAGAGGAAGACATTTTAAAAAGAATTCGTGAAGTTATTATTTAAAGAAAGGAAATTATAACTTAATGACAGCAGAAAAGTACAAGACTTTCACACAAATACCACATTACGTACGCTACAGAGAAAACATCTAAAAAGGGATATTATAACTCATAAATAAAGGCTGACAGTGATTTTTTAATCATAAATAATAATATTTTGTTGTAAAAATAATAATTTGTAGAGAAATGGAAAACCTCACTAAACATATAGTTCTTTTATTTGAGCTAGGGTGTCAGTTTAGCTCATATGTTTAGTTTCAGTCTTCCGTTCTCTACTTGACATATTATATTATTAATACAAAAAAGTTGACAGAAAATGTCCGTAGTGTTTCTACGGACATGATAATTATATTTTAAATTAATAATAATCCTGATTTTCCTGATTATTACCCTGATCACTGCCATTGGGTCAGTTTTCGTGTTACTGAACATGTGGTGGCATCTGCTGTTCCATATCTCGCTCATGATGGTTTGAGTGAGTGTCAACAGCAGTTGCGAGGTAGGATTTTTTTCCGATAAATTCGCGGTTCCGATTGAGAAAATCGAATTTATCGGCGAAAAAACCGTTTGGGACGTCAAGGAGTTATATACATGTTTAAAATATTCCCAAATTTCAACAGAAGGAGGACAGTAGGCAAAGATGTGAAGGTTGTCCTCGATTTTACCACAGGTTTTACATTTGTTGTTTTGGACAATCTGTTGCCTTGTGCTTTTGGCTAGCAAGGCCGCAGAAGGTAGGCTGTTGTGCAAAAATCGAAAGAGGATGTTTTGAGTCGGTCCGCATGCGTGGGAGGTAAAATTCTTTTTCCAAATTTGGGTCCACGGCATTGTTGTTTTTGTTGAACCGTTCCAGAAAAGTTCTGCTGGTACAACTGTCTTTTTGTTTTTTGCCACTTCTAAGTAAAAATTTTTTGTTGATTTTAGGGGGATGTTAAAAAGGGACCCGTTTTTGCCTAAAACTTCAATAGTTGTTTTGTAGTACTGAGACATTTTGTTGTCCCAGTGTTTTGGAAAATTGTTCTGTTTTAAAAAGTTCCAGCTTGGGATTTGGTTTGTGAATTTAATAAGTGAACTTGCTAACCAGTACTTTGAAAAGTAGTAATTATCGTGAGTGTTATCCTCTCCGCATTCCTTCAGTTGAAAGAGTGTTTTGAGGCGGAGCGCAAGGCTTTGCTCCTTCGGTGATAAAATTCCGAGACCCCCGCTTTTGACGGGTAAGAAAAGCGTCTCTCTTTTGACCGGGTTGAAATTGGTCTTTTGCCACAGATTTTCGAAAATGGCGCTGTGCAACCGTTCTATTACCCATTCGGGAACGGGCAAAACGTTTGCCAGAAACCACACTTTTGACAATGCTAACGTATTTATCAACATAGTCTTTCCCCTAAGTGACAAAGTACGTAGTCCCAGAAACTTGAGTTTTTTCTCTATTTTGTTTAGAGTTACTAGCCAGTTGAAATTGTTAGTATTACTCAGTCTGGTGTAAAACGTAACACCTAAAATTTTGAAACCGGTGTTATTAGTCCACTCTATGTTGTCCAATTCCGGGTACATTTTGGGATCAAAGCCCCCAAGAGCAAGACCCTTGGTTTTTGAGGCATTGATCACTGAACCACTTGCTTTTTCAAAAAGTTTTACTGCTTCAAAAAAGAAACGGACTGATTTTACGTCCCTGGCAAAAAAGTTCGAATCGTCTGCGTACTGCTGTAGTTTAAGCGGTTTCGATGTTCCTGGTAGAGGGAATCCCTCAATTCTGCTGTCCGCTCTGACCACCAAAGCAAGAGCTTCGGCGACAAAGACATACAACAAAAGTGAGAGGGGGTCTCCTTGTCTAACTTCCCTTTCGGTTGGAAAAGTGGCTGACAAGAATCCGCAATTCAGAACAGATGCCGAAATTTCTGAATACAGGGTGTTAATAAAAGATATAAAATTTTCTCCGAGGTTGAATTTTTGGAGAATCTGCAGCAGGAACGCGCGATCGACTTTGTCAAACGCCTTTTCTTGATCTATTGACAAAATGAAACTAGGTAGATTTTTATTTTCGGCGTAATCTGTTAGATCACGGACTAGGTGTAAATTTGAGAAAATTGTTCTACCTGGAATTCCGCAAGTTTGATTTGGTTCTATAATTTTCCCCATTACTTTTGCAAGTCTTAGGGCCAGCGCTTTTGTGATTATTTTGTAATCAGCGCCGATTAAGGATATGGGCCTCCAATTTTTACATTCGGTGAGATCTCCTTGCTTGGGAATTAGTGAAATTATTGATCTTTTCATAGAGTGGCTGGTGTTTTTTTTCTACGAAAAGTATTTCGTAAGCAAGTTCTTCAAAATCTTTTTCTAAAATGTGCCAAAAAGTTTTATAAAATTCAGCTGGAAGTCCGTCATAGCCCGGGGATTTTCCGTTTTCAAATTTAAAAAGGGCTTCTTTTAACTCCGCGCCGGTTAGGCGGGTGTTTAATAATTGGTTTTCATCATCACTCAAATGTTTAGTGATGTGTGACAAGACATAGTTTTGGCTGTCTTTACATAAATTCGTTTTGGTGTAGATGTTTTTGTAATAAGAAACAAGGGAGTTTAAAATCTCACCAGGTTCACTCGTCAATGTTCCGTCGTTCTTGCGAACTTTGGTAATTGACTTGTTCCTCTGTTGAGTTTTTTCCAAACTGTACAAAAATTTTGAAGGTTTTTCTCCTTCTTCAACTAGTTTTTGCTTCGTGCGAATAAACGCTCCTGGGAAATGGAGCAAGAAAAGAGCATCGCGTTTTTCTTTGATGCTATCTAAATTCGGGTTGGCGTTTTGTCGCTCCCGCTGGATTTCGTTTTCAATCCTTTTGATCTGTTTTTTGTTTTTCGCACTTTCCTGAATAGATATATGTTGTAATTCTACCCTAACAAAAAGTTTGCAGTCGTCCCACCATTTTAAAATTGAATTGTAGGACCGTTTTTTAGTTTGCCAATCTTTAATTGAGAGTTCAATTTTTTGCCTATACACTTCTATTTCTAAAAGAGAACAGTTTAATTTCCAGTATCCTGGTCCTCTCCTGGTTTTACTAAAATTGACGGTTGTTGTTACGAACTCGTGGTCGGAGAAGGGGTTGGTGAGAATTTTTGTATATGTTGTTTTTTTTGCGATTTTTTCAGGGCAGTAGATTCGGTCGAGTCTACATTTTGCCTTCTGATTTCGCCATGTGAATTCTCTTTTGTTTGGGAATTTTAAACGAAAAACATCAACCAGGTTATACTTACCTTGGAATACCCCGAGTTCGTCCACGCCGTAGGTGTGATATTTAGCGTTGTTGGTGCCTTCTGTGTCAAGAGGCAGGCTTTCGACCATGTTGAAGTCTCCGGCCAACAGGACGGGTAGTCCTGTGTCCTGCGAGAAATCAACAAGGTCGCCAAAAAAATGGCGCCTTTCCCTCGGCACATTAGGAGCATAAATATTCATCACCTGCATTTCGTGTTCGTCAAATTTTATTATGACATTTAATATTCTTCCGTTAGTGTCCCTTTTTAGTTCGCTTAAAGAAATGTTGGATTTCGAGAGAACCGCCACCCCGCAACTGTTATGACTTGGACCAGAGTTCCAAATGGACTCGCCAGTCCATTCGTCTCCCCACTGTTGAACAGTGGAAGGTCCAGAGTGTGTTTCTTGTAGGAGGATGAGATCGAAGGAGGATTTTTTTAGAAACCCAAAAAAATTTTCGCGTTTTTCTTGGTCGTTTAGACCGTTTATGTTGCACGTTAAAACATTAACAGTCATGATGGAGAGAATCAGTTTTCCTAATTTGAAAACTCGTGTTACTTAAACATAAATATGATAATTTTACAACCTGATATAAAAAACAGCACATATAAAGCCAAAACTTAAAGCACGAGTTTTCGGTTTAACTGACGTATTACGAACAGATGGACGCACTGGACCATAACATTTTACACAAAAGCGCGAACTACAACAATACAGATTACGACAGCTTACGCGCGGTTTTAAAAATAGAACATGCATTTTAATAGAATAGAACGTGAAAGAATCGAAAAAAACAAAAAATCAAAGTTTTAGAAAAAAAAAGTTTTAGAAGAAAAAAATGGTTTTTAGAAAGGAAAGGAGAAAAAAAGTAAAAAGGAAATAATATGAAACCTTACGATTTTTCTCCAGCACTTTTTATGAGATCATATTTTTCGTAGTCAAAAATTAAATCGTTGTTTTGTTCTTCAGCGATTTCAGAAGAAAACGTTCCTTCCATTTCAACGTCGTTCATTACATGTGTTTGATTTGGAGTGACTTGTTTTGATGGTGT
>NC_061161.1:45088070-45100570 GCF_022113875.1 Hydra vulgaris | reverse complement strand
GTTTTATGAGTTTTATGTGTATTGAAACTTAAATTATTTTTTTTTCATGTTTTCATGCAATTTCATAAATGTTTAACATATGATACTTTATACACTTTTTTTTTTTTTACTTTCACAATAGCATCAATATCATCTGCAGTGCCATCAGGTAATGTGTTTTGCATACTTATGCAGTTTTATGGGTTTTATGTGTATTGAAATTAAACATTACTTTTTTCATGTTTGTTATCAATTACATAAATGTTTAACATATGATACTTAATACACTTTTTTTTTTTTTTACCTTCACAATAGCATCAATATCATCTGCAGTGCCATCAGGTAATGTGTTTTGCATACTTATGCAGTTTTATGGGTTTTATGTGTATTGAAATTAAACATTACTTTTTTCATGTTTGTTATCAATTACATAAATGTTTAACATATGTGTTTGTTTATATACTTTTTTATTTATTTCCGCAATAGCAACAGTATCAACTGTAGTACCACCAGGTAATGTGTTTTCCATACTTATGCAGTTTTTCCTAAACATTACTTTTTTCATGTTTGTATGCAATTACATAACTGTTTAATATATTTGTTAGTTCATATACTTTTTTATTTATTTCCATATTAGCAACAATATCTGCAGGACCATCAGGTAATCTGTTTTGCATACTTATGCAGTTTTGTGGGTGTTATGTGTATTTGTGTAGGTATATATGAAATTTAAACATTGCATATCCTTATTTTTACATTACTTTATTTATTTATTTTTTTTGTCATAACTTTTTTTTTTTTGAAGTCTAAATAGTTTTAAATAATATTTTTATTGGTTGTTTTGTGCAGTATTGTATTCAAATTTATTTCTTTTTTTGTTTTTGTTTTTTAGCATCGCATCAAGAATTCCTGCAATATCGCTCCCGGCACTTAGGTCCAATATCTCCAAGAGCTTTTTACAGGTGGAGTCAATATGGGGGAGATGATCCCTCCTTTAGATGGGGGAGACAAGCCCCATATGACACCACTGGTAGAAGGAGGGGTGCTGGAAAGCGGTTTAACTCTTTTAATTTCTACCAGTAGCTTTTTTAAACTACTGGTAGAATTATCTTCTTTTTTATTTATAAAAAAAAATGACTTTTTAAAAAAATGTTTTTTTTAATTTCGCAATTTTTTATTATTTTAATTTATATACTTTTACTATTTTTTTTTTTTTTTGATTTTTAATTCTGTTTTTAAATCCTAAACTTACAAAGAACTCTTATGTTATAAAAGTTTTTAATAATTTGTCTATAAGTTTTTTTATTAATTTACGTTTTTACATCTTTTTATCCTCATTTTTAATTTTAATAATTCTAAATTTTCTTTTGTTTTAACTTTTATTTGTTAAGTGTTATATAGTTTTTGAAAGATTTGGTAAATATGTTTAAAGTTTTTCTTTTTCTATGATATCTGTTTAATATGTCTAATATATGCACTATACACCTATTAATCTCTTTACATTATTCTCTTTAGATATATTATAAAATAGTATTTAAAATCAGTTGTCAGCCACATGTGGTCTATATGATGCAACATGTTTGCAATTGTTGGCATGTCATTTAAAAATTTGTAACTAATTTTGCTTTTTAATATTACAATTAATATGACTTTTAAAATAATAAATTTTTTTTTATTTGTTTCAAAAAATACTGTTTTATTTCTTACAATATAGTATGTTATTACAAGATACTTCTGGCTTTTTCTCTGTTTCAAACCAGTTTAGTTATATCTTTTGTTCACAAATTTTATTAGACGCTATACACATAGTTTCATAGGTTTAAACTGATAAATAGCACTTTATTGTTTTTGTTCATTTTAGATTAGTATAGCAAAAAATTAATAAGATATTCGTTTATATATCTTTATTTATATTTATGTGCTTAAGTTTAAATAACTTTATATTAAGTTGTTTCCATGTAAAAAGTGGTGTTACTTGGCAACGTGTTGTGCAAGATTGTGATTCTTGCTAGCCAAGCGGTGTTACTAATGATGTTACTTGGAACTTAATGCCAAGCGGTGTTACTAAATTGTGGTGTTACTTGGCAGCGTTTAGTGCCAAGTGGTGTTACAAGTGTTGAGCTAGGTTGTGTTGTCTAGCTTTTTTAATTATTCTGGAAACACATAATCTGAATATTTTGTGTTATGTACAAACATTTTATGCTATGTGTATTCAGTAGCACTGGCAGGGTCTTTTGATGCTTCAGATAGCACTTTCAACCAAACTTAAGTGTATTCACGTTTAAAGAATTAAAAAACTTTGCAAAAAATTGATGTTGTTAAAGCTTAGGAACAAATGTTTAAAAAAAGTGTTTTTCCTAACCTGAATTTTTTTAGACATAACAAAGTTAAACTCTTCAACAGCTTCTAAATTTATCTGAAACAACAAAAATCCTGCCTACACTATATATTCTATATATCTGAAACAACAAATTCCAAACAAATAATAATTCTATATACCTGAAACAACAAAAATCCTGCCTACACTACTGGTGTTATTGGATGTCATCCTGTAATATTGTTGTTATGTTTTGTGTTAATAGACAGCTTGGCTTACCTTCACGTTGGTGTCTATTGTTAAAAATGATTATTGGGTAGCTTCATTACTGAAACTTACTCCTAATCATTCACTAAAAGCCAAGAAATATTTTAAGAAAAAGCCTAATTTTTTTGTGTCAGTAAGAATTTTTATCTTTAGCAATGCTGATAAAACTGAATTTTTTTAAAAAAAGAGTATTTCCAGCCTTCCAACCAAATATTAGAGACTTTTACAAAAGCACGCTCACAAAGTAAGTGTCTAATATTTATTTAATATTACTAAATTTCGTTTCGTATTTTTCATTTTTCAAATGAATTAACATTGAATTAACATGAATTAACACAAACATGAATTAACACAAACATGAAACAACATGAATTAACACAAACAAATAAATGTGCGTTCAGTGTTATTAATAATGATTTTATTTCATTTTTAGATAATGCTTTTATAATCAATATAAAAGTCTTTCAAATCGTTAATCATTTTCTAAAGGCGAAGAGGAAGAATCATTAATCTTCATACTATTTAATAAAGCTATTTTAATAAAACGCAATACAAATTGTTGTAAATTAGTATTTGAATAATTTTCACGTTGCTACCTTATTTTGCAGTTTCCTATCACTTTGTATTGAATTAACTAAATCCAATATTACAGTTCCTTATATCAAGTACTTCACATTTTCTGTTTTTGTTTTATGGAGAAAATCAGATCAATTAATTTATTTGACTTGCCTAGCTACTTATTTTACACGCCTAGCGACAGTGAGTGTGCATAAATCAACAGAGGATTTGGGTTTGGGCAGGTTGTCTTGAACTAAATGATTTACCTTCTTCATGTTAAGCTCTAAGTATAAATATACGGAAAAGTTGCATATGTGAATTTTTTTTTTTTTTTTTTCTAGCACATAATCTATTGTTCACTAAAAAATATTAGAGGGAGAAATAGAGATAAGGTTAATGTGGAATAGAATTTGTCCTTTTAAGTGAAAAACTATTTTATAATCTATCTTCTATATAATAATGCCAAACTTAATAGTAGTGTTGGTAGAAAGAGTCGCAACACTTTTTTTAGAAGAAAACGTGTATGCAAATATCTAACGTACGTATTTAAGTAATGATAAAACATACTGAAACATTTTTCAAGTTTTATACTTTGACTTAAAAATTGCATTGCGTCAACCTCTCCTAATTTTGTGATCTACAGCAATTCCGTTAAAAACAGTTTTTATATATTTTTAAAATTTCGATATTTGATGTGTCAGCATGGCCGAGTGGTTAGCGCGCTAAGCCTCTGAACGCAATAGTCGTTGTTCAAATTTACTGCTTGCGATTTTTTTCTTTAAATTACAAAATATTTGTGAAGTTAAACAAGTTAAATGTTATACACTTTACCCGTTTTTTTTTTTTTTAATTTTATAAATTTTTTGGATTTCTTAAAACACCAATAAACGTGGCGAAAATTTTTTGCGTGTGTGTCACGATTTTGATACTGTTCTCGCATAATTAGTCCTAATAAGCTACGGATAGTCTTAAAAAAAAAGGTCCTAAAACCTAATAAGGAAAAAATTTAATAAAACCGTCCTGCTACTCCACATGGTATTGCAGTGGATGCAGGGAAAAAAAAGTAATTAAAAGGTTTTTTGTTATATTTAATTTTTTGCTATAAATATAGCCAGATTAAAAAAATTAAAAAAAATGTATTGAGATTTTTTAGGCGCAGACTTGAAGCCTTGCACAGCGACTCTGATGACTGCGCACTTAACTTGTGAGCTATCAAAGTTATGCATGTAGTTAGGTGCTTCAACATTTTTTTAAAAATGTAAAATGAAAACAAAATAAATACCATAAGTAAGAGCTAAATAATAACGTTTAAAAATTACCAAACTTTTTGTTATAATATTATTAATTCTTCAACTTTTAAACCAAAAAATTTATAATTTATTTTTTTGCATGACTTTTGACGCTTTAAGCGACTAACGTTTTAAAGAATTGCATTACCGTTTCCGTCTAATACAAAGATAACGATAAAAGACCGTTATTATTCAAAACTAAGCATATATTAATAATAAATATAGTAAACTATTGAATATGACTCGGACGCGACCATAAACCATGGTCCATGGCTGGTCTAAAAGTAGGAAGTAGTTTAGTTCAGAATTTAAAAAAAAATATATATATATAAACGGGGTTTTATTAGCTATATACGCATGCGGAAAAAGTGCGTATGTTAAAGTTTTTTTTTGCACTTAAAGCAAATTTTTTTAATGATTTTTTTTCCACAGTTTACTAAAAAATATTGAAGTAAATAAAGAACAAGTAAAGATATGATTGGCGTGGAATTGATAAATATAGAAGTAGAAAAAAAGACCTGTGTTTACCGATACGGACAGCTAGATTAAGAAAATAAGGCAAAAGGTTTGTGTGGAATAGACTTAGAAAGACCCGTATTTTTACGGGTCAACTCAGCTAGTATATATATATTTATATATACAGATATATATATATATATATATATATATATATATATATATATATATATATATATATATATATATATATATATATATATACAGATATATATATATATATATATATATATACAGATATATATATATATATATATATATATATATATATATATATATATATATATATATATATATATATATATATATATATATATATATATATATATATACAGATATATATATATATATATATATATATATATATATATATAACATATATATATATATATATATATATATATATATATATATATATATATATATATATATATATATATATATATATATATATATATATATATATATATATAACATATATATATATATATATATATATATATATATATATATATATATATATATATATATATATATATATATAACAATTATATATATATATATATATACATATATATATATATAACAATTAAACCTGTAAAAAATTTCTCTCTATATTAACTTGTTCAAGTGCCTGTGAAACGAATGATAGAAAAGAAGAAGCATTCAGTAGGCTTGCAATTTTTTTTAAATATATTTTTAAATGATCTGAATAATTTTTTTGTTTTTATTTAGTTGAATGATGAAATTGTTTATACAAAAGATTGGCTCTTTAACCTTTATTTTAAATATGTTATTTCCTTGTTAACTGTTGTTTGTCATTAACAAAGCAATTGAAAATATACGCATAATGAAAACAGATTTATCTTTCGAACTGTTCACAAAATTTTTGGTTTGGATACAAAAAACCAAGTGAATATGATACTGGAAAGGTACACTTTCTTATATCTAAACATCATTGCAGCTTTCTATTCTTTTTTCCAGTTTAAATGAATAACAACTCTCAAGGTGAATTAGCTGAATTATCTTTTTGTTTTGATAGTCTTTAGTCAATAACGGTTTATTAAATTGTTATGAGTCTACAACACTTAATTTCAGCGTAATTCAATTAAAAAGTCATGTTATATAAGACATAAAAATATCAATATCTGTTTTTAATAACTTAGCTTTCATAGCAAATCTGAGAGGTGCAAATGTTTAGCTTGATTTAACTACTACATAATGAAATACATCGTTGTACAGTCATTTTGACAATTGTAAATTTATTTAGCACACTCATTTTTATATATTTTTAGACTGTTTACCGTTTGACTCCTGTCCCAATCTAACCTAGTGGGTTCAAAAAGAAGGGACCGCGCTGGAAACATGAGTGGATTAAAAGGATCACCCCTTTTTGAATTAATAGTCGGTAAGTATAATTTCCTCCACTTATTTAATCAAGTTTCGTTTACTTTTTTTTTGAATTAAATTTAAGCAATAGACTGTTTTTTATGTTCACTCGTTTTTTAGATGTGGTAACCAGCTAGAAGTTGTAACCTGCTCGTATGAAAGGATTTCTCGACATGAAATTGTTAATTTTATTGAACAACGCCAAGAAACAAAGCTCGCTCAAGAAACAGAAAAGAAAGAAAAAGATGAACAATATTCTGTTGAACAATACTATTGTTTTATTTATAAATTATTCTTCTATATTTAAACATACAAAAGATGTAGAAAATGCTTCTTTTTTTATATTGACATCTAAAAGAGGTTTTTTTTTTCGGCATCGGAAAGAGCTTTTTGTCATACTTTGTATGAAGAGCTATTATCATTTTCATTTTAAAAAAACCGTTTTTCATATATGAAAAGTAGGAATACTATAGTGTATAGGACACTATAGTATACTAATAAGTATGGCAAAAAAGTCGTTCCGACCTCGAGAAAAAACACTTTTTTAGAAGTGCATAATTGATAAACAAAGACGTCTTAAAGACCCATTTTTTATGTCTTTTCATGATAAGATAAAGACAAAAAAGACGCATTTTCGATGTCGAAAAAAGATGTCGTTTAGATTTGCATATTCGACTAAAAAAAGGCGTCTTAAATACGCAATTTTTATGTCTTTTCATGACAATTTTAAGATAAAGAAAGACGTCTTTTAGATGTTGAAAAAAGATGTCTTTTAGATTTGCATAATCGATTAAAAAAAGACGTCTTAAAGACATCGTAAATAAGACTTTTAAAGACGTCTTTTCGATGTCTTTTTTCCCAATGGGACCGTCTTTTGCATTAAAAATCATTTTTCTATATCATAGACAATTTTTTCCTCTAACTAAAAAAATTTTTTAGGAACTCTCTATATATGGAAACTTCTTTGGCGAAAAACTTAAATATAATATTTACTTGCGTAAAATATAAGTTTGTAATTTTGAAAACCATTAGAAAACCCTGATATGGAAAACTCCTGCATGGAATAGTCGCTTTATAGTATCTAACTATAGAAGGAAAAACTTTCTGAGGAAGTTACAAATTGATTACGAATAGGTAGTGTAAGGGGTAATAAGAGGCAAATAAAAAGTTAGGCGGAGTGCCGTCAAATCCGATATTGAAAAATGTTTTTGGGGGCAAAGTGGTCAAGTGAATTCAAACTAGGGGTGAACCAAATCGAAAATTTTAAATTACGGCCGGAACTGGAACTACCAGAGTTGTTAATAAAATTCCGACAGGGTTTTTACCTAGGTTTACCTATAGCTGTTCATTGCCTTGTAGGACAATCGTTTTTTGATTTAATTTACACAGTCTGTATTACATGTCTTAATTTTCTCATGTTTTAGTCTAACTTGCATGTCTGAAACCTGGTGTAGCTCGGAAGTCTTAAATTCTAACTCAAGTTACTGTTTACCAGGTTTCAAAATAATTCATTTAGAGCGTCATAATAATAAGCGTGGCGGTGGTGTAGTAATTTATATTAAAGAATGTTTAAGCTATTTTATTAGGCCTGACATGAGTAATTCTGATGACGATAAAGAGGTTTAAACAGTTGAAATTAAAACCAAAAAAAAGTTTAATTATAAGTTGTTGCTATCGCCCACCTTCTGGCCAAGTTAAAAAATTCAGTTTATTTTTAAATGATACTTTAAGAATTCAAGAAAAGAAATTATACTACCTAATAGGTGACATTAATTTGGATTGTTTTCAATACCAAACCAATTGTGGGATTAAAAATTTTTATAATGATTTATTTGAACATGGAGTGTTTCCGTTAATTAAAAAACCAACTAGAATAACTGAGACATCAGTTACCTTAATAGACAATATCATTTCAACTGATATTTTTAATAAATCTCTTAAAAAAGGTATTATTAAATGTGACATCTCTGATCACTTTCCAACTTTTTTCTCAATTAACATTGCCACAGCAAAAATACCCCAACAGAATGTAACGTTTACAAAACGCTTTTTTACTTCAACGAATTTAAATTCATTTAAAGAACAGTTATCCCACTGCATTGGAAAAATGTAAATGCTTCTGCAGACGCTAATGTAGCTTACGACGCATTCTTTAAAACTTTTTATAAAATATACGACGTAAATTTTCCAAAATGTACTTTAATTTAAAAAAATAGAAGTTTAATGTCACCGTGGATCACAAAAGATCTCAGAAAATCTTCTAAAATTAAGCAAAAGTTATATATTAAATACTTGAAAGCAAAAATACAAGATAGTAAGATTCTTCACAAAAATTATGTCAGAAAGTTTGAAACACAAAGAAAGAATTTAAAAAAACTGTACTACTCCAATCTACTTGAAATGAACAAACATAATTCTAAACGAACCTGGGAAATTCTAAGAGAAGTTACTGGCATGCAAAAAACAAAAACATGCCTATAATCTTAAAAATTAATGATAAATATTTGTCCAATCCAACAATGATATGTGATGAATTAAATAAATTCTTTGTGTCAGTTGGCCCAAATCTTGCAAAAAAAGTTCCTTTTGTGATAAACAAAATGGATCACTTCGATTTTCCGTTAACTTCTCTCTAACTTCCTTTGAATTATCTTTTGAAGAATTTGAGCAATCTTTTAAAATGCTCAAGTCTAATAAATCTGTCGGTCACGACGGTATATATAGTAATGTGGTCATTGACTCGTATGAGTATTTAAAAGATGTACTATTTAAAGTTTTACACTGTTCAATAAAACAGGGAATATTTCCAGACCATCCTAAAATAGCCAAAGTCACACAATTTTCAAAGAAGGTGATACTACAAATCTTACAAATTATCGCCTAATCTCTGTTTTACCTGTTTTTTCTAAAGTGTTAGAGAGAATCCTAAATAACGTAATTTATAATCACCTTTCTTTAAATGATATACTTTATACTAATCAATACGGGTTCAAAAAAAATACATCAACCGAACACGCGATACTCCATATAACTCGTAGTATTTCTGAATCGTTTGAAAATTCCCAATATACGTTGGGAGTTTTCATAGATTTATCAAAAGCATTTGATACAATCGATCACCAAATTCTCCTTAAAAAAGTTAAATATTATGGAATTAAAGGAAATGTTTTAAAGTTACTTCAAAGTTACTTAAGTAACCGCAAACAGTTTGTTTATAGTAATGAAGTTAACCCACCTGATTTATTAAACATAACCTGTGGAGTTTCGCAGGGCTTAATATTAGGACCCCTTGTCTTTCTCATTGATATAAATGATCTTCATAAAACTTCTAGTTTGATGCCAGTCATGTTTGCCGATGACACTAACCTCTTTTTGTCTGATAATAGCATAACTACATTATTTCGAGAAATGAACATGGAATTAACAAAAATATCTGGTTGGTTTAAAATAAATAAACTTTCACTAAATGTCGAATAAACAAAATGGACACTTTTTCATTCAGCGTCTAAAAAAAAACTACTTCCTAGTGAACTACCTTTACTTTTTATTGATAAAATCCAAATAAAAAGAGTAATTAGTGCTAATTTTTTGAGTATCTATGTTGATGAAAGACTTAGTTGGAAATACCACATTGAATTCTTGTGTAATAAAATTGCTAAAAGTATAGGAATATTGTATAAAGCTCTAACTCAATTATTTTTCTCTTTTATCCATTGACATTTAAACTATGCAAATATTGCTCGGTGCAATGCCAATAAATGTAGGCTGGAGCCTCTTTATCGTCAACAGAAGCATGTTGCTCGTCTTATTAATTTTAAAAACAGATTTACTCATGCCAAGCCTCTTTTATTTGAAATGAAAATTCTTAATATATATCAGCTGAATGTTTTTAATATTCTTTGTTTTATGTATAATGTAAAACTAACTCTTCCCCAGTTTCTTTCCATAATTTATACACGCTGAAATATAAAAATAAATACAATTTAAGAAATGATAATTTAATTAGTCAACCATTTTTTCAGACTAATTTTGGAAAATCTTTCTTTTCGAGGAGCTTTTATTTGGAACAAATAGTTTTAAAACATTTTAATTTTTCTCTGAAATGGAGTTATTTTTTATTCAGAAATAAGCTTAAAGAAATCATTTTGTCTCATGATGATATATTGTCATATCTTTAAACGTTATTAATTTGATGTATTATTTTAGTTTATTCAGTTGAATATTTATAAGAACATGCACTTAAATGTGATTAACTATATATGCATTTGAATTTATATATATATATATATATATATATATTAGGTTGACCGGAAAGTAATGTCGTTTTTGCGCATGTTGACATTCGATAATCGTTGGCCAGTTTATTGTGTATCTCGAACACGTGCACAGGTTATTTTTATATTAGTGTGACTTGTTTACTTCTAAATTATTTAAAATTAAATAGTTTTCTTTGCAAATTGGAGTGAAATGGCATACGAAATACAGGAAGTGCATATTCGTCATTGTATGCTTTTTGAATTTCGCAAGGGTAATAACGCTACAGTTGCGACTAAGAACATTAGTGATGTTTACCCAGGTTCATTAGATGTTCGCAAATGCCAAAGATGGTTTTCCAAGTTTAGATCTGGGAATTTTGATCTTTCTGACGCCCATCGACCAGGAAGACCAATGTCATTAGACAACGACGTTCTAAGGGCAGAAGTTGAAGCAAATCCATGCCAAACCATTGAAGAATTGTTGAACACCCTTAACCAACCTTGGTCGACCATCCAAGAACATTTACACCAAAAATCAAGAAAAAATCAGCAGAGCAGGTGTTTGGGTCCCCCATAACTTGTCAGTGCAAAACAAAGCCAACAGATCAACCACGTGCAATGCATTGATTCAACGGCACCATGCAGAACCGTTTCTTGATCGTTTGATCACTGGAGATGAAAAATGGGTCCTATACGATAATCCAAAACGCAAAAGGCAGTGGCTCTCCCCAAATGAACCAGCTCGCAGTACTGCAAAGCCGGGATTACACCCCAAGAAGGCGCCCCTGTGTGTTTGGTGGAGCATCCGCGGAATCGTCCACTTTGAAGTGCTTATTCCTGGACAAACTGTTAATGCGGACCTTTATTGTCAACAATTGGATCAAGTAAACCAATTAGCCGGGTAATTCTCAACAAGCTCTAGTTGAGAATTACCCGGCTATCGTCAACAGAAAAGGTGTCATTCTTCAACATGACAATGCAAGGCCGCACTGTGCACGACGGACGCTAGAAAAAATTAATGAATTAGGATGGGAGGTGCTGCCCCACCCTCCATATTCACCTGATATCGCCCCTTAAGATTTTCATTTGTTCCGATCCTTACAGCACTTTCTAAGTGACAAAAAATTTCAAACTTTGTACTGCTTAAAAAATGGCATCTCCAGATATTTTGATGACAAACCAATACATTTTTTTCGATCTGGTATAGAAAATTTGCCCGCTAGATGGCAAAAGGTTGTGGAAAATGAGGGTGATTATATCATTGATTAAAAATAAATATTATAAAAAAATTATTTGTTTTAATTTGACGTAAAAATACGACATTACTTTCCGGTCAACCTAATATATATATATATATATATATATATATATATATATATATATATATATATATATATATATATATATATATATATATATATATATATATATATATATATATTGAATTTTATAAAGTTTTAATTCACGAGTGGTTTTTGGTGACAAGACCTAATGGTCTTCTGCGAGTCTCCGCGTTCTTTTTATATTAACAAAAAAGTCTTAGTTTTATTTATCTTTTATTTATTTCTTATTGAGTAACTTTTTTAACAATCTATTTGTAAATTTTTATTAACGATCTAATTGTAAATTTTTCCTAACGATCTAATTGTAAATTAATTAATTTTTCTTTGAATATATTGTAATAAGAACAAAAAAAAAAAAAAAAAAATGTCTTAAAAAAAAAGGTAAATAGTTAATTTTGGCATTCCTGCCTGAAAAGTTGTAACTCCGGCCGGATCCGGATTGTCAAAAATTCAGCCGGACAAAATAAGAATATATTTATTATAAATATTTAGGAAAAATTCCGGAAATTTTTATGCCTAATATTGAAAAACAGGAACTCGTCACCTCGTGCATCCTATAAATTAATAAAATGTCTTAAAAACAAAG
>NC_061161.1:45028070-45083070 GCF_022113875.1 Hydra vulgaris | reverse complement strand
AATACAAAAAAATAAATTTTAATTAATTTATTTTTGTATGTTAGGAATTTTGAATATAAAAACTTTACACCAGAATAAGAAAATAGAAAATTGCTAATAATATATTTTTATATTCAAATAATATATTTTTATATTCAAATAATATATTTTTATATTTAAATAATATACTTTTATATTCAAATAATATATTTTTATATTCAAATAATATATTTTTATATTCAAATAATATATTTTTATATTCAAATAATATATTTTTATAGTAATATAGTAAATTAGTTAAATGCCTTTTGGTTAAATTTCCAGAAATATAATATGTTTTTGTGATCGAGTCATCACTTCTTTTGTGATAATGCCATGAAATTATTATTTCTATTATTTATTATGATTTTAAGTATTCTTCCATACTTAGTAGTATACATTAGTAACAAGTTCTATATTATATTATAAATACTACAAATTTCTATATTGTAAATACTATAAATTTCTGTTTTTATTGTAAAAGTTTTTTTTTTATTATGACTTTCACTTGCAAAAGTTATAATAAGTAGTCAACTGTTTTGCTCATTTTCAAAGTACTTTTTTTTTCTTTTTTTTTTGGTCTTTAATTTTTTTACTTCAAGAGAACTGGGAACTAAATCCCAAAAAATGAAAAAGATTTTTCTTTCTGGTTTAATTTTTAATGCAATGTTTTTTTGTTTTTTTGTTTTAGTTCAGTTTCTTCAATAACACTATTAAAAGGAGGTAAAGATGTTATGATCAAAACATTTACTCCATTCGGAAAATATTTCACAGTTATTTGTGAATTAGAAAATATTTCTGCTGTGCAACATCGAACAGGTAATCTAATAATGCATTTTTTTTTTGTACTAATCTTTGTTTGTATTGCAGTTTTCAATAAAATTTAGTTTTGTGAAGAATTCTAAAACATTTAAATTTTGTAGTCGTGACTGTTTAAAAAATTATATTTTAATAAAAAAATAAGTTTAATTTTATTAAATATAACTTAATAAAATTGATATTCAGTTTATCATAGAAAAAGCTGTCTTTGTATTACCCTTTAATATTCTGTTTAATATTTTGTTATGACATTAAAATTCAGTTATAGTCATTTGACCAATCAAATTTATTATTTATGCAGCCTATTATTTGCATGTTGTATGTTAGCACTGTGTAACACATAACTATTATACATTCTTTTTGTATATCTATATGATAAAAAATGTGATAAAAAAGTTATTTAAGTAAACTAAAAAATAATATAAAACTTATATCAATCTTTTGTATAATCAATTGTATCATTTTGTGTCATGCTTTTAGATCATAAATTTTTAAACTGTTTTTACATATTTAGTTGCTCTTTTGACGCCATATATATGGTATTTTAAGCATTATGATTGGTTGGTTTAATGAAATTCTATTGTTATAAAGAAAAGACATTGGAAGTCATGTTACTGTATATTTCTCCCAATCCAAAACAAATTAAACTTAAAGTGAAATCATACCTATATATGAAATTTGTATACTAAATTATATCATCAGACAGCAACTTAATAAACATAATTTATAATTCGTATGGAAACAATGTCTGTAGACATTTATAAACATTTATTTTTCATTAACCATTTTGAATATAATGAACATTTTTTAAATGGCTATTCAAATGTTGGAAATGAATTTATATCTCCAATATATGAATATATGAAATGTTGGATATATCAAATTTTAGATATATGAACTCATGGAACTGATTGAAGTTTAGCAATTGGTCATTTTCAGATGAATGTTCAGAACTGATCCATCTGGATCACCTGAATCCACTGGTAAAGTTACAAAATCTGTATTGTCAGCTTACTTTAAAATCTTTCTTTAAAGCTCATTAAAATTGTGCAAATGTACATGATAATATTTTTTTCACAAGTTCACTCTTAACAAAGCTGCTAGCAACTACTATTTATATTGGGAGTATACAGAAATCAAATAACAGAGCTTAAGAGTTTGAAAATGGTTGAGAGAATTAGTAAAAAACTGTAAGTTAAAAGTCAGGATAACATAAAGAGAAGAGAAAGTTAAAATAATGTTTAAGGAAAAAAATCAGCTATACATAAAATTTGGTGAAAATTGATTTTTATAAATATAAAAATAAATGGTCACAAAATCTGACATGTCGGTTATAGTTAATGGTTGGTTATATGCAGGCCTGCCCAGAGCTTCTGTGAAGCCCGGGTCCAAAAGTTTAATGGATACCCTATCATACTTCAGGTCTTAAAATGATAAATAGAAAATAAATTAGTATAGTTATTTTTTATTTTCTTTCATAGAAAACCTAAAATCACGTTTAATTAATTTTGGTTTGTAAAAACATACTGGTAAAATCAAATTTCAATAGACAAACATATCTTTTTAGCCTTCTTAGCAGCAAAATTTGAAATAACTTTTTTAAAAGAAACTTTATTGGCTAAATCTGATTTAATTGAAAAGATCTTCAAGTTGCACATTCGCTCCTGGGCCATTTTGAAACAAAGATTATCTTTCATGATAGCTAACTTGCTGAAAGATCTTTCACCTTCAGATGTTGAAACAGGCAATGTTAGAAAGGGGCTGTATACAATTATACAATACAAAAGTATACAAAAATATTGAATACAGCCCCTTTGCATAAACTTCATTTTGAAGTTTGACAGGCTTTTCCCTGGCTAAAATAATTCTTCTTATGAAAAAAAAAAATGTTAAACTTTATCAGAAAATTTATTCTTACATAAGTCTTCATAAGCCTAATTCTGAGCATTTAAATTTTAAATTTAGTTCTTCATCTTGGCCTGTCTCCCCCTGAAGAATTTTCGAACTGGGCTGCAGCTGAACAGATTGTACAGCTTTTGAATATATCCATATTTTGCAGGGCCAATCATTCAATAGCATGTGCTGCACATAAGTTCAAACTATGAGCAAAGATTGAAAATTGCTTTTGGATTATTCTGCTTAATCAAAGCTTGAACTCCGTTGTAAATACTTGCCATATTAGTGCCATTGTCATAGCCTCGGTCACAATAATTTTTTATGTTGAGTTCATTCTCTTCCAACATCCAATTTCACCTTTTTATATCAGATCCCTTATTCTTTTCAAGTTTTTCTATTATCTTTTTTTGATTATCACTGAAATGCAAAAGGTGAAAAATAAAAGTAATTTGACCGCTGTGGGACAAATCGGGAGTGCTGTCCGTGATGATGGTGAAATATATTGATTTATTGATTTCTCGAATATCTTCTTAAGCCACTAATTTGCAGCACTCCTAGATAAATTCATCCTAGATAAATTCATTCTGTGATTTCCAGGAGAAGTAATGAGCTTGTATGCTTTTTTTTTCTTCTTGGTGTTTAGCAATAAGATGCATATGATCTTGTAACATTTTGTTGTGACGAGCAATTAATTTAAGCGCTCCAAGAAGTTTGATCCCAATTTTGTATGGATCCTAATTCCATACAAAAATATCAAAATAGTAATCCATATATTTATATCCAATTATAACTAATAATTATAATTTTTAAAATATAAATAATTATAAAATTACTTTCCATCGCCTTGTTTTATCTCCAAAGGAACTTTCAACGCTCTTCACTTTATTATGCAAACCAAAGGCCAATGAAAACGCGTGCGTTCAAATGGAAAACGAAAACCTTGTAAAGTAATAATTATCCCATTTTAAATGTTAACTAAGTTTAATAGGAGAACGAAATTAATATACAAAAATTTCTTAAGCTTTAAATATGTTATCAGTTAAATTTTTTATCATTATAATAATTTTTTTAAAGGTATAAATGATGCCCCATAGACTCTGATGTCCGGGGCAAACAACTTCAATTGCCCCTCTCTTTTGGCGACCCTGGTTATATGGGCGCAGATATATTGGATACTAGAACTTTGGAAAGAAAAACAATTTTATTTTGAAAAATTTCTTTTTGGTTTACTTTTATCGATCTTCTAAATAGCATATTACAAATTTTGAGTTTTATGGGAGAGAAAAAAAACTAATTTTTCCCCCTCTACGTTTAATAAATCTCAATTAGTTATTTACAAATGCACAAAGATGGTACTTTAAGACTTTTCTTTGTTTTATTAAACACCTTGGAACAAAGATGAATCAACTTTTCATTGATTTGTTAAACGCCTATAAATAAGCAGTTGCTTAAGTTTTCTTTGGTAACATAAATTGAGTCTTATTAATAATTTTTATTAATCTTATTAAAATTATAGTTCGAATTATAATAATATAATATGGTTTTTTGCATTTATAAAAAATAAGAAAATATTAAAATTGTTTTTTTAGCTATTGTTTCACAAATTCCTCTAAAGATAAAAGGAAGAAGGTTTCATTTTCTAATGGATAAGTCTGGTGAATTTACACAACCAACATTATACGACAAAACAGTTGGAATTAAAAGGACTTTTACTTAATATAACTTTTTATGAACATAAGTAATTTTTTTGAAGTTTTTAAATATTCTTAAAACGATTTTTATTTATACAAATTTTGGAGTTTATATCGTTTATATGTTAAATTTGTATAATAAATACTTGTAGTAGGAAGCATTTAATTTCTTTTGCAATGCAATTGTATTATTGTATAATATGCAATGCATATTACGCAAAATTTGAAAAATAAATTATTTTATTATAGGAAACCAAAAAAGATTTTTTTTAAATCTTGATTTTGCACGAACCGTTTATAATGACCCTTTTGATAAATGACGCTTTTTTTTGTTGTTGTTTTGTTTTGTTCAAAAGGTGTATAAACTAAGTTTAAGAAGTTAAATTATTTCTCATATAGGCTTCAAAAGGTCGGAGAAAGAAAAATAATTGTAAATTTTTAGTTCTTCGTTCTTCGTGGAGATAAATAAGACATCGTAATATGTAGGGTAGATTAGGGTAATATAAGCATACTAAAAGATGAAAGCAGTTAAAGGAGTTAAAGTTTCTTTGTATTTTTTACTCGAATTTATATGATGATAACAGGAATCAGTATAATTAGCATAAATTTATATGCAGTATTTAGCGACTCTCATCTAATTAAAACGCTAGTAAAATCTTTGCTTTGTTAAAATACAATCATCACGCATGAATAAATTTGTGGCGCGGAACTTTGATGCTAAAATAATAGTTTAATTTTTTGTAAAAAAATGTGTTAGCTAGAAATCTTTTCCATTTTTGTTTGAAAAACAATTCATAAAACATTTAGTTTTGACTTTATTTAATGATGCAATTTTTGTGTAATATGAACATACTTAAATTACCCAGTGTTTTTCCTTAAAATTACCGAGTTAAAATCCTAAAAATGCTGTAGTAGAATTCCACGCGGATAATAAAATAAATACCTTTTTATAAAATCACAATTAGGAATTTTTTAATTCCTAATTATGATTTTTTGAAAGAGGAAAAGCGTATAATTTGATTTAAGAAAAAGTGCTTCACTTTAATTTTTTTAATACCTTGTAGCAATCCAAAATTTTAGCAATTAGTTTTAAATGACTCTCTTCCCAAAAGTCCTGTTCAGAAGAAGAAACTGTTGTGTTGTAAGAACTTTCTTAGCAATTTCTCTAACCCTAACTCAGTTTCAATCAGTTGCAAAAGCTCTAATTGACAGTGGGATTCGTTACTGCCAGCCATCAACAATTGTTCATCTGTACAATACATTAACAGTGCCGAAGCTTATATATGGCCTTCAACTATGTAAATATGATACTAGTTTTCTCAGCAAAATAGACGCTGTTGGAAGAGCAGTCTTAAAATCATTTTTTTGTATTTCGAAGTACAGTAAATATTACCTTCATTCTCTTTTTAAAATAGAAGATATCTCAACTACTCTCCATAGGAACAAAGTTAATCTTTTTATCAGGCTGCTGAAAAATCAAACTTGTTACTCACTGATAATTAATCAAATACAGGAAACACAGAATAAGAAATCCTTCACAAACGAAGTATTTGATGCATGCATCACACATGCAACACACTTGATTTAAAGTTCATACAGTGCATGTTAAATGGCAAAAAATGTTAAATTGACGCAACCCATCGTAGAGCTACAAACTAATGTTATGCTAATATTGAAAGAAATGTTCTAGTTTTGGAATTTGAAAGAAAAGAGAGAGGCGTTTAAAATCTTGACGGAGGAGAATGTTCCTAGAACTCTGTCCCAATAATATGTGGAAAACAAACCGGCTGTTTATAAGCATTTATTGCTAACAACTACAAGAGCCGTGTTGTTTTAGCTAATTTTTAATTTATTGTTTGACTATTTAAATATTATTTTACCTGTAATTTACTACCGGGTGATAAAAAGAAAAAATATAGTATAAAGGAGTGACTCAGCTGACTCCAATCAAACCTAACTAGGTCTATCATCAATGTCAAAGCAGGGACTACTAAAATAACGGGACGCGAAACTTCAAATCGATGCTAAAACGACGACAGGGCCGATTGTAAATGGCGATGTTAGTTTGATTTAGCAAAGAAGTTATGAAAAATTTACATTAATCTAATTATATTCACATTTTAGAATACATTAAAGTGATACAAATTCATATTACTAATATAATGTATATATTTTTCACCAGTATATGATAAAATTTAGGTTAATACAATAGAAATATTGGGAGATATTTACAACATTTTTTTAAAAAAAAGCCTTTTTTTTTTTGAAAAAAGTTGCTATTTTTATTGAAAAATCAAAAGTTTTTTATTTTTTGAAAGTAGTAAGATTAAAAAATTGTATTAAGTAATTTTTAATTTGAGTAATTTATTTTAAGTAATGAATCTATTAAGTGTTACAAAATGTTATGTCATATTTATAATAAATAATAATGGTGTTACTATTATTAGTTATAATCATGCCAAGAAAATGTTCAATAGTTAATTGTACCACAAATTATTTAACATCAACTTCAGAAGAAAAGCTTCATGTTTACATGTTTCCAAGTGACCCACAAAAGTTACAATATTGGTTGTCATCTATTCCAAATGCGTTTGAAACAGTAACTTCAAATATGGGTGTGTGTGAAAAACACTGGCCACCAGGCTGCAAAATGCACAAGCCTCCTCGATCAAAGTTTGAGGTAAGCATCCTTAAAGTTGTTTTTATTGATAAGTTTTACAATGACTAATTTTAATAATATCTTTTTTAGGTTCCTGTTGATCCCCCATCTATTTTTCCTGGATGCACATCTTCAATGGTGCGCCAAACAGTCTCAACACAACCAAGATCTACAAATATAAATAAAATTTCTTTAACATCACGAAATGCAATATCTGATGAATTGGATGATTTCAATCAAATTGATTTAATTAAATTTTATGATGTTGAAATAATGTTGTCTGAAATAAAAGAAAGGTAAAATTAATTTTTTCTCCTCGTTTTATGATATTTGTTTGTTTTGATTTAAAGTTTACTTGTTATTAAATCTATTTTAGATATCCTCAATACTTTGCGTTCATTGAAAATTCAAAAGTCATATTGTTTGATGTTTCTCGATCATGTCTACCTGAAACAATATTTTCTGTTGAAATTAACTGTCATTCGCGTCAAGTTAATATTTATTGTAGGCATACAAAAGTTAACTGCTATGACCTGCTCAGTTTTTCTCATTGTCTTACTCGGTGGTCACAGCTTGAAGCTATTGTCAAAAGAGTTTGTAGCTCTAGTCCTGAAATAAAAGATGAGGTATTAAGTTTGATTAGTCAAATTGAAAATACATACAGTGATACTTCTGAAGAAATTTTTTTCCTCATTGAACAACTACGCCTCACCACTTATTCTCCAAATGGACTACGCTTTTCTACTTTATGTATACAACGTGCACTTGAACTGTATTTGTCCTCCAGATGTTGTTATCGACATTTAAGAAATCTGGTTTGTTTGCCCAGTCCAAAGACTCTCATTTCTAAATTAGGAAGAGTTGGAGAAGTTGGAAATGAAAAAGAGTGCAATAATACAATCAAAGTTGTTTTTGAAAATTTTAATAGTTCTGAAAAGCGTTGCTGCCTTCTCTTTGATGAGATGTATATTAAACCAAGTGTTAGTTTCAGAGGAGGACACCTCATTGGATATAGTGAGGACAATCCCACTAAAATTGCAAAAACGTTATTAGTCTTTATGATTAAACCTATGTTTGGTAAACCTTCTTTTGTTTGTAGAATTGTACCAATATTTAAACTGTCAGTGCACTTTCTTCACGATTTGATTATAAACATAAATAAACAAATAATTGATGCAGGAGGAGAATTACTGTGTCTTTTATCAGATAACCATCCCACAAATCGAAGTGTTTACCAAAGTTTCGTTGTTAATAAAAGTTTTCCATGGCAAGGTGTTATAGAAAAAGAAAAACCAGTTATTATGCTACACGATCCAGTTCACTTGTTTAAAAGTATAAGAAATAATTGGTTTACGGAAAAAACACAAACAATTAGTTTAAAAATTAATAATCAACCTCTCTCTGGTGATTGGTCTCACATTGTTCAATTATATAACAGACAGAAAACTTGTGTTGCCAAAACTACAAAGCTTTCACGCAAGTCAGTGTACCCTAGTTTGATTGATAGACAAAATGTTGCAAACATGGTTGCTGTATTTAATGAAAAAACTGTTGCAGCATTGAGATTGGCTAATTTTGAGAACACTGCCTGTTTTTTAGCACCAATTGTTTCATTATGGAACATGCTAAATGTTAAGAGGAAAGGTTGTGATGTTTTACTTAATGATATCAATAGGTCTCCTTTCCAGACACTCGATGACCTTAGATTTAATGAAATTTTAGCATTTGCTGATGCAACTTCTAAGATGTCAGAGGGAAAGGGATTAAAGCGTCATAATACTTTTACACCAGAAACAAAACATGCTTTAGTTAACACCCTACAAGGATTGGTGGAATTAATAAAAAAACTGCTTTCAGAAGATCACCAATATGTTCTTCCCGGTATTTTTCAAACAGATCGTCTTGAAGGTGAATTTGGCATCTACAGGTAAAATTATTTTTGTGTTACTTATAGTAAAGAAAATTTTGTAAGTTTGAAATCTAAAAAACAAATATTTCTCTTATTTATTTAAATGTATTATTTTTTAACATACATAAGTTTATTGATTCGTTTTTTTTTGACAATTGCTGTTTTAACTATAATTTAATACTCGGTTCAACTCAATTTATTTGGTTATATCTTTTTGCAATTTTTTTGCTTATTTGTAGACAACTAAGTGGCGGAAATTATTTTATCTCAGCAGAACAAGTATTGAACAGTTTGCACCTTCAGCGGTTAAAATTATTCAGCAAAATAGTTTCTTTGGATGAAACTGACATTCATTGCTCACGCATACATTCAGACTGTTGCACAATGGATCTATTGGAAGAGGATATTATTTATTTAGATGAATGTTTAATTAATGCAGACAATGAATCTATTAATGATCAGGAGAATGCTGCCCTTTTTTATATGGCTGGTTATGTACAGCACAAGATCAATCCGCAGCGTATAGTTGATACAACAACATCACAATCAGCTAGTTCTGAATTTACAGATTATGTTTCACGTGGTAAATTGCGTTATCCTGGTGATACTCTTCTCCAGTTTATTTGTGTTTGTTATCTACTGTTTAACAGCGTTCCAATGTCTGAAAAACGTTTTCAATGTGTTGTTTATTTAAAGAAATTATTTTTATTCTTGCATTCAACATTACCATTTGATTTAGAAACAGACAGTATAGGTATTTCAAAAGTTATATCAATAATAACTAACTGTTTCTTAAAAGGTGTTACGACCCTTTTATAATACATCTGATATTGTTTCATTAAACATTGAGGACAGAAAAAGAAAGAAACTCAATACTTAGTGGTCTGATTATTTAGTTGACGTTGGTGATATAATTAATAACGTTTTGAAATGTATTTATGGCTTTATATTTATATGGTTTAAAATTTGTTTATAATTATATATTTATTATTATGATATGAATATATAGTATGATAAGTAGTGATTAATTAGTTTATTAACATTGTCTTTAAAAATAATTATTTACAGCTAATTTACAGTTTCTTTGTAAAAAATTGTTTTATTTTTAACACTTAATCAACACAATTTAATTTTTGTTTGAAAATAGTGATAAATAATTGAGCCATAACATTTTTTTATTAAATTTCTATTCATAATTATATTTTTGTTTAATAATAGAAGTGTTTCGCTTTTTTTTTCATCGGCCCTGTCGTCAAAACTACATGAAATTAGAGTTTCGCGTCCCGTTGTTTTAGTAGTCCCTGTGTCAAAGTATTCTAGTAGATTCAAATTGCTTCATTCTGATCACCACTTTTGGATCTTGGTGTCAAAACAACACCTAGCAGTATGTCATCTGTGTCATCCATATCAAAAAATGTAACACTGATCTCAATTCTTTCTACAGAAACAGTTATTTTTTGATTTTCTTTAATCTGTTTCATCCTCTTTCCATCAAAATAAAGACATAGCTTTTATAATCCCCTTTATAATTTCTTGCCTGAGCTTATCTCTTAATATCTCAAACTTCTTAAATCTCTTTCTACGGACTGTACCTCTTGATAGATTAATATATTCAAGATTTACACCAGCTATATTGCAAATATCAGTTACTAATAAAGTTTGTGGGCGTATACCTACTTTGTATTGGTCAAAAACTCCAGCAACACAAAAAAACAGATCTTCAGCACTTATATTTATAATTATCTTAGATTTAGTAGTGTCTTAGTAATCTGAAACTAAATTCTAAACTAAATTTTGATTCAGAAATTTCAATTTCTAGATAAACAAAATTAAACCTCAAGTTCTTCGAATTTTATTGCATTTTTTGTGATTCTACCTTTATCTCTTGGTTCCTCCATCCTCTTTAGTCGAATATTTTTATTTTTAACCACATTTTTTAATACGTTTTTTTTATTTATCCAGTTCTTCTGTAATAGATCTAGATGCAACTGAATATCCTCCTTTTTGGCATTCTTGCAACGAAAACAATCCCGATTTCCTTTTTGTTCAAAATTTACTAGTCAAATATCCAATAGTGTATTACTCTCCTCTAAAAACTTATTTTGTATCTTAGAGAAGTTGTCATCGCTTGAGTTCCAGTTCAATGACTTGAGATGATGCAGATTTATGTACTTATGGAATTCAGTATCTTGCCCCTGACACTGGATTCACTGATGGTAAAATCTTAAACTCTGCTTTATTCCAAACGTAGAGCGGAGGCAACACATTTTATTTAGAATTAAAACTTTTGCAGATCAGATCCCTGTTTTCATGCTTCTGAGGGCAGGCTACTATCAACTTAGTTGATTGAAATCATATTGATCTAAAATAAAAATAAACAAGTGTTTATGGTTATGGTTTTTTTGTTCTTATATAAACTTATGCCTCATTGTGTCTCAGTTTAAACAACTAGGATGGGGGAATAGTAGATTAAAAAGTTATTGCATAAAATAGACCAATTTTAAATTTTATCAATGTTTAATAGAATATTTATATAAAAAATGGTTATTATTTGGTTCTAACTAGGAGATTTTAGAAACTGTATTTATCTTATTAATATTATTGAATATTTCCGATGGTTTCTTGAAAGCTCATTGATAATGTACTTTCTCTTCTCAGCCTTCTTATTTTTGTTTTTTTGAGGTTTTCAGTTAATACTTTTATTAATAGTTAAATTAAAAAAAAATTTATTTCTAGTGTCCCCCTAGAAAAACTAGAAAACCATTTTATTATACAATTTCCAAATAAATATATGTATATTGAAGTTATACATAACTATTACATAATTATATGAGAAAAAACTAGTTCATAAATCATTAAAAAAGCAAAATCTAACTATTACTATAAGCGGTTAAAATAAAAATGATAGACAAAATGTAGTTAAATTAAAACAGTATAGCAAAAACAAAATTATTGTTCAAGTAGTCATCATTATTGAACCCCACTGTGAATCAGGCTTCATTAAAACTTCTATACCAAATAGACCAGATAGATTAATTTTTATATATTCTAAAAACATTGGCTTTCCAAATTCTCTAGGGTAAGGGGCATTAAAAAAGAAATAACTATTCGGCTCGCATCTAAAAAAAATCTTAAATTTTATCAAAATTTAAGAAATTGGGATTTTACATGCTGAAAACTTATATTTATAATTATCTTAGTTTTAGTCTTTTATTTGTCTTCGTTATCTGAAGTTCTAAACTAAATTTTGATTCAGAATCATTTCTATTGGTCTAAGATAAAAAAATCTTAAATTTTATCAAAATTTAAGAAATTGGGATTTTACATATAGCTGAAACTGACCTCAGAAAAAAGTTTTAGTCATACACATAAAATCAGTAGACATAAGGAAATGGGAAAAACATATGCGCATGTTTTTTTCTATTTCCATTGGGAAAAACATGCAACATTTTTGGGACACCTTAATGAGCATATTTGTATGCTAAATACATGCTTATCATAAAACATTTTATGGCCTGCCTAATATATATATATATATATATATATATATATATATATATATATATATATATATATATATATATATATATATATATATATATATATATATATATATATATATATATATATATATATATATAGGGCAGGCCAAAAAACAAAAATTTTGAAAATTTGCTCATGTCTGCAAAAATACATGATCCTTTAATTTCATGATCATTCATGATCATGATCACATTCATGATCCTACACATAAGAATACAAATGATTAAAAAAATATTTTTTTTTGAGTACTGTCAAATTTGATTCGATTATTTTTGTTTTCACGTTCAAATGATAAATAACTAAATGCTACCGGCTTTTTCTTTTGATTGATTTGTAACTTGTATTGTATTTTGCAAGTTTTTTGATAAAATTTTCCACTGTACCCCAGTTTCTGCTATAATTTTTTTTTTTTACTTACTACAATAATATATAATTCGTTTTACAGTTTTAAACAATAAATTAAAAAATAATCTAAATGAAAGAAGTATATATAAAAATAAAATAAAAGATACAAAAGAATTTCGTAAAAAAATAAAATGTATAAAAAATGAGAAAATTCGAAAATGAACGGCAAGTCTTGTCACCAAAAAACCACTAAAATTAAACACTTTAAGGTGAGTTTACACTCACCCATTTTTTTACGGGAACAAATAGGGAAGGAAAATATAACCACGTGAGCAAACGTAGTTTTATCTTTAATTGCATTTTAAATTATATTGTTCCATAATAATGGTCAGCAAAATGAATGTTCCGTAATAATGATCTGCAAAATTCGGCCATTCTTGTGCTTACCATATTTCAAGAAGTTGCTTAAAATATGGTTGAAGATTCCAAAATAAAGATAGAATTTTATTGGAGGAATTAAGAATAAGCTCAGATTACCTGCAGGGTTTAAATAATGGAGGATTGACAATACTTGAATAATTCTTAGCCAAATGAGGTTTTGCGCCTGAAGAGAGAAATCCAGCATAGCTGTTGCACTAAATGTTCTTGACTGGCCTAAGTTTGTTGTCAGATTTGACATCACACCAGCAACATGAGTGTTTGCTAAGTGATACTGGATACCACATAAAATGTTGGCTACTTTCATGTCATATGAAATTATGTTAGACACATCTTAATTTTGTATTAGGCATATTATTGTCCAAAGATTTCATATATTTCAAGAATATCTTCTGCTGCAAAAACGATTAGCAGTTTTTTTACACCACTATTTTGGCGGGAAGAACTTGATTAGAGACAGATGATCCTTGAGTATAACTTTGCTAGAAGTCTGTTTCAAATACGCTGAGGGTAGTTTTTAAGAATGAACTGCCTCCATCAATCCCAAGTTGAACTAAATAATGTGATGTAAGTCCTATTACTAAGAGAATGTAATTGATTAAGGCATTCAGGTTCTTGCAGAGAACACCTTTTTTGATTTTCTCTCGATTTTCTTGAACTCGATTTTTTTTTGTTCAGAATGATAACATTTTACATCATGAAAAAATCTGCTTATGTTTTACAGAGGTTGTCAAGTTTTTGCTTCACGTTTGCCTCTACAGCTCTTTTTTCCATTGAGTTGTTTAAAGCTGATGCAAGACTTTTCACACCAATATTGGAAAGATTCGCACTGTTTTGATCTTGGACCAATGTTTCAGCAGTAAATAGCTGCTGCTAGTACTTCGCTGAATGTCCTGGCAGAACTTTTAAACATTTACCTCCACTCGCTCGACCAAGTTTAATAGTACCTTCTAGAGAGGCATCTTTTTTAGGGATTAAATCAGCTCTTATTTGTTTAGTCCTTAACGGCAAGTTTCTGCCTTGTACCTAAAGTACAAAAGTGGTGACAAAAAAATACCGCATCTTTTTTCAGCTGGCTGTGATGATGATGGTTTAGGACTGAAAGCTTTGATACGGTTAGTTTCAGAGTAGACTTTCGTTTTTTGATTCAATATATCAAGCTTAATCTGTGGCAAATTTTCTTTGAGTTTTAATTAAGCCACCCTATAAATTATACTCTGGCAAGCACCAAAATATCTTCTAGATGGGTTAATGATAATCAAATTGAAATTGTACAAGCCTTGTATCTGTCCAATAATACTAACAGTATCAAGTCATTGTAGTTTGTTTTGACATAAATTGCAAATGCCAGTTGAAATTTTCTCATCATTAAAATTAATATTACACTTAAAAATATTATTGACTCTTTCAATCAAAAAATCAGTTAATTTGCAATCACTTTTCTTCAAGCACAAAAAGCAAACAGATTTTCTGCAATCACCATGAGTTTTCAGTGACTTTTTGAGTAATTTTTTACATTAAGTTCAATTACTGTTATTTTTTTTAGTGAAGCGATTAGAATACGTTTTAATAATATTTGTTCATGCAAGCTTTCGATTTTCTTCTTCTTTCTATTATCACTCACCGGTTTTTAAAAAAAACTTTACTCGAAATTACTCGAAACTACATTAAAAATGTCGGACAATTGTAAATAAATGTTTAAATATCTGTCTAACAAGTACCCTTATTTAATAATTATTTAACTAAAAAATCTTAAACAAAACCAAAATTACGTTTGTCCAGTTTTAAAGCTATTCTGCCCAACTGTGCGGGGTTGAACTGAATATTAATATTTATTAGATACAAGCAGTTGCAGAGCAACTTGCAACAAGCAGTTGCAGAGCAACTTGCAACAAGCAGTTGCAGAGCAACTTGCAACAAGCAGTTGCAGAGCAACTTGCAACAAGCACTTGAAATCAAAGAATAATCTAAAGAACTTTAAAAACAAATTAAAATTTTTACATTAGAAAAAATTTTTATCCGTTGAAAAAATAATATTCTTTAACATATTTTTAAAAACTGAAAAAGAGAAATTGACAAATCGAAATTGGGCTCAACATTTTTATTCCAAAAATAAAGTGCTTAATAATTTTCACAATACTAACTAAACTTTGATCAGCTAAAGGGTTCATTCAAATATCTATAACTTCGCAAACTCTATTTTTGTTATAACGGTACTTAGATCGTTAAAAACATTTAATAATGGGTTATTCATACAACAAAACGTAAAACATAAGGCATTATAAATGTTAAGTTTATAAACGTTTAAAACATTCATATCTTTAAATAAAGGTTTCGTGTTTGAAAAATGATTTGAAAAATTACGCGTTTTGCATGCTTCTGATGGTGATAGAGACGACGTAATTTACTTTTTTTTTTCGGTAATTTAAGTTCCTTGTTGATCACATTATAAAACGAACTAATTCGATCGATGGTGCAAAATGAAAAAAGATTGACCTACAAAAGTATCGATTGATGGTGCAAAATGAAAAAAGATCAACAAAAGTAGAGACTCAAGTCTTGAAAGTTTTTGGTGAATTTGGAATAGTACAACTATTCATTAATTAGACAGGTGCTGGTTCAAATTAAGATTCTTTTAAACGTATCTTAAGTATTTTTCATTAACAATTAATAAAAATAATATTTTGCTAAAATACAGGCCAGATATTGGTCTGTATTATAGCCAACTATTTAGCGTTTTTAAATATAAAAATATTTTTTCAAGAGACGACGATTTCTATAAGCTTTTTCTTTGGAGAGAGATAACTCCATTCAAGACAAATATCAAAGTGCTATAAAACTAGTTCCAAAAAAAATCCGCATTTTGAAATGCTTGATTTTCCAAAATTAGTTTTAAAAAATAGTTGCCAAGTTAAAGTATCGTTTCTTAAACTGTATTTATTTTTATATTTGGTACTTCTCCACCATTAAACTTAAAAGTTTAACTAACTAGTTTCATTAAATAAAAAATTATTCTGTGCATAGTCATTAAAAATTTATGAGATAAGGGGTCGTCCATAATGTACGTGCGCTTTTTTTTTGTTGCCCCCTCCCCCGCATTTAATAATACGCAAAATGCAGGGGGGGGCTCCACCTCCCTAAAAGTACCTACGCTTTTAACCTATTTATCGAACATTTTATGATATTTTTTTTAATTTAGTGTCTCCTTTCTTTTATAATTGACCCACTAGTGCCCTCCCATCTCAAATACGCCATTTTCAGATCCCCTCTTCCCCTTCGAGCGTACGTACTTTATGGACGATCCCTCAACAACCGATCTATTTTCTAAAATACTCCGCAACTAATAAATTTTCGAACTGAAATTTTCAGGGTATATTAATAAAAAGACAATTAAAAACCTGAACCTAAAACTATGTAAAATATTAGTTCTGCTCTTAGTTAAAGTGCATTTATGACAGCATTCACATTTTTTGCCCCAATTTGATCTAAAAAAAAGTTTTTTCGTAAATGTAAATGTTTGATTGCGGTTTAAATTCTAGTCATACCCAAAATCTCAAAATAAACAACAATAGTAACCCAAAAAACTTTAAAAGTTTACGTTTTTGAACTTTGATATGTATTTTTTTAGATTCCTCAAAAAATTCATTGTAATATTTCACTAAAATCAAAAAACCAAAAAATATTTTACTTTTTCACTTATTAGTAGAGAATTCTATAGTAGAGAAGTACCTTAACCTATATAAATTGTGGAAAAAAACTATGAGTATTTATTTTTAAAGTTGTACATAAAATAATGTAAATAATGTAAATATAGTTGTACATAAAATAATTTTTTTTTTATATCATTATATATATTCAACCAATTTTTTCATAACTTAAATGACAACGACTAAATAAGAAATATAACTAGACTACGTTTGTTTAAAGTAAATGTGGCTTTATACAATATTCCTACACCTTTTTCAACTTTGCTAAACAAAAATGGAATAAATTTCCAATAATGTTTTCATTATATTGATACCCAAAAAAATTTTTTTAATTTTATTTGGATGGTAAATATAAAAAGTAAATAGTATTTATATTAAAAAAATAACTTGTATACAAAGAACAAAAAAAAAAAAGTTTTGAATTATTTTTTAAAAAGTGAGATGCATTTTAGTAGAACCTTTAGAAAAACATTAGGAATTATAAAGCAGTTTGCAAAGTGAGATAAATAATTAAAGACATTATAATTCGAATAGACGTATAAAAATGTTAAGATGCATTGTTTCAAGGTTGTGGTTATGTGCAAATGTTACCCTTTTTTTTTTAAAAAATTAATTATAAATAACAAGATATAGGCCGGTATCGCTTACATTGATAGCAATCAAAGTAACGGAAATTACAATAAGAGACATAATAAAAAATCCCTTAACTTGACTAAAAACAGTTTACTCTCTGACTTTTTTTTCAGTAAGCTGGTTAATTGGAGCAAAAGATGGTCTTATCAACTTGAATATAGAAAAATGTAAAACTATTTCTATTGGCAAAACAAACTTAAACAGTAATTACGTACTCTTAGTACATTCAATATAGGTCACAAAACGTTCCAATTATGCAAGTATCCACGTTATATGTTATGTTATCAAACAACGTCAAATGGGAAAAACAAATCACTATTGCAGCAAAAAGCATATAGAAAGCCAGATAAAGATTTTTTTTTTTGTCGATTATATGAAAGTTCAACGAAGTTATTATACACGTCGTTATTTTGTCCACATTTGGAAATCGCAGCATCTATATGGTTTCCTTATTACAAAAAAGTTTTGATAGACTTAAAAACAAACAAAGAAGTTCAGACGAATAACTATAGTTATTACAGTATACTGCATAAAGTTTTTACAGTATACTGTAAAAAGTGTTTGCTTAAGAAGTTTTTAAAAAACGGCTTTAAAAATTTAACTTGACTTCTTTTAAAGAAAGATGTGCAAGAGGTGATATTGTTTATTATCATTAAATAAGTAAAGTATGGATAAATTAAAAAAACATTAAAAAACAAGTCACGCAAAGTTTATAATGGTTTTCATGCAATAATTATATTTATTAAAAGCTAAATTTTTTCTAAAGATTACACAAAAACTCCTTTTTTTACCAAATTTATAGTATTAAAAATTTTGTTTTAATTCTAAAAAAATATACTATAATAGTCAAAAGTTTTAATAAATTTTTTAATCCATCTAATATCTATTTAACTAAAGTAATATTTGTTTTATTTTTTATTTGTTTTTTAAGAAATAATTTTTATAAATTTATTAACTAATTAAAACACCAAACCAATATATGTATAAAACCTCTATACAATCAATTTCTGTAATGATTTATGTTGCGTCGATTTTGCAATGTCAGGATAGGTGTTGTCACGGAGAAATTAAACCTTTTTTCCATTGAAAAAGTTTTCTTTTTTGCAGAGTTAGCCGCAATTGAGGTGTTTAGAAGAAACAGCTTCCAGTACATCTAGAATGTCACGGGTAAGCAAAATTAAAACTTTTTTTGCGTAAAAGTTGCTTTTCTAAAATGTTTTTATTAATTGTTTTTATCCTGGATACTCGTGTTTAACGGTGTGGTTTTCATAGATAATTGGGTGAGGTTTTTAATATTCTATTCTCCGCTGATAGCATGGTTGACCCAGTTAAATATGTGGTGCAAAGGCAAAAGATTTATGACGCTTTCCGTTCCTGACTGAGTTTTTTTCAACATTTACATTTTAGTACTAGCGGAATTTTCTTGCTTTGAATGCTATAAAAATTTTTCTATATTTGCATGCTATGGTGCTATAAACAATAACATAAAAGTTTCACCCAAACTCTACTCATATTTAAACCTGACGTCAGGATTTTAAACTTCAAGATGGTTAGTAACCATCTTGAAGTTTATATGTTGAAATTATAAATAAGGTAACCATTGGTTACCTTATTTATAATTTGCTTTTTTTTATGGTCTTGTCAACTGTCTGTGTTGACTTTAAATAAAGTTAGATGAACAGTATAAATATGCATACAGGAGCATATAAACAAACAGCCGTTCATTTTTTCATAAATGTGGATCAAATTTAATTACATCGTATTAAAAATGGTTTTAAAGTTAAATAAATGATGTTTAGAAAAAAGGTTGCTTAATTTTATATTTTTTGATTCTCAAAATTATTTTTTTGGATAAAGCTACAGGAAAAACATATACGATACAACTTGAAAAAGAAAATTTTAGCATAAATGTCCGAGACGTATGTTTTAGGCTATAGATGTAGAATGTACACTTCTGGATTTATTCCGTTTTAACTTTTTTTGGTTTTTCAGCAGACAGTTAAATGTATTTTTAAATTCGCGTCTTATCGGCAAAGAAAAATAAATATATATTATTACGTCCAAGAGTATACCAATATAATACATATTATATAGATATATATTATAAATTCTAAAATTGTTATGAAACCAATTTAAATACCAGTTAATCATGTCTGGGATTGCCATAAAGACAACATAGGATGCTACCAGTAAGCCAAACAACACAATACTTTTGATCAGTTGCTTACGATTTTTTAAGATTTCTTTAGAACATGATTTACCAACAAATAAACCTGAATGATTTTCAATCTTGTTTTTGTTCCGGATTTTACTTTCATAGTATTTAAAACATAAATAACCATAAAAGACAACGACAGCTAACATTACACAGATATTTATAATAGGAAATATGTACTTAGTAAAAACGAATTCGCTTTTAAAATTGTAATCAAAAGTAATAACACATGCTGATAAAACTGTTGATGTTATAACAACAGTAGCTAAAGCTGCTTTTACACGACGATATGTCCATATTTGATTATAATGTAAGTTAAGATATACTTCAGAAAAACGATTAACAGATAAAATAAAAATAATGCAGTAAAAATTCAATGACAAACCACTGCTCATGTAAATTGAAACAAAGTAAAGTGATTTTATTTTTAAAGTGTTGCATAAAATTTGAGTCGGAAGGCAAACATTCAGTTGGATGTCAAGAAAACAATTACTTAGCAACAATAAAAACTGAACTTTATCGAGTTTTCTTCTTACTTTAAACAATAAATATGTTCCTAACATTTGAATCGGTAGTATTCCATACCCAACATAAATAAGTTCAAAGTTTATTGTAGCCATCGCTATTTACTCAATTAAAAAAAAAAAAAAAAAAAAAACAATCTTATAACGGCTTTAGTAAAATTTATTTTTTGTTTATTTCTTATCTTTTGAATTATTTTCAAAAAATATTAATCTAAAATGATAATTTTTGTTAACTTAATTCAATTATTTAGAATTATAAAAAAAACAAAAAAAACAAAAACAAAAAGAAACATTTCTCTTGTTTTTTAATGTTTCTAACATGTTATTGTTTTTTAGTATTATAATATAAAATAAAGTAATAATACTAATAATAATAATAAGTAAAAGCTGCAAAAAATTGAGAACAAGATTTTATATAATTACCTTTTGTATTATTAATATTGATAATTATATTATCTTGTATTATTAGTATTATTAATAATAATTGTATTATTATTATTAATAATTACGTCTTGTATTATATTGGTATTTAATTTTTTTTTTAATTAAAAAAAAAAATTAAATATCAACATAATACAAAATTAAATTTTGTAATGGCGGTGTAAAGGTATTACTTCATTGAGTATGGTGGATTTTAATAAATGTTTTGCAACAAGTTGATGAATTTTTTTTTTGTACTATTCTCAATTAGACTTATATTTATCAATAAATGTCAAGTTTCATAGTATTATCTCTCAGCTTTCAAAAATTATGACCATATAAAATTTGCAACCCTCTCAAATTGAGGGAGGTTTAAACTTTATATAGTTATAATTTATGAACGCTAAAATATTTTACTAGGAAATTTAAATCTTATTGATGAATATAAGTCTAGTTGAGAACAGTACAAAAAATAATTCATCAACTTGTTGCTCTCACGTTTGGGGCAAGGGGGCGAAAATTTTGGGGCTTTTTTGTTCCTAGCCTCCAAACATTGCAATTTTTTGCAAACTCTCATTATTTGACATATGTATAAATATATAAATGTTTGGAGTGTGCTCCATGTCTGGAAGTTAGCTACCTCAAACACCAAAGTCACTTCTCTAGTGATGGTGACTAAAAGACCACCTAAAGGAAGTTATTGACTAATTAGTAGATTCATATTTTACATACACACAAATATATTGATAGCAATATATTTTAAAAAGAAAAACAAATAAATAAAAAACTACTGTTTAAAACTAACTTTTAAGTTGTAAATGCCTTATTAATACCTAAAACAAATAAATAATAAGAAACCTTATTAATATCTAAAACAAATAAATAATAAGAAATCTTATTAATATCTAAAACAAATAAATCTATTTATCAATCATTAAACTATCAGAGTTAATTGTTGTTTATTTTTATTTGCTTTTTAAGAGGTTAACTTGTGAGTATTTTTAGCTGTTTACTTATTATATGTAGAAAATATATGATCAGTTGATGTGTGCAACATCAACTGATAATACACTTTTTTGACACAATGGATACTTTATAAGACTTTTTTATGAGGGGTAAATGATATTTTACTCTTGCTTCTAAAAATGTTTTGTATGAAAAACTCAATGACTAGAGAACCTATATCCGCAATGATAGCTTCATTTACAAATGTTTTTTAAGGAGAGCTATCTAGGGCTTGTTTTTGATCAAGTGGATATAATCCATTTTTATAAAAAAACTTCAATTTTTTCACAACCAGGTTCTTCAATTTTATTCGTGAGACGTAAAAGCAATACTGAAAACAATTCTTTAAGAGTCATTTTTTGTAAGAGTCAGGCAGTCAATGGAAGTGACTTCCTCCAAATTGCTTGAATTTTTTATATATTGATCAGAATATAGAGAAAACCTGTTTGGGAAAAAAAAAAAATTCAAAAATGTTTCGTTCACTCGGAATCTGGGCTTAAATTTTTGAGATTTTTTTAAAAATTTTTAGAAATTTAGTTTTTGCCACCTTTGAACCCATTTTTTTGGCAAGGCAAAAAGTTGCACATAGCTTTTGTAGTTAATATCAGACGTAACCCAAAAGCTCTCTCCAAAAAATATAAAAAAGTTGCGTGACACTGTGCGGTTGGCTAATTATCATAGTTCAAAAGTACAAAATTAATCAGTTTTGTCAATTTTTTAATCGGAGTTAATTCTAGCGGCGAAGTGTTGCACACAATTTTTCTTTTAGGATTTGAATTTATCAAAGGTATTGAGTCTAAAAATGCAAAGAAAGTTATGTGATACCTAAGGCCTATTAATATGTTAAGGCTTGAAATTGGAAAAAAATGTTTTAGCATACTTACAAAATGAACCATTACGGCAGAGGCACTTAGTTTTGTAAAAATGTAAACATATCCAATTGTCAATACAAAAAGGTCCTAACATAATAATAAAAAAAATTTGTGTGGTTTTGTCACACGCATGATATAACATGAATTAAAAACTGAACAAAAATCTAACATCAAGATAACTATATTGCTAATTAAATAAAACATAAATCAAACATTTAAATGTTTTTCCATTTAAAAATTAGTTTTTCATTTATTGATAGAGTCATTTACACACATTATCCACCACATCACACATAATTTCTACTCTGCTGCAGTAAGTTTCTCTAAGAATAATGATATGACTGTATTATAGTCTTCTTCGGATAATGAATAATCGCCACAACCACTGATTAGAAAAGGAGCATTTACTAAACAGATAATTTTATCATTTTGGTTATTTATCTCCTCGGTAGTAACTAGCCAGCGAAAAGTATTCTTCTCTTACCCGTTAATCATACAATTAACTCTAATCCCAGTTATAGATACCTAAAAGTATTAGCGCAACATTTAAAATAATATAATAAAGAGTTTATGATTTGTTTAATTTTGCTTACATTCAATAAAACTTGTAAAGTCTTATATAATGTCATTCTGAAATTATTTTTACATTTTATTTATATTCCTTTTATTTTAGACCAATGATGTTAATGATTTCGGAACTGTATGAAGACCGGATAGCATGTGTTCTTCTAACTCAGCATCGCTTTCAAATGATAAAGTACAATTCATTTCAGTGCAAAATCTTAATGAATATAATTGCCTGTCACTTCTTTTCTGTTTTTCCTTAAGTGACTTGTTACGCTTAATTGAATTATCTGTTTTGCTATATGGTAACAACAACTTAATCAAGGGTTAAATTTTAAGATTTCCATACTCTTGTTCAGTTCCCTCACCGATATTGAAATAACGCCACATCTTCATACTTTTCTCACCAAACTCAAATGAGTGATAATTGCTAATGTTCTTAATCTTTGGTCCAGTAACTACAGTTTTATCATTGCTAATTTGAGCAACTGCTACTTTTGCATCTTTAGCGCTAAAACTATAATGCATAGCCTTGTGTATATCTTCAGCAGTCAAAAGATTATTACCAGAGTCAACGTAACTCCTTAAAATTGTCTTTACAACTGCACTCTCCCTGTCACATTGATCTTTTCCACAACAGGGTTTATTATAATCATATCTCAGCAACTTTATATCTCTCTCTTTGCATACATTGTAGATTGCTTCAGCTGAAAGATTTCCCTGATAGCAGCCGGCATTATCAGATTTGGTAAACATTTTCTTGATATGCGGTTGATCAATTCTGAATTGGTCTAAAACTGCAGTGGCTAACGAAACAACATCACCTATTCCCTGATCACACCTATACATTGAAGTAAAGTAAACACATTTGAATAACTTTCCTGCTATTTTTGTGAAGAATATATCCACATGTAAACTCATTCCTTTCTTGCCAAAATACTCTCTTTGGCCCTCTCTGTATCGAACCGGAAGAATTTTTTGACAAAAATCTTTAAGCCAGAAAGCAGTTTCATCGTTTAATTGCCTTTTTCTGTTGAGAATCTCTCATCAGGTGTTTTATGTAGTTGAATACATCCTTTACAGCAATTTCCAAATCATAAATAGAATCAGCATCGTCAGAATTTTGAATTGTTAGTTCTTTGATCATCTCGATAGCTTTGCACAAATCATAGCAATCGGCACATACCACTTCTGATATCTCTGTGTTGGATTGAAGATTTTTTTCAGATGGATCTGATAAGGCATGTTTTGAGCTATGAGAAGAAATGTTTGAGTCATTGACACTACAATTGGTTTGATAACTTGTTTTCAAATACCTTTTTCCTTTTTTAAGGGCAGCTTCGAGAGATTTAGAACTAAATCTTTGTTCCAATTTTTGTAATGTTTGAAAACCATTTATGCCTGAAGCAGTAACATCATCTAATCCAGCTAAGCTTTTTCGACTTGAAGGTTTTATTGCATGCAATACTTTTCACAAACTTGAATCAGATAATGGTATATAATTGTTTTCACTACAACTTTTTCGATAGAACATGATAGCGTGGCTATATTTTGTCGTCAGTATTGCATGCACTATCTTTTGTTCTTCACCGCTGTCGTATTTTAATTTGGTTATTCCATAAGCAACATCATGCAAAATACCGCTTGTAAATATAAAGTCTAAGAAATGTTCACACTTTGTTTGATCAAGACTAGATCGGACGAATACTTTCTTCTCTGGAAATGCCAACCCTTTATGAGATGCATGCCATTTTCTTGCTGTTTCTATACGATGTTTGGTACACTCAAATGTGTTCATTATAAATTTTTTGGTATACTTGGTATGGTCTAATAATGAGAGGATAACTAACTTTCCCATGGAATCACTTTGCTTATATACTTTCTGAGCACGAATAATTTCAATTGGGAGAGGGCTATTTATTTCATCAACATTTTTACTGTTAAGAAAATCTATAAGTATTTCCTCTTGTCCAGGAGCAACAGCTTCCGCAAATTTTTTCTTTAATAAGTTTTCTAGGCGAACATACTTGCGTTTTAACTTATTTTTAGTAGTACCTTCCAGATATTCGAACTTCCTTTTGAATCTAAATTTTATTGGACTTTCATTAAGAACCTCAGTTACACTCTCACGGCTTCTTAGAGATTCGTCCAAAATCTCCTGTGAAACATTAATTTCACCAGGATCAAATTCTTCATCTGGAGTAGCAGGTGTCATATATGTTTGTTCTTGTTGTGCTTGTGTTTCTGTACATAAATTGGTGTTTTTGTTGACTCTAGATAAAGCAGTTTCTTGCTTTAAATGGGTAAAACACAGCATTGCACCAACTGAAAATACTTCATTGTATCGCTTTGACATTGATATGACGACATGTATTGGTGACGCCCTTAAGGCGGGAGATTTTTTTCCTTTTATATTTAGATGGTGAGGATGAAAGCATGATTTTGGAGGACTCCATGCAATACCAAACGTGTACCGGTGAAAAGCACATATTTGTTCATCCTTTTCAAGATTTCTTTTAAGTCTATTTGCAATAAGTCCATTTTCTTCCCAAATATTATTATTGTTTAATCGCATGACCTAAAAACAATTTTTTAAACAATTATTAAGTGTGTCATTTAAAGCATTTTTTATAATCTGACTCTTCACGAAAAATGTTTACAAGTTTGAAATACATTGTTGTTATTATTAAAATACAATATTGCAAGAGTGTGATTAATTTAGTGATTATTTATTAAAAGAGTGAGGAATTAATTAAAAGAGCTATTTTTTTTTTGTTTAAAGAACTTTGTCTCAAAATCTTATTGCAGAGAAGTTATAAAGTATGTAATTATAAAAATTATATTACAGTCTGCGTAAATTTAAAATACATAATTACCTTTAAGTTGATGAGGTGTTTCTTAACATCAACATCTCCCAGCTGATGAATGTAGAACATTTTGTTTATAATTTTATGTTTTTTGAATGATCCACAATTTCCTTTTGAAAAGCAACAACAGTTTTCATAAAAATATTTGTTTTGTTCTATACTCAACTAAAAACAAGTTCTATTTATGCAGTACCTATTTCTCAATAGCAATGATAAAATATCTACTCTATTTATGCAAATTTTAAAGATCCTTAAAATAAAGTTAAGACATTTTCATGGTAAAGTAAACAACCGCCCACTAACTTGTTTCTCCACAATCGTGATATCAGCGATTCTTCTTCCATTCGATCACCACAAGTTATTTGGTTATGACGTAAATTTAAATAAATCACTTCTGATCATGTATTGTTTTTTATTATTATTTATTTCAATTGTTATGATTTCTATATCATAGTCAGAAACGCTTAAATTTTTTCTTAACATTACGTGCAATGTTTTGTGTAATGCTAATTGCTAATTTTGGATGATAGAAATTTTATTGTGAGCGAAAACCTCATCTGTGTGTCCAAAAAAATATCTCTTCGTACTTAATCATTTTTAACAATTTGTACCTTTATTTTTAACTTAATATCTAAAGATCACATGAGTTTTTTTTTAAACTATGTTAGGGTCATCTTATATTGACCATTTAACATGATTATATTTTTACAAAACTTAGCGCCTCTGCCGTAATAGCTCATTTTGTAAGTATACTATAACATTTTTTTCCAATTTCAAGCCTTAATATATTAATAGGCCTTAGGTATCACATAACTTTCTTTGCATTTTTAGACTCAATACCTTTGATAATTTCAAATCCTAAAAGAAAAATTGTGTGCAACACTTCGCCGCTAGAATTAACTCCGATTAAAAAATTGACAAAACTGATTGATTTTGTACTTTTGAACTATGATAATTAGCCAACCGCACAGTGTCACGCAACTTTTTTATATTTTTTGGAGAGAGCTTTTGGGTTACGTCTGATATTAACTACAAAAGCTATGTGCAACTTTTTGCCTTGCCAAAAAAATGGGTTCAAAGGTGGCAAAAACTAAATTTCTAAAAATTTTTAAAAAAATCTCAAAAATTTAAGCCCAGATTCCGAGTGAACGAAACATTTTTGAAATTTTTTTTTTCCCAAACAGGTTTTCTCTATATTCTGATCAATATATAAAAAATTCAAGCAATTTGGAGGAAGTCACTTCCATTGACTGCCTGATTCTTACAAAAAATGACTCTTAACTGAAACGTGGTGTGAATTTGATGACGCTAAATCTAATTAAAATCTCGATCTTCCAGGTTTTAATATGATCCCACTAGCGCGTAAAGCAAATAAACGCGGAAGTGGTGTACTTTTTCAAATAACGGAAAATTTGAGGTTTTTTATTAGGCCTGAGTATTTCTTATGACAATAAAGAAATTTTAACAATTGAACCTTTAACCAATAATTCTAAAAACATACTTATAAGCTGCTGTTATCGCCCACCATCTGGCCATATTAAAAGCTTTAATGCGTTTTTGTGTAATGATATTTAAAAAAATAGCTTTAAGGAAAAGAAACTAAATTATCTAATTGGTGACGTGAATTTAAATTGTTTTGAATATCACGTTAATAGCAACATTAAAAAGTTTTACAATAACTCATTCGAACATGGAGCAATTCCACTAATTAGCAAATCTACTAGAGTAACCTCGACTTCAGTTACCCTAATTGACAACATTATAACAACCGATATCTTTAATAAAACTCTTAAAAAAGGTATAATAAAAAGTGACATTTCCGACCACTTCCCTATTTTTCTCTATTAATATTGACAACAAATTAATACAACAACATAAAAAAGTCATTATCAAACGCTTTTTCACCAATGCAAATCTAGCATCGTTTAAGGATCAATTATCTTTAATAAATTGGAATCATATAAAAAGTTAAAGCTAATGAAGTATACGATACATTCTTTCAAACTTTCTATGAAACATATGATGTAAATTTTCCAAAATGTGAACTTATTATTACCAATAAAAGTTTAAAGTCACTATGGATCAATAAAGATCTTAGGAAATCCTCAAAAATAAAGCAAAAACTGTATATAAAGTTCTTAAAAAAAACCAACACCAGAAAATAAAATTATTTATAAAAATTATGCTAAAATGTTTGAAAGTCAAAAAAAAAAAAAATTAAAAAACGATATTACTATGATTTACTAGAAAAATATAAACATAATTCAAAACGCACATGGCAAGTTATAAGTCAAATTACTGGAAATAGTAAATTAAAATTATGCTCTGTGCCTAACACTATAAAGTTTAAAGGCGTATTTTTATATAAACCCAAACAAATAGCAAAATAATTAAATAAATGTTTCGTGTCTGTTGGCCAAAATTTAGCTAAAAATATTCCAAATATGATTGTTCCAATAAATGATTACGTGTTTCCATGAATCTCTAGTTTAAATAAATTTGAAGTATCTTCTTCAGAATTTGAAAGTGCTTTTAAAATGCTTAAAACTAATAAAGCAGTTGGTCCTGATGATATAAATTGTAATATAGTCATAGGTTCATACGATACCATAAAACATATTTTTTTTAAAGTTTTTAAATGTTCTATAAATCAAGGAAATTTCCCCGATCAATTGAAAATAGCCAAAATAAAGGATGGTTAACCTCCTTTAAATAAATTTAAGCTAAGAATTATGTTCAACTAAATATCTAATCATTTTGCTGTTAATAATATATTTTACATAAATCAATACGGTTTTAAAAGAAATAACTCTACTGAACATGTAATAATTCATCTTCGTAGTATAACTGATTCATTCGAAAAGTCAGAGTTTACTTTAGGCGTTTTTATAGACTTATCTAAGGATTTTGACACAATTGACCATGAAATACTGTTTAAAAAACTTGAACATTATGGTATCACCGGTAATGTTTTAAAACTACTAAAAAGCTATTTAAAACATCGCAAACAATTTGTCAACGGATCTTCTTCACAAGATTATCTAAATATAACATGTGGAGTTCCACAGGGATCTATACTAGGGCCTTTATTATTTCTAATTTATGTTAACGATCTCCATGAAGTCTCAAAATTAACAACTATAATGTTTGCTGATGATATAAACCAATTCCTACCTAATAATAACATCAATAAATTTTTTTATGATATGAACATTGAACTAACAAAAATATCTGACTGGTTTAAGTCGAACAAACTTTCACTCAACATTGATAAAACTAAATGGATTTTCTTTTATCCGCGATTTAAAAAACATTTACTTCCAAGTAATATGCCTCTTCTTCATATTGATAATATTCAAATAAAAAGAGTAATTTTCACAAATTTTCTAGGTATCATTATAGATAAAACTTTATCATGGAAGAATCACATCGGACATTTATGTAACAAAATTGCAAAAAGCATTGGAGTTTTATATAAAGAAAGAAGCGTTTTAAACAAACATTCATTAACACAACTACATTACTCTTTTATACACTGTCATTTTAATTATGCTAATATTGCATGGGGTAGTACTCTTAAAAGTAAATTAAAGCCACTTTATTGTCAGCAAAAGCGTATTGCACGTCTTATAAAATTAAAAAAATGTCTTACTCACTCAAGGCCACTCTTATTTAACTTAAATGTTTTTAATAAATATCAAGTAAATGTTTATAATATTCTTTGTTTATGTTTACATGTAAACCCAACTCATCTCCAGCTTCCTTTTTTGATTTATATTCTTTAAAAGAAAAAAATAAATATTCTTTAAGAAATTATAATTTTATTAAACAGCCAAAAATTCAAACAAACTTAGGTAAATTTTGCATTTCTTTTCATAGAGCTTTTTTATGGAACCCAATAATTTTTAAAAATTTTGATTTTTTTCATAAATGGAATTATTATATGTTCAAAAGAAAATTAAAAAAAGTAATTTTCTCAATTGAAAATACATTTATATACTTTTAATTATACCCAGTTTTGTCATCACTCATTTATATTTTACTTTTATACAATATTGATTTAATGTTTATGCGCGAAACTATATTTAAACACTATTATTTGAATTTTGTTCAAAGTTGCACTGACATTATTTGTATAGTAGTCTGTTATCATTTACTTGTTTACTTTAATTTTTATTTTAATTTGTAATATTTGTATATAATTTAATATTTTTTAGTTTAATATTGAACATAATTTTGTAATAAAAAAAATATATATTATTATAAAAAAAAATTAAAAAATTAAAAAAAAAAAAAAAAAAATTGATGTATGTGAATGAATGTATCTGCAAATATTGTTTGTATGATACTTCTGGAAGTTAACCATCTTTTGACAATAGGTTCAGCACTTTTGTCGGTGGAAGCGTAAACGTAAACGCACCAACATTTGATAATTTTGGCTTTACACACAGAGACACCATCATTTGGCTTTCTAAATTCTTCTACACAATCTTTTGGACAACCTTAATGTGCATTTGAATGTACCTAGTGCAGTCATATTCTTATTATTTTCGCTTATTTATTAATTAATTAGCAATTAAGATTAGTGTAGTTGTAAGATACATTTGAGTAGCAAGATTCAGTGATCGTATAGATGCGAGTAAGATGCGAGACGTATTCGTTGATCAAGAATATGATGATATTATTGTTTTCGCTTGAGTCATGCGATTCAGAAGAATTAGTATTTTAATTCAAGCCATAAAGACCATAACTAAAGAAATGTTTAAAATTTGTACTTATTTATTTTTGTTTTTTCTAAAATGTAAATTAAGTTCAAAGTTCTTCAACAGCGGTTCTCGGTGACAAGACCCGTATGGTCTTCTTTGAGTATCCGCGTTCTTTATCTTTATTCTTTATTTTTTAACAGTTTCTTTGCATGTAATTTTTCTTATTGATATATTTATAAATATTGTATTAAATATTGTAATAAAGAACAACAAAAAAAAAAAAACCTACTAGTTCAAGATTGATAATATCAAAAAATTTACTAATAACATCAGCACCTAATTTCCACCCCCTTCTGCTTAATGTTACTTGCAAATCTAGCACTTAGTTGTTTATTTCTCTTTAAGAATGCTGTTACAAATTCAATATTTCTCTTTAGGAATGCTGTTACCAAATATATATTTCTCTTTAGAGGCATATTTCTTAAAAGCTTACGAGCTAATATTAGCTTGTCATAGTGCATAACGATATATTTTTTAGCATTACGTCTAATTTTTTTTCACTTAATTTACTTCTTATTTTGTTTCAAAAGGAAAACCTTTATTAATTAAATTACCTCTACTTTTCAGCTTCTTTGATTATATCAGAATTTTCTCTGTGTCGATTTTTTTTAAATGATAAAACGCCTTACTATACGAGGTGCTTTTTCAATAGTTGTGCTATTTATTTTAAACTGTCAATTAAATATTAGTTTGATTTATTTTTTTATGTTGATTTTAATATTGTTTCTTCTATTTTTACGTTCTAGTTTTCTCATCTTTTCTTTTACCAAAATTGTTTTCTTTTTTCTCCATTGATTTTAAATATATTTTCTAATTTGAAACTGTTGTTATTTCCGTATTTATTACCATTTTAAGTTCATTTTTATGTTTTACAACCTTTTCATTAATTAAGGTATCTTGTGTAAATTCAACTTTTTTGTAAATCTTAAACAAGTTTGAATACATTGTTGTTGTTTTTTTTATATTAACGAAATAAAGTTTGTTAAATTTTTAATTGAAGCAAAATATTATTTTCATTTTGTCATTTTAAATGACCGTTTCCGACCATCAAATGCACTGCAGAAATAGTTAACTTTATTTACTTTTTACACATTTAGATATGTTTCATAGTCAGGTCATATTTAAGGAAAATTTGTTTGTCAGAAATTTAAATAATTATAAATTTATAAATTAAAATATTATTTATAGTTTATAATCAATTTTCAAAGGCCTTGCGTTGTAGCGTTAGATAAACTAAAATCGAATCAAATGATTAAAATTCCAAAACTTTAAAAACTGACTAATTTAGCGGTGTTCCCTAAACCAATTGAAAGGTAAAAAGTTTTTGCTTTCTTTTTATGAAAAAACAGCCTGGAGGGCATCCATATAATACGTACGGAGTAAAACAACTGATTTAGAATCCTCATCCTCTTTTTACGCACATATGTTTTTAATGATTCCCCTCTCCTGCGAACGTATGCATTATTAATTACAAAATCAACCCCTGTTCCATTTTAAACGCATAAATTATTCACAACATTAAAAACAACAAAAGGTCTACATATTTCTGTTACGCAACATAGTATTGATTTTTTAATCTTTAAAATTAAATATATAAAAAAAAGTAATCAGGTTTTAAGAGAGATAAAAAAAGAGAAGAAGTCCAACCGCGCACGTACTCTCTGTCTTTAACACCCTCTCCTACTTGCACATATTCATACGTTTTAGGGTAATCCCCTCCTCCCATATCTGCTTATGTACTATATGGAAGATCCCCTGTTTCGTAAAACATCATCAAGAGATGACATCAGAAATGGAGCGTTGATGATATTATTTATTATCTTTCAATAACAATTGAATTTTAGATTACTGTTAATGTTCATAGCCTTTATGCAGATTTATTTATGCTTGATACAAACTAGGTTACACACACACTAGATACAAACTAGGCTGCTTACTTTCTCTTCTAATGATTTTATCTTTAAAAGCTGTTAAAATTTGAAAACATGGATAAAAAATGTGTAACTTTTAAAACGTATTTATTGTTTTAAAAGTTTCACTAAAGATGTTTCTGAAAGTCTTATCACCGAGCCCCGTCACACAAAAATTTAAAGAGTTGTTAAAGTACTTAATTGTTAAAATACTTAAAGAGTTGTTAAAGTTTCTGTTATCTACAAGTCATTAATATGTTTTGGTTGGAACATTTACCACTGATGCTTTAGAGAAGCGGTTTTAAAAAACTAAAACAAGGGCCAGGTGGTAGATATTTTATTAATGTGCAAAAAAAATACTAGAAAAAGTTTCATTATAAAATCAAAACTGCTTTTTCAATTAAACAAGTATGGTGTTAAACCTTATTTTATGTGTTATTTTACAACATCAGGACACTCTTTTTATCTGTACTACATCAGGACACTCTTTTTATGCGTACTACATCAGGACACTCTTTTTATGCGTACTACATCAGGACACTCTTTTTATGTGTAATACATCAGGACACTCTTTTTATGTGTACTACATCAGAACACTCTTTCAAAAAAATGAAATTCGAAAAATGTTTGATATTTGATAACTTACCAGAATTTAAAAGTAAATTATTTATAGTCTATTATTTCTAAATGATTCTAGTTTACAAATCTGGATATGCTTTCTAAAATAAAGAAGATTGAGATGACTAAAATATTTAATATGAGAAAGTGAGAAATTTCACTGCAGAAATCAATCAACAATTCACTTAATAAACTTACAGGCAAAGAAAAAGTAATAGTTTGTCACACGATGCTTGTTGTCAAAATAAAAATAATGTCGTCTTCTCGCTCCGGCCATTAACTTTATTTGTAAATTCATGTAGGTTGTAATATTTATTGTAAACTCATGTAGGTTGTAATATTTATTGTAAATTCATGTAGGTTGTAATATTTATTGTAAATTCATGTAGGTTGTAATACTTATTGTAAATTCATGTAGGTTGTAATATTTATTGTAAATTCATGTAGGTTGTAATATTTATTGTAAATTCATGTAGGTTGTAATATTTATTGTAAATTCATGTAGGTTGTAATATTTATTGTAAATTCATGTAGGTTGTAATATTTATTGTAAATTCCGAATCGATGATTTTTGTATGAGAACCACATCAACTAAACATGAACAAAAACCACTGTGTTATACTTTAAAACAAACTCTTTAAAAACTATTACAACTTTTGTTTGCAAAGGTCTGAAAAAGAACCTAAACAAAATATTTAAAATCTCAGTGTTAAACAACATAGAAGTAGTAATAGTATACATAGTATAATAACAGAGTTGTTAATTAAAAAAAAAATGTTAAAATATTTCTGAAACATTTTTATTATTTTATATATTTTATTGTTTTTTATATTTTCTTCCTTGAAAATTAGTTATCGAGTTTAATTTTAGGGGTTTTATTTTGTTTTGTTTTTTTGTATTTTAAAACACGCCTCCATTTTATGACGTCATCTACACGGTGAATAGGCCTGTTTTTCATCACGTTATGAAACCGTTAAATGTTTTAATTAAATGCTCAAATTGTTAACAATGCCCAATTGTTAAAAATGCCCAATTCTTAACAATGTTCCCAAATTACATTTGGGCTCAATGTTAACAAGTTGATTTTATTTTGCTAAAAATACGTTAACTTACTAAAATTTTTATTACCTTAATTTACTAAAAATCAACTTAAATTTCTTACTTGAATCTTACCAACCACGGCAAATTTTTCTATAAATATATATATATATATATATGTGTATGTGCATGTGTGTGAGTGTGTGCGTTTGTGTGTATGCATCATGGATAAAGAATGAGCCGTGAGCTTCTTGGTTTATTGCTGTTCAGCGAAGCTCTGTGATTTGACTGTATGAACCTGTTGGAGTACCTAAATAAATAAAAATAATAATAATATAGTGAAGCACAACTTATTGCAAAGAAAAAGGAACTTTTTATTATAAAAGAGGCAAAACCAGCTATATCAGGTAGAAACGTTTTTATTAATACTGGAATTATTAAATTACTGGTCACTAAAATATTTATTTAAAGATGTAGAAATCTTTCTCTTTAGATGTACAGCTTCCAACAGGCACAACAGATGCACTTCAACATTTAATATATATTCAAAAATTTAAACCTGCGTCTATATCAAATATTATTGCTTGTCCCCTTTAAAAAAAATATTTTAAGATGTTTAGTTAGTTGTTATGAATGCATTTTGTCTAAAATCAAGAGACCCTCGATTAAAGCAGGCTTTGATGAGTTAACTGATTTAAGTTTAGTTAAAAAAAAAAAAAAATTAACATGTTTAAGTCCTATTCCAACTTAAAAAAAAATGCAAAAAGAAGAACTATAGATGATTTGACTAAACAAAACGAGTTTGAGAAAAAAATTAAAAAACTTTTTTGGGCTGGTAATTCTAATCTCAAAAACATAATTAGTAAAGATAAAAAAAGATCATTAAAAGACAAGATTGAAGATTTATAATTTCTGGAAGATCAAGAAGGTGAAAGAAAGTTTGTTATTGGTTCAGAGGATGTTAAATATAAAAAAAAAGTAGTCAATGCTTTTAGTTAAATAATTATCTCCGGTTTAACCTATTTTAATTTATTCTTTTTTTTAGCGAATCTACAATTATAAACCAAAACTACAATTTTTCTGTAAATTAGGAAAATGAAAGATTCAGGAATAAAAATTGTTTAAAGCTTAAGAGTTTAATAGATGGTATACCCAACAGTGAACTTACGGACACAACTCTAAGCAAGGACTCTTCAATTGAATCTAATTTTGATCCAAGTGATTGATATCACATAGAAGTCTCTGAAAACTCAGATACAGTAACTGCAAAAATTCCAAAATATATTTATGCGGATAATGTTTTACTTACTGCTTCAGCCTGTGATATATCGCCACATTTTTAGAGAAAATAACAAATGCAATTCTACACCATTCAGGCTTTGATCTTAAAGAAGTTTAAAGCAGCCAATCTACTGTTAATAGAAAAATAAAAAAATTAAAAAAAAATTTTCCATCATTACAAAAGAGGATATTAAGGTAGCCATTGATGCATATCAATAAAAGTGAACAACCTATACCAGTTTTTAAAGATAATGTAAAGTACATATAGGCAGAGTATGGTCCAACATGGTTCGAAATTGAGAAATCTCAAAATTTTATTTAAGGGCTAAAGATTTTAAACACAACATTAAAAGGAATAAAAACTTTTAAAACTATCCATGGAAGACATTATGCTACCTGTTGTTGCAGAAATGCTTTTTGTCTTCTTCCAGAAAACTTTCTTTTATCTCTCCTTGAAGAGATTTGGAAATTATCTACAAGGAGAGATAAACAAACTGGAGCAGTTAGGCGGATATTAAAATATTAAGACAACCCTCAAACCTTTGATAAAATCTATGGTGGCATTAGAATTAACAAAATTCCAAACATAAAAAATTTGAATATGTGAGTGATACATTAAAAGGGTTTCTGATTATCAACTAATCTATCAACCTCCTGCTACTTTAAACTTGTCTCGTCTGGAACTTCGTGATATTATTAAATACAAACAAGATCTCAATAAACCTGGCTAGGACTTTCCATTACGCAGTCAGTCTTTTGAGAGTACTCTATTGCTCGTTTCTAAAAGTTTCAAAAAAAGCTTATTCTTTACAGAATAGGCTTGGTTTACCATTACAAAAACAAAAAAGTCGAAGGACAAAAGTTGAAGGACAAGGAAAAAATTATAAAAAAAGTTATGATGCATAAATATTGAACTTTTTCAACATCTCTAATTTTATAAGATATAGTATTATAAAAAATTATAATACTAAAATTAAAAAAGGAAAAGTCTTACTTTACCCAAACCAAGAAAAAATTTTTTGAAAACTATAACTTTTTATTTTTGGTTATATTTAGCATTATTTCTTTTAATAATGTTATTGGATCATGTCTAGGAAAAATCTAAGGCAGAACTTTTGCACAGAACTTTTGTACCCGTAGAGCCGAGAATATTTTGTAAAGTATAACGTTTACTCTTAACTGGAGATCTAAATTACCTAAATATAAAATGGAATGGTAAGAATATCGAGATAGTGTTAAAAAATGATAAACAGGCAAAAATATTTTTGGACAATTTAAATGACAACTTTTTAATTCAAAACGTTACAAAACCAACATTTAATTCAGGCACACAGTCAGAATTCAGAACCAACTTTTAATTTAGGTTCACAGGCAGAAATACTTGATATTTGATTTTAACATTAGCTATAAAAACATAAGCTATCATAACTGAGCTACTAAAATAATGCACATCAAATATTGTATTGAAATACATTTTTAAAAAAACCAACGACATCAAAATCTGTGGAAATTTGAAGTTTAACTACAAAGCCGGAAATTGTGAATGTGACCTGGGTATCGTGGTTCAATCGGATATAAAATAACACTTGCTAGTTGAATCAGTAACTAGCAAAGCCAATAGAATGTTAGGTATTATAAAAAGAATATTTAAATACTTAGGCATAAACATAGTAAAAAAGATCTATACAACGTTTGTGCACTCGCATCTTGAGTTTGCGGTCTAGTTATGGTCTTCATATCTACAACAGGACATAGAGAGAATTTAAAAAAATCCAAAGAACAGTAACCAGACTTCTACAACTAAAAATTTATCTGAAATTTTATCTGAATTGGGTTACAGACCAATATTAATATACATTAAAAGAAGGTCTATATTTAAGACAACACAAATTCGAACTGAAAAAGTCTTTTTTCAGAAACACCTTTAGATATCGTTTTTTCCAAAATGAGCTGTAAATGCACGGAATTTTTTACAGCTTCAAACATTTTAAAATATTTTTGAAATGTTTGAAACATATCTCCATAATTATCTATTTTTGAGTCTCAAAATTATTTGTGTAAATAAATCTACAAAAGACAGATGCAAGACACAGGTTCAGAACACTAATTCAGGATAAATGAATATCTTTATAATACAAAGTTTAGAACATATATGTAGAATGTGTTTTTCAGGTCATATTAAATATGAATATCTTCTGTTTTAACTTTTTTCGTTTGTTTAGTTAGCAATTGAGAAAACTCTTAACTTTATGTCTTATAGGTGAAGAAAAAGTAATATATATGAATACGTCCAAAACTAAACCGATATAATACATAATGTATAGATATACGTTAAGTTTTTCAAAACTATCATGGTACCAATTTAAACTCCAGTTAATAAAGTCTGGAATTGACATAAATACAACATACGATGCTATTAATAAGCCAAACAACGCAACGCTTTTTACAACATGCTTGCGATTCTTAACACTTTGTTTAAAAAACGATTGACTAACAAACAAAACAGAATGATTATTAATCTTGTTTATTTTCGTGGTTTTACTTTCATAATATTTATAACATATATAGGCATTAGATACAACGACAGCTAAAAGTGTAAAACTATTAAGTGAAGGCAATAAGTACATAGAAAAAAAAAGTCGCTTTTAATACTATCACCAAAAGTAACAATACATGCTGATAAAATTGCCGATGTTGTAAAAATAGTAGCTAAGACAGCTTTTACACGACAACAAGCCAATGTTTGATTATAACGTATGTTAAGATATACTTCAGAAAAACGATTTACACATAAAAGTAAAAATAAAATGATACAATTAAGTGAAAATTAAATGACAAGAAGTTGCACATATAATTTGAAAAAAGGACGAGTAATTTTAATTTCAATGTATGAGATAAAATTGAAGTAGGAATAACAACATTCAATTGGATGTCAATGAAACAGTTACTTAGCAACATTAAAAGTTTATCGAACTTTAGTTAAGAAAAGTAAAAAAAACATTTGGTCAACTTGTTGCTCTCACATTTGGTGCAGTTGTCGCCAAAATTTTAAAACTTTTTTGTTTCCAGGCTACAATTATTTCAATTTTTTGCAAAGTATCCTTATTTGATATAAGTATAAACATATAAATTTTTGGTTTTTGCTCCATGCCAGAAAGTTAGCCATCTCAAACACAAAAAAATGCTGCATATATATATATATATATATATATATATATATATATATATATATATATATATATATATATATATATATATATATATATATAGATATATATATATATATATATATATATATATATATATATATATATATATATATATATATATATATATATATATATATAGATATATATAGATATATATATATATATATATATATATATATATATATATATATATATATATATATATATATATATATATATATATATATAGATATATATATATATATATATAGTCTTGCATGTCTCTTGCATAGCATCAAAAAATATTTCCCATAAACTGTAGTTTTAAAGAGCGCGTTAATAAACCAGACCAGAAAAAGTTTTAAATATTAAATTTTTTTTTTTAATTGATAGACTGCCTGGCCAAACCAAACCCTCAGTCGATGTAGCAGCACTCTCTTGCGAGTCAGGCTATTTGTCAGTCGTTGTAGCAGCACTCCCTTGCGAGTCAGGCTATTTGTCAGTCGATGTAGCAGCATTCCCTTGCGAGTCAGGCTATTTGTCAGTCGATGTAGCAGCACTCTGTTGCGAGTCAGGCTATTTGTCAGTCGATGTAGCAGCACTCCGTTGCGAGTCAGGCTATTTGTCAGTCGATGTAGCAGCACTCCGTTGCGAGTCAGGCTATAAGATAGTCGATGTAGCAACATTTACGCATGTTTAAAAAATGTTTTTTATTAAATCAATAACAAAAACACCACTAATTAAAAAAAACTTTCTAGTCGTTATAATTGCGGTTTTTTAAAAATTTTGTAAAAAACAATTAAATATCAAAAGGTTGCATTTTACATAACGACCGCTAATTGCCAATTGTGCTAAAGGAGATCGGCGGCTATCAAAGTCAGACCTAGTGACGCAATCATCGATGAAAAAAATATATATTTATCTCCTTCTGTCACTTTATTTATGAGCTCAACGATGGATTGCAAATCACTTTAATTAATCCAAAACGTTGGCACGATATGAAACCGCTCATCATGGATAGTTTCACTATTTAGGTACGTTTGATTGTTTTTGATAGTTAGACAAACAATAAAGACATTGGTTTGTTGAAACCGAGCTATGGTAACAAACTTAGCCAATACCAAGCTTTTGAAAAAATTCTCAGAGTAATTTTTACCTCGTATTTGAATGAATAAGTCTATTTAAAGAAAAGCAAAAATTATACAAATAGAAAATGAGTATTAGAAACAAAAACAATCCGTATAAAAAAATGGCAGCAGATATTATCTACAACAGTCTAAGAGTTGAGTTATTCGTAGGGATATCAATAGCTTAAGAAAAAGTTAAAATAGCATAAAATACTGAGCTTTTTAAATGTAAGAATTGGGAAAATTTGCTCTGTTTCTAACTGTTGCACAGTGCTTCAGAAACCTTAAAAAGTGGCCAAATATATATTTAACAAAAACTAATTTTTTCAACTTAAAAATTTTTAAATCTATTTCTTAAAATATTAGGGCTATCGTTTTGATAAAAAATTAACTTTAAAAATTATGTATTTTGTACTTAAATAACATTTTTTTCCAGCAATAAATACACTTTTAAAATTAGAAGTGAGTTTTACGGACGATTTGTCATGTCCTTAATCTAAACTTTTAGACCAATCAAAAGCCTCTTGAAAAAATGGGAAAAAACTTCTTAATGTTATTTTATCTCCTTAACTATGGAAACTATTTTTAAAATAGAAAAATTATTTAAAAAATTAGTTTTAAAACAAGAAAATAATTTTTTTTAGTGAATTAAAAAAAAAAAAATTAAAATTTAACTTTACAAAAAGTTGCTTACAAAAAATGTTCCACCTAGTTCCATCCTAATTTTTATACCGACATCTCACTAATAGTATATAAAATTAGTATAAAAAATTTTTACTGCAATTTAGGGTTATGAGATTTTTTAAATCTGTTGCATGCATGTTGCTGTTGCATGTGGCCATACATCTACAACCTGAGAAATGTTGAGTAATTGATAAACAAACTGGTATAATGGTAGTCTAGTTGCAAAAATACCCCCCTCCTTGATAATAAGGTCACTTTTTATAGATTCCAGGAGGACACATAAAGCTTATAGGCAAGGTGAACATAAAATGCTATAGAGTTCTATCTAGCACTGTTCAATAGAGGAAGGTTGTTCCACTTAATTTTTTTTAATTTTTTATAATTCTTGAAGTAACTAAAAACTTCCCATAACTCATAAAGGAATTTGAAGTCATCTTGTCATCCCAAGTTTATGGAATTATTAGGCTCGGCTTCATGTGTATAATTTTTTTGAAGGTTTTCATAATTTGCGTTTAAGACCTTCACAAATTTATAATCAAAACCAGGACTTGTTGATTTACAATTTACAAAATGATCCAAAACGTGTTTTAAAAGGAGATTCAGTATATGATGCTGACATCCTAAATATTGTGGTTTAGTAAAGCCTCTGGTTTCCATTTCATTTTGTATTTTTACAACTATATCATTTAATTATCCTGTGTTTACTGCTGTTGTGTCACGTATAATCATTGAAATACATTTCCATGCATCAAAATCATTTAGCAATTTTTTAACAGCTTCAAAAATATCATTGGATTTTCCACTTTCACATTTAACAAGTCTTAAGTTAATTTTCCTTTTCTCATTTTAAAGTATCACAACTTGGTATACAGTCTTGTTTATTTTTTTTTCCATCAAAGTGTAGACAGAATTGTTCTTCTTGTACCATTTTAGCAACATTTTTCTTCATGCTTTTCCCTTGCCTTATAGTTGATCTCCATATTCCTGTCTGACTTGGAGTTTCTATTTTAATAACTTTTTCAAATAACTAATAGCAGACTCTAGCTGATTAATTTGTACTTAAAGATTCAATTATCACAAGGTTAGATGCTAACTTGGTTTCTTTCTTGATTTTTTAAATTCCACTGGTTCATAATTGTCTAGTGTCATATTGTGTCATTGTCTTGTTCATATTGTCTGTTTTGGTTGTATAGCTTGTCTTACTTATTTTTAAATATTCCTCTATTAATCTTTATTTTTGTCTTGACAACTGTCAAAATATGCTTTGTCTAATAAATAATTCTCCTTTATTCTAATGTACTTCATTTCTTCCCTCAGGCGTTCACTGCTCGTGTGTGACCATTCGGCGAATTTTATATGCCAAAGTTTTTAAATAATATAATTGTCTTGTGAATCTAAATCTGAACCACTTTCTTCTGATGCATTTGAACTTTTTTTTTTGAACTGCTAACTGGACAATTATTTGTTTTGCTTGTAGAAGTTGTATCTTTTGCATTACAAACTCTGACTTTTGAAGGATGTAACGACACTTGTGTGTTAGTACTGTGACCAACTTTTTCTAATAATTGTATGTCATAAAATTTTTTATCTTCTAGACTAAGCCATATGCCCTTAATATTGGTTATATCAAAAAGATATCCGAAAACAGAGCATACTTCCTTTTTGCCAGGATTTTTAAAATACTTTTCATGTTTATCTATAACCTTTTCAATTTTTCTTCCAACTGATTTTTTAGAAATTTTTGGAAAGTTGAGTTTGTTCCATAATTTAATTATTTCGACAGCAATTAACTTTATTCTTTCTTTTCTTCTTTTTTCAATTGATGCCAGGTAGTTGTCACGTCCAATAATAAATTTTTTTTTAGCATTCTATTAAATAAATCCACTGGTTTTTCAATAAAGAGTAGACCAATTCTTGATGTTATGCGTTTCAAACGAAACTAAATTTTTTGTCCATACTCTTAAATATTTGTCAACAACAATTTTGCTATATTTATTTGACATATTAGAAAAATCTAAAATGCATGGATAATATATGTTAATAATGTTCTATATTTTAATATTATTTTAATAAAAATACTTTTCTTTAAAAATTTACTGTATAAATATAAAATTAATTAAAAAAGACATTGAAATGGGTAAAAAAAAAACAAAAAAAATGAGTAAAACAAAAAACGCATTAGTATTAACCATCTTCTATATTTGTGTAATATTTCAGTTCAGACCAACATATTACACAAACACATAAAATAGTTTTTACTTGATGTTTTGGGGTGGTATCTTTCTTTTGGAAAATCAAAAAAAGTAAATAGACAAAATAGTCACGTGAGCTAAAACTTTGAAGTATTTTTGATAATCCCCAGAAAGGGTATTCATTATATTTTTTACTTTTTGATGAAGTTGAACATTGGCACGAACACGGCTTGGCCTGCCGGTTAACAATATAGTTACATTTATCTAATTTGTCATAGTTGATCACGAATTCCTAAGCTTGAAGCAAATAGAGCACATTGAATAAAAATGAAAGCCAATATACAACATTGCATCCAAGTTTCCTCTAACGACGACAATAAAAAAATATTTGTTACTAAAAAAAATCTTTGTTTTAAAAGCCTAAATAAACTTAAAAAGAAACTGTACGAAGAGCGATGGGAAGATGTTTATTTATCCGCAGACGCCAACAGTGCGTTTGAGAATTTTTCGAATACTTTTCAAAATGTTTATGGCAATGTTTGCCCAAAGTTAACCACTGAAATAAAAAACAATCAACTTAAAAACCCATGGATGAAAAATAATTTGATAAAATCATCAAAAAGAAAACAAAAGCTTTACATAAAATTTCTAAAACCTAAAAAGTAAAATGACGAAAATGCGTACAAATCATATAAAAAGTTTTATCAAAATAACTTAAAACAAGCTAAAATAAAATACTATTCTAACCAGCTGAATAAAAATAAGTTTGATATCAAGAAAACCTGGTCTATTATAAATAAAGTAACTGGAAGAGAGAAAAAGAAACTCTCTTGCTTACCAAAAAAAGTGATTATTAACAACAAAACTATAACAAGTGAAAAAAATATATATGTCAAGAATTTAACAAATATTTTGTTAATGTGGGCGCCTCTCTTGCATGTAACATTGTTCAGTCAACTAAAGTGTTTGATGAATACTTGAAGGAGAAAACCACGACTAGCATATCTAATGAAAAAATTAACAAATACGAATTCAACAAAGCGCCATTTGAATTAAAGCGTAACAAGTCATGTGAATATGACGACATTACCAGTAATGTAGCTATCTATGTTATGGATAGTATAAGTAAACCATTATTTTATTTAATAGCATTTTCATTTGAGAATAGTATATTTCCTGATAAATTAAAATCAGCCAAAATTCATCCAGTTTTTAAAAATGGTGATTGTTCTTCTGTTTGCAACTACCGTCTATATCACTACTCCCTGTATTTTCAAAAAATTTGAAAGGTAATTTTTAATAGAATTTATGATTATATGACATCAAATACACTTTTATACAAAAATCAATTAATGAACTTTTCTAATAAAACATCCATGTCCTTTGATAAAGGGGAACAAGTACTGGGAGTATTTATCGATCTCTCTAAGGCATTCGATACTGTTGATCACGGAATTTTGCTTTTAAAGCTAAAGCATTACGGCATTAAAGGCGTAACATATAAGTGAGTTAAGAGTTATCTTTTTAATAGAAAACAGTTTCTTCTGCTATAAGTGTATTATATAAATCTAGGGCTTTTCTTGATTATAAATCAAGCAAAATCCTTTACTTCATCATAATAACTTAGTTTTGTGTGCGTAAGAGAGATGACAATGAACAAGACCGGGATAACTATCACTTGAGCATAGTAAAATCGCAAGTGTCGAAATTCTCAATTATTAGCCAAGGCCCGTCATTATGGAATCAATTAAAAAAGAACAATATAAAAAAATTTGAAAAACACTTTCTCTTTTAAACAACAAATAAAACTGCATCTCTTTAATTTCTGACATATATGTAAGTATGTTTGTATATGTGTGTGTTTTTATGGGTATATGTATATACCCAGTTAGCACACATACGTTGTTAAAACATTAGAACAATGTCGCGAGTTTCGTTGGCCCAACATCGGCTTCCAACGTTATTTTTATATCATTATGATTACAAATGCGACGTCGCCAACAACTAAAAACCAATGTTGATAAAACGTTTTATTAAAGTTGGAAAATGGTTATATTTTCTACGTTGATTCAACGTTTTATTTTTTGCGTTGGCCCAACGTTGTATTTTAAGTTGGCATAACGTTGTATTTACGTTAGTTCAACGTTAAACTTTAATTGGCAAAACGTTGTGTTCAATACTATTTGGAATTAAATTTTCATTAAATTTTATTATCTTTATAAATGTATGTATGCAAACAGCTGATGTAAGTAATAATTATACATGAAAATTATTATCAATGCTTGATCATTAAAACAAAAATCATGTTTGTGTTGATCTTGGTTTGATATTTTAATAATCACGGAAGATTTTATTTAAATTGTATAATTTTGCATTAGCAATGTTTGGTCGCATACATTGGATCAACGTTGGGTTTAGTTCGTAAAAACAATCAACTTTTTGCGATGTTTTTACATACATTGGATCAACGTTGATATATATACATTATATCAATGTCGAGATATATACATTGGGTCAACATTGAGTTTAGATCGTAAAAAAAAATCAACTTTTTGCAAGTTATTACATACATTTGAAAAACATTGATTTTCATACAATTTTATATAAAATTATTGGCGGGATAGCTCAGATGGTTAGAGCGTTAAAGGAAAAGTGAAAACCCGGACTGTTGAACGATACGAGTTCAAATCCCGCCACCGCCACCGCCAACTCAGCGATTTAGTAGTACTTCGGAACGCAAAAATGTTGGTCAATAACGGACGCTACTTTGGATTAGTCTTAATGACTATTTGTGGCTGTTCCTATGCTAAGCCAACAATATCTTCGGATATAAGAACATTGTATAGAAAAATATAGCATGAAAACTCAAATAATAAAATGGGTTCGCCAACTATAATAACTAAATAAAGTTGATTTTTAGTAAACTTTATATTCACTTTATATTTAAATAAAAAGCCATGTTCTATCCTAAGTAAGTGTTTGCAGGGTCTGTTGCCCATTCTGAAAAAATATAATAACCTCGTTCGAACAATTGTTTCATTTTCACATTTACAATCATTATACAGTTGAATATATTTCAATTATGTTAACCTTTAAATTTTTTATCGCGGAAAGTTATCCTGCTGCATATAATCTGAAGATCTTTAATTGAAACTTTTTAGCATTATAGAAACTGAAATGGGTATAATTCTTACAATATATAACAATATCATAAGCGTTGGTCCTCGAGAGAGTATTTGCCGATTCGCCTGTAGAAAAGGAGAATTGGGAATGATTAAAATGATGCTCGAGGATTTCATCATCGATGCAATTAGTTACAACTAGCTTGAAGTCGTCAAGTATCTTTACAAAAGTTGTCTTCCAAGTTAAAAATCTGATTACAGTTGGATGATTGAGGCTTTTCAAAAAGCTGGGAATATAGGATTATTAGAAATAATAAAATTTTTTACCGAAGAAAACTATAAGTGGCGTTATCGCATTAGCTGTGACAAAAAAGCAGAAAGAAATTGTTTTTTTTTTTTACATAAAGCTGATTACCTAAGGGGAAGATATATGTTTGACTAGCTGTCAAGGATGGTATTCGTGTTGATATATTGAATCGACAACTAAGTATAAGTGTCTTTTTGAAATGGCTTTTTCAAATGAGAAATTTCATACTAAATATTTGTATATTCAAGGAATATACAATTGTGTTATTAATTAAATTAATAAAACAAATATTCAATAAATTTACTACTTGACTTAAATAAATTAATAACCTACAATTTTGCAACGTGTAATAAAGTAAAATAGTGAACCAAGCATATATGCAATTTACATAACAGATATTAAAAAACTCGTACAAATTCTTCCTGATTTCAATGTACCAATCCTCACCCTTTACCAGTTTTATCAGAATATTACCATTATCAGAGAGATTTATTTATTTATGTAATAAAAATCTGTTCATATTTTATTTTATTCTTGGCAAATTTAGGTTTAATCTTAAATTTAAGTTAAATGAAACATTAATAAACGCTCAAAAAAGTAGCATTTACCATTCTCAGCTGAATGTGAAAAAATTAACATGGTAATTTGGTCATTGCAGCTGCCGGATAGTTTCCCTAAATAAAAGAGTGTTACAGTTAAAATTCCATTCATATATAAGTTTAAAAAGATTATTTCTTTTTAATATTTTAGATATAAAATAGATTGTATGTTATCAGAAATGTTGTCTAAAGACAAATTTTCTTTGATTTACATAAAAAATATTAAATTTTCTGTGATTTACATTTAATTTTTACGGTAAATACACGAACAAATAATTAATTAGTAAATAAACAATTTAAAAAAACTATTAAAATTTTTGATAAAGTATAAATAAGCACATAAATATAATTGTATTACATATTCCTATATAAATTTACAGTATAGATATACTTTAAAATTTATTTTGAGTAATGTATAGTGGTTTCGCAAAAAATAAGTCAACCCAAATACAAAAAAATAGTCTTTCTTTCTTTTCCATTTCGAGTCAACTTAAAATCTAAAATAAAAAAATAAAATAAAAGTTTTTAAAATTAATTTTCAATAATTATTTACTAAATTTACCGAAAAAATAACTTAACAATTTAACCATAAAACCTTTTGTTTTATAATGAGCTTTTAATTTATCAAATTATTATTTTTATTTTATATAAAACCAAATTTAAAATTTAATAATAAATATACATACATAGTTCTAACTTTTAGTAAACTAAAAGTAAAAAAATAAAAAAACATAAGTATAATATTATAATAGATAATTAATAATTTATAATTGAAATATTGTTTTGAAATAATTTTTAAATACACTTTTGAGTGTTTTCTTGTCTAAATATAAACAAATGTAAACACAAAAATGATATGTCTATTATAAATGCAGACGACAGACGACAAGAAGATTATTTCAGTCATTAACACAGTAGAAGACAGCCAAACGTCGCAGCCGAACGTCGCAGCAAGACTTTGGCTGTAAGCTGGTTGAATGGAGCGAAAAGTGGTCTTATTAACTTCAACTAAAAAAGTGTAAAACTATGGATATCGGCAAAACAAGCTTGAACAGTAATTATTTAATGTGCAGTACACTCGATATAGTTAAGCAAAATATTTTAATTATGCAAGAAACCACGGTAGAGAGTAAAATAGATCTTTAGGTGTTATGATACCTAAAAAGGTGGGACAAATAAATCAATGCAATAGCAGCAAAAGCTAACAGAAAGCTTAGTCAGATAAAGAACTCTTTTTTTCGATTAGATGAAAGTTCAGTGAAACTATTATACTCGTAATTAGTTTGTTGGCATTTGAAAATTGCAGCACCAATATATAGAATTCTTGTTATTAAAAGGTTATTGATAAACTTAAAAATAAATACAATAGTACTTCACGAATAACTTTTTAAAGAGTGAAAAAAATTTCAATATTAAAGAGTATTTGCTATAAAGAGAGAGGCTGGAAAGAGAGGCTGGAAAGAGAGGCTTTGAAAGACTACTTTGAAAAAAAAGTAAAAATAAAAATAAAGTTCATTGGAGCTATCCTCTTAGAATATTTAAGTGTGAAATAACAAGAGATCATATACAGATAATACAAAAAAACTTACACGCTTTGTTCTAAGATTTTACAAGCAGAAAAGTTAAAAAATGGAATAGCTTAACAGGGTAATAAACTCAGATCATGTAAACGTATTCAATAACAAGTTTGATCGTTTCGAAAGCAATCAAAAAGAAATAAAAACTTATTTATAAAATAAACTTTATTTTGTAAAGGAGATCAAAGATAAAAATCTTGCAATATAAGCTTCAGTATATTGTAGTATATATTCAGCATATCCAGCATATAGTATATATTCAGTATATTCAGTATATAGTATGAATGAATAAATATTTGCATCATATAAGATGACACCGTAAAAATACATCAAAGTTCATTTTAAGTTTCATTTTATTAGCTAAGACTACTATTGCTAAAATTGTAAACTTATACAGCTGATGGTGGCATTTATTCACCTTATAATTAAAAGTCAATCACTGTTTAGTTGTTTCCATATTAGAAAAAGGTCTCTTTGACAAAAAATCCTTTATTTATAGTTTTCTTTAAAGTTGTTAGTTTATGTTTATAATTACGTCTCTAAGAGGTATTTTTCTGTCATAATCAATAAGCAAGGTTTTTGGAATAATGGTCAAATGATGTCAAACCATAATTCACTGAAAGCTTTTTTTAATTTAACTCGATAATTAGGCGTTGAAATAGTATATATTTTTTGAGAAGCAAAATTCAAAAGGATTTTCATGCAACAATAATATTGATTAAAAACTAAAATTTTTAGATTACCCAAAAATTCATTTTATATCCAATTTATAGATTTTACATTTTTTTTTTTTAATAATATAAAATTGAAAGTATATTTGTCAAAACTATCTATTTTCATAATTTATTTAATCTATTTACTATTTATGTAAATTAAATTATAACTTCTTATTTATGTCATCTATTTACTATTAAAAAATATAATGAGAGCAAATTTTTCTAAATTTATTATCGAATTAAAACACCAAACCTATATATGCATAAATCTGTATACAAACAAATATTTTTTATGATAAAAATAATCATAGTTATTAAAGTATAAATCTAATCACATTTAATAAAGAATATTTATTAAATAATAAGTCAAAATTTAATTATGATTGTTACTTTAATTATGATTGTTACAAAATTTTATTATGATTGTAAGTATGTACATACAAGACAAGACTTCTTAGCAAAGCTCTAACAATTTATGTCGGGTTGATTTTGCAATGTGAGGAGAGTTTCTGTCATAGAGGAAGTTAAATTTATTGTTTGTCGTTCCAAGTTAAGCACAGTTGGTAAAACTTTTTTTTACAGCTATAATTGCGGTGTTTAGCAGAAGGAGTTCCGGTACTAAGAATGTGTCACAAAAACAAAATGAAAACGTTTTTGCATGTACGTCGACTTTCAAAAGTGGTTTTATTAATTATATTAGCCCTAGCTACTGGCATTTTTAGGTGTGTTAATGAATAATTTAAAGTAATTTATTGGATGTGGTTTATATAGATTATCGGGTGTGGTTTACGTAGATTCTCATCTCCGGTGATGACACAAAGGAAAGAGGTACAAGACTTGTCTGGTTAACTAACGAGTTTTTTTTAATACAAGTCGAGTTTTCTGGCTTCGCATGGTGTTTTAAACAACAACAATTAATTTTCAATTTACCCAAACTCTGCTCATTGCCCTTAAAACTCTAAAATGTCAGGATTTCAAACTTCAAGGTTGCCTTATAAACAATTTTTTTTTCTTGGTCCGATAAATTGTCTGTGTAAACTTTAGATAGAGTTGAATGAATGGTGTAAAAAGACATTAAAACAAACAAATTTTTATCAATATTTTATATATATACTTTTATTTTTTTTATGAATATGGACTTTGTTAAATACTGCAGATTAAATATGCTCTTGAAGTTTTATAATTGATACTTAGAAAAAAGTTTGCTATATTTTTTTTGAGTCTCGAGTAAATTTTTTAAATACTTTTGAGGCCTTTACAATACAGCTTGAAAAAGAAAAACTTAATATATATATATATATATATATATATATATATATATATATATATATATATATATATATATATATATATATATATATATATATATATCCAGGACGTATGTTTTAGGTTAAAGATGTAGAATGCATACTTCTGGACATTTTCCGTTTTAACTTTGTTTGTTTGTTCAGAAGGCAATTAAATGTTTTTTTAAATTCATTTCTTAAAAAAATGAATATATATTATTACGTCCAAAAGTATACCAGTGTAATACATAATATATAGATACATATTATAAGTCTTGAAACTGTTATAATACCAATTTAAGCACCAGTTAACCATGTCTGGGATTGACATAAACACAACATAGGATGCAACTAATAAACTAAACAGCACAATACTTTTGACAAATTGTTTACGATTCTTAACAATTTCTTTAGTAAATGATGGACCAATAAACAAAGCTGAAAGGTTTTTAATCTTGTTTATATTTCGAATTTTACTTTTATAATATTTATAACATATATAAGCATAAGAGACAAGAACAGTTAACATTATATAGATATTTAGAAGAGGAAATAAGTACTTAGTAAAAACGAACTCGCATTTAAAATTATAATCAAAAGTAATAATACACGTTGTTAAAACTGATGATGTTATAAAAATAATAACTAAAGTTGCTTTTACACGACGATATGTCCATATTTGATTATAATGTAAGTTAAGATATACTTCAGAAAAACGATTAGCAGATAAAATAAAAATAATGCAGTAAAAATTCAATGACAAACCGCTGCTCATGTAAATTGAAACAAAGTAAAGTGATTTTATTTTTAAAGTGTTGCATAAAATTTGAGTCGGAAGGCAAACATTCAGTTGGATGTCAAGAAAACAATTACTCAGCAACAATAAAAGCTGAACTTCATCAAGTTTTCTTCTTACTTTAAACAATAAATATATTCCTAACATTTGAATTGGTAGTATTCCATATCCAACATAGATAAGTATAAAGTTTGATTCACTCATTCCTTCTTCTTAGAAAAAAAAGATTATAGAAACGCTTTAGTAAAAGATATGTTTTTATTTACTCGTCATCTATTGAAAAAATTTCTTTTTTAATTTAAAATGATAATTTTTCTTAACTTAAAATAATTATATAGAATGTGTTTTTTAATAAAATAAAAAAACATTTCTTTTGATATTTTGAATTTTCTAATACTTTTCTTTGTTGTTGATATTTTTTTCTTATATATAATTACCTCTTGTATTATAATGATATTTAATTTTAACTTAAACTTTAAAAAGTTTCATTTGGCGGTATATAGATATAACTTCATTGGGCCAGGTGTATTTTAATATTTTTACAACAACATAACAATAACAATAATAAATAAATTATAATTCTAAGTGTATACATATAACAAAATGACTTTTTGTATAAAAATTATATATATATATATATATATATATATATATATATATATATATATATATATAAATTTTGTTTAAATGAAAAATAACATTATAAATAGTACTTAAAGCAAACTTCAAAAATTTAAATGTCATTACTTATATCAAATAAGGATATTTTGCAAAAAATTGCAATGATTGGAGCCTGGGAACAAAAAAGCCCTAAAATATTAGCTGTATCTGCCCCAAACGTGAGAGCAACAATTTGATAAAACAATTTTTTTTACTATTCTTAAATAAATCTATATTCATCGACAAATTTTAAAATTCACACAAAAATCTTTTAGCATTCAAAAACTATGACCATAAAAAGTTTGAACCCCCCTCAATTTGAGGGGGTTGCAAATTTTTTAAGGTCATAATTATTGAACGCTAATAGGCTATTGTGTGAGTTTTAAAATTCATTGATGAATATATACTTGGTTGAGAATAGTATAAAAACTATTTTATCAACTTGTGGCTCTCACGTTTAGGACAGGTGCAGCTAATATTTTAGGTTTTTAAAAATGTCGTTTTTTTTTTAAGTTACAGGGTAATTTAATTTACAGGGTAATTTAATTTACAGGGTAAGTTAAATTGCCATTTATAGTTACACCGTTTTTTAGTTTTTAATCGATTTTATCTTATCGATCTATTAAAAAAACTCAGTTTCCAAAACGATTTTGGTACAACAAAGTGGTTTAATGGATAATCTTGTAGTATATTTATAGTGTATTACTTTAAAATAAGTTCCTAAGATTTTAGGAGACAGTATAAATTTTGTCTTAAAAATGCACTGTACAACAATATAGATGTTAAGTTTGAAAATATTTAGACTCTAAGTATACGTAAAAGAGGTTCATAAGCCAAAATAGAATTCTATCAGTGTATTTTTGTTTTCTATACAGTAGAGATGTCACGAGTTCGCTATTCGGCCTATTCGGCTACTTTTCGGTATTCGGCCGAATATTGCAAACTATTCGTCCGAATACCGAATACCAGATGGTAATGAAAAAAACGAATAAAAACAGATTACATATGATAATGTTTTTTTTTTTTTTAAATGAGTGGCATATTTGATACTTAAAATCTATAGGATGTAAGTTATGATAAAAATATTTTCATTCTTTGATGATAGCAAATGAATGCGCTTTTTCTCGTAAACTAAACATACTTCCACAAATAGCATTCGCTGTGTAAAGTGTCACCGGCAAATAATAAAAGAATTTCAGCAAGTTTTGTTAAGAAAATGAATTGCGTTTTCTGACCACAAATTGTAAGGGTTTCTTGTTCAATTTAAGCAAACAGTTTTATGTAAAAAACTAATTTCATTTGCAGTTTGATTTTTTCTTTTCCACTTCTTCATATGTGTTCATATTTTTTGCAGATATCGGTTTAATTGTTTTCATTTCTTTTTCATACGAAGACTTCCTAAGAATACTTCAATTAAAATAAATATATTAAAAGTATTCAAAAACTTTATCTCCAGTTCGTCAAAGTGGAGATTATAATTATTATTTTTATTATTACTATTAACATTTATTTCGTCATTTATAAACTTTTTTTTTTTTTTAACTTAGAAATAAAAAAATTTGTTTGTGTTTGTTATTTTAAGTAAATACTGTTTAACTATATTTTTAAAGCAATTTATTAAAGTTATACTTTTCTTATTTTCATCAGGAACTATTTTCCATAGACGAGATCATCTATATGAAATTGAATAATCGGATGTTTTGAGTTGACTCACGAGTTGAATTACGAGAGAAAACAAGGATAGTTATTAAAACATGATAAGCATAAAATAAGATTGCTAAAGGGTCAGGTTTTATAGCAGGGGTTCAACGGAATAAAAACCAGGTTTGTCTACCTCCATTATAGCAGTGCTATAATGGGGGGAGACTAACTCATTGAGACATTCACATGCGTCTGTGCGGAAAAATTGCGGCAATCGAAACGAATAGGCAATCATCAGTCTGCGCAAAGCATATCTCTAGCTGAAGAAGCTGAGATTGTAACCATATCAAAAAGAAATATTTCAGAACTAACAGTACTGTCTGACTCGAATTGAGTTCGGTTTGTGGCACCGATGATTATGAAGCCCGTAGTGAACGCCATCATTACTCAAAATGAATAGGTGAGGAAAAAAAAATTAACAGACTTAGATGATACTTTTGCTGATGAAAATGTGGTAATTACAAAGTATATTAGAAAGCATTTGAATACACTTAATTTTAATTTTTAAAAGAGTGTACTGTATTTACATCAACTGCATCCTATTACATTTTTTATAAACTATATGCAGATTTTGATGAGAAAGGTTGTAGTTGTAGAACATTAAATACAGAAGTTTTGTATTGCAGTACGAGACCACTACAAATTCTCTGTTCTTCGAGAGTAGTTAAGTCGAGCATTTTTAGTCTTTGGTTGTAACAAATATTGCGCGTTTTTAGACACATTTTATTCGAGAAAATTCTGATTTGAGATGGGATGACCATGCTTGCACACAAAACTCTTGATGCGGTTTAATGTATAGTTGGTTATAACGTTTTAAGACAAGCAAACATTCGATTCCCAATCTAAGCCATTGTTTCTACTTGCACTTTAACTTGAAGGTTGTTGGATATTAGTACTTCAAGGTTATGCTCAATGCACGTTAGAATTAGATTGCGTTTGTTACCGTAAATACCAGCCATGTTGTTAATATTGTAAATTACTTTTATAACAACCAAGTTGCATTAATAAATTTGCACTTTTCCACGTTGAAATTTACAAGCAAGTTGTCAATATCAACCAATACGAGGCGCTCTTTATGTTTGCTTGCAGTTTTTTATACTTAGAGGAAAATTGATTCTTGGCATATAGTTAGGTATGGTTATACCTAATGGCATTCTTTAAGTAAGGCTATGGTTATAAATGTATTCTGGTAAGTCATTGACAAAGAACACAAGTAGCACTAGTGCAAGAACTAATTCTTGAGGACGCCACTAACCACCTTTTTTTACTCAGATGTTATTCTTCAAATAGTGATCATTGTTGCTAAT
>NC_061161.1:44988070-45023070 GCF_022113875.1 Hydra vulgaris | reverse complement strand
TTATGAGCACTCAAAATATGGTGACCAGCAGTTAAGTCAGCAATTTTGATCTCAATAACACATGCGCTTCGGTCATCAAGTATATGAATGAAAATCCGTCTGGAAGTGGAATTTTGTTAAATCTGCTAACAACCGTCAAAGACATTCAGGTTGACCAAAAACTATTGAAAAATCAATTTCAGCTTTTGGTTTCAACTCTCAATCGCGATAGAAGTTTTTAACAATCAATGGGAACAGTGATTTTTACTTCTCCATGGCAAGCGAAATTCAAAAAATTTGCCAATTACCTTTGTCAAAAATTGGCGATTTATGCGTTGCCGAAGAAATGTTCAAGAATGCTGATTATGTCAGCTTCTTGTTAATGATTTTTGTTACGAATTCGGTTGCTGGTGGCCCAGTGGGAATGGTAGCTGGGTTTGTGTGGGATAAATTTTTTACCCCAAGCTTATCCAGCCTCATTGCCTGGGCCAGCATTGATGAATGCAGGGAAGATGGCTTCAAAGAATTTGGTAGGAAAGATGGGGAGAAGAAGAAATTGCTGTTGTTTAAATCACGTTTTCCGAGATTGACCCAAATGATTTACCACATCATTCGGCGACGTGCAATGCTGAGTGAAAAGAAACCACGGTCAACATTCAAAATGAATGAAGAAATTAAGAAAGCTAGGGCTGTCAGCGTCAGAAGATATACTACTGGAATGTATATTACGGACTTTCAAGACTCCTCTTCAGCGTATCCCGGCAGATTGTGTTTGGCAATGTTTTCTGAAGATATAGACCAGGGACCAGAACTTAATCAAGCAGATTTCAAAGAAGATCAGAAAGTCCGAAGAAATACGTGCTTCATTTGCTCCAATAGAAGTGCTATTTGTCAAATCGAAGCTGAAGGATTTGCTGGTGACAAATTGGGCTGAACAAGTCGAAATAAATCGAAGAAATCTTCTGCAGCTGCTAAGAAAAAGGCGAAGAAATTCGTGAAGAAAAATAATACAGTAGAAAAAACTGCTGGTGGAAGTTGTAGACGATCAAATCGAAGAGTCAATGAGAAACCGAGGAGGGAGTTTTTGAATTATTGTTCGTTTGCTCATCGCTTTCAACGTATTGAAGAAAGAGCGATGAATAATATGTCTGAAGGAGTTTCATTCTTGGATTGTTCGGCGATGACAAACCAATTGATTGAGGTACGTCATTTTTTAATACTTTGTTATTCTATTTAATATGCACAAGATTGAAGTGGTTATAAATGTTATATTTCTAAAAATCCTCTATTTCTTAAACTTTTCCTTTTTTTTTGTGGGCAAAATCCTAATTTTGACTAACTCAAATTTGTTATTCCTACTAACTGATTACAAAATTTGACACACATGCAGGCACGTTCCTTGTACCAAGGGTACCTATAAATTCGAGCCTACCACGCGGATGATGACGATATTGGCGCGCCAGAAGACAATTCACCTCCAGGTTGTGGCAATAAACAATCTGGTCAAAGTTCAACTATTTCCAAGAAAAAGCGTCCACGAGCATGTGGTGATACTGACGAGAGTGAAACCGAAGGTGATAACAGTGATGCGAGCAATAGCAGCAATGACGAAGAAGAAAAGAGCGACAAAGGGACAGAAAGTGATAAAGATTTGGTGCTATTCTCAGTTAGTCCGGTGCAATTCTCAGATAGCGAAGTTAGCGAAACTAGTGAAGAGGACGTAGTTGAGGAAGTTCAGGTAATACCAAAACCAAAGGTAAATTTTGATTTTAAATCAATGCACTAAGAAAAAAATTAGAGCTGTTGACATTTTTTTTAAACAGAAGAAGAAGTCGAAGAAGAGGTCTGAACACCATGGAGAAAGACAAACATTTTAGTTCTTGAACATATTTTCTATTTTGAAGTTTTTTTCTCTCAGTTTATTATATTATCAGCTTGAATGGTATTTAAACTAATTGTTGCAGACTTCTAAGTCATGTAAGTCTATGTAAGTTTTGTTTTACAGCCAATAACGTAAGAGTAGGAATCTTGTGTAATAAAATTCTTTTTGTAATATATTAATCTAAATCAAGTGTAGAATAGTACAAACAACTATTGAAATAATTATTGGAACATATATAGCAGGTAGAGGAGGGGGTGAAAGGGGGAGCACATGCTCCCTCGCGCCTTGTCCTATTTAGCGCCTCAAAGATTTAAATATAATATTTCAACGAAGTAAAAAATTATTTTAGCATATATTCAAAAAACATTTTAGTACACACCATAAAAAGAGCGCATCTTTAAAAAAATAATGATGTAATTTAATTGAATTTTTGAATCTTATCGAAAATAAATGATTATTAGGCGCTAAAAAAATATTGCTGTTGGGCACCTTTATTTTAATTTTATTTTTGGCGCCTTTTTAAAAAAGACTTTCCCCTACCTTCAAAAAGTTCTGGCTACGGACCTGCATAGTCTAAATTTAGAACCTTTACTCTAGAACTTTTTGTTTTCTTCTCTATTTATATGAAGTCTCGGAAGTAAGAATTTCGTTTCCGCATTTTTAATTTAATACACAAATGTTTTTACCTTATTATTATCTTTATTATATTAAATACATGGAAAAATAGATTTACTGACTATTTATAACATGGAACAAAGGAGTGCATACCCACTGTGCATTTTTTGTGTTAAATTGAATTTGTTCTTTTGCATTGATATCAATGTCAGTAACTTCTTTCTCATATAAGAGGCAGACGAACTGATTTTCTATGCAGTCTGCATTAACTTCGCGTTTTCTGTCATGATTTAAATCTCCAGAAACGAGAAAAATATTGAAATCTGATGAATTGCACGGATATCCTTCAAAGAAATCTCCTTGTTTTTTGAAAGGAGAAATTGAAACTTTAAATTTGTCTTCAACTCCATCATATCGCATGTCGGAAACAATGCAGACTTTAGGCTTGCCAATAGAACTGTTGACGAGAACAACATTGTTCGGGTATTTGTTGGAGATCGTAAAGTCCCGAAAAATTAATTGTTTCATATGGCGCGTTACTTGGAGTACTTGGAGTAGTAATATAAGCAGGTTTTTTGTGACCGCCCATTACTTCTAAATATAATTAACTAAAATAATTTTATTTAACGTTTACCTTTGAATGCACTTCGATAGCTAGTTACTAGTTCTTTTCTCATTTTTAAGTGGTTTCTAGACTTTTCTTAAATCGAGCGCTTGCTTAAAGACCTTTCATGCTATAAATTTACGCTATCAATTTAAGCTCTAAATGTTTAACATAACAGATAAGTATCTTAATGTTTTAAGTAATGGTAATATTATATTATTATGGTAAACTACTTTTTTTAATTTTAACTTATATCTTCAATTCTTATATATATATATATATATATATATATATATATATATATATATATATATATATATAATATTCGTATATAATTTTATTATTTTAAAACTTCGTTTTTTTATAGATTTTATAATTTTTAAAATATAGATGATTATAATTATATTTATCTCTAGTTATATTTATATCTAAAGTTATCTCTCTATCTATTGTATTTATTAATTCATATTAGGAGATGAATAATTTAGTTAAAGATGCTGAATAGTTAATGAATGAAGGTTTGTAGTTTTCTTGCCTTTGTGTCACTGACAGTGTCATCTTTTTATATTTGTTTAGCTTTAAAGTTTTTTTATTGAATTCTTAGAGAGTAAGTTATTTTTTTAATTTTGTTACAGAATCGTTATATTTATTTCTCTGTTTTCTTTCGAAATTCGTGTTTAAAATGCATATAAGTTTTTGAAGTTTTGCTTTTTTTTTTCATTTTCTTATATTACAGCATTATAATCTTATATTATAAAAAGAATATAATAAAATAATTTTTATTTTATGTATGTAAATATTTTTATATTTGTTAGTTGACAATAATTTAGAAAATAGAGAAGTCCAAAGTAAACTTAAATATATTTTGAATTTTTTATGAGTGAATTTGTGTTTTTGTTTTATTTTATTATAAATTGCAGTTTGTGTATGTATATACATTTACAAACTGCCATCTATAAATGAACTTAAGTATTTACATTTAGTTTTTATTTCATTACACAAGCCATGGGTTTTGATATTTAGCTTTTATTTAGCTTTTGCTTTTTTTGTTGTAAATACTTTATATGGCTTTGTTTAATTTGAGATTTGTTGGTTGTGTTTATTTAGCTTTTCTTGTTAAGGTGCTGATTTGCTGAGAAGAAAGTTACACAAGCGAATTTTAAGTTTGTATATACTTTTGATATTATGTTTATAAATGTTCTGATCTTTAAAATGAATAAAATCATTTTTGGTAATGTTATCTTGAATTTTAAAGTATTATTTTTTTATACTTAAAACTTTTTTCTTTTTTTTTAGACTTTAAAAATTTCTATTTATGATTTATAACATATATTTTTAAAGTTCTGCTTTCACGATATTTGGTTTTAGTTGGCTCACTGTTTAATATAACTTTAATTTAGTAAATTTGAAACTCAATTAAATAATCAATTAAAGCTAGCGAGTAAGTCACTTTGATTCAATAACACCGAGGAATTTATGACTTAAATTTTTTTGCTTGAATAGATTCCAATTATTTTTATATACTATAAACATTGTCAGTTTCTAACTCATTTAGTATATTCAATGACAATCAATTGTGAAGCAACAATAACATTGTGAAATTTTTATAGGCATATGTTTGGTGTGCATCTTAAGATCATGTTGGTGTTTTTAATAAATGTTGAACTTTTTGATAAAATTTAATTTGTGTACGTAAACTTGGTCAAATTTATCTAAAATAGGTTTTTAATATGTTATATATATGAAATTAGTTATCATAAAGTTCAAAATCAAAACTTTTTGCCTGCAGTGGAAAAGCTAAGAAAAAGGACTTAGCCCGAAGATTTGTTTTATATAAATAAATGCAATAATATAAGGGAGTTAGATGAAAGATTAATAATAAAGAAAAGTTTCATTTGTTGGTTTCGTTTATTCTTTACATTAATATATATAGGAAATATTTTGTAGGGCTGTCAACTTTATCGAAAAGGTGATAGTTCAATTTCAGCTTCGATTAATAAAGTTTTTGATAAAGCTATGTCTATATTCAATCATTGTTTAATAAAGCAGGGAGATATGACAAAAGATTATTTTAAAAACATTGTTGTACAAAGCAAGTAGGTAATTTTTAAATTTTAAATTTTGACATGTTTGTTATTTACATCATATTAGGAGATAAATAATATAGGCAATGTTTAAATGTTGACATGTTTGTTATCTTAATTAATTCAATAATCAAATGATAATTACGTTTTATTTCATTGTTATACAAACTAAACATGTTTATACATCACACTAATTTACCCTTACTATAATTGTGTGCGTATGTAGCATTCTTTGTATGTGCTAATAAAAATGCTCAAAATATTTATATTGGATTTCTTTTTTAGAAACAATGCTGTCACATGTAACAAAATTCGATTCGGTGTCAGTTCGTTAATGCGTTGATAGGCGATCAAGAGAGCTCCTTAAAAAATAAAATATTTTATATCGTTTTTGTATACTTTTTCATTAAAAATAAATATAAAATTATTAAACCTTTAGACAATTATTTCTTTAAAAATCTCTATGCAGATTTAGGCTGCTACACCTAAACTTTTCTATAACTTATCTGCATAGAAAAATTTAAAACGTTTTAAAGCGTTCTTGTGCCCCCTGGGCAGTTACAGCAGACTAATTCCGAGATAAGTGACTGGAAGTAATCCCTATACGGTGACAGCACATTTATTTAAAAAAATATTTTTAATTCCTGTATTGATTTGAGTAATTAATGTATTGATTTGAGTAATTCTTACTTAATTCACATTTGCTAATTCCTACTTATTTTCCTAAAAATCGGAATTAAGTTTTTTACAAAATTGGGAATTAGGTTTATTAAAAAATTCGGAATTAGGTTTTTTACAAAATTCGAAGAGTCCAATTCCCAGTTATAAAATTTAAAAGTTTCTAATTCCGAGTTGCGCTCTAATAGGGACTATATATATATTATTATTATATGTATTATTTATTATTTATTATATATATGCATACGTTTTTTTTCTTTCTTAAGTTTAGTAAACAAAATAAAAACGAATACCATAAATTTATTTATAATTTGATGAAGAGGTGCTACTTAAGGCTCCTCTATGCTGATGAAAATAAAAGCACAGACGCTACAGACAAAGCAGAAATTGTGTCTCCAAGAGTTACTTTGTTATGCTGACTTTGAAAGCATTGATTGATGAAGCGTTCACTGTTTTTTATATATATTGCCTAATTGATCTTAGTGAAATTCAAGTCTCTTTTGATGTGGTGGCGTTATATCCCTCCATTCCAATTAACAGAGCATAGAGTTTTTGCAGCATTTGCAAACAAAAGCTCTTATAATTGCTAAGTTTGGTCATTTTTTGCGAAAGACTTACAGAAGGTATGTAGATGACAGTCATGCAAGATTCGACTCAATACAAAATAATGATAAGTTTCTGGAGTTATTAAATAAACAAGATCCAGTAATAAAGTACAATTCAGAAAAAGAAAACAATAAAAAAAAATTAAGCTTCTTGAATATAACTGTAACCAACACTAATAACTCATACTATAACTTCAAAATCCATCGAAAGTCGGCTATCACAAATATATACAAATAAAACCTACATTAAACGTTAATTCAACTTATGCAACTACAAGTCATAGCTAAACATTTTATGCAACTTATGCAACTACAAGTCATAGCTAATTCCCAATATCAATCCCGGTGTCTACAAACTCACATGCTCTTGTTGAAGTATATACATTGGCGAAACACAAAATAAAATTTTAACGAGATGCTTTGAATATCAAAAAACCTATATAAAAGGTAAATGGGATGAATCTGGTGCAACCGAACATGGTAGAGAATGTAATAGTATGTTTGATTGGTCACATCCGAAAACTCTAGCAGTAAAATCAGAGTAAGATGGAAGAAAAGTTAGAGAATCACTTGAAATTAACTACGCCTCAACATACAAGGAAATAGAACACGCTCCTATACTTCTCAACCGTGACAATGGCGTTAAAATTTCTACAAACAATTGGGTTCCTTTGTATAAAAAAATTATCCAAAAAAAAATATATATATATTTGTGTCTTTTTGGATTTATATATCTATTTTTATAATTATCTATTATATATTTAGCAACTGCTTTATAATTTAAAACTAAGTTTTTGTTCTTAAATTCAAAGAAAAAGTTTTCTTCTATAAATATGGAATAATGAATAGATAATTATTCAAACAATGACAAATTCGAGATTCGAGAATCAAATGTGATTGGTTAAAAAAAAAATTTACACATTAACCAATTATATTTGCTCTTTTTCAAATATTTTTCCGATCTTTTCTTTGTAGCAAGTGATGCAATTGTACTCTAAATCATTAATGGTTGGTTAAAAAACAGTTAAAACCAATTACTATTTAATAAAATAACAATTGCATCAATTGCAACAAACCGCAAAAACTTGAAAAAATGTTTTAAAAAAGATAGGGAATTTTTTTTATAACCAATCAAATTTGTAGAAAGTTTAGAACAATGGCATCAGTTGCTCCAAATCATTCAAAATTTTCAAAATTCTGATAAGCCACCTGCTTTAAGTTATTCGCTCGTAATTTTCGTCGTTGGACTTTGCTTGTAGACTAAAGCAAAAATGAATTTTTTAGTTTCAAATGCAAATCATACAAATGTATACATACATTCACTGACAAATAGATAGAACATGCAAGGAGTGTACAAACACCGATTGACAATTAGTTAGAACATGTAAGGAGTGCCGCTACATTGACTGAGGGTTTTGGTTTGGGCAGGCAATCTATCAATTTCAAAGCAATATTTTTTTTTTTTTTTTTTTTTTTGCGGGGGGATTTTTGCGGGGGGAATTTTCCCTAGAAACACAAATACTTGCAGATACTCCAGTACAACAGCGACGTATGGCTAAAAAAGAAATATTTCTACAATAGAAAAAAAAATTAAAAAACATTAGGGAAATCTAGTTGTTGAATTGAAATGTAACTAAAAAAAAAAAAAATGAAAAAAAATCTTAAGTCTTAAATTCAATTGTTATAATTAATTATAAATTATTTTTTAGGAAAAAAATAGGATCTAGTTAAAGTTGAATTAAGCAGGCTTGTTCCGTAAGCCTATGAATAGTTAGCCATGCTAGCTCGTGCTCAATTGCACCGCAGATAATGCTCTGTGGTAGGGATTAGTTGCCTTATTTGGAACACTTTAGGAATAAATATTTATTAACCAAATATGGCTTTACTACGTAAACATTAATAATTTGATTGATATAAACAGACAACCCCACTATACTTTTAACCATAGCTTGATTTAATTGATTGAATTGTTATTGGAAAAAAATTTGCTTTTGCAAAGATACCATTTTGTTCCAATCAAAGCATTTGGCTCCCTAAATTGGAACACTTTGATTCCTTAATCAGAACGGGTTTTTTTTAAAAAAAAAACAACAACAACAACAACAAACAAACAGTAAAAGCAACAAAAGTTGATTAAAAAATTATTTTTGCTCTTACAGTAAAAAGTTAAAAAAGTCTCTTAATTTCTTGATTAAAAATCACTAAATAAAGAGTAAAACGGGGTAAAACTGAACAGCGGGAAATACTGAACACTAATGATATTTTTTAATATTTCGTTTTTAAACGAAAATATTTAAAAATTATTTTAGTCATAAATTATAGATAATTTTGTGCTCTGTCTAATGAAATTAAAAGAAAACAAATGCAATTAATAATTTTCGTACCAAACTCGAAAATTTGAACATGAGTATTTATTTTTTAAAATTTTATTATAATAGCGAAGTAAAAACCTCGGAAATAAAATGAAATAGCATTAAGGTAGCTCTATGGTTAAAAAACAATAAAAAATCAAAAATATATATATTATGTTTTCTAATTCGAAATTTAATATAGATTCAGAAAATATATATTTTTATATACATTCAAATCCAATATTATGAGTAATTTCTATTTTTTTTAAGGTACAGTCTTTTCAGCTTCTATAGCAACGCCCTTTGCAACGGTTATTTCTTGTTTTCCATCGTCAACGTCATTTATAAAGAAAATCTTCTGAAGCTTTTAAAAAGGACAGAAAATTTCTAAGAGGTGTCAAAAAGGGACATATTAATAAAGAGAAAGATATTGAAGGTGGAAAATCTTACTGTCCAGAAAAATATTAAAAAATATTATTGTATGTTTTTTAAATGCGTTTTTTATAGAATTGTTCTTTTCGATATTGCACAAAACCTAAAATGGGTTTATTTAAAAAGTATTAAAGCAATCAACTTGAAATTTTCAGGGAGTGCTCCTTAACAGTTACTTGAGGGACTGTAGCTTTAAATAGTTACTTGAAATAATATCATCAGTTTTGTGTAAAATTACACGAAACTGATGATATTATTTCAAGTTTGGAATAATTATCTTATGTTAAAAATTGACTTTTATTTTGCTTCATTGCTTTTATCCGCCATTTTTAATATACAAATTTTTATACAAAAGTTCTGCTACAGTCCCTTTGTGTTGAAATCATAAAGATATTCTGAAATTTTTAAGTTCATTAGATTTATATTTTAGAAATTATAAAGTTTTTAAAGTGTGTATATACTTTACTTATTTTTTGCTGACTCAGCAAAACAAAAAGTTTTTTATAATTTTAATGAAAATTATTTAAATTAAAATTATTTAAAATAAATTATTTAAATTAAAATTTTATAACTAATAATAAAACTAATAAAAAAAGTGTGATGTTAAAAAAAAATTTTTTTTTCTTTTAAAGTTATTTGAAACGTTTATCATTAAAATCCAGAAGTTATTATTTTAACCATAGAGCCACCTTAAAGTAAAAATACATATTTGTAGTAAAAGTTACGCTGATTAAGAATTTTTTTTCAGAAATGAAATTGTAATTTCCTGAAAAAAGTTATAACAGAATTACGGAAAAGTCATATATTCGGGTAAAACTGAACACTAATAGTTTTCACACTTAGCTATTATTCGCAATAATTACCTTTTTTTATCGTTACTATTTCTTATTCTTTACTGATCCGATGGCGATCACAAATAATACCGAATATGTATTATAATTTATATTTTTAAGATCTTAACCGTTTTTTTACATTAACTATATCACTTATATTTTTATATTTTTGTTTTTGAAAAACAACAACAACAAAACTCTATTTATACAAAAATTTCGTTCAATAACAAAAAAACACTATTGTTCAAATAGTCGCCACATAATTTTTATTTAGTTCGTTATGGCCATGTTGGCGCTATTTACTAGTTATATCTATCGTGGTATTGGAATGTTGTTTTTCTTTTATGCTAATTCAATTTTCTTCCAATCATTTACTATAACTTATTTATAACAATTTCCTGTACAAATCAAAATGAACTTAAATCAGTTAACAAAATCAAAATCAATTCAAAATGCCAAGACATTATAAAAAAAAACTCAAAAAAAAATACTCTGAAGAGTAAATAAGTATGGCGGTTGGAGGAATAAATAGCGAAGAAATAAGTTTATGCAAAGCATCTCCAATATACAATATTCCAAAAGGTACCTTGTCAAATCGTGTAAATAATCGTGTGAATTCAAAAGGGTCTGGTACAGCAACAACTCTAAATAGTACAGTTGAATTAATATGGTAGAAATGCCTTCAAAAATATCAGATTGGGGTTTTGGTAGAACACAAAGAGAAACCATGGAAATTGTTGCCGGTTATTTAAAAGTTACAAATCAAACCAGATTATTTAAAAATGGCCGACCCGGAAAAGACTGGTATCATTATTTTATTAACAGATGGAGACACAAATTAGGCTTTAGAGCTGCAAGCAACATATCAACACTGAGAGCAGCATCTTGCACTAAAGAAGTTGTGGCGAAATATTTTCAAACATGTGGAAGGCAATTTCTTGAAGCAAATATTAATGAAAATAGTGCGTGGTATTTATGGAATTTCGACAAAATCGGGTTTTCAAGTGACCAAGGCAGGAAAATAATAATTGGTCGGTAATAATGAAAAAAATAAATTATACAGTTGATAATTGCATCAACGCAGCTGGAACCACAATTCGACCATTTATAATATTTAAGTCAAAACAGCGTCTATACAGCAGTTGGTGTTTAGGTGGTCCGTCAAATGCTAAATATATAACTTCACCGTCAGTATGGATAGAAGATAAATAATTTATGCAATGGCTTAATAAATTATTTATACAAACAATTAAAAAAACTCCAGGTACACATGTATTAGTATTGGATAGTGTATGAGTATTGGATGGACATGTAAGATATCAATTTGCAATAACTTGCATTGAGAATAATATCAAGTTAATATGCTTACCAGCTCAGTCCTCCCACTTACTTCAACCATTAGATGTGGGAGTAAATTGTCATGTCAAATAAATTTAGCAAAAATTACTACAATAGCATTATGCTAGCACATTATGCAGCAATTTATTACAAGAAAGACTTGTTCGGCTTCAAGTCAAACTTTTTAACAGTGGTGAAGTATTTACACGATTACAAATAATTTGAGAATTTCAAAATACTGGTTTATTTCCACTTAATATAAACAAAATCAATAAACCCAAATTGCAAATTGCTGAAACATTTGAAACGAACTCAGCCTACAACAGCTCAATATACACAAAATCAATCTAATAAAAATCTTAACACACCCTTTCAATCAACACAATATCATTTGCAACTTATTGAAACACCAATTTGTCCAGTAACACTAGCAATACATGCATTGAATCAAGAAACTTGGACTTGAAATATCTTTAAAAGATATTTTATTATAATTTTCGAGTCCAAAACGTCAACACAAAAAAAAAATGTTGACATACAAAGAGTAGAATGTGAATGCCTAATTGAAGCTGAAATTCTAGAAAGACTACGGCAAGCAGAAGAATTATATATAAAAAAAAAAGATTAAACTTGAATTTAATGCTGGTAATGAAGTTGAGTCACAACCTTTAAAAAAACAAAAAAAAAAACAATTCTAGACAGCAAAAAAAGTACAAAAAATGCCATAAATTGTGGAATGAAAATGACGAAAATGAAAATTGTAAATGGTTTACATGTGAAAGTACAAATTGCAAAAGCTGGGTTTGTCAAACATGTTTACCAAAAAAACATAAAACTGATGAAAAATTTTATTGAACAAAAAAATGTCGAAACTTGTAAGAAATCATCTTCTTGTTAATTATTTCTATTATTTTATAAATAAGTTGTTTTCTGTTTGTAAATTGTTTTTATTATAATTAATTAAATTACCAATACTTTAACACGTTCAGTTTTAACCGAATTGTCGGGTAAAATTGAACACTTTTTTTTTTCAAATAAATTAATTTTACTAAAAAACTTTCAATCATTTTTTATTTTTTATTTTTCATATATGGATAGAGCTCATTTTTCTCAACAAAAACAAAAATAAAAAAATTTTTAAATCATTTTACATTATAAAAAAAAATTATTTATTGAGATAAGTGTTCAGTTTTACCCCGTTTTACTCTACTATTTTTATTATTTGGTTTTTACTCTATTATTTTTATTATTTGGTTTTTACTCTATTATTTTTATTATTTGGTTTTTACTCTATTATTTTTATTATTTGGTTTTTACTCTATTATTTTTAAGTTTTATAGCACTTACTAAATATTTTTAAATTGCGCTTGAACTATTTCTTCAACCCTTTGATTTTATTACTAAATAAGTAAGGAAAACTTTATAGTTCCAATCAAGGAAACTTTAGACTATTTTGAAAATAAGACGTTGTACTAGAAAAAATGCAATATAAGCCATAGTTCATTTTTCTTTCAAAAATAAATGCAACTCTCCCCTAGTTATTATAGTAGCTGTTTAAATCTCGCTTTGAAGCAGCCCAGGAAAAAAAGTTCTATAGAGTTTTATATAAAGTTTTGAAACATATGACCTATAGTCAAATTTAAACCTAATAGGGAAAAATTAATTTTTTGTTCAAATTGTTGATGAAATGTCAGTTTGATGCGTTGATGAAACTTGTTAAAATGAAACTTTTTGTTTACAGTTAGAATAAGTGTTTTTGTTGAATAAATAAGTATTTGGTTAAATAAGTTGATTGATAATGAGTTTTTTATAACACCTGTTATAATTCATTACAGTCTTATAACAGGTGCTCTGTTATAAGACTGTTGGGACTTCTTGGGGCACCTAAAAAAATATAATACTTTTTTTACAATGGAGCGTCTCTTAGGAATTGATGTAACGGTCTATTGCGACGTATTTTAATGTATTGAAAAGAACAAATTTGTTGGAAAAAAAAATTTAAACTATCTTCAAAAATAAAAAATAGGCAATAATTTTTAAATGAATAAACAAAAAGCAGTGACTGTTGCAAACACTCTGACTCAAAAACCGTAAGTAAAATATGACTCATTTATGTTCTTTTAAAATATGACTAATTTATGTTCTTTAATCCAACTATTCTATAAAATGTTTGTGTTTTCTAGTAAAACTTCCGATCTGTATTAATGCGGAAAATTAAAACTTTTGTTTATAAACTAATTATATGTTACAAAACAATTTAGGTGTTTTTAAATAATGGGTCAAAAAAAATCTTCCGGTGCTCAAACCGTGCTAAAGCTACTAAAAGTAGCAGAAGAAGCGAAAATTAGACAGAATATAGGATTTATAACCATAACACAGACCAAAAGAAAATGGCTCTTTACCGAACACTTAATTAAGCCTTCCAGTATGTTAACTGTTTTTTGTATATATTTTTTTTTATGACAACCTCTTGTATTATAATCTTTGTTATTACTAACTTTTTATTTTTAGATAAAACAACCAACTCTGCTTCTTTTTCAAGATCACTTGCTGCACTCAATATGTGTTATTTGAAGGACTGTAAATCAGTGGGGACCTTAAACAATTCACCTAATGGTAAGCTAAACAAATTGACTCATAAGAGTCAGAAGAAGAAACTTTATCCAACAGGGAAGAGTGTAATGACGCTGAGCAGACAACCTTTGTTAATCATTTTCTCCTCTATGAAAGAAAAGCTAATTGCTGATAAATCTTAGAACGATTTTTGTGTGTAAAAGCTTTCGAGAAGAAAAAGAGATTAGATATAGCCAAGCTTATCACTGAGGTAATTGCAAGGCTAGATTTGGATATTTGAAACTATCGTGTTCAAGGATTCAATAATGGATCCAATATGTCAGATGCTTACAATGGAACAAGCATTAATAAGACAAAGTTATTGTATCAAAAGCGCTGCTCGTTTACTTAAACGCTCACAGTCTGAATTATGCTGGTGTGCACATAGTTGAATCAGCCATTGAGATCAAAGTATTCTTTAAAAATGTCGAATCTTTTTTAACGTATTTTAGTGCAAGTCCAGCTTGATGGACAAATTAAAGAAAAATTAAACAAATCAAAACAAAATTGAAATTGAAAACAAATTAAACCAAAATTAAAAAACTCTTTAATAAACAAAAATATGCAGTTGGAACATTATCTATTGTAGGCCGTTCTACACATTCCAAACAATTATAAAGCTGAATATAATCAATGTCTAGCAACTAAACATTTATCATCTTTTAATTTTTATGCTCAAAGTTAATACAAAAATAAAACTTAACATTTTTAATTTATTATTTGTGATAAATAAACATAGATTCCTAAAAACATTTTTAATTTATTATTTGTGATAAATAAACATAGATGCCAGATACTCAGACAACACTTTTAAATCCAGCCTAAACTTTTTTTGCCGCAACTGAATTTTCAATATCCATTAGAGGACCAAAAGTGTGCAGTAAAATTTGGGTATCAACAATTTCTCAGAGTATCGTAAAAATGAGGGTATCAACAATCCCTCGAAATATCGTAAAAATAAATATTTTTAACAAAAAAGAGTTAAATCCATAAAAAGAAGTTTGATTTTATATTTATATAAATAAACTCTTTTGAAGATGCTAACATTTTAAACATATCTTTTTAGGCTAAAGCCGATAGATAAATAGTTATGGATATCTTCTGTTTTATCTATCTACTTTTTAGGCTAAAGCCGATAGATAAATATTTATGAATATCTTCTGTTTTAACTTTGTTTTTTTTTGTTTAGTAGACAATTTAATATATTCTTAATTTCGTGTCTTACAGGCGAAGAAAAAGCAATGTATAAGAATACGTCCAAAATTAAACCGATATAATACATAATGTATAAATATGTGTTGCTATTGTCAAAACTGTCATAATACCAATTTAAACGCCAGTTGATAAAGTCTGGAATTGATATAAACACAACAAACGATGTTATTAATAAGCCAAACAACACAAAGCTTTTTTACAACTTGCTTGCGGTTCTTAACAATTTTAGAAAATGATTTACTAACAAACAAAGCTGAATGATTTTTACTCTTGTAATTTTAAGATGTGGATTTTAATTTTAAGGTCGGAATGTAATTTAAGGTCGGAATGTAATTTTAAGGTCGGAATGTAATTTTAAGGTCGGAATGTAATTTTAAGGTCGGAATGTAATTTTAAGGTCGGAATGTAATTTTAAGGTCGGAATGTAATTTTAAGGTCGGAATGCCAATTGTGACATTATAAAAGTAGAGGGAATAATGACAAAATAGAGATTATCTTCAGAAAATAATACTGATAATTAAAAAAATGTGAAATTAGCTGTGGATGATGTTTTAGAATGTAAAAAGAAAAAGAAAAATTTTACTTGTGAAATTGAGTATTTTCCAAAATCTAGACAGAAACTAGTATTTTCTAATAAAAAAAAATAGAACTAAATTACTAATTGAAAATGACAAGTATACTATATCGTGGATTAGCTCCAAAAATAGTGAGACAGCCTACATATCAATATGCATGTGCTATTTATTGCCTTTAATAGGAACAATGCAGGCTAATTTTCGAAAATTTAAAAATTTTATTATATATTATATTATATGTTTATTATTTTATAAACCGGGACAACCTTGGTCCAGAACAAATGAGTGTAAATGAGTCAGGTATTAGTACTGATTATAAACTAAAAAATAAAGTAGCTTTCAATGGCATCAAACAATTTTCAAAAGTGTCTTTAGGAAAGCATGAGGGGGTATTACTCTGTGTGCAAGATTGAAGGCTTTGGGAAACCTCTATTTTCGCTATTTTTTCACAAAAACTGGAAGCAAGATGGTGGAATACCAGGAACAGAAGGAGCTCCACACAAAAGTTCTAATTATAATAAATCATGGGAGATGCAGCAAAGATCATCTTAAATTAATTGTTAGTGATAATCATAAATTGCATCTATTTTTATAAAAATTATAGAGTTCATCTTTCAACTATTTTTTTTTTTTTTTTTTTTTTTTTTTTTTTATGTTGATTTAGGTGCCCCAAGAAGTCCTTACGGTCTTATCACAGAGCACCGCGGAAGAGCATTTAATAGGAAGTTCACGCCTCCTTCCTAACCGATGTCGCAAAACTTGTCCAGAGATGGGGTTTGAACCACGGATCTTACGTTTCTGAGGCAAGTGCGCTACCACTGCGCCACGACTGCTCTAAACTATTCCACCTCATATGTCTCAAACTCTACAACTTTTGGACCGCATAATAATCGGGACAACAAAATTATATTATAACTCCGCATGTGATAGTTACATGGTCTCTCATACTGGGCTTTTACTAACTATACACAACTTACCTTTGACTAAAAAAATGCGAAGTCATGTGAAAAGTGTTGCATATTGACATTATAAAACTATTAAAATTTGTCATTACTCAAAACACCTAATAAATTAAAAGTTTGTTATTTATATTTGATGATAGCTTGTTTTTAAAACAAATAATTTATAGTTTTTTTATTTCTTTTTCTTTTTGTTTTTAATTAAGTATGGTGTGACATTTAAATATTTTAATTTTCACGGGAAATCTAAAACGCTATCGTGTCGCATGTCACCTAGCCCGATTTAATCCGCCACAATTAATTTTTTTAATTGTTGCGTGAAAAATTGTACTTGGTAACATGCGACACGATAACATTTTAGATGTCTCGTGACAAATAAAAAATTTTAATGCCAGACGATGCTTAATTAAAAAAGTCGCTTTACTAATTTAATCATAAATATCACAATAAACCTTATAGTATAAAATCGCGTGACTTTTTTAATTATAAATGTCACGCCACACCATATATTTAAAAATCCCGTGACCATTTTAACTCCAAAGGTCGCGTGTTAAATTGGGCTGTGTATACACGAGACGATATACACAACATGATAAAAAGGAAAATTCAGCTGTAGCTCCGTGACATGGCAGTTATATTAGAAAATTTGGCGTGAAATTTTTTACAGTGTACACTTCTCACATATGCTAGGTGGATTTTTTCGCACCATTGCAATATAAATTAAAAGTGGGAAAAAAAAAACTCTTTTTTTTATCGCTTGAAAACTTGATAGTTTTAACGTTTAGTGCGCACAAAAATAAAAAAAATCTCTTTTCGGTTCGTGAATGTTCACACTTGGGTTAAAAGTTATTAAATTGGCCCCTATAGGACAAAATTAATGTCAATGTTTTGTAAAAAGTGTTTCATAATTTTTATGGCATTAAATCTAACTCTACCCGTTGTAACGAATCTAACAATATTTGACAATGTCCGGGGCCAAATCACAAAACTAAAAAGTGTTTAAGGACATCTGTTTCAAATGTTTCAAATGATAGGTTTTATTTTCATTAAAGTTTTTATTTCTTTTGTTAAAAACTTTTTTCAGATAATTTTTCTAGAGTGGAACAGATGAATAAAATATTAAAATATCGTCTCGTGTATACACAACATGATAAAAAGGAAAGTTCAGCTGTAGCTGAGCATTTTAAAACTTGTTAAGAATATTTTCACTGGAGCGGTCGCAATATTTATAAAAAAGAAATTAATATTTATAACAGGAAAAGTAGGGAAGCATTAGAAATGCAACGCAATTAAAGTACGTTTCACAACAAAGTTCTAAACCGGATGATGACGATTAAGTGACTACATCATTTTAGAAACCGTTGTTCTAACTGTTACGCCACTAAAAATTACCATGAAACATGTCTTAAAAAATTACCTTGTAAAAGGAACATTTTTTCCTAAATTTAAACGGTTTTGTATAAAATAGCAGTTTTATTTTTATAACCATATAACGATTTTTCAATAAACTCAATAACAATTTTTTAATATACTCAATAACAACAATCCCTCGAAATATCGTAAAAATAAGTATTTTTAAAGAGTTATTCCATAAAAAGAAGTTTGATTTTAAAATATTTATGTAAACATATCTTTCTATTTTTTAAGCCGAAGCCGTAGGATGAATAATTATAGATATCTTCTGTTTTAACTTTTTTTTTTTGTTTAGTAGACAATTTAATGTATTCTTAAATTCGTGTCTTACAGGCGAAGAAAAAGTAATGTATATAAATACGTCCAAAATTAAACCGATATAATACATAATGTATAAATATGTGTTGCTATTGTCAAAACTGTCATAATACCAATTTAAACGCCAGTTGATTAAGTCTGGAATTGATATAAACACTACATACGATGTTGTTAATAAGCCAAACAACACAATGCTTTTTACGACTTGCTTTCGATTCCTTACAAATTCTTTAGAAAACGATTGACTAACAACCAACGATGAATGATTTTTAATCTTATTTTTTCTCTTGGTTTTACTTTTATAATATTTATAACATATATAAGCATAAAACACAACGACAGACAAAAGTGTAAAGATAATAAGAATAGGCAACAAATACATGGAAAAAAAATATTCGGTTTTAAAATTATCTTCAAAAGTAGTAATACATGCTGATAAAACTGTTGCTGTTATAAAAGTAGTAGCTAAAGCTGTTTTTACACGACAATATGTCTAAGTTTGATTATAACGTACGTTAAGATATACTTCAGAAAAACGATTAGCAGATATAATACAAACAACGAAGTAAAAATTAATTGACAAACAGTTGGACATGAAATCTGAAAAAATAGTGAGTAATTGTAATTTAAATGTATCGGATAAAATTGAAGTAGGAATAACAACATTTAGTTGGATGTCAACAAAACAGTTACTTAGCAACAATAGAAACTGAACTTTATCGAGTTTTCTTCTTACTTTGAACAATAAATATGCTCCTAACATTTGAATTGGTAGTATTCCAATCCCAACATAAATAAGTATATAATTTTTTATAGCCATCACTATTTATTAAAATAAAAATGTACTCTTTAGTAAAAAATAATTTTTTGTTTATCTTTTAAAATATCTTCATAAATTTATTAGTTTTTGTTTACCTAATTTAAAAAAACTAAAAAAACTTTAATGCAATTAAAGAATTCAAAATATCAAAAAGACGTAGTTTTTTTGATATTTTGAATTCTTTAATAGCATTAATTTATAACAATAATAAATAAATTTTTGCTAAAAATGTTTTTAAAGAAAAAACAAACAAATTTTTTTATTACTATTTTGTAATTGTTTTATCTTTGTTTTTAAGCTAACAATGAATGTAATACACACTATGAATATAATTGTAAAACTAAATGGTTTTTCTGACGTCTATATATAAAAATATATATATATATATATATATATATATATATATATATATATATATATATATATATATATATATATATATATATATATATATATATATATATATATATATATATATATATATATATATATATATATATATATATATATATATATATATATATATATATATATATATATATATTTATCATGGCCTACTTAAATTACACGGCCTGATTTATTGCATTTTCCGTAAAAAAATTCAGAGGCCAGTTTTTTTACGGCTCAAGTATAAAAACTTCATTTTTGTTATGGTTAAGAGTCTTGGTTGCACTATAGTTGTTTTATCTTTATTTTATTCAAATGGTTTAATAATAGTTAGATTTTCTTTGAGAACTTACATTATTTTGTGCTAGATTTTTTGTTAACTGATTGCCTGCTTCAGTTTATTCTAATAACAAAGAATACTGAAATAGGCTTTCAGATAGCTATATCAACACATACCAACATGCTACTAAAAATAATCTTACATATTGCTAAAACTATAATACATTAGAAAAATCATTGACAAAAATATGGTATCAAGAGATTATTTGCTTCTTGTGGGTAAGATGTACTTCCAAAAAGCTGCCCATTATCAAAGTGGTAAACGATTTAATGAAGATTGAGAAAATAATCTTTTTAAAGAAGTTTTTAAGAAAGATTTTTGTTTTTATGATTGTAGGGCTTCAAAAATTTATTCTTATGTTTTAAAATCCTCATCTAAAGTTTATATAACTGGTTTATGTTTGAAAAAAGAAATTGATGAGTGTATTACCTCAATGCACCAATCTGAATTTAAGATAAGAGCTGTTGTTACCGATAACCATTCTACAAATGTTAATGCATTTTTGTAGTTTCATAAAGCATATACTGGAGATGGAAAAGTCTTAATTTATCATTTAGTTTAGAAAAGGAGTGTTTAAAACATACTTGTTATTCTCGGTTTTTGTTTTTTTCTTCTTGTTGAAATTACTACTGATTACATTACAGGGAATATATTTCCTCAAGTTTATTAAAATATCAATTATTAAACAGGCAAAAAAAAAGAAATAAAAATTAATTATTAAGTCACATATTTTGGAAACAACAAACAAGTTGCCAACATTGAGAATATTTGACGAAACAACTGCACCTGTAATTTAGAGTTATTTTTCTGAAAGAAATAACGCAGCACAATTTTTATCATTGTTTTATAAGTTATTTATCATACTTAATTCAAAGCAGAAACTTAATTCATCCAATCAAACTCAACAGTGTTGCTTTGAAAGGTGATAACAAACCCACACTTTATAGGAAATTGCAAATTGTACTGAAATATGATCAAAATAAAATTTGATAAATACTTTACATTAACCAAACAAACTTCTTGTGCTCTAGTTACAACACTACAAGCAATTGCATTTCTTATGCATGATTTCTTTGAAGAAGGCTTTACATTTGTTTATAGTTCCAATTTACAAAGTGATCCTTTAAAGCTAGGTTTTAGTAAGTATAGTTAAATGACCAGTAGTAGACTTTTTGTGAGTCTTTTAGAAATATGCATTAGCAAAAAGATTTTGGCAGATTTTCCCAAAAAATATTTATCAGAATTTTGATAATCCTTAAAAAATATTATGCAAAATATTTCTTAGTTGTCTACAATAAATACTACTGTCAGCTTTCTGAAGATAGCACAGATATATATACTAAAGCAAGTAATAATGGTAAAAATTAACAAAAAGATTTTAATGTAAAACTTATGATCAATAAAGGTTACTTTATAAAGAGAAGAACCTATATATTCAATTCAATCTCTGTCTAATTTTATTTGTCATCTTTTTAGTATTTTATGTTATTTCTCTAATAAAACATTCCAGTCATTCTTTTTCAATTAAAAGTTTGTGAAACAAATTTTAAAGATTTGATCCAGCAGTTTTAATTTTACTAATAAAAACCACCAAAAATGGCGAATCAAATATGGATTTCGTATTGTTAACAATATTTTTTATAATAAAAAATTACATATTCAGAAAAGATCAAGTAAAAGAATTCCAAAAAAGACAAAGACAAAATAAACATTTCTAACAAAGATTTCTTCTTTTAATTTTAGTTATAAAAAATACAAAAGTACAAACGTTTTTTTTGTTCAATAGAGAGTTTTAGGCAATCTTAGCAACATGAAAGATTATTTTTAGTAGCATGTTGGTATGCGTTGATATAGTTATCTGAAAGTCTATTTCAGTATTCTGTGTTGTTGGAATGAACTGAAGCAGGCAATCAGTTAACAGAAAATCCAGCACAAAATAATGTAATTACTCAAAGAAAATCTAACTATTATTAAACCATTAATTGTTTTATTTTTATTTTATTAAATAAACTAAAAATAAAACAATTATAGTGCAAACAAGACTCTTAACCATAACAAAAATGAAGTTTTAATATTTGAGCCGTAAAAAACTGGCCTCTTAATTTTTTACGGAAAATGCAACAAATCAGGCCGTGTAATTCAAGTACGCCATGATATATTATTATTTGAAACCGGGCGTATCTACATCAAAGAAAGAACCAATCTTTGGGAATAAAATTGCTAAAAACAGAAACTCTATTGCAGGAAGCCGTATTGTTCGAGAATTCATTATATTTGTTGGAGAAGTTTGTAATTCCATATCAGAAGCTCTTTTGTTTAACTACATAAAAAAAGAAATAGGCGTCGAGCCGATTGCTGTCACACTCAACCGGGAAAATAAATACAACCGCTCTTTCAAAGTAACCATAAAAAGTCATGAAAAACACATAGTCCTAAAACCGGAAGTTTGTGACCACAATATTATTGTTAAACAGTTTCGAAAACCTCGTGAAAACCTAGGAACTGAAATGATGCTTCAAAATAACAACTCAGTAACTAAAAATCAATCTGACGTCGTAAATCAATCGGATGTAAAACATCAACTATACGCAGCTCGCGCCGTGTCTCTAAATCAGAAATCACAATGGATGAACGCGCAATAAATTCAAATAGTTGTAGTTTTAGTCTCTGTGTGTATAACTGTCAGAGTCTTAAATCAAACTCATGCTATATTTCTACCTTAATTAACTCTTTTGATATAATTTTTCTATCCGAGTACTGGCTCTCAAATGTCGAGCGTTTCATTTTATATGATCTACCAGCTCCAACACATCAATTATTTTTTCACTCTGCTAAAAAGAAAAAATACGGAAGACCTTTTGGGGGAAATGCTTTTTTAGTTTGTAAAAACTTACTGCTTTCTCTTCACGTAATACACGAAGATGAAAACATTCTTGCAATAAAAGGTTCATATGGCAACAGTGTTTTTATTTTTATTGGAGTTTATCTTACTTTATGCAGAAATACTTCTGAATCATTTGAACAATATCTGTCTCAACATAGTATAACTGCCTCCATCATTAACACATACGAGGATGAAGGAGAGTGTATAATTGCCGGCGATTTTCAGTCATTTCCTGAAAATATATATGACACGGAAGTTCGAAATAACCCAACACGTAACAACTTTTCTAGGCATTTATCTAACTTTCTTGAAACAAACAAGCCTTCTTTATTAGATATAATTAGTGGTACTGGTCCTACCTATACCTATAAGCATAAAACACTAAATAATTCATCTTACATCGATCACATAGCAGTCTTAAAAGAATTATCAATATGCTTTACAAACTGTAAAATTATTTCTCCTTCACATTTAAACATGAGTGACCATTTACCCATCGCTATACATATTAATCTTAAAAATAATAGTTTAACTCCAATTATAAATAATATACTTAAAAAATACAATGCAATCCCAAAGTATGCATGGAAGGATAACAACGTTATTGAAATTTGTAATTGGAACCTCTCTCAGTTCTTTGAAGATTACGCTTTTATTGGAGAAGCAATAGAAAAACAAACTCAAATAACAAGCGAAAAAATAAATAATGATGCCACTTTAGCTATGGAAGAATGTTATCAAAAAAAATAATTTTGCATTTAGTCTAAATCATGGTGGACACCGGAAGTTAAATTATACAAAGACATTCTCTCTTGAATGGAAAAAATGTAACTATAACAGATTGCAGGAATCCATTTCATTTAATAAATACAAGCTAGCTCGTAAAAATTTTTGTAAAACAGTTAAAGCAGCTCATAACCTAAAAATCAATAAAATTACCAAAAACAATGAATATCTTCGAAAAACTAATCCTCAAAAGTTTTGGAACAATATCCAAAAAATTAAATCTAGTCCGAACACTCATATTTTTACGATAAATAAGAAACAAGATGGAAAGGAAATTGTAGAAGAATTTCTACAAAACTTTAATACAATTCTCAACACTCCCACAATTACTAACAACAATTCCGAACACCGCAATATTCCCCAACTTATAGTTGAAGCTAATAAAATACTCTTATCAACTTCCGACATAATAAAATACTCTTATCAACTTCCGACATTGAACCTTGTATTCGTAAGCTAAAGTCTAATAGATCGCGTGACTCTTGTGGAATTACTGCAGAGCATCTTAAATACTCTTCTAATAAAAATCTCGTTACATGGCTTTCAAAATTTTATAACAGTATCTTTAATAATGGAGCTGTGCTAGAGTACTTATAAACTTCCATAATTATCCTAATAGTAAAATCCTATAAAAAAATCTCGTAATAATTCAGATAGCTATCGCGGTAATAGTATTACACCTATCATGACAAAACTCTTTGAATATATTATCATGCAGGTATGTCCGGAAATATCAGACAGTCACTCTCAACAATTTGGTTTCAAACAAAATAGCTCCACCCTGCATGCAGAGTTCCTATTGAGTGAGACATTAAAACATTATAATAATAATAACTCGCGAGTATATATCTGTAGTTTAGATGTAAATAAGGCTTTTGATAGCTGTAACTGGGATTAGCTGTTTGAGAAACTTTATTACAACAAAAACTTACCGCTATCAGTAGTTCGCGCACTACAATCATTAAACCGCGCGGGTACAGCTAATATATCATACCTTGGGCATTTTTTTTTTATTTATTTTTTTCTTCTCTAGGTATGCCATATAAAATATACATTTATTATCGTGATAAAAAGAAAATATATATACAAAATCATTACGTATCAGATTGATAAAAAATACGTTAATATAATATTTATAAACTTTAATATAAATTCTGGTATAATAACTATTATATATATATATATATATATATATATATATATATATATATATATATATATATATATATATATATATATATATATATATATTGTACTTTCCCAGTGGGCATTTCGACGTCGAACGAACGTCGAGCGACGTCGGATCTTGACGTCGGATCGACGTTGGGTTTACGTTGGAAATGGAAATGTTATTTGACGTCGGATAAACTGACATCGCGCGACGTCGGCATTCCGATGTAAATCCAACGTGTTTTTTGAAAACTAAAAAACGTTGCCTGTGGCAGGAATCGAACCTGGGTCTATTAGTTTCTAAATTCTATGCGCTTACCACTACACCACAAGGAGATATTAATAGATGAGTTTATTTAGTAATTTATACTTGTAGCTATTTGGGAATTATTACTTTGATAAGAAATAATTTTGTTTAAATATTATATAAATATTAAAACGAATAGTTATATATTATAAAAAATGTATACTCGAAAATGTTAATAGTTAAAAAACTATGCTAGTGCATCATACAAAACCTCATAATGTTTTATCAACCTTTATTCAAACTTTTTTCCATTAATAAAAAAACACGCTTAGTTCACATAATTATTGAAGAGCGCAATTGCACACATATTGTTGGGTTTGGATTAAATTTTCATCAGCGATGTCTTACGACGTTGTTCCGACGTCGTTTTAAGGACGTTGGATTGACGTCGGAAGACGTCAAAAGACATCGGAGTACGTTAATATTATGACGTTGCCCGACGTCTTTTTATCGACGTTGGATCGATGTCAGTACTGCGACGTTTTTTGGACGTTTTTTATAAGATGTCGGAACAACGTCAAAATACATCGAAACGACGTCAGGGGATGTTGAGATAAAGACATCGCCCGACGTCATTTTACTGACATCGGAACAACGTCGGAATAGGTCTTTTGACATCGCTGATGAAAATCAAACGTAAATCCGACGTCGGATTGACGTCGGGTGCCCACTGGGTTAATACCTAAAAAAAAAGGAAATCAAAGAAGATTCAGCATTTTCGGGAGTAAAACTCCAAAAAAAATCTTTTCGCAGATTCCCTTAACAGCGCCATTTGGCGTATATCAATATCTATATAAAAGGTTAATTAAGTAAACTTAGAAATAAGTTTTTTTGTAATTAGCTTTATAATTACTATCTAATCAAATAATTTCCGCTTGTCTCAAGGTGTGCGACAAGGATCCATTTTATCGCCACATTTATACAACATTTATACTGAAAGTATATTAAGTCAAATTGTTTCCGATTGTAAAGTTGGAACAACAGTAATGGGTTTATACACTGGTATTATTGCTTATGCAGATGATATAATCCTGCAAAGTCCTACTCTTTCTGGGCTACAAGAGTTGATTAATAAAGTTCAAACCCAATGTGAAAACCTCTATATCAAATTAAACACAGAAAAAACCGAGTTCATTATCTCCGGTAAAAGTTTAGTTACAAAAAACATAATGCAAATCAACGGTTTTTTCCTGAAACTCGATAATAAACTGAAACACCTCGGATTCTTATGGGAAAATCAAGCCCATGGACAAAATATAGCTACAATCCAATCAGCAAATGTAAACGAAAGAATTATTTAATTTCAATCAATCTCCAGAGCTCTTATAAAATCTGGAATTCGTTTTTGTCAACCAATAACTATAGTGCATTTGTTCAAATCTCTGGCTATACCAAATCTATCATATGGATTAGAAATTTGTGATTATACCAATACTTTTCTTAATAAATTAGACGCTGTTGGAAGATCAGCATTAAAATTTCTCTTTAGTATTTCAAAATACATCAAAAACTATCTGCATTCCTAGTTTAAAATCGATGACTATCTACCATCCTCGTTCAAAACAAATTGAATCTGTTTATCAAATTACTGAGCAATCCAACTTGTCTTTCCTTGATTTTAACTGAAATATCTAATGTTAATAAGGAAAACTGCTTTATTAATGAAAATTTGCAACCACCTGGAACTAAGCTTCATGCAGTGTTTGATTAAGGGGGAAAAAGTCATTATCAAACGTCGTAACGATGACGTAGAAGATAATATAGCAGAAAGTTTTCATGAATGAAAGTTAATAAACAAATTTAAATTTTTAGATTAACTTTACAAATTTTCTTTTAGACATTGGAGCCTGAAAGAAAACCATCTGGAATTTAAAGTGTTTGAAAATTTCCAAAGTTTGTTATTGAGCTAATTAGAAAAATGCACTTATGCTAGATTTTTTAGGACTATTTATTGATCCAAAAATCAAATCCACTTTAGTTTTAGACAAATTCAAAACAGACAGGCAAAAGAAATTTCTCCGTTTAAAATTTATGCAGAGGCTATTTGAAATTCGAAATAGTAAAACAAGTGGTCAAACTGTAAACAGAATTATTAAAGTTCTAGAAATTACCTTTGATGCTCGAATATGGTATGAGGTTAAATATTTTTGATAAAGTCAGATAATAAAATACATCAAAGATTTTTCTTCTTATTCAAAAAGTGTTTAGACATTATATACAACTGGTTTCCAAAGTTTCTCTGGTATAAAAGCACGTCAAAACTTATTGCGGATAAAATTCTAATCAGAAAGCATCAAAAGAGTTTTATGTTTAAATGTTTATTTGTGTCTAAATAAATTTTTGTTATAAGAAACTGAGTTTGAATAATTCTTTTAATTATTTATTATTTAAAGTAATTTTTTTTTTAAGTTTATTTATGTAATTTTTCCTATTTTTTCTGTGTGTATAGATTTTCTATGTGTATAGTTTGTATAATATAAAATGTGTATAGATTTTCTATATTTATATCAACACAATTTCTCAAAATAAAGAATGATTAACTACCTAATTAATTATGAAAAAAAAAAGAACAATAACTTTTTATTCTTTAATTTTATGTATTTTATTATAAAGACCAAGGCCAAAACAATCAAGATAAAGGCCAAAAACTTCAAAGCCAAGGCCAACAGTTTCAAGGCCGAGGCCTTAGTTTTTGGTCTTAAGGCAAGGTCAAGGCCAAGGACTAACAACTCTGGTCTTAGGAAACCTCTTTATAGAAAATAGTATAATTTATTTTTATAGAAAAGCTATACAAATTTTGTTATAGGGTAAAAAATTAATTATTATTTCATTTTTTTACTTTAAAATTGTAGTTTGACTTTTTGAACAGTTTTACTTTTCGTGGTTGTCTCGTGATTTGCTCTGATATTCTAAAGCAACAAAATATTCTTCATCAGAATCGAAACAGTCTAGTCCAAATCCATAAGAAACTGTTAATTTTTGTGAACTTTGATGTTTTCAACTCAAAAACATTTTGTTTTTGACAACCTTTTATGTTATTATTTCCGAAAATAAATTCAGAGCAAAGATATCCGCAAAATTTTACGTCGGTAAAAGTTTTATGAGATTGAATGAAAAAACATCTTACGTCTCTAGTAAGATGTTAAAATCTCTAGTAAGATGTTAAAAAACATCTTACGTCTCTAGTAAGATGTTAAAATCTCTAGTAAGATGTTAAAAAACATCTTACGTCTCTAAATTTATGGCTGTAAAAATTCCAGAGTAAAAATTCCGCCGGTAGCATTTTACGCTAATAAAAAGTTTTATAACATTGACCCCTGGACAGCCATAAAAATCATATTTTTGTAAGAGCTTTGGATCTTGCGATTCAACACGAAATTACAATGCTAAACTCCCTTCACATAAATTGTAAACGATGGATAGAACTGTTTTCGGATTATTGAAAAGGTTGTACTATAAAAAATTAAAAACCAAATCAAACAAATCAACAAAAGAAAAAAAAACATAAAAAGAAACGAGAAAAGAAAGTTATAATAGCAAAGAAAAATGGCAAAGCAATAATACCAAAGTTTAAAGAAAAAAACATTCGAAAATGGAAAGTAATTAAAAAGAATTAAAATAAAATATAGAAATCGCTCCATTTTGGAAGATACGAAAAAAAAAAATTTAATTTTATTTATTTTGAGGGACGTTTGTTTTGTTGTTGTTTTTTATTTTTGTATTCTTGTGTATAGTATATTGGGAAATGTAGTGTATAGTTCATATTGTTGTATGTTTTAATGCGTTGTTTGCATCGTTTTTTTTTTTTTTTTTTTTTTTTTTTAGTTTTACGTTGGTTGGACATTTTTTTTAAATGTATATTTTTAAAGTTGTAAATAAAAAGTATATATTTTAAAGCTATATATGTATATGTATCTATAAAAATAGATACACTCACATACATATCTATACATACACATATATATGTGTATGTATACATATGTATGTGAGTGTATGTACGCGCGCGTGTATATTTATGTGCAAATATGTGTGTATCTATGCATGTGGGTAAGTATGTGTTTACATCTTTATATTTATGTTTGTGTATGTATGTAACAAAATTGAACTTTCTTTTTTTTTTTTATTGCTCTTTTGTTTTTCTTCATTTTTTTTTTAAATTTTTATCATATTTTTGTTATGTTTTTTGTATTATGTTATTATTTTTGTTATTATTTTTCTTCATTTTTTTTTTAATTTTTATCATATTTTTGTTATGTTTTTTGTATTATGTTATTATTTTTGTTATGTTTTATAGTATTATTACTAGTAATTTTAAATATTTATTGTAACCACTATTATTATTACTTTTAACTTTACTACTATTATTCCTATTTTATTATTTTCAATTTAAATAACTGTTTGATGTCTTTGTTAGTTGTTACGTTTTTTCAGTCAACTGTTTGTAACTAACTCATATATATATATTTAGCTATTGTGTTTATGAATAACATGTGACTTATAATTTCGATTATTATTGTTATTACAATTACTATTATAATTGTTATTGTTTTTATTATTATTATTATTATTGTGGTTCATATGTTTATTACTATAAATATTATTTTTATTATTATCTTATAATTATTACTAATTATATATATAAAGATCTGTATTTTTGGTGTTTACTTAAGATTAGTAGAATTACTATTTGTAAATATCCATGAAATTAATTTTCAGAATATATATGATTGATTGATTGATTGATTGATTGACAACTCAAGACCTATTACCATTTACGATATTGTTTCAATAGTTTGCAAACTATATACAAAGCTATCTCACCATCTAATATACAAAGAGAATTTCTAGTAGCTGGCATTTAATTCAGAAAATTTTGAAGATGATGAATATTTACCATCAACGGTTACAGAACGTGCTCCTCCAAATGCTGTTAACACGATACTTGTGGAACCTGAAATGACTGTAGCCCATGTTGATGCCGTGGAGCCTGAAATGCCTGTAGAACATCATGAAACAAGTTTTTTGAAAAAAGTAACCAAGGATTGCTTCGTTACTCTCATCTAAAATTTTGAAACGTCACCCGAAAGCATCTGCTAAAAGTAGGCAACTAAAAGTAAGGATCTAGACTGATATTCCAATCAGAAATGAAATTCGTTTGTCAGAAGAAAAAAAAACCCTAAACCAAACTAATCAACAAATGAAACTCATCACAAAAGATAAAAAAGGAGAAAAGTTAAAAACTACTTTCTCAGGAATAAAAAACAATGTAGTGTCAGAAAATAAACATAGCAAAAGTAGTGTCACGACTTGACTTTGACAAACGATGATAGTATAAAAAGATTGTAAAAGTCTTGTATAAATCTTACATATTCTTTGTAAACTTAAAATACTGTATTCTTATAGACTTAAAAAGCTTCAAGTTTTGTAAAACGTTACACATATATATGTTAGTAGTATATAACGGGCTTATTTTCATACATACAATTGTGGCCATTCTTCTTATGAAAACTTATTTTAAAACTTTATACACTGGTGCACAGTGGTTTATTTTGCACTTTTTGTGGACATTCGACTATACTTAGAAAAAATCTCTTTATGCAGCATGGAAAAATAAAACATGGCCATGATATACGTTTTCTAGATTAATTTACTAACTACTATAAAAAAACTATAGGACACCGAAAGGTAAAGTAAAAGAATCATATAGTAAATATAGGACACTAAAAAGAACACTATAAAGATCCAGCAGTAAAAATATTTTAGGATAACTATATTAGGTAAGAGTTCATGTTTTTAAGCCAAATTGTTAAACTTTATCAACTAAAATTTTTTTTTAAATCCTACAATAACTTATTAATACTCGGAAACTAAAATTATAGTGCAATGTAAATACTATAAATTATAGTATTTGTCCTAGTATTTCTTAGTTACCGAATGATTTTATAAAAGATACAATTGTAACTGTCTGACTTAAAAACTTTTACATAAAATGAAATTTTATGTCAAACTATGAATTTTTATATTTATATTTTAGAAACCAAATCATACTCTAGCTGCGAAATATATTAATCACAAAATGTGTTTAATTTAGTCATGATTTTTGCTGGCTTTGAAAATAAAATAAACATAAAACAAGAAAAAATAAAATTTAATATTAAAACGGGTATACTGTTCTCACTTTCTTATCCTAATTACCTGCTTGAAGACTGAACATCTGTTCTAAATAGTATGACTACTACACTAACACTTTTTCTAATATAATCAATCACTTTTTTTTTCTTAGGCATTTACGGCAAAATACGTTCCACTAGTGACTAGACTTACTTGTTCTAGTAGCAAACCTTATATAGATGATTCAAATAGAGGAAAATTTAAATGAAAATATGAAATTAAATATGGGTACAAATGGGTAGCAGAATCTACGGTACAAGGGGGAAATACAACAACTGGAAATGTTGCCAGAAACCCTTTACATAGTATGGTTTTCTTCTTTCCATAATTCTGAGACCAATGTCATCTGGAAAAAAAATTAATATTGAGTTATACAAACAAATGTGTCAGGAGCTAAACACCATCTACAAAAATTTTATTGGGTAAATATAACTCCAACGCTGTACAAAATTCTTGCTTAAAACTACGAGTTAATAGAAATAAATAATTCCACCAGTTTGAAATATTGAAGTGAAGAAGAAATGGAAACTAATAATAAGCGTCTCAGGGAAAAATTATCAGGAAAAAATACTCAATTGGTCAATATAGAAGATTGCTTAAAAAGACTTTGGCAATGACCCATTAGTTGTAGAAAGACGGAGCAAAGGGCGTCTATTTTGCAAAAACTGTTTTGATAAAGGGCATTCTAAACACTTATGTATGCACAGAACTCAACAAAAATCAACTAATGATATTTTAAACAATCTTTTGTTTGAAATAAATTATTATTGTAACGCATGTGTATTTGTTAATTTTTATAAGTAAACCCACTGTCGTTGATCTCAAGATGGCACTTTTGAAACTCATTTTTTACTTATGGGGCCAACTTAAACATTACAGCAAATGAAAGCTTTTATTTTGTAGTTTGTAAATTATATAAGGTTTAGTATGGCGCCATGAGATAATGACTGAAATGTTCAAAAATCACAGCAAAATCATGTGCAAAAATTCAGTTTTTATATCACTTTTATAAAAATTATCCATTTTTCTTCCTAAAATACTATTATTATTATTAGCCAGAAAAATGTATTTTTATGTAGACTCTTTAACCCTTATTGTTAATTGATAATTTTTTAAGTTTTAGATCAATATTCTTTTTTTTTTTTCAGAGTATACTCAAAAACTCTGTTGGGTTTTAAATTGTTTTTTTTCTTCCAAATTGTTCAACTTTGCATTCCCGTAACTTTTTAAATAGACATAACTTTTTTTTTTTTTAACTTAAATCTGCTTTCTATTTAAGTATACAAAAATTAGGTTAAACTTTAATTTCAAAGCATTAAATATTTTACTCATGTCCACCGTTTAAACCACTGTGTAGTGTGTATTACAATGTGATTACTCATTTTTTTTATAACTATTTTACTTTTTTAGATGTATTATATAATATACATTATTATCCTTTCACTAAAGCATTTATAGCAGTATTAAACATGTAAATAATAGCAGTATTAAACATGTAAATAATTTTAATCATATAAGATCAAAGTCGCCCCAAGTCGGAGATTATGGTACCCCATTGCATCAGATACATTGGTCTTTTGCAAGGATTGTTGTTATTTTGAGATATATCATGTTCATAGTTTTTTTTTATTATTAAAACATTTATTGTAACTTAAAGACAGATTGTTTTAGTTTAATTTTGTAATTTATATGCTTTTATATCTATATCGGTTGTTCGCAGTTTACAAAATACTGCTACAGCATTCAATGCGTCCCCATCTCCCTTAATTTCTAATTTATCAAAGAAATATACGTATACAAAAATCAACAATTTGCATCAAAATAAAATATCTAAAAATGTACTAATAATGAAAATTTGAATTATGGAACCATAACTAGGGATGGCACTTATACTTATTTTGATGTAAAAACGCGAATTACTTTTAACCGCAAATTACTTTACATAACTTATATAAAAATATATAACTTACTTACATTTAAAAGTAATTCGTTTTTTTTTTACGTAAATTAGTAAATGAGTAAAACTTAATTACTTAAGTAATTAAGTTTTAAATGAGTTAAGTTTTTTAAATGAGTAACTGTTACTTGAAAGAGTAATTTACTTTTACAAGTAAAAGTTATTTGCATTTTTACTTTTACTTGTAAAAGCAACTTACTTTTAATGGTAAGTCGTGTAAAGTAAATTAATTTCAAAAGTAATTTTGGTTATAATTATGTAAAAAATTTACATCGAAATGTAATTTACTTTTTAAATGTAAAAAAAGTTATTTATGAAGTAAACTTACGTAAATATAATATTTAAAAAACATAACACTTACTTTACCAAGTAAAACAAAACTACATCATAACAACAAATTACTTTTACATGTAAAAGTAACTAATTAGCATTAATTAGCTTACGTAAAAGTAATTTGAAAAAAATTGTCATTTACTTTTACAAATAAAAGTAATTTTTCCTTTGAAATTTTATACTTTACTTTGTAAGTAAGTAAAATGTAAGTTACATTATTTACTTTCTTAAAGAACAGTCATTTAATGTTGATTTAACGTAAATTTTGAGATAGGTAGCGTATTCAAATCCATTTTCTGTTTGAGGGCACTTCTGGGTACTACTTTAGGTATGTGAGCAAGTATGTGTGGGGCATCAGGAAAAAATTTTTTTTCACGTATATCAGAAAGGGTAGTTCTATTATAATTAGAGGCAAATATAGTCATGCGGGAATAACAGTAGTGTAGAGACGGGAACCCTGCCGCATGAGTGCTAATAGAAGCTGGTAAATAATCATTGGTTTTTTTTTTTTTTTTTTTTTTTATGTTAAGTAGAAATAGGTTAGTGGCCATAATAAAACTTTGTCGGGGGAGGAAGAGAGCATAATTTCTTAGCTATGGGTAATTCATGCATGTGTAAACCCTGACAAAGTCACTGTTCGTTAGAGCGCGCTTTTTCTCCAGTTTTTTTCTTTGTATTTGCCTTTTCAATCAAGTATTTTGTTATGGTAATATGATGCAATATAATATTTTTGGTACCCGCAAAGACATCGACTGCTACATCAGTTTTCAAAAAATTATAAGTCATTTAAACTATAAGTTATAATTTATATGATTAAGTGTTTATCAGATATAATCTTTTATTGGGTTTTATCATATATAATGAATTTATATTGCGTTTTATCATATATAATAAAGTTTCTATTTCAAAAAAGATGGTAAGAAAAGCTGTTTAATCTTCTAATATAGGTTGTGGGCACCCTAATAACCTACTTTTTGTTGCGTTGGTGTCCAACCCGCACAAGGACAATAGGACAAATAAAATCTTATTCAATTAAAATAGCGCTTTAGAATAAACTTGTAATTTTTTTTTTTAACTTTATTTTGACTTTACAAGATGTTTGTCGGCAATCAGTTGTCCCGGAATCTTGCGATTGATTTTTCACTACCTTCCGGACTAGCTAGAGCTCTGAAACTTCCAGCATATGTGTAAATTTAATAAAAGTAAATCTTAAAATTGTTTTCAGAGCCAACTGGAGAACTCTATTTTTTGGAATCTCTTTTTTTTTTATAATTATTTTACTTTATCTTTTAGACTTTACTTTGATCTTACTTTATCATGACAGCATTTGGGTAGTTCCAATGAAATTGCA
>NC_061161.1:44815570-44983070 GCF_022113875.1 Hydra vulgaris | reverse complement strand
TCAACTCCGCAACTCCGACTCCACAGCCCTGGTGATAACTTTCGTGTATTTTTCTTTGGGCTTGGCTCAAGAGCAATTCTTGATATCTCCTCCTTTAAAAGGTTACGATATTAAAGAATTTTGTTTAACTACTAAAGGTAATGTTGACCAAATGCTACACACATGATTTATCAGATCACAATATTATAAATAATCCATTACTATTCTATTATACTTATCTTTTACAATTATTTTAAAACAAAAACAAATTAATAAAAAAGACCTCCACATTAACATTCAGTGGTGTAAAAACCAAAACTACTCACATTAAAACTTGAAACTCTTTGACAATGTGAACTTTGCTTGGTTTTATTGTGTTCATCAATAAAATGTGAAGAAAAAACTTCTTCAATCTCTGAATCTGATAACAATTCTATTCAAAAGAAATAATTATAATTAGAAATATAAATAATTCCTCAACCATACCTGTTACTTAATTTAATCTTTCAACCAATTTTGTACTCTTTCAATTTCTGAATTCAAACAATTTCAGCATGCTTTCAATTAATTTTTAATTTTCATATCAAGTTGATTAAAGGATTATTTAATACAATAGAATGCTAACTAATAACTAGATAGATATTATTCAGATCAAATTAAACAAGAATCTATTTCAGTTTAAAAACCATTAAGAAAAAATTATGATATTTGTGTTATACACTTTTAGCATTGGGCTTATTCATAATAGGTGGCGAAGGTTCTGGCAATGAAGAGCGGTATGATTTGTTATTCTTATTTTTAATGCTTTCTTTAGCATATATCTCATCTGATGTAGAAAGTTGTATTCTTCACAACATGAAAATGAATCTAATTATAAAACATTTTGCTGCAAAAAAGTAATTAAGTTACTTTTTAAAAAAAAACACAAAACAAGTTAGATACTGACCATCTGTTATCTTACATTTTATCAATGGAAATTTGTGCCATTCTTTTGTTGACGAAAGGTTGTTTTTCAGTGCATGATTATAGTTTTTTTGGGACAATAAATTTGTTGCTATTCTTTGTCAATTCACTTGTTTAGTGCAACATTACTTGGTTAGAAAAAAATGCAGAAAAACTTTCCTTTAAAGTTGGGTTATGCTTATACTCATTAGGCTTTTGGTCATAAGAGTATTCATTGTACAAAATAGATGACTCATGATGGTCAAAATATTCTTTTAGATTTTCGCAAGATAAGAAATCATTTCTTTTAGAAGTTCCAACATTCGATTTTTTTTCGATATGTACTGATGAAAATTCTAGTATTTTTTAATATTCCTTTTGGACACGTCTACTGCATCTCTTTTTGTATGCCCTTTTTGTAAAAGACATAAATGAATCTTGGTTCCTCGATAAAAACGATAAGTGCACAACCAATAAAACAATCTTTTGTGTTATTGGTTGTGCACTTATCGTACAATATATATATATATATATATAATATATATATATATATATATATTATATATATATATATATAATATAAATATATATATATATATTATATATATATATATATATATATATATATATATATATATATATATATATATATATATATATATATTGTATATATATATATATATATACATATATATATATATATGTATATATATATATATATATATATATATATATATATATATATATATATATATATTAATTACATTAATTATACCAATTTTAGACGGTCTAAAAGACGTCTATTGTTTGCTGGGACTTTACAAAGTAATATAAAACTACATCATAACAACAAATAACTAATTAGTAAAAACACCTTATATAAAAGTAATTTGAAAAAAAATTTTATTTACATTTACAAATAAAAGTAATTTTTTTCTTTGAAATTTTATACTTTTCTTTGTAAGTAAGTGAAATGTAAGTTATATTATTCACTTTCTCAAAGAACAGTCTTTTCATGTTGATTTAACATAAACTTTGAGAAAGGTAGCGTATTCAATCCATTGGCTGTTTGAGGGTACTTCTGCGTAATACATCAGGTAATACTCTAATGAATGTGGGCAGTGTTTGTGGTGGGCATCGGTAAAGGATTTTTTTCACGTATATCATAAAGGGTAGTTCTATTAAATTTAGGGGCAAATATATATAGTTAACATGTGGGTATACCATTAGTGTAGAGACACTCTTTTTCTCCAGTTTTTTTTCATTGTATTGGCCTTTTCAATCAAGTATTTTGTTATGGTAATATGAAACAATATAACATTTTGGTATCCGCAAGGACATTGACTGCTAAAACAGTTTTCAAAAAATTTATAAGTCATTTAAACTCTGATATAATTTATATGATTAAAGGAGTGTTTGTCAAGTAAAATCTTTTATTGCGTTTTATCATATAAAATCTATTTTAAAAAAGATGGTATGGAAAGCTGTTCAATCTTCTACTATAGGTTGTGGGCACCCTAATAACCTCCTTTTTGTTGGGTTTGTCTCCAACCCTCACCAGGATGATTAGAAAAATAAAATAATATTTAATTTAAATAATGCTTTAGAATAAACTTTTTTTTCAAACGACAGTTTGACTTCACAAGATGTTTGTCGTCTATCAGTCGTCCCGGAAACTTGCGATTGATTTTTCACTACACCCTCGCGGAAAGTGTGAAGTTTTCTTCCACACAGGCGTGTAGCTGTAACTCCTAAACACAAGCGTGGAGTTATTTTGCACACTTTTGTAGAAATAACTACACACTTCTGTGCTTATCGATTTAGAAAAAGTTAATTTCCACAAAAGAGTGCAAAATAACTCCACACCTGTGTCTAGCTTAAAGCTACACACCAGTGTGAAGGAAAGCTCCACACTTTCCGCAAGAGTGTACCTTCCTATTTGTGTAAATTTAATAAAAGTACATCTTAAAATTGTTTTCAGAGTCAACTGGAGAACTCCGCTTTTTTTATTATTATTTTTTTTTTCAATTTTATCTTTTAGACTTCACTTTGATTTTACTTTATCTTGACAGCATTTGTGTGGTACCAATGAAAATGCATGTTAAACTGGTTTCCTTGTAGCCTTTTTTTCTCTAATATTTTGTTTTTCATTAAAGTTCAGGTTTATAACTTTTTAAAAAGAAAGATTTGCAAAAAAGCTTTGAAAAGGCATTTTTTTGATTTATTTGTTTTAGTATTAATTTTTTTGTCGGGAGAAAATAAGTTAGTGACCTTGATAAAAATTTACCGTAAAGGGGCCGGGCATATTTGTAGCTATGCTGCTGCTTTTTGCTTCTCTTAATCAGCGTGGTTGCTGTTAGCGCCGTCCCGAAGAGGTCTCTGGTGGGGGGGGGGGTCGTATGTGTTTTTTGCCAATTAACAACCACACTAACAGAAATGAAAATTTTTTATTTTTTTTATTTTATTTATTAATGGCTTATTAATAGTTGTCTGGAATAAATTAATTTCGATTAGTCTATTCCAGACATCAATTACTCCTTAATTATTTTATTATCTAAGAATTATTCTAGTTGGTCATTTCCAGAAATAATTTTTATTTTGATTAGATTGGTTTTTAACAAAAATCACGCTGAATAAAAAAAGCCAAAATACAAAATTTAAAATAAAATTACAAAATGCAGAGCCATTTTCACAGCAAAGACAATAAACCCTGACAATCTTTAAAAAGAAATTTTAAATACCTGATGTAAATAACATCAAGGTTAATTAAAAAATAAAATTAAAGTTAAAAAAGTAAAAGTAAAAGTGATAAAAAAAAATTTATAACTTTTTATAACCACAAAAACTGCTCTTAATATAGAGAATTTAGTAGGATGGTTCAAAATTGCACAAAAATTATATGGTTGATTGAAAAAAATTATATGGTTGATTGTGAAGAAAAGTGTCTTGATCTTATTTTAGCATACAGATGAAATAACATCAAGTTCTTTTTCTTTCAGTAAATTTTTGTTACTTTTTTTACTTTAAATTTCCTAAAATTTAAAGTAAAAAAGTTGACAAAAGTGCAAATCACAATATTTAAACACTCAGATTCCAATCACATGTTTAAAATCAGGCCCGTAGCAAGCTTCCCAGTGGGAAAAAAGACATCTTTAGACAAATAAATGGCGTCTTTTTTATTGACTTGTTGTGTCTTTTTATAATCAGCCAAAATAAAGACGCGGAAAACATCTTTTAAAAAGACGTCTTCAAAAAAGAGGTCGAAAAGACGTCAATCGGCTGTTAATAAGGAAATCATTATTTGCTTAAGAAAATTAAAAATAATTATTGCTAATAGAACCTAACAAAAAAAAGTTTTAACCCACAGTATCGTAATTACGATATCTTTGTTACGTTCTGATTGGCCCGTTTTTTGTTTAAAAAAATACTTTTATAAAACTTTTTTAATGTAAAACGTTTTTGCATAGAAAATAATTAATCAACTATTTTCGGTAAGCGGATATATATATATATATATATATATATATATATATATATATATATATATATATATATATATATATATATATATATATATCAATTTCAATATATGTATCAATATTAATACGATTCCTAAGTAATTAATGGCTGGTGAACTTTATTTCAGATAAAACTCGGCCAATCGTTATCGCAATAATTTTGATCTTCCTATATTTATGAATGGTAATGTACTAGATGAGTCATATACCCTTCATCTTCTTTGATTAACTATTACTTCTGATCTTTCTTTTAAACCGTATATCAAATCCATTCCAGAATTAGCATCTGCTAAGGTTGCATCTCTTTATCGAGCTCGACACTTCCTTACTCTAGATTCTATTCTCTATCTCTATAAATCTCAAATCCGTCCCTGTATGGAATACTGTTGCCATATCTGGGGCAGATCTTCTATTGATGCCCTTTCTCGTTTAGACAAGATGCAAAAACGCATTGTAATCATAGTTGGACCTGCTTGAGTAGCCAATCTCCAACCACATCGTCGTGATGTTGCTTCTTTTTCTTTTTTCTACAAATACTATAATTGGCACTGCTCTAAAGCTAATTTTTCTCTTTGAACATCAGTTCTTTGGAATTTGCTTCCTTCATCTTGCTTCCCTGATTCATATAATTTGCAACCTTTTAAGCCATCTGTCAATCGTTATCTTGCTCTACGAACTTAATCTTTTCTCTTCCAATAACTTCCAAACTTATATAGTGGTTGTTCGCAGCCTTGTTGGAAGCGAAGATGTAATATATATTTTTTCTATTATAATTTATATATATATAAATTATAATATATAGTCTTTAATTCATTTACTTACTTATCTTAAGAATAATGAAATATAAAAAACGTTTAAAGTTGAGAATAATTTTGATCTTTACTAGTAAGATTCTATCGCCAAGTTTCTTGAGTGTGATCAATCATTTCTCGATACTAATGTTGCAAAAAGTAGTATATTTTTTATTATGGTTAAATGTTTAGTTTTTTTTTATAAGGGTAAATTACATAAAAAATTTTGATCTGTAATTATATACATAATGCTCACTTTACAAGTAAACATAATTTACACAAAATTTTTGAATTGCATAAAACACTAATGAATTGCTCCAATATAACTTACACTAAATTGTCCCATATCAATTATACTAGTGTTATCTTTTGAATTTAGAAATAGAAGTTATTAAATGTTGGTGGCTCATCATGCAGTGCATTTGAGAAGGGCATGCTTTTAAAGTAAGTATAATTTTACTATAAAAAGAGCATTTTTAATACCGCAATTATATTGCATACTTGATATACATAAATATATACGCTGGTCACAACAATCCAGTCAAAAATTTCTTTAAAAAGATAAATTTAGTGTTGAGAAATTCGTATTTTTTGATGTTTGATGTTATGTTTATAAAATAATTATTATATATATGTGTGTGTGTGTTATTTATTTCTTTCCCCTTTATTTTTACATACTTATCCTAACAATATTTTTTTAAGGTTAAGACTGCTTTCCTGATTCCTACAGCAAAAAAAAAAACTTTAAAATGCTGGTGATAATATTTTAAAGAGTGCATCTGATCGAAAAGAAGGTGAATGACGTCAACTGTTCGAAAATTCGATTCTTGGAAATTAACAAATGGAAGAAGAAGTTTACAAAGTTGTAATATATAAAACTCAGCACAATTATATTATTAAAAAATTTAAATGATTTATTATTTTTTTCTTATTCTCAAGAAGTTCTGTAAAAACATAAATTTGAACCTTACGTTTAAGTAAAGCCATGTTAGAACACGTATTTTAGACGTCGAAATAAGAACGTCTAAATTAGGTTATTAAAAGACGTCATTCGGCGTTTCCATTTTGCACTAGTTCTGAACGTCCTAAATTCACGTCTTTTAGACGTCTAAAAACACGTCTTTATTCCGTCCTAAAAAGACGTCCTAATTACGTCTTAAAAAGACGTCATCTGGCGTTGCCATTTAGAACCAGTTCTGGACGTCCTAAAAAGACGTCCTTTCGACGTCATATGGACGTTTCCGTGCCCGCTGGGTAGTTAATGGTTTCAAAAGATGGTTTTAACAAAAAAAAAATACAACTCAAGAAAACGATTCCTGGCGCTACAGAACTTTTACTACACGAAAAAAAGCTGAACAGATGATAGTTAATTAAACTGGAATTAAAAGCCGGAACTGTAGCACCATCCAAATAATATACTTAAAGCGTATAAATTTCCGATTAGATTAAACGTTATCCTTAATAACAGATAGATAAACGTATCAATTTCAGATTAGATAACCTGTTAAAGTTCCCTTAAGGAATGCGTATCATAGATATTGTGGTCACGAGTTTTGATCTCTTGCAGTCAGCAATAAAGCATCAACAAACTTGAGTGCTCTACTTTTCTCAACAACTCCTCTTTATGTTTTAAATATCTTGTATCTTATTTATATATTATTTTAAAGGTTGAGAATGAATTGAGAGATTTTTATTTGTAAGGAAGGTTGTTCCAAGTTTTAATGCATTGGTATTTTATAAAATTATGTTCGTAATTACGAAAGCAGTGTTCAGAATTGATAATGTCGCCCGGCGGCAAAGTAACTTTCTGCCGTAAGGCTGGCTTTTTAGGGAGGCAGAAACTGTTGTCGAGTTGTTGAGGTGTATTAAAATAAGTTTTTTCCCATATTTCAAGTTTATTAGTGGCAGATAACCGTAATATCATATATCTCAAGAACAAATCCGAATCCGCAGTTCCATCTGTTGTATCGAGAGTGTTGGCGATTAAGGGTGGCAGTTTTTCTTTTAAAATATCAACAAAAGTTTTTTGAGTACTTTATAACTTTCTTTCATGAATCATAAACATTGCTGGTATTAAAGAAATTTCTGTAAAACAAACTCCTCGCATAAGAAGAATAGATATATAAAACTCTCCAAAATTAAATGTTTTGTCATATGTCAACAATTGCGTATAACTTTTTCCATGAGTTAGTAAAAGTTCATTCATATGAGAAAGTAGATCTTTCCGCCAACAAGTGCCATGTGGAAACGATGAAGCAGGTGATTCATCGCCGACATACTGCACCACATTTTAAGGATATTTAGACGAGTCAATAGCTATAAAAGAAAAACGTAATTATTTCATCGCTTCTTGGATAATGCAGTAAAAACTGTACAATTTTATAACGAAGAATATTAAACACTCTAAAGATTTTTTTTACTAACTACTTTATTTTACGTAATATGTAAAAGGAAGTAGTTAGTAAAAAAAATTCTAAAAAACAAAAACTTACAGATTTTTAAATATTATTTAAAATTTTTTAAATCTTTAACTAATAAAAAGGTAAACAAATGTATTTCTTTTGCAAAAACAAAGGCATTTAGTAAAATAAAGAAAAGCCGGGATTACCAAATATGAAATAGCTGTCCCAAGACAGATGACGAATAACAATCAAGGCTGTTATTTTAAGTTTTGCAATCTAGTAAATGTTTAAACGTCTTTATTAAATATTTTATTTCTGAATATTTGTTATATATACGTTATATATACGTTCTGAATATTCGTTATATATTCGTTATGTATACGTTATATATTCGTTATATATTCATTATATATTCGTTTTATATTCGTTATATATTCGTTATATATTCGCTATTTATTCGTTATATATACGTTATATATACGGGAAATTTTTTTAGTGGCTTTCACAATGGTTTAGTCTAGTTAATGAAGAAAAGAAATTAAAACTTTTTTTTTACTTTTGCAATTTTAAGTATTCTTTAATGCTTGGTGTGTAACGTAAAAACTTATTGGGGGTCGCTTAGTGACACGGGTGTCCTAGGTTTGTTATCCTAACATTTACATGATATAAAATTTTAGTTGAAATTTAAAAATTTAAGTTAATGTCAAAAATTATTAAAAAAAAAAAAAATTATATGACTTTAACTTAGAATGGCACTGTATGCAGGTAAGTAATAAAACAAACAGCTACCTCCTAACTGTATTTATGGCCGTTTCTCAACATATGTATGACTCACAAGGCGGCGTTTAGATGTTTATTACTTGCAAATAAGAGAATAAAATTGAAAGTAAGTTGTTTACTAAACTAAAGCTTCTTTATTTTTTATTTTATTTTAAACTTGCTATTTAGTAGTGTATTTAGTGTATGTTTACTCAGGTGGTTAAATACTTCTTTTTTGACTTCCTATCAAATATTATATTTTTCACAAGCATCTTTAAACGACGAATAATAGTCAGAATCTAAATCATCTATATATTAGGTTACTCATTTCAAAAATTGTTCTAACAGTTTGCCCGGTGGGAATTCGACTAGCGAATAGCTAGCTATAATCGTACCAATAAACACAGCGATATTTGGCCGCAATTTGGTTACGAGGACAGCTAACTTGATAAGCTAAAGATCCACTGGCTATTGTAGCTAGCGTAATATCGTAATAAAACTGCTGTTTAAAACAATTTGATATGTAGCTATCAACCAGCTATAGATGTTTAGATATTTTGTGGCTAACTACAAAGCTACGATATGTAGCCATCAACACATTGCTACAAAATCAAAAAGTTCAATTATTCTCACAATTATGATTCAACACTCAAAATCAAATTTTTAAAGATATTAAAAGCATTAGAAAAAAATAAAATAGGAAAAAAAAAATTGTTTGAAAATCGCTATAAAGCTAACTAGTTGCTAGCTCATTTACCACCGGGTGATAGCACTTTTTGAATTTTTCGCTATTAAAAAATACAAACACATATGGGTTTAAATAAAAACATGTTAAACTCAAGTATATGACTAAGCGATAAGGCAACTAAATTTTTCTTTCTGCCCTGGTTATGTAAACTTTTTCTTTATGCATACTTTATATATATATATATATATATATATATATATATATATATATATATATATATATATATATATATATATATATATATATATATATATATATATTTATATATATATATATATATATATATATATATATATATATATATATATATATATATATATATATATATATATATATATATATATATACAGGGGCTATTCTAGCGTTTTCAATAGCGTCGACCGTATTTAAGCGCCGATTTTACGTTTTTTTTTTTACGGCAAATGTTGTTTTTTTTTGTTGCGAAAAACGCCAATTTTCCGCTAAACTTTTCCGGGATGGGGGATGTACCACCGCCTAAATTTTTTACCTAGAATAGACTCTAATATTGACCAAGGTCACTGATTGTCTGATTCCCTGAGTAATGGTGACGTTAGGCCTACGTATCATTCGGAAGTTATTTTATTTTAAATGCCTTAATTACTTAAAAAATATTTTTATAAATAAAGTGAATTTGTTTATGCGTATAAACAAATTCACTTTATTTATACTTTATTAACTTACAGAGTTTCTATACTGTGTGATGTAGTAGTTAATAAATTAGATCGTGGTTTCTGCGCTCCGAATGCAAGTCCTGTTGGAGTATTTATATATATATGCCCCCTCCTCCTTTTATAAGAGACTCGAGAGTAATATAGTTTATAAAGAAATTTTTTAATGAAATTAACTTTTTTTAACATTTGTTTAAAGTCATTTAAATTTTTAAGGTCGTACCCCTAGAAAAAAAAAAATTTTATATTATTATCAAATTGTTTTAATATCAATTTTTCAATACTAGAAATAATTACGAATTTAAAAAGTATAATTTTATAACAAAACAATTTACAATCAGCCTTTGGAAACATATGATTTCAGGAATCCACTTGGAATTTGTGAAGCTTGTAGAACAATTCTAAGAAGAAAAGATGCAGGAAAAGATGCACTACTTTCATTTATTTTTGATTTTTCATACATCACAGTGAAACCACCAACTCTTGGCAAGACTGCTGTTGTCTTATTTGCCCCTTTGGGCACTCAAAGCTCAACCAAAAAGGCTCTCTCTCAACTCCCTACCATGAAGGAGAGAAGCTTCGAAGAAATGGTGACTGCCTAAGCTATATTAGACGTGGACTTACTCATTCCTGCATACCATCCACATTTAGAGAAAATATGAGACTTTTGGCAGCTCAAGATACAAATACTGCAGAACAAATTGCTTCAAGAAAGGAATCATCTCCCAATGACACAATACGGATATCAAGGCCTGGAGGAGGCTCTCCCTTACAAGTTACACCAGGTATTTTCATTTCTTATTGTTTTGACTGCATTGTTTCTTAAATTTATTTTAGCTTTGATTTAAACATCCAAAAGCAAACTTGAGATTATTTTAACAAGCCTGCTCTCTATTGAGTTTTCAACTATTTTATTCAATTTACTTGTAGATCCTTCAAGTGCAAGAAAACTTTTTGATGTTTCTCCCATTACTACAGAAAACCTTGTTCATGTCCAACAAAATATTAGATTGTCTAACTTTGGAATGAAAAAATTAGCATCCACCTTGAACTAAGTTGCCAAGGCCAAAGTGGTAGAACCAAATATTCGGTCAAAATTTGACAGCTTTGGAAAAACTCTCCTAGAGTTTTTCCAAAGTAGTATAGTACCTAAAGTACAATACCCACGAGAGAAAAGCAAGCAAATTCAGAAGGAGGTCATCTGGTCATTCAATGCAAATCTATGCAAGACATAAATGATGAAGTATTGATGTACAGAAAATTTTTTCAGCCGTCACTTTTTTAAGTTTGGTATAGATGGTGGATGTGGGTTCCTAAAATTCACTCTTGGTGTGATTGTAGATGAATCTTTTAAAGAACTGCATTCACCTCCCCAAAAACAATGACTTTTCACACAAATGCAGGCCAAAGATACCAGTGTTAGACAACAACTAATCATTGCTATTGCTGAGAATCTACCAGAGTCATATGAAAGCCTCAAGCAAATTTGGTCACTCATAAATCCAAATCAAATTGGTTTTGTTGTTTCTTGTGATTTGAAAGTTGTAAACCTTCTCCTTGGACTTCAATCATACTCCAGTTCCCATCCTTGTTCATAATGCAATGTGGAATCAAAGAACTTAAAGTTATGTGGTGAGAGAAGAATAATTGGATTACTCAATGCCAAATATCATGATTTCAAATCATCAGGAAGTAATCATAGGAAGGCAAAGGTCTATGTCAATGTTGTTCATGAGCCCATTATGACAGACTTATCATAGACATTCTTCTCCCAATGTAGCTGCACTTGCTTCTTGGTGTAACCAACTATTTGTTCAAGGCTATAAAAGACTTGTGGCCAAAGGCAGAAGAATGGCCTAATAAACTGCATATTCATTGAGGGCAGTTTGCAGGCAATGCTAGCAAAAAACTTTTTTCAATGTGGACCTTTTACAGCAGCTTATAAATCAAATGCTGCATTTCAAGTAGTGAAAATTGCCAACACACTGAGGAAATTTAATGATGTTGTATAGAGTGACATTAAAAAAATATATATATATATATAAATACAATTTTAGTTTTTTTATATTATGTCTTTTTTATAGGGGAACCACCATAAATTTAATTCTTACTCACTTATTAACACTTATTATATATATATATATATATATATATATATATATATATATATATATATATATATATATATATATATATATATATATATATATATATATATATATATATATATATATATATATATATATATATATACATACATATATATATATATATATATATATATATATATATATATATATATATATATAAATATATATATATATATATATATATATATATATATATATATGTATATATATATATATATATATATATATATATATATATATATATATATATATATATATATATATATATATATATATATATATATATATATATATATATATATATATATATATATATATATATATATATATATATATATATATATATATATGTATGTATCAGTACATTTTGACACTGGAGCATTTCATTTCGATAATTTAAAAACTCTATTTATTGAATAATAATTTTCATATTTATGATGAAAAATTTTGTTAAATATTATTGTTGTATTTAATCAGACCAGTATAATAGTTAATTTGGCTATTTTTTTTAATTCTAAAATATTTTAAGTCGATATAGAAAGGTTTCAATAATAATTTTTGGACACACGTAGAATGTATATGTAAAATAAATTATGTGGATATTAGCTAATTTAAGTTACTACAATAACTGTTTTAAATTGACATATTTATTATTTTTATTGACTGAATTTATTATTTTTAATTGCCAAAAAAAATAATCACGTTTTTGAATTTTTTTCCCAACAATAAAAAATTGTCATCAAACTATAAATTAACGGCATAATTTTTTATTGAAACAAAATTATTTTTATTATATAAAACATTTGTCTCTTCAATGCAATCAGAGTTTATAGTAAAAGTTTAGATACCATTTTCAATATTTATAAAGAGCAAATTGCTCTTTATAATCCAGGCGTGGATGAGGCATTTTTTGATGTTTGAGACATGGAGCAAATTCCAAAAATTAAATGTTTATACTTATATCAATTAAGGATGTTTGCAAAAAATTTCATTGATTGAAGGCTGGGAACAAAAAAAGCCCTAAAATTTTAGCTACACCTGCCCCAAATCTGAGAGCAATAAGCTGATAAAAAATATTTTTTCTACTATTCTCAACCAAGTTTCATATTCATTGATAAAATTTAAAACTCACACAATAATTTTTTAGCATTCAACAATAATGGCCATATAAAATTTGCAGCCCCCTCAAACAGAGGGGGGTTCAAACTTTTTATTGTCATAGTTTTTGAACGCCAAAAGACTTTTGTGTGAATTAGTTATTATAGGAATAAAATTACACATGGGCAATGGGGGGCCATGGTGGCTCAAAAAATTGAGGGAGCATGGGCATTTTTTTGCAGGCCCTAATATGGTTGAAAACACGCACCATGTAACGTCAAATTGGCTCAAATTTTTTTCCTTTCTCTTTTTTCATACGGGCCCTTAAACATAGCCGGGTCCCAGGACAATATACCCCTGATCCCCCTTCTCTACGTCCATGGGCATGGCGGCCATGTTTTATACTTACACCAGTGAGTATAATATAATTAAAAATATAAATAATAGTCAAGAATATTCATTTAAAAATATAATAATTGGAATAAAAAAATCGGTACCAAAAAACAAGATATATTAAAAAAAAGCATTATGTAATATTGTTTATAACGCTTATAATACATATCACTTTCAGAATATTCCAGCGTGGTATTATTTGTTATTGTCAATGACGGTTAGTTATTATATGTCTGCAAAAATTGTATAATTTAGTAAAAGGTTGAAGAATAAAAGAAACTATGGCTTTGACACTTTAATTTTGAGCAAATTGAAAAGGTTTAAAAACTTTTAAAATTAAGAGTTTAATATATTAAATTGAAAGCGTAGTAGATAAAGTTAACTAAATACTTAAAATTATGGCATCATTTTTCTTATCAAAAACTAAAGGTAACTAAAGAAAACCATTGTAAATTAGATACTGTCTTGAAATGGGAAAAAGAATTTAATTTAAAGTTTGAGTATGATACCGAGGGAATTGATGATGTAAGATTACGCTGATTGCTTTGTAAGCAATATGAATCTCGTATTAAAAACATTAAAAAATTTTCTTTTTTGTGGATTCGCCTTAGAACTCCGTCGATTAAAGAAGACAGCGTAAGAAGTCATTGCAACAGTAAAAAATGTAAGGAAGCACATCTCATCAATTATCGGAGTAAATCGGTTACGAAAAGTTTTAAAGAATATATAATTTTAAAAAATATATAAATATAGAATATATAAATAAAAACACTGATATTAAAAAAGGGCTACTAGAAATGGGTGAAAAATATCTTGACTCACTTAAGGGGAAATTCGATGCAGTTTGCTACTTGGCAAAAAAAAAACGTTTAATATTCCGATTTCCCTGATTTGCTGGAGCTAATTAAAAAAACGGAGTTGATCTTAGTAGTAGTTACTCAACTAATCGAGCTGTTGGTATTTATACAGATTGCATTGGTAAACTTGCTAAAGATTCTTTCAGAGATGATTTTATTACGTCGAGATATTATTCAATTTAAGTAATAGCAGTTGTGATATTGCTACACTCGAACAGAAATTAGTATTTGTGTTGTAAAGTACATAAATAAATAACAATATGAATAATTGTTAAATATTGTATATATATATATATAATATATTATTATAATATATATATAATATATATATATAATATATATATTATATATATAAATATTATAAATAGGATTGGAAATAACACTAAATCCATCTACAAAGGAAATGTTTTGGAAGAGAGGACACGAGGTTCCTATTGTTAAAAATGTGCTCACCAACAGGGAGATATTCTCAATATGTAGTAATCTGGTTGCTAATTTACCAGTTGCTGGATGGTTAAGACTCGCATGCAACTTTATGAAGAGATGTACAAACGAAGTAGGTTGGGATGAACTTATTACGAATAAGTACATAAATGAAATGATGCAGGAAATCGTGGATAAAGTTATCAAATGCGATCCAGCAAAAGGCGTTTTGAATATCAAACCAAATGCATCTCTAACTGTATGATGTGATTCAAGTTCGCTGGCAAAAAAACAGAAGATGCAACTTTGTTTCGACCAAAGTCTGATGCAATGCATATCACCGTGGCTGAATTGGATGCATGCATTGAAGTTCTCAATATGGCATTGAAATGGAACTCAAGTGATGTCTCTGTCAAAACTGATACTCATAGTTGGTTAAATTCTGAATTGACCGTGACAAACCTGTAAAATGTGCTGGTCAATGTGAAATGCTAATTCGACGAAACTTCAAATATTTGGAAAATTGGTCGAGGATTATGCTATAAAAGTAAATGTTACATGGGTGAAGCCTAAGCATATGACGCCGTGTACACAGCGATGGTTAAAAGGAAGTATAGTAGCACTGCATAATGGTTAAAAATCTGATGTTGAAGTCAACGCACAAAAGTTGCCGCAACATTTTTCACATCTGCAGCATCGTCGTGTAGACAAAAACAAAGTAGATATAACAACTGATGACGATTACAATCCGACACTGGTTAAATCTCCCAAAACGAACTTAAAACACGTCGCAATCGAAGATCCAAGTTCTCAGATAAATTCCCTGGACGATGGCAAAGATGACACCAAATAGTATGCACCACGCTGATCAAAACTATCCAACAAACTGTGAGACAAAGTTACAGCCTGTTTGGTTCACTCGCTATAGGAGAAGACTACTTCCTAACCGGAAGTGTCACGATTATGTATGAGCTTGTGTTGAGCTGGGGGAGATGTTGTGATTTTAATGTGCTCATTAATTTGTCAATAAATAGCTTTGCTAGTTATTTACAAAAGTCACACGTTGCATATTTTTATTATTATAACGTTTTGTATAACGACCACTAATTGTTGACAAGAGTCACAAGTTGAATTTTTAAATACTATATATAGTGAACAAGTTTGTTGTAAAAACGTTTAGATTTTTGATAAGTAATAAAAATATTAAAAACATAATGGCTTCTAAATGCGTTCAACAACATAAATATTTTAAAAAAAAATTTTTTTTACAAACTTCAGATTCAAAAATTCAATTTTTTTCTTGATTTTGCATGAAATTCCTCCATTAGTTTTACAGCACATTCAGCAATTTGGTTAAATCTGGGAATGTCAATTAATGACTCCTCTACTGATCAACGGGTCTTTACACACTTAATAACTTTCTTTCATTTTATTCTGATGAGTAAAGAAAATAGTACATCAAGAGAGGTTTAATTGTAGTGTTGGAATGAAACCAAGCATTTGCCCACTCTTTGCAGATAAAGTTTCATGACGGAGCAAGGATGCTGCTGTATCAGCATCTCTGGTATCAGAAAGAATGCTGTAAGAGCATTTATCACACGTGAGTTCCATTTTGTCTGATGCCAATTTTGGGAGTTTCTTTCAGCTGATTTGAGGCTAATGTGAAGTTGTTTTATAATGGCAATATGCCTGACATAGGTCAAGTAGGAACTTGAAACCATCTTGCAATCAAGGGTTCTAGCCAGTGTTAACATCATCGGTTGCAACAAGGAAGGATTCAGCCTGAAGAGGAACATAATTTTTTGTTAATTTTTAAATGAAGGAGTATTTGAGTTCTAGTTTGTTTTCGTTGGCTATTGAATAAAAAAATTCATGACATGTTTCAAAAGGAGGTCAAGTACATGGTGCTGACAGCCAATATATTGTGGTTTCTGAAAAGCCCTTGCTCATAACATAATCCTGAATGAGCTTTACAATCCCGTTCAAATAACTTATATTTACTGGGGTCGTGTCACAGAATATCACGCAAATATTTATATAAGCATTGTATTCATTAAATAGCTAATGTAGTTCCTTGTGAATGGCTGGAGTTCCTTGTGAATGGCTGCGGCACATCTCAGATTAGTTCTCAGACTTTAGTTATCATGTTTTTCAACAGAACTACATAGTATTCTTCATATTGAACTAACATATTAGAACTAGGATTAGTAGTAAATGAAACTTTTTCAAAGGATTTTAATTAAATTCATGTTAACGCTGATGAGCGGAATTGATATAAAGATTCCAAAATAGTGTTTTTTAGATTCACTATAACGGATAGTCAAAAGGTTTTGAAAATTGAATATAAAAAAGAAAAGTTTCTATTAAATTTATATTAAAAAAACCTGAAGCAAAAAAAAATATACCATATATTCGACGCGTAAAATGCGCGCTTACGCGTGTTAAAGGTGACAAAAAATTTTTTTAGGGTCTTCAAGGCAAACACATAATTTTGATATACTACTCTATTTGATATTTTTATAAAAATGGTTTTGAAAGGATGTTGATACATAGAGAAAAAATACTATATTTTTTCACATTAAATTTATTATTTACATTACAATTAATTTAAAAACTTCATCTGGTAACGGTTTTCCTCTAATGTTACTAGAAAGTAGTGCATCTGATTCATCATTGTATTTAACCTTAATATTTTTCCCGTGTGCTTAAGTCTAGAATTTCTTATCTGTTTATTTAAACTCTCTAGTGCATCTTCCAAATATACCCCGATTGGCAAAGGTAATTTATTTGATATAGAAGAACTATGCAGTAGCAGTTTATGTACAGTAAGAGGCATAACATACTAGTTGTATAAACTGACTATACATTTACCTGTTTCAGTGCAGTATAAATCTAATTTATTGATATTAATAGGATATCCGCAAGATATGGTTATAAGAATATTATGCAATCTTTTGATTATATCACAATCAACTTAAGTAATTTCAGAAAAAACTTCACTATTTTTAAATGCTCTTCTTGCAGTGTTGCCGTCATTTGTGTTTCCAGACCCAGTTTTAGGCATATCAACGTATAGGCTTAACTGTTCTCTGAAGAGTACCTGAATCTCTTATTTTTTTAAGTCTACAGATAGTTTTTCCTCAATTGTTTTTAGATTATACTTTTTAATTTCAATTTTATAACTCAAATGAAGAATGAACTCCAAGCATTTTATCCAGCAATCCAAAACTGAAATTCCAAACCCCAAGTCTGAGTCATTCTCAGTTTTTGCTTTTAATAAATCAATATTGTTCATTTCCTTGGGTTTAGCATTGCACACATTGCAGGATTGAGTGGATTTTGTCTCTGTAAGTGCGCTAACTACTTTATTATCAAACATTGTAAGATCAATCCTATAGCTGATATTAAATGTCAAAATTCTTCCTGCAATATTAAAAACTTTGCAAAACGTCTTTAAGGTATTTATTTGATTTTTTAGATCTGATTTTTCTTCTCTGGATAAAATTGGACTCTCTTTTTTATATTGTAGATAAAGAGGTCTACAAAAGTGACAGCTTGAAGGATTTTCATTTTTCCAAATTTCGCCATCTTCTACTTTGAGCAATAAAGGCACAAAAGCTATACTGAAAAGATTTTCTTCATGCTTAAGTTCTATACTTGCGTTGCTTGTATCATATTTCTGTTTATAAATACTTTGGCTTGATGCTCCATCAAAACCAATCTTTCCATATAAAACTCCAAATATTTCATCACTTTGACCAAAGTTAGGCATATCAATCATTTCTGTTATTCTACTCACAGTGTGATCTAACATGCTTTGAAGAATACACTTTGCAGAAATTTCAGAAAAATTTATATTCTCAGGATAGCATTTCAATTTTTCCACAAAAATATTGTGCAAGGTAGGATAAATATGTACGTTGTGTACAAGAGCTGAGTTTCTGATTATTTGATATTGTTTATCGCTGAATCAGTATTCATTTTTAATGCAAGAGCATCCTCTACACTCATGTTAATGGGAAAGGTTTTATCCAAAGTTTTATCAACTTTTTCTATCTCTTAAACATTAGATATATTGTTTTTTAAAACAGAGGTTTTTTTTTTCTTTCTCCAGCAGCATTTTCACTTTTTGCAGAAGCTAAAAATAGAGCTTCATGATGTTCAGTGGCTAGTTTTTTTCTTTTTTTTTCTTTTGCTTCTCTCTCCAAGAACACTCCATTGTTTATGGGGCCTTCCAGAACCAAAATGGCTATTTTTATTGTTCATAAGATTTCTTTGAAGCCAACGATTTTCTTTTTGTATAAACGTATCATAGTTTCGTCCACATTGTTTTAGTTTTTTCTTCACCTTTGAAATAAATATAACTAAAGCAAGCTTAACTTAATTTCGTATATGCGTATTTATTTATTTTATATATATATATATTCATATATATAACTTTATTTCATATATATATATATATATATATATATATATATATATATATATATATATATATATATATATATATATATATATATATAGTTTTCTTTGCGAATTTCAGTATTTTTTATTTCATTAAGTAAATCCTTCCATAATTTTAATTTATCAACTCCTAATTCACGTATATTTGGGATAAGATCTAATCTTCTCATTGTTATCGTTTTTAAGAACCATTAATATAATAAAGCTAATATATTAGACACATTTTAAATTACATTACATATTTTTTTACTTTACACAGTTTCAAATTTTATCTTGTTATGACTTTTAACAGTTTTCACATTGTTACATCCTGTAATAACACATATTACTTAGTTAACTTTATATTACATGTAATATAAAGTTAACTAAGTAATATGTGTTATTACAGGATGTAACAATTTGGTATTTCTTGAAATGGGAAATACCAAAGTTTTTCAATTAAGCTTTTTCAAACATGTTGTACTTATCAAATAATAAATTGTTCTTTAAAATTGTCAATAAATATTTTAACAAACTTTTAAATAGTATATAATGACAAAAGCACGTTTTTTAAAACATTATTTTGCATTTATGATTTAAAAACTATATTAGAACAAGTTCTACAAGCAAGAAACTTAACTTTAAGTTTCCTGCCAATTTCATTTGTTTTGATATAATAAAGTTCTTAGCAAAATGGCGGAAAACAAGGTTTTTATAAAATCATCAACATTTGTTTTTCTTTAATAACTTCCAATACCGCAGGAGACTGCAGTATTCCTTTTACATTCATAAAGTAGAAATGTTAATTATCTGGAAAATATATATATATATTTGTATATAAACAAAAAAAAATACAATTATTTTCTACTTTTTTTTAGAGAAGTCTTTGTTTTTAAACGAAAAAATCAGACTTTTTTTTTTCTTTTTAGTATATTTAACACGTTCACGCCGGCGTGTACCACTGGTGGTACACACTAGACTGTCTCATTGGGCGGCGTGTACCACTGGTGGTACACACTAGACTGTCTCATTGGGCGGCGTGTACCACCGGTGGTACATTCCGCCCAATGAGACAGTCTAGTGTGTTATTACAGGATGTAACTATCAAAATATTTTTTTTAAAATAAATATACACTTTTATTTAATTTTCAAGTTCTCTAATTTAGTTAAATAAAAACCTCACATTTTTCAGATTTCTTTAAAAATAATATCAAATTTTTTCACTTCTTTTAAATAAAAGCTTCATGAAAAAATTATTTTTACTTTTGAAATAAATATCATTGTCTTTTAATATTATCTAACAAAGGGCACCTAATTTATAAAAATGTTGTGAGGGGTTTATTGCCATTTTTTTGTTGTTTTGAGTCAGTGCAGCGTGATGATATAAATAATAATTTTTTGTTTTCTTTCAGATCTCATATCTTTTTACATTTAAAATTTAAGTTAATTTAAAATTTATTACAAAAATATAAAAATATTTAGCACTATCCAGAATTTTAACTATTAATTCTCAGAATAACTCTCAGTAATTGCATTAATTAGTTCTCATGTTTTTAATATTATTAAAAGTAAAAGTATAAGCAATTTTTAGCATTATATATTAGTTAGATGTAATACAAATACAAAGAATAATTATAAATAGATAAAAATATATATAAAATTTAAATAAATAGAATAAATATCTTATTTAAATTTTGTATTATCATTTGTATTATATAATATGGTTATATTTTTTTTTTTAAGAAAAAATGGAGTGTTTTAACAGTCTCTCCTACAGTGTAAAAAATCTCCTTTATCAATTGCCTATGAATTGTGCAGAAATATGTAAAGAAATATCGTCTGAGATTCATAATAGTGAAATATTGCAGGGTATCATATATTTTCTAGTTGATAGTTGGACACTTGTAAAAAGAAAAAATAATATATGGAATTTTTCTACAATTATATGTCTTCCTACTACTTGTGTGTTAGAAGCAGTGGAGGTATTTAATGGGGAAAAACTTTTTTGTCAGGTTAGTTTACCCAAAACAATTTTTAAGAAATAAGATTGTGACTTTAGTACATTTAAAATCTATATTAGGGTGTACCAAAAACATACTTTTTTTTTTCTCCACGATACCTCTTCATTTTTTCCCATTCTTTGAAGTCCACTAAGGATAAAAATCTCGTATCCCGGAAGTGACAGCTGTAAAATTTGAAAAAATTGATTTTTTCAAAAATTAATGTCAGTTATATCCTAATAATATTAAGTGATCTTAAATATACAAGAATATTACAACCGAGTTAATCAAATCTTTGCTGTAAACTATGACATTACTGCTTCGAACTGAAGTTTTTTTTTTTGAGTTTTTAGCATCTTCACAACTTTCCCTGTTCTGATTTATTTTCTAACAACACATGTTGGAAGTACACATTTCTTATCTGTAGAGGATCTTACTGATGATAAAATAAATGGAATAGGAAAGCACTCTATGTAAAGTTAGATAAAGGCTAGTCACTCAAAACAAGGTGGGTAAGGCGGAGCACATCAGGTTTGATCAGAATGGGTAACAGGTTGAGTTATTTTTAAACAACATTAAAAAAGAGGCCCTGAAGTTCCTCTAGAAGCCATTGACCACATAGATATTTAACACAAGGACTAGAAGAAGCTATGTGAACTAGTTGTCTTATAATTATTAGGAGATGTACCACTATTTCATTTTTATCAATCTGCCTTCCATTAATAGTTAAATTATATTATGTTTTTTTTTTTTTTTTTTTTTTTGGGAGACGGGGGTATAAAGCGACGAAGTACATTTTAGAATTTTTTAAAAATATTATTAACATTAATAACAATTCATTCCTAAGGTGTATGGTAAACACTTCATACCTGCTTGCCTATAGGATGATTAAGAATTTATCCAGGAAAAAACAAAAGCTTCCAGTTATTTGCAGGTCAACAGAACTTGCTGAGCAGGGTTTCAATAGGTTGTGATTCATGCTTATAGGAGCTTACTGAGCTGGTAGGATAGCTGAGATTCATGTTGGAATGAGTTGAAATGGCAGATAAAGCGAAATGACTGTTAGACATTTTACCTATTTAAAAGGTTTTTGAAACTTATTGAATGTGTCAATAGCTGCGCAGAAAAAGTTATCCTGTTGATCCAGAACTTTGTTAGAGATAACTGATTGGGCAACACAATAAAGAACTTAATATTGGTACCAGAGAACTAGAAATAAAACTCTAGAAATAACCAGAGAAATAAAAATCTTAAACTAGAAATAAATGACTTGCATTTGTCACCAAAAATTGCACTTTTTTTTGAAAAATGAATTTTTACAGATAACACTTTTACTGGAACAAAAAGTATTTTCTTTTTATAATTTTAGCCTATTAGGACATTAGGGAATGGGAAAAAATTGAGAGGTATTTTTTTTTGAACACCCTAATAAATAAGTAAATTCTGTTTTTGCAAAGATCTTTTTAATAACAATTTCATGTAATTTAAGTATACTCATTAAAGTTTGATGTATTATAATAAATTATGATTTGAATACTTTACAACACTGGTTATAACCAGTGTTGTAAAGTATTCAAATTACTAGTATTTTAAATACCTATTTTCAATACTTTTGAAGTGTTTGTATTTTGTATTTCAAATACTTTTCCCATCAAATATTTTGTATTTGTATTTAAAATACAACTTTGGATGTATTTTGTATTTTCAGTGTTTTTCAAAATACAAAATACCTTTTAATTTTTTTTATTTAAAGTTTCTTCAGCTGATAATATTCAAAGTATAGCTGATTATAGGCCCTATTAATAAACGAAAGCAAGTGCTTTCACTTAGCGTTCTTTGGACACCAGGGAAGACTCGATGGAATTTAACTTATGATGCCATATGTTGACTTTTGGAGCCAAGAGTAATTGAAAAGCTCCCCCATATCATAGATGCATTGAAACTTTATTTAGATTCATTTCGCTTTATTCATTGGAACTTCAAACTGTTTTAAACCAGTTGAGATGGAGGTATTGGAAGAATACAAGCAATTTATGAAACTACTGCTGATGCTCTAGACAAACTGCAAGGGAAAAATTAATTATTTCCTGGGATTTCTGATGCCGACGGTTCAGCAAGTTCGAAAGAAACTTGTGTTGCTTGTTCCAAAAGTTATCCACAGTGGAAGTTTAATTTAGGGATTGATTTCAAATATTGATCAGCAGTTTCCACATTTGTTTGAATACAATAGTTCATCCAAAATCTATGCGATTACAGCTGCATGTCATCCTTATTTGAAACTGCGATGGGTTCTAGAGGAAAAGAGACTAGTTTAAGAAAGCCTTAATAGAAGAGGCACAAAAATCAGTTAGGCTAAGATCAGTTGTTATCACAAAAATCAGTTAAGCTCTGCAGATGCTGACAAAGCATCAACATCTGGAACTGATGATTTTTTTTGAATTCAAATCACTAAATCTGCATACAAACAAGTCAGTCAACAGTCACTATTGAGTGTTTACAATATCCAGTTGTTAAGAAACTTTTCAAAGTTGTTAATGCAACTGTTTCATCATCTGCTCCAGTTGAATGCCTATTTTCTAAAGGAGCCTTAACTGCTGTGCCACGCTGCAATCTGTTATCAGATAAACATTTTGAACAATTGTTTTGTGCTGAAAGCCAACCAATATTGAAATTAGATTTCTTTAGCTGTAATAACTTTAGCTGCTTTAAAGTACTTTTAATTGCACTTTTTTTATTTTTTCTTTCAAAAGTATTTTGTATTTTAAATACTTCTATATTGAGTATTTTGTATTTTATATTTTAAATACCTTCGCTTAAGTGTATTTTGTATTTGTATTTTAATTACTTTTTTGCTCCAGTATTTGTATTTGTATTTTAAATACTTTTTTGAAAGTATTTTTTACAACATAACTTTGTAACTGAAATTGGAACCACCAATAGTTTATACATATTAGTATCAATGGTTTAATATGTTATCTTCAAATATTTATAGTATATAATTTATATATTTATTAATATTACAAGTCAAGTAACTATGATCTGTTTTATAAAATGAACCAAAAAAAGTTTTGGTTTTATACAAAATTTTGTTAAATTGGGCAAGCTACTTGGCAAATATGATTTGCAAAGACCCAAATAAAAAACATATATTCAAGGTCTCTTCTGCCTTGGGGAGGTTAAAACAGTAAATGAAAAGAATGATAATAAAGGATATTTTAACTGTACCAATGACAACTGTTATATATGTTATAAAGTCAAAAAAAATGTTGGCAGCTTGTTGTAGTTTAGAATTCAAATATATCTAAAAATGTAATTCTCATTTGTCTAAAAAGTCCAATTTTATGCCATTTTAAAATGTTTTTAAATTTTTCTAACACTTTGTGTTGATCTAAGAATAACAGTATATAAGACCATTAGACCCAACTATCTAAAAATGCAAATGCACGAAACTACACATAGTTTTATATTTAAACTAGTTGTAATAATTTAATATACAAATATTGAAATAAATTTTAAATAAAAACCAACGTCGAATACTCTTCATAATTAATTAGAAGACAAAACATTAGTACTTACTTAACAAGACAAAACATTAGTACTTAAAAGTACTTACTTTAAAAAGAAAAAGAAAATGAAACACTTTTTGCCAAAGCCAAACGAAATGGACTTCAATGAATCCAATATAGCTGTTACATGGAAAAAATGGAAACAAACTATGCAGTTGTATCTAAAAGCAGCAATGACAAATAAATCAAAATAAAGAAAGTTGTTCTTATGAAAACAAGATGTCAATGAATCATTTGATTATTTGTAAGTGATTAAAAAAATCTGTCTCAAACATGCGAGTTTAAAAACATTCAAGATGGTCTAATATTATACAAAATAATTGAAGGATTTGGATTTTGTCTGATTTGATAATCAGACAAAATCCAAAATAATCTTCTTAAAAAAGGAGCGGATTTAACTTTAACTAAAGTGATTGACATATGCAGAGCTGAAGAAGTTGCAAATGCAGAAATAAAATCAGTTGCATACCAAAAAGATATTGACGTGGTAAAGAAATTCATAAAACCAAGACAAGCAAATGCGTAATTTAGTAGTTTTAATTTAGTGGACAAATATCAAAATGGAGAAAGTTCTTGAATAACGAAAATGAGTCAAAAGGCAAAGACTGGGTTGAACCAAATAAACAAAACTGGAAACAAATTAATAATGGCTCAAATAAAAAATAACAACAAGGAGTGCAAGAAATGCAATAGAAAATAAAAACCAAGAAACTGTCCTGCATTCGGTCAAGCGTGCTCTTAATGTAACAAAATAAATCATTGGGCAACTTGCTGCAACTTAAAAAACATACACGAAAATTGCGCTGTAGAATACCATGTGGAATCTGTATCATCTGAATGGTAAAAAAGAAGCTTTGATAATCTTTAAAATTTATAATAAATTGGTACGTGGAAAAATTGACACTGGAGCTGAAGTTGAAAAGCCAAAAAGAGTCTACGACCAACTAGCATCACGTGATAATCTCACTTATACAAATGTTAAACTACGTGGTTATGGAGGAAATCACATTCCAGTGCTTGGAATTGAAAATTTAATATGATGTATTATTACAAAAGTCGTAAAAGGTTGATTAAATTCTATGTTAAAACAAGTAAACTCGTTCTTAGCTTACAAACTTCACAAGACTTAAAAGCTATCAAACTACTAAATGAAGTTAAAACATAAACAAAGCTAAGTCGCAGCAAAAAAGAAATACTCAATACAAAAAAGAATCTACTCTAAAATAAGTAAAACGGATTGATGAAAAACAAGGAAAAGAAGAAATCCCGGCAGATGAATTGATTGCTCAAGTGCATATGATTTATGCAAACTGTTTATCATCAGAAGAAAACCTCAAAGTAATAAAAACAAACATGCTCAAAGATATTACGTTAAATGAAGTAGCGAAGTACATAAATGGATGGCCACAGGATAAAAGAAAGGTTGAAGACTCAGTGAAACCCTATTGGTTGTTTAAAGGGATCCATTTTTTTTTTGGTTCTCGGGGTCTGTATGTTAGCCGCAATCTGCAGATTTGATCATTTATTCCATGCGTGTTAGTTCATAACAGTTTCAGTATATGATGTCATCGCAATATCTTTTTAAAATAGCATTTTTTTGTTGTTGCTTATTTGAAGATTTAAGCATTTTTTCTACTCCAATCAGAAAATCAAATATTTGTATAATTTTTTGCTAAATCACAAAAAATATTTGTGATTAAGCAAAAAGTTTTGCTAAATCACAAATATTTTACAGTTTTAACTTCGTTTAGTAGTTTGATAGCTTTTAAGTCTTGTGAAGTTTGTTATCTAAGAACGAGTTAACTTGTTGTTTTAACTTCATAGAATTTAAAGTTCTCAGGCAGAGAAAAAATAAAGGCAGTATGATGGGGTTTTTCGTTTTATATTTAGTTTATATGGTTCAATAGAGTTGTTTGTTTTATGTTTAATTTACATTTAGTTATGGTTTAACTCTTTTGCTACTGCAAGCCACTGGTACCGGCTTTCGAGTATGCTTTACAATTTATCTTGTTTAGTACATAAATTTCCATTCTAGACACATAGAATTTGTTTGTTTTGAAGATTTAATTGATTCTCCATAATCAAGAAAAAATAAGAGCTTTAATTGTGTAATTATAAAAAAGTTGAAAAATCTTGAATAATCCTTCATAAAAAAACTTTAAATTTAATTATAAAATAAAACAGCGTTAACACTATAAAATTAACTTGTAGAAGTGTTTAGTTAAGTAATTACTAAAGTATTTTGAAGAAAAAATATTTTTATTCATTAAATGAGGTTTTTTTTGGACTTAATGTTTTAGTTATTACTTACAAAAACGATAGTTTTAAGAACTTTGCATTTCTTATTGTTTAATGAAGCGTGTTAAAAATTTTATTATTATCAAATTTTAATTAATTGTCAATGTTATGCTATTCAAATGTTATTCAAAAAAATGTGCGGTTGCTTCAAAAAGATTTTTGTTAACAGATTTTTGTTCGGTTGGTAGCGAACAATTTAATGCAATTCTTTGCTTTTATATTTATATTATAACTATTTCTTGTATATTTTAGTACAAATATTTGTTTTAACTTTAATTTAGTTTGATTTGAATTGTTGTTAGTAAAATAAGTCGTTTAATATTTATTTTCTATTTAGTTCAGTTTATATGTTTTATTCAAGTCACTCGTTTTTTGTTTTTTTTTCAGTTTATACTTTATTAATTAATAAAATTATTCTTTTAGTATCAAGTTTATATTTAGTTTAAACCAGTACGTTTTACTGTAAATATTCGTTTTATGTTAAATTTTTATTTTTATAAATTTAATTTTTAATTGCGTCATAAACTTTTTTCGGATTAAGTAAAAAGTTATACAAATAACATGATTTGGTGATTTTGACAAAAAAATAATACAACATCTTGAAAAAAAAATTCATACGATGACGTTATATACCGAAACTGTTATGAATTAGACACGCATGGAATAAATTATCAAGTCAGTAGATTGCGGCTAACATTATACAGATTCAGAGAACCAAAAAAAAATGGACGGCGAGGTTTGACTAAAACATGAATTTTAAATTTAATGGTGTGCATTTAATATAAATAGTTTTAATCAATAAAATTTAGTCCAAATGTTTTTTTCAAACATTTTCTTTAATATGAACACAACTTGTCTCGGCAGTTGGGGATCCCTTTAAAGAGGAACTGACACTCATAGAAGGAATAATTTTCAAAGGACAAAGAATTTTAATTCCAACATCAATGCAAAAAGCAACAATTCAAAAACAACATCTAGCACACATGGGGATTGAAAAAACTAAAATGAGAGCAAGAGAAACTGTATTTTGGCCAGGCATTAACAAACAAATTGAAGGTTTAGTAAAGTCGTGTGAAACATATCTGGAATATACAAAAAAACAAAATAAGAAGTTAATGATATCAAGCAAAATAGCAAATCACCTGTTTCAAATTATGGGAACTGACTTATTTAATAATAGTGGTCGACTATTATAGTTGTTATTTGGAAATCGAAAGGTTACATAACATTCAATCTCAAACGATGATAAAGAAACTAAAAATGATCTTCTCCAGATTTGGTATTCTGCAGATAGTACGAAACAACAATGGCATACAATTCACATCTTCAGAATTCCAAAAATTCAGTAAAGAGTGGGAGTTTAAACATAGTAGACCTCAGTATCAACAATCAAATGGAATGGCTGAGAGACATGTGCAAAAAACTTGCCAACCAAAAAACTTGCTAACCAAAAATAATAGCAAAAAACTTGCTAACCAAAGCAAAAAGGTCAAATCAAGATCTGTACAATGCTCTACTAAAGGTAAAAAATTCTAGTTGATGGTCTTGCATCACCTGCTCAGCTCATCAGTGGAAGAAGATTTAGATCAACACTTCCTACTTCTCTGTCACTACTTCAAGTAAATCCAATTGACGTAAATAAATTAAAGAAGAATCGCGAAAAAATTCAAAACTTATAGTAGAAATATTATGACAAAAACGCAAAAACATTGGAAAACATAAGACTGTGTTCGTATACATGATGGAAATAAATGGCAACCAGGAAAAATTGTTGAGAACAAATAGCAACGAAGTTTCAATGTAAAAACCCTAAATGGAAATATTGATAGAAAAAACAGAAGGCATCTATTAAAAATAAAAAAAGAAATAGATTGGGATATCAATTTATCCGATAATGAAAATGATATGAATGAATCAAAAGATGTATTCGCGGGTAAAAGAAAACTGTTGAATAACACAAACATTGATCTAAATACAAATCAAGATGAATCATCACACCACGACATTATTATCACGCGATCAGGAAGAATTTTGAGGAAGTTAAAACATTACATTGATTATGAAATGCATTTTTAAAAGAAGGAAGGTGTAATGATTGTTATGCAAAACAATTCCCTCTGGGCAATCGTTTATAACGCCAATTCAGAATAGCAATCAGTGATTGCAAAACAAGCAATTTCTTTTTGTGAATTCCGCACAAGGAATTCTTGCTTAAAAACTGTTGTGTTGAGCTTAATGACAATTAGAATTTTGACACGAAACTACACATAGTTTTATATTTAAACTAGTTGTAATAATTTAATATACAAATATTGAAATAAATATTAAATAAAAACCAATGTTTTTATTTTTAAAAATAAAATTTTTTTATAATTAATAAGAAGACAAAACATTACAAATTGAAAGCATTATTTCTTGAAAATCTATTTTATTATAGGTGATCAAGGCCAAATAGAAATTGACCTTTAAAGAATTTGACACCAAAAGACAAATTTTGAGTTGCTAAAGAAATATGTAAAAACATCAGCTATACAAAATTTTATTGTCTTGTATATATAATTGATTTTTCACATGCTGGAAGATAATTGCTTACATAAAAGTCACTGATATTGACATTGATATTCATTAAATATCTGATGGTGCATTATTTGGTGAATTTCTAGTAAGATAACAGTTCTTTAAAAGTGATTCTGTTTGTGTCAGCTGTTTACAAAATGCAGGTTATTATTTTAAGTTTCCAATAATACCAGGTATTCATTAGTATCTAGTGAGTGATTTTTAACTTGTTAAGGATTTAGATGAATCATCATGTGTTAATTGTTTTTAATTATCAATAAGAAAGTAAAACCAAACCTAATAAAATAAGCTGTTTGTAACATGTTTTAACTTTTTTCTTCAAGAATCTCCATTTATTTTTATTATAGAATTATTTAATACCCCTTATATATTATGATAATCTTTTAAAAAACTATTCAGCATTGTTTTGAAAGATATAAATCATATTTGACTTAGAGATATAATACTCTGTAATTGTATAAATTTTTAGTATGTTTAAGTATCACATTTAAACAATATTGAAGATCTCTAAAAATTTACTGCCTCTTTATTTGTGTCCCTATCCATTATAAAGACCCAATCAAGGATTGGGTCTTTATAATGGATAGGGACACAAATATCTTTTTTTTCATATCTTTTTTTTTTTTTGTTAAGAAATGACTCATTATAGGCATAGGATTTCCAATAACACATTTAACTAATGAGAATTTTTGGTGTGAATTTGACAAGTTTATAATGTTTTTATTTTCAAATAGTTAGGTATAATGCTCCTATATTCTGTTAATATTAGAACAAAACATAGTGTTTAAAAAATATGCAAGCATCTCAAAATGGCTTAAAATTGAACTTTTTAGACAAATAAACATTAAACTTTTAGATATATTTGCGTTCTAAACTGCAACAAGCTGTCTATATTTTGCCCATTTATTGCAAAATTAGACAGTAGCAGCTAATCAGAAAAGTTATCTGTTAAGACTTGTGGATCAAGAGAAAAACGCTACAGTATTTTGGTGTATTTTAGCAGTTTTCAGGTTTTTTTCAAAGTTGAGATCATAATTTTTTTCTAATATAATACAAGTTAATAAAAACCACTTTTTAAATAAGAGAACTATCCCTAAAATAGTTCTAGAAAAATGAGACATTTGTTGAAAGTGAAAAAAATATAACTAGGCTTTAAAATTGAAAGTAAGAAAAATGTTTTTAGGCTTTGAAGTAATTCATTTTGACCATTTGTAAATCGAGGGAGACCACTGTGTCATATTTAAAGGTTATAATTTCTGAACCGTTGTACTAGAAAGTAGTGTTGTCTTGGTACTCAAATTTTAGTAATCAGACAATACTTATTTAAATACTTGGTGTCCAGAACCAAAGTCATTACCTAAATGAAAGAAGAATTCTTCTGATCACAAACATAAAATTGCATTTATAGCAAAAACTTGTATATTTATTTCTAGTCTGTTTTTCTAAAAACTTTCTGAGAAAAGTATACAAAATATTTTTTGTAAATTGAGGGGGACCACTATGTCATTTAAAGTATACAAAATATTTTTTGTAAATCAAGGGGACCACTGCCATATTTAAAGTATACAAAATACTTTCTGAGAAAAGTATACAAAATATTTTCTGGGGTTTCAATTAATAGGCTCTATAATTTTTTGAAATTCTTTTTAAATTTTTTAAATTTATTTTTCTTTTGTTGTACCGTAAATCGGGGTGAATAGAAGCAATTTTCAACTTTGGTATAAAATTTTGCATACTTGCAGTTGTTGTAGATAAAAAAATTTTGCCCAAACACAGGTCTCTGTTAGACCTATTTGCTTATAGTATTTAAATTTTTTAATTTTATTTTATTTTAAAGAAAAATAAATAAAACATGGTGTTTCTATTCACCCCGCAAATAGGGGTGAATAGAAACAGTAATTCAATTTCATGTGTTTTTCTATTGAAACAAATCGATAAAGAATAGAAACGGTCATATATTTTTAATTTGTAAATGGATAAATACAAATTTATTTCTTAACATAACATAAATGTAAATAAAATTGAATAAGTATACATTTGCCATATTTAACAAGATTAAATTATGATTTTTTTTATTTATTTAATAGTTTGTGATATTTATTTAGTCTGTTTTTTTATTATAAATTGCAATTAAAAATAAAGTGCAATTATATTAATAAATTGTGTAATCAGACAGATAATCTTTGAAAAATATCATGCTTTTGAATCGCTTAACCGAGCACAATACTGGGGAAGAGTTTTAGGATGACGTCGTTTCTGGAGACAAGAGATTGTTCTTCAGTTGTTATAAACTTATCAGTTTGTTGAACTCTTTTCAAAAATGTTACAATGAAACCATCGTCTTCAAAGTAAGCAACTTTGCATATATAACATCTAAAAGATGCTTTTGTTTTACCATAAACTTTGACCAACATGTAGTCATCTTCATTGATGACGAGGGTTTCGCCTGAGGCCCTGTCAGTACTTACATCCAGATCAGGGGAATCTGAAGAGTCACTATGCTGCACTGAAAAATCATCTTCATCTTCTGATGATAACTCCACGCGCATTCCGCTTTTATTTGGCTGAACTTGTTTGGAGAAACATGTGTTTTGGGAATTTAAACTCTCATTGTCGTCAACAAAGTCCTCAACACCGATACTTTTGCCAGGTTTCATATTAACTTTGGTTCTTTTTTTGCTTATCTTAGGAGTCTGATCTTGTCTCAGACTGAAGGAGTTCTTTGAAACTATTGTCAACCGCTTCATTGTTATTTTCAGGATCCTGGTTTTCCTTTTTATCGATAATTTGTGGAAGCATAGAGAGGACTTTGTTCCTGTTTAAAGGTGCTATACCAAAACCGGCGATCACATTTTCTTCCTTCAATGAATCACACAACTTTTTCAACAACGTTGGAAATTTATTCTTAGGAACAGTTGCTTCCGCTTTTTCTGGACCTTTTTTCTGCTCTTGGATAATATGTCGCCATTTCAATTTTAATGGTCGAAAAAATGCCACGTCCAAAGGTTGTGTCAGATGGGTGGAGTTAGCTGGGAGAAAAATAAAACTGATATTATTGTCTTTACACAACTTCACAGATTTTAATGATAAATGAGAAGACAAATTGTCCTCGATCAGAAATTTTCGACCTGTTTGTTTTTTCAGGTATGGAAGAGCAACTGTCAGTATTCAATCTTCAAAGCAAAAGAAATCAAACCAGCCGGACTTTGTTTGATTGTACCTGGCATTTTTTGGCCCACCCTCTGGCCAGCTTTGGTACAAATGAATTGCCTTGTACACAACGTAAGGGGGTAAAAGAGTGCCATTTGCAGCGGCTGCAAACATCACAGACGTTGATGCTTTTGATGAGTTTATGATTCTTTCTGGATATTTTGTCCCTCTACGTGTAATGACCTTTTGTTTACCAGGGTCATCACTTAGATTCGTCTCATCGTAGTTAACAATATTAGATAAAGACACATCCTGTAATCCATTTGTAAGTTTATCAAAATAGCTGTTAATTGTATCTGATGTCACACCAGCTCTCGATTGTTTAATATTTTGACACATTCTTACGGCCAGTTGATCCTTATGACATTTTAAAAATGTTTCAACAAAGTCACGGCCTGGGAGGTTATTTTTAAACCTCTTAACTTTTTTCCCTATTCGGTCAAAGAAGTCTTTTATAAGAAGTCGTAGAGTTGTAGTGTCAATAGGATAGCCCCATTTGCCACATATCTTCAGCCTTTCAACAAACAGTTGTTCTTCTTCGAGAGATTAAGCTGTCTGACTACCATGTTTCTTTATATTAGGACCTTTTTTCAAGTGTAGAATGTGGTAGTGGTATAGTGGTAAAAGCGCTTGCTTTGTAAACGAGTGGTTCGGAGTTCAACTCCCACCACGTCCCTGGAAGTACCGCGCTCAACTTAATTTCTCTGTGCAGCGGTCTTGCTTGTCAATGTTTGTGTTTCGGAGTTAAAGAGTTGAGAGAGGGTTGTACCACGATTTACAACAACAAAAAAAAAAAAAAAAAAAAATGAGTAGCCTCCTCGACTGTAGTGGCCTCCTCGGGCCTTGAGGAGGTGAATAATTAAAAAAAAAAAAAGTGTCGATATATAATGCAAATCATGTTTTAAAGCAGACTTCCGAAGACTGAGACCCTTCTGTATTTCAGAAACTGCCTTTTCAATTTTTTTTTGGATTGTGCTTTTTGTAGCCTCCTATAACAACCGGCTTGTAGTGTTTTGGCATTTTACAGGGTCCTGAAACAAAACAGCTGTGTCAGTTAAGTGTCTAACATAAATATATAGCACACAGTATGTATTTTATACAGTATAAACGTAATTTTGTATTAAATTTTTTTTGTGGTGTGTATAGAACCACTTGAAATTATGTGTTTCTATTCACCCCATAAATTCAGAAAACCTAACTTAAAAAAAAAAAATAGTTATTGAAATAATATTGTTAAAGTTAAAGCTTAAAGTTAGCCTAAATCTTTTATATGGATAATTAAACTATGTTTTGTACAGCTATTTACTTTCAAGAACACAAAGTATTCTGTCTTACCTGGAAAGTTCAAAGTAGATTAAAAAAATACTAGAATTGCGCGGTAAAATTCAACACAAAAAACAAACAAGAACCAGTGCTGCTAACCAAGCAAACTATTATTTCACTTTTAGGTTAAAGTGTAGCAGCCTAAAAAAAATAATGTTTGCCACTATTTACCCATAGTTATGTAGAAATTAGGTTATATATATATATAAATAAAGTTTTGTTTCTATTCACCTCACTGTTTCTATTCACCCCGTTTTACGGTATGTAAATTGTGTTAATAAATTTTTATTTAACAAAAAAAATATTAAAAAAAAATAAATTTTGTGCAATGATTTACCTATTATTTAACAGAGACTGCTAGGAATTTCCATAACATTCCAAATTAGGCTTTAAATCATGGTAATGGTGCCATCTAAAAAGATAGAAAGCAATTTTTATATAAAATATTACAGTTTTTATTTTAGGGGAGAAAAATTGTAAATTTGAAATATTTTTTTCAAAAAAAGTCTGTGTGCTAGTTGCTGAAACTAAACGCCTTGGAGTATTAATTGTCAGTTTGTCTTTGGATTGTAATTATAGTAATATTTAGTTTCAAGAAAAAAAATATTCAATCGTCATAGATATATAAATCATCATCTATATTTTATATGCTATTACATCTTTATTATATGCTATTATGCTTTATTTAAAGACAGTAATTCTGAAAAATATCTGAATAAAGTATGGGCCATTAAAATTAAAGTATGGGCTATTAAAATTGCTTGGTACTACTGTTAGTATCAATATACTTAATACTTTGAAAGACTTGTACTGTAGTACCAAAGTACCAAGTACAGGGTTGGCAAAAAAATCCAATTTAAAAAAACCCACCTCAAAAAAGCCCAAAATTTATTTGGATTTTTTTTTAAATGTCCTTTTTTTACAACTGATAAGTCTGATTGTAACTCTTATAAATGCTTTATTGTTTACAAGTGCAACTTTTATACTGTAAATACTCTTGTAAACACTGTATTTGTATACAAAATATTGTTTAGAATATAATTTTGAGTTCAAACTCCTTATTTAATGATCCAAAACCAATCAATTAAATTTTTCTTTGTAGAATGTTGGTAATTTATAGTTTTTTAAATCACACAGCAAGTTAAATATTGAAAAATACTATTGAATTATGTATTAAAATATTAAATAAGTTAAATATTTATAAAAGAAATAAAAATAATTCTATATATATAAAAATTAAAAATAATTCTAATAACTAAATTTCAAAGTACAAGATATTACTAGTTATTTAGTATTTTTACTCTCTTCTCAAAAATTTCCAAACAAAACATTTTATATATGTCATTTTATATTGGTATTTGATCTTAATTTTTTAAAGCATATGTTTATACTGCAAATTTCAGTACAAAGCTACAAGCAAAATAGTATATATAAAAATTGTTAAATTTTATTCGCAGTCTAGAAATGGGAGATTGTCAAGCAAAAAAAATATGCTTCAGTTTACCAGACTGTGGACAAGTCCACAGTCTGGTAAAATGTAGCATATTTAAAAGGTATTATATATTAAAGGAGTATTATAACAGTAAACAAGTACTGTGATAATACTCCTTTAAATAGTTACAATTAGGATTGTTTTTAATAAACACATTTTGTTTATATTATTAAAAAGTACTTAATACAAGTTTTAATTTATTTATGTAAACATGTAATTTTTTCCAACAAATTACATGCTAATTAAAAAATTACACTTTAAAATAAATAAAGTAGTTGATTCTGTTTAGAGAATTTTTTTTTTTTTTTTTTTTTGTTTAGTGAATAATTAAGTTTTTTTTTTTTCAAAGAAATGTTAATTTTATTTTAATGTTTCTTCCTAGTAAACAAAAGAAAATAGTAATTAAACCTTACTTTTTATAATTACATTTAAATGTGTAACTTTGAAACTTTGACCTTTTCTAAAGACTTTTTTAAAGCATTTAAATATATATTTTTTTATTTTCTAAGTTTTTTTAATTTTTTTTAATTTATTTTCTTTTTCAATAAAATGTATACATAATCACCTAAGTTCTGTCACAACGTAATCAAAAAAGCTTCCAGAAATTAAGTTTAAAAAGCATAATTAAAAAGCTTGCATAAATTAAATTTAAAATATTTTATTTCTTGAATAGTATGTGTTACAAAATTTTTGAACTTGAATTCAAAGTGTTAAATAAAGTGATCAAATTTAAAATTATTTTTATTAGGAATCAACAAATTGATTTTATTTGCAAACAAAATTTTTTAATTTTTGAATATTCACAACCTTTTTTAAACTTTTGTTATTTTAAAATAGTATCATGACTTATGTATGTCTATAGCGTTTGCGGCAGATATAAGCATTATTCAGGCCTCAGCAGTCAATCATCAGTGTCCGCCTCCACATGGGTGAATTAAAGTCTGTACAAAATACTATTTTTTATTTTTGAACAGCAAGATTTAATAATGTTTTTTAGGTTGATTTGTATTTTACTTAAAAAAATATTAAAAAAATCTAGGGTGTTTAAAATAAAATGTGGCTTTAACAATAAATGTTGAATGTTTTAAATAAAGGTTTTAACAAGTATTAAATAGTAATAAGAAAAAAGCAAAAAAAAATTATTACTTTTTTGTGAGCGTCTTTATGGTATAAGTTACTTTTGAATAATTTTTTTTTTTTTTTTGATATTTTAATAGAATTATATATTGATAAACTTAATAAGTTCAATTTTATTAAAATCCATATAAAAAATACTGTACAAAAAAATCAAAACAAAGAATTATAGAGCTTTATTAGTTTTTAAAAGTCCATTGAAATTTTTAATTTTATAATTTCAGTCAAAACTTTTTAAAAATAAAATTTAAAATTTAATCTACACAAGCTGTTTATTCTAATAATGAAAGAACTTATTAATACACAGTATCTTTATTGTTGCGCTTTTAACTTAGTATGTAAAGTATGACTTAATCAAAGTTATAATAATAGATATGCGCATATTTTAATAACTTTAATAAAATCTTTTTCATAAAATGTATAAAAAATTTGTTCGTTTAAATTTAAATTACAAAACACAAAAAGTTTTGAAAAAGTACCAAACTCATTCATTCAAGATTTAATTATAAGAACTTTTTCTTAAAACTGCTCGCTCTCTCTCTCTCTTGGAGTTATTTTCTTATAACTGCTTGCTCTCTCTCTCTTGGAATTATTTTCTTATAACTGCTTGCTCTCTCTCTCTTGGAGTTATTTTTTTGTAACTGCTCTCTCTCTTGGAGTTATTTTTCAATAACTGCTCTCTCTCTCTCTCTCTCTCTCTTGGAGTTATTTTCTTATAACTGCTCACTCTCTCTTTCTTGGAGTTATTTTCTTATAACTGCTCACTCTCTCTCTCTCTCTCTTGGAGTTATTTTCTTATAAATGCTCGCTCTCTCTCTCTTTCTTGGAGTTATTATTTTATAACTGCTCACTCTCTCTCTCTCTTAGAGTTATTTTCTTATAACTGTTCGCTCTCTCCCTTGGAGTTATTTTCTTATAACTACTCGCTCTCTCTCTCTCTTTTGGAGATATTTTCTTATAACTGCTCGCTCTCTCTCTCTCTTGGAGTTATTTCATTGTGATTTTTAAACTTAAATTTTAAATTAGAAAAACAAAATTTCACAAAGAGTAAGGAATAAGAAATGAATTTTTTATATGCAAAAAAAAAAAAGAGATGCAATACAAAAAAATATTTATAAAATAATCATTTTATAATAAAAAAGCGATCTAAATATATGCTAAAAAAAATTTTAAGGTATATTAATATTAGTTGTATAAATTCACTGGTAAATTTTGATTTCAAAATTTGCTAGTAAATTTACATCACTGATGCTTTGATTTCAAAATTTGTCTGTAAATTTATATCACTGATATTTTGATTTCAAAATTTGTCTGTAAATCTGGTTTGAAGGCTGTGTATGTAGGTATGATTAAGACTTTTCCAAAATAATATAAGAAAGCATTGTGGTTTGAAGGCTGTGTATGTAGGTACGATTAAGATATTTCCAAAATAATATAAGAAAGCATTGTGGTTTGAAGGCTGTGTATGTAGGTTTGATTAAGATCAGCAATGACATTTTGCTTTGAAATATCTTCATCAACAGGAGTAACCTAAATGGCAAACCATTTAAGTTGAGAACATTAAACACATTTAGGAAAAAATGTAAAAGTGATATTGGTTTTAGTTTGACTAGACTTGAAATACCCTGTATTTATATTAACTACTTGATTAATACATATCAAATGTGTTTTGATAGCACTAAAGTTACACCTGATTTTTTTAAAACTATTTTTTATCTACCTTACTTGTCAAATCATATTAACTCACTTCTGCCTATTTTTTAATATATCTTTTTTCTTCTTTATATCTTTTAGTATGATGTTCTAATGACACTTTGTTTTGTCATAAATAAACATATATATGATTTTGTGTCATTATATAGATTCTTTTTCTGCTATCAGAAGAACAAAAATTTAATGCTGTCAAAGAACTTTGTAGTTTACTAAAAATGTTTCCAAACAAGTATTCTATTCTGCGAAAGAACTTTTGTGAAGAAGCATCTACTTGCTATATAAAGAATTTGTTGAGTATTTCAAGACCTGTTGTTCTAAGTATTGGTTGTGATATCTTGAATGGAATTTTAGACTCTCTATTTGCAGATATCAAAAGTGATAACATTCAAAACCTCTTATGGATACTTTCAGCAATTTTAGAGAAATTTGATTATTTCTTAGAGAAAAACAGCTTTTATTTAAATAAGTTCAACACTTCATCAGCTTCAGATTTATCTTCATTAAATTTATACGAGAGAGAACAAGTAAAAAAATTAAATTTATACGAGAGAGAACAAGTAAAAAAATTAAAGCAATTCTGTTGTGATCTTGAAAATTTGCGATTCGATAATGAAATGTTCTGCGAGAAAAAGATTTTTGAAAACGAAGATATTTTATTGGTTCTTTCGAACATAGTTTTTAGATTATCAAATGCATTTGAAAATTTACAGATGCAAAATATCTTTGAGACAATATCTGAAGAACATTTTGTAGTTATACTTGTTAAATTAAAACATGTGACACAAGTTCTCTCAGAAAACCAAGATGCTGGTAATATTTACAAATCATTTCTTTCTTCCTCCATGCATTTCTTCAAAGTTCTAAGTTTGATGGATTTGAACAATAGAACTATAAAATATGTTTGTGTTGATGCAAGTACAAGTGATTTATTGCAGTTACGAAAACAGTTAAAATTGGCTGGTAAGAGTTATTTTTTATTTTTGTTTTGGTAGTACTATTTATATATTGTTTATATTTTAGGAAAAATAGTTTTCAAATAATTTTAGAAAGTCCAGTAATTTTTAAAGGTTTCAAACTCTCTCTCTATTCACTAAATAAAGTTATAAAAATACTAGTCTGGTTTTTGGTTCCTTTATTTTATTTTATTTCATTTTTCCATTATAATTTTGTTAAATAAAAACCACAAGTTGAGCACTTGACAAATTTTTAAGAATTTAAAAATTGCATTAAAAATAAGCAGAGAATTTTTAACCATAAAATTGGGTTTGGTTTGAGGCCCTTTAGGCATAGTGAAGACAACTTATCTAGGAGAAGATAAAATGTTATATAGCTTCTAATTTAATTGTGGGCAGTGGTCTTCACTTGTAATTTAACAGGAGCGCTTAAAAAAGTACTGGGCTGAGGCTCATCATGCTGGTATGTACAATTTTACTAAAATAGTTTCTATTTGCATTTTACTAAAGTTTTTATTTATATCTATTTATTTTCTTACTGTTGTCATTCTCAGAAAACAACATTTCCAGTATCCATGTTTTATCAAAAAACTTTAAATACTTTTAATAATTAATCTTATAAAAAATTAGTTTCAATCATGTGTTCATAAATTTTCATAAACCAGTTGATTATTTGTTTGTTAATTTGACTTGTTGAATTTTCTAATTTTTTTGCCTGATAAGTTTTCTTAAATGGTTAATAAATAGTTTTAATTGCTCAATAAATTGTCTTCTTAAGAATTTCGCGTAAAAAGAGGATGGTCATTTCACCCACTAGGTTTTCTTTGAATTATTATTACTGGCACCTTACGTGAAAAAAATTCTGATTTTCCTGCTCTGATTGGATTAAAATTTATGACATTTTAAATTTTAGCCTAATATGCTATATTTTTTGCTTTACAAAAGTTTAATTTTTTTTACATATAAACTTTATAAATGTATAAAAGTATTATTTTTCCTACTCCAAAAAAAATAATACTTTTATACATTTATTTTTTATTTACTTTACTTTTTATTTACCTTATTTAGTTTTTATTTAACTTTTCATTTGTTGGATTTCAAGCAGCAATCATTTTTTTTTTATTCTTTGTTTTTTATTTCTTTTTCTAATAAAAATAATTTTTTTTTCTGGGCCCCTTGTAGTAAGCGAGTTGTTAGTCCTTAGCCTTGGCTTTAGCCTTGCCTTAAGGCCAAAAATTTTCTTGACTTTTGGTCCTAAGGTCTTGACTTGAAACTGTTGCCTTACATTAAGGCCAGTTATTAACAAAACTGTAAGTTTTGTTAATAACTGGCCTTAACGTAAGGCAAAAATTGAGGTCTTTGGTCTTGAAAATGTTTGCATTTTCAAGACCAAAGACCTTGGCATTGAAACTCTTAATCTTGGCCTTGACCTTAAAAGTCCTGGCCTTGTCCTTGGTCTTGTAACTTGGTCTTTGCCTTAGCCCTGTAATGTGTGGCCTTGGCCTTGGTACTTTTGGCCTTGTTAACAACTCTGGTAGTAAGTGACCGGGGCCCCGTCTGAAAATAAGACTTTTTGCAAACACGGTTCTGGCTTTGGCCCTGGCAAAAATGTAAGATTTAGCAGGGGTTGCCAGTTGGTTTATTGCCGGGGCTAGAAAAAAGTTTTATAATACTTTATATATTTTTATTTTATGCTTACATTTACTATTTATTAATTACTGGCATATATTTATATATTTTCAAACTCTAGTTTACTTCCAACAAGATTGCAAGCAACCACTATTAAGTTATGAGTTACTTTAAATAGAGAATAAGTTAAAATACTAGGACACAGTTAACTGGAGACTTAAAAAGTTGTAGGTTGTATAAAAAAGGAAAACATAAAGATAAGTACAATTTATAAGTTTTTTGATGTGAAAGTAAAAAAACTGGATTAATAAAAGTTTTTATAGCATGAAGGGACAGATGCAGTAAGAGGATGCAACTTGTTGAATAAGGAGCCAAATAAGAATGAGTTTTGGTTTATCGTAATAGAGATCATTTGAGCATTCATCATAATAGTATTTGTAGAGAATAGAAATAAATGCAACCTTACAACAATGAGAGAGTGGCTTAAGCTTGGCAGATAAAGCAGGTATAATTACATTTACAATGTTCTTTTAGACTGAGAGTAAAAGGGTTGTTATTCCTCAATATAGGAATGCCAACATTATTGCAATATTTTTTTGCAGTAAATAAATTAGTTTTGTTGTCTAACAAAGATTAAGAATTTTGAGTCCAAAATTTAAATTCACAAGCAATTGTAAATCTTCGACTGGTTCAAAAGATTAAAAATCAGCTGCTTGTTCTGAGCAATTAATAATTTTAATTATTAATTGCTCAGAATTACAACAGCAATTATATTCATATTATTATTAATAGCAATTAATAATAGAGCCACATTAGTTTTAAAATTTTCATGAAGATCAATATTGTAGATAAGAAACGATACAGGAGCAAAGATAGAACCTTGTGGTACCCTTAAAATTACTTGAAATAAAGGAGAGTGTAGGCCTTCAAGAATAACTTTACTACTGCAGTAAGAAAGAAATAATGTAATAACCTCAAAACTTTTATAACAAGAAGCTAATATAAAGAAACTAACAACAGAGTGAAGACTAATAGAACCACTTATTTAGCACTTTTTTAAAATTTAGAAAAAATTAGAGAGAGTTCTGGAGAACACTTTTTTAAGACAATGCTGGAAATCTTGTCTAGAGCACTAACTGCAGAAGTTTTTAATTAAGAATTAACTTTAGCATTGGAAGCCAGAGTGATTTGGATGTTTAACAATGGGTTAATCTGTTTAACTGGCGATAAGAGTACGACCATAAGATTCAAGAGTCAAATTAGAGTAAGATTTCTTTGCAAATACCTCTACTTTATTCTGGGGAGAAGTAAAAAGAATTAGAGATTGAATGTTAGACTTACTTTAGTTAATGACACTGATGAAGACTAACAAAAAGTCCCTAGAACCTAGCATCTGAGATAAGATACAAGGTTTAGTAAACTGAGAATAACAGTGCTTAACATCAGACAGGACCTTTTTACATTGGCTTTTTGGAATAATAAAAGGACATTAGTTCTTAAGAAAGATGTTCTTGTAAAAAAGATGTAAAAAAATTTTAAAGTTTAATAAAGCAGCTGGTCAAGATGGTAAAAAATATGGAATAAAATGAGGCTTGACTTAAAATCAAAGAAAAGGAATAAAAGCTTTTAAACTTTTATTCCAGAAAAAAAATTTTATTCTAGAAAAGCTTCCGAGATGCGCTTTATGCATACATATTATGGATATAAACATACATGTTTGCTATTTATGTAGATGCTGGAATACAATATCCTTACCTACTTATATAAATTTTAATATTTTTGTGGTGTGGTATTGCCAAAAAAGATGATATATATAAAAAATATAACATGAATTTTGAATTAAAAAAATATACTTTAGGATGTATACTTTTTTTGTGCAGCCCTGGTCACAAACCTGGCCCTGGCTATATTTTATCAAACCCTGCCCTGAACCTGGTCAAATATCAACCCTGGTTTTTTACTAGCCTCTAGTTAAGGGTAGTGATAAGTTTTTTCATTTTTTTTCTTTATTGTTTTTATTATTTATTTATTTTATAACAGTTTATGTTTTGAAAGTTTTGATTTCTATTTATTGAATGTTATGAACTTTTACTATTCATTGAAGATGTTTTGCAACTTTTACATATTCTTTAAGATTGCAGAAAAATGTTGTCTAGATGTCTAGAACTTAAAGACCAAAAAGAGAAGTTTTTTATTGCAGTACATAGACTAAATCACCTATATTTCGGTCATAAAGAGGTTTTTGATTGGCTGCTACAATATGAAGACCTTAACACTGAAAATGCAGAATTATGGGTAAAAACTTTATGGACATACACCATTCGCTTTTGCTGTTTTGATGTACTAAAACGTTATGTGGAAATAGTTCATGATAGATTCACTAAAGGACTATATAATGTGTTAACAAAATCGTTTCAAGAAGTGAGATTTTACTTCATAATTTTTTTATTGTACATAACCTCATTTCATAATTTATAATTATAAAAATATTTATAATAAATAAAAATATTTATATCAAATATCAAAATACTTTTCTTCACAAATAAACAGAAAAAATATTATTTGTAGCAAGATGTCTATTTTAATAATTTATTAGTAAATTCTCTGACAAAAAAAAAAGTTTCTTTAGCTATTCCATGTCACGTTTAAATAAAAAAATGGCATTATGAAAACCTATCCGAACCATACTGTTGAGACATTGACATTCAAATTTAAATAAAGGGAGTAAATTAATTCATCATCAAGCTTTAGCCTTTTTCTTTTATGTTTCTCTAATATAAGCAATCTAGAGCATCTTTTTTTCTTAGCAAAAACTCATTCATACCATTTTTTATGCACTCTCTCTAAATTTTCTTACTTTTACCAATCTACACGCTGAACAAAATCACTTTAATCTTTTCCGACAAATGTTGTTTTACAAAGATTTTCCTAATCTTTGTTCAAGATAATTTATATGGTGTAGTTTTTTCTTTTTCAGAAAAAACTACACCATATAAATACTCAAGTTTATATAAATATATAGTTTTAATGTATACAACCATTTAAATAAATTGCAAACATATATTTTTATATCCATATATATTCTTATTATTTATGCACAAATGCACCTCTTTCCTCTCCTCCTGAATCCAAACAGGCATGGAAGTTTTTTTTCCTTCTTGTTAGTTTTAAGTCAGCCACATTCTTTTTTTTTCTTTTTTTTTTTTTCTACTTTTTTCCTCATTCTACACGTTTTTCACCTTCTTTTTCAGTTGTTTTATTAAATCATAATCATTTTTTTAATTTTTTTTTTTACAGGAACATCTCTCTTAAGAAAAGTTAGTATTTCAAAAAATCACGCACTTAAAATCCTATGTTTTGTCTGTTATTTTTATGATAATAAAACAAACAACCTCTATTTACTCTATTTGATTCTAATCTATATAAATATAGTAAGTTTGTGAAAAAAAGAATGGTATTCTTTAGTAGTGTTTTCAAAAAGTAAATTAAATTTGAAATGAAGTCCCGCAAGGTTTCTGTATTGTTTATATCTATAAAAGCAATCTTTCTGACAATCTTACAAGTGGCTCTATTTGCTGACAACTCAACTTTATACTTTTGTCCTCACTTGTCTCGACAAAAGTCTTCACTTTTTGATCATTTAGAATGAGTAATCGATCTTTTATCTGATTTCACTTCTCTAACAGCTTGGAGCTTGCAGTGGCTTGTGGATTTTAACTCCAAAAAAACTTAGTTATTTACTGAAAACAGCTATCACAATATTTTTGACATTCATATGTTGACAAATAATAACCCTCTCACTTTCAGACAAGGTCCAAAAACACATTGTAAATGTACTTGTATCTAATTTATCTGCTAAGCTATAGCTACTTTCCTTTAGTTGTAAAGTTGCATCTATTTCTTTTTTCCTCAAATATTATGGTCACAACTCAAACCAGCTATCATTTCTTGTTCAATCAGCCAAAACTTATTCTTCCTTGGCTTGTCATTCAGCATAATTGCCTCTTTTTACTGTATCGTTTCCTTCGTGCTATAAATTTTTTTTATTTATCTAGTTTTTTTTCCTCGCACATCAACAGAACCTTAAAACTCTCACCCATCTTCATATTTTTCTTATTGTACAATCTACAACTTTTTAAGTCTTTCTTTCAATTTCTTTTCACTATTTCCTTGTTCTTTAACCTATTCTTTGTTTTTAAGTAACTCATAACTTAATAGTGGTTGCTTCCAACATTGTTAAAAGTGAATTAATTTAATTATTATGTGAATTATTTAAATTTATAATATGTTAAGTATATATATGTTAAGTATAAATTTTTTCCTAGCCCCAGCTATCAACCCCTGCCTTCTAAGTCTTAAATTTGCCATGGTCTAAGTCTTAAATTTGCCATTGTTGGATTTGTAAAAAGCCCAGTTTTTAGCAGAGTTCCTAGTCACTTACTTAATAAACCACCTAAGCGACTGCTACTGTATTGTTGATCCCAAAAAACCTTGCTCAGGCACAAATGCCCCTCAAATCATTCTAATCATTCTAAGCATTCTTTTGTCCATTGCCCCAGTACCGCACAGTCCTACATTTGGGAGCTACTTTGTAAAAGTAATTACAGTACACTTGTAAATTTAGAAAATCTAATTTCTGAAGCTTTTTAAGTGATTTTTTTCCTTTTGTTGTCTTTTAAAATCCAATTGTTGTTTCTACCAGTTTTAATGAACAAAAATGTTAAATTTTACTTGTTCTGTTTCAAAAAGTGAATTTTATTTGTGCTGTGGTTATAAAATCAAAGTTTTTCTCAATGTAATCATTTTTTTCACAGTCCTAATAAAAATTAAAATATAACACATTGAATCCAAGGATAAAAATTGTGTTAAATAAATTTAACAGGAATATCAATAGTATAGGTGGGAAACAACATAAGACAAGGGTAGAGCTTTTTCGTACCCTTGAAATAATCATTATCATGATTAGAAATAATCATAATTTTGATTAGAAATTATTTTTATATATTATTATTTCTTTTCTCGTTTTTATGATTTACACCACACAGGTGTACATATTATAATTACACCACACAGGTGTATATCTACACAAACCTATGAATAAATGTTGATAGGGTACTAGAACAAAATTTTTTGTTTACCTTTAAAAACACATTATAATATATAAATAATAGTAATAATTATAGAAGTAATATTGTAAACATTATAAAAAATAATATATGTAACAATAAATATAATAATACTATTAGAAAATTGTGGAAAAAAAAGTAAATTGAATTTTTACTTTAAAACAGTACATAACTATGTGAATTTTTGTATTTTATTTATAGCTTATTTTAAAGTGTATTGACCATCTATCTATCTCCACCTGTAACAACTTATTGTTTGAATTAATTGAACACTTTTGCTCAGGGAAATCACTCTTGTGGCCCCCATGTATAGCCACTCCTATAACTTTTGAACGAAATTTAAATGAGGTGCTTAATAAACTAACAGACTCAGAAGAACCCAATATACAATCATTTAAAAATGTTGCACAGCTGTGCCTTATTTCCCCATTTGTTGTACTTAAAGAAGTTGTTAACAGGTGTTTAAGAAAAGATTTAAAAGTTTCTATTTTAATTAAGGTAAGTTATTTTTATTTCTATTTTTATTTTTTTCATATTAAAGATTGATTGTTATTTTTGAATACATTTAGTTTTGTATAGATAGTTGAAAATATGCCTACCTTGCTTGAACTTTATGTTGTATCAGATGTTACCCAGTTTCCAGCAGTTACCAGTACTAGTATTGATGTGTCTGATGTTACACAATTACCAGCAGTGATTTATTTCAGCCATACTTTTCATGTTTTGCTATGTGAGAAATATAAATCAGAAAAGATCATGTATCAATTATTAGTTGGTTTGATTAATGTAAGTATTTTTTTTTTTTAAAAAGTATATTAAAAGTTTTATGTTTTAAAGAATTCATTGAAAAAGATATACTAATGACATATATTACGTAAAGACGTACTTGTTGATAAATAATAAGCGAGTAGGACCCTGGTATTGTTAGTGTTAGGATTATACATTTATGTTTAAATTTGTAATTTGTTCATATACCAGCAAATAATACACATAAATCCTTTTAAACATATATACTTGCTATTTATTTATATACCTGCATATAATATTCATATTTATGTATATAAACTTTAATTTAAATTTGTGCTATTTTTTATGTGTTTACATATATTATATGTACTGCTGCTTGATCAGCTTTAATTTTTACCATAAAACTCTGTTTATAAAAAAAGATTAATTTTTTTTAATTTTTTAGTTATGACCAGAGAAAGTTTAAAAACTTTACCATAATTTTTTTATTTAATTAATAGTTTGACTACCATTGGTATATGTATCAGCATTCCTCACATGTTCTACCTATTTGTCAGTAGATGTAGCAACACTGCTAAGATGTTCTACCTACTTTTCAGTTGATGTAGCAACACTTTTTGTATGTTCTACCTTATTATGAGTCAATGTAGCAACACTCCTTGCATGTTCTAATTATTTGTTAGTCAATTTAGCAACACTCCTCACATTTTTTACCTAGTTCTTGATGTTTCTTACCTCTGATATAAAAGGAGTGGGAATTGCCTCTGTTATATAAGGAGAGGAAAAACTTGCCTCTGATATATAAGGAGTGGGAATGAAAATGTTATCATTTAGAAATATAAATGTTAGTTTTTACTAATGAAAATTAACACTTAAAAAACCATCATTTCAAATCTTAGATCTGTTTAGTTGAAGTAAATGAATTACTATTATGGGTTATAACCCTCACTCAAGTCTATAGCTCTGAAACACGAACCTTGGCAAACAAGGCCACTGCGCGAAGAAACAAGTTGAGCGCAGTACTACCAGGGACATGGTAGGGATCGAACTCGGAACCTCTTGCTTATAAAGCGAGCACTTTATCACTACTGCATTGATATGTGATGACTTAAGTTTCTCAAAGCATTTAATCTCAACATTGATTTTTTAATAATTGATTCTTAATAAATTTATAATAATTTTGAATAATTCTTAATAATTTGTTCTTCTCTAATTTTTTTTTTCTCTTAATAATAATAAGATATTAACAAAACAATAGAAAAAATCTTGAGAAAAAAATAATATAAAGAAAATATTGAAAAATAAATAACTTTTTAGATTTTGAACAATTGATTTTTTTAGACAATGATAAAGAAAATATTTTTAATAACTTTTTTGTTGTTTTGCAAAAGTATGTTTAGGTTTGTTAAAATGTTTTGATAAAAAAAAAAAATCTTGTTTTGAAACACTTGGTTATATTTTTATTTTGAAACACTTGGTTATATTTTTATATTTATAAATATTATATTTTTGAAAAGAAAAATATCAAAAGATGGATATCAAGAAACACAGATTATTTTAGGCTAAAACTTTGGGGGATTTGTTTTTCACTGTTGTAAAGCAACCTATCTTATCAAAAATCTGTAGACTTTTTTAAATTATTTGGCATGGAATATCCCATATAAATTTTAAATTAATTTTTCCAGCACTAAGAGTGTTTTAAGACAAAATTTCTTTAGAAGTCTTAACAGTCATTATTTTACTCATTGTAAGATATTGTTCTTTATATGCTTGAACGATTTTTGTTGGTAATGTTATACTATTAAATGTTGATGTTAATTAAATATATTGTTTACTTATGTGTTAAATGTATTATGTATTTTGTGGTTTATAGTATTTATTATTTTAGTAACAATCAACAATAATGTTTTTAAATCTGAAAAAAATTATTTATTTTAGTCATCTTTAAGAAGATTTTTCCATCAAATTAAATTTTTTTTTCTAAAAATATTTTGCTTAAAAGTAAATAAAAAACGTTGCTAACAAATTTAATTTTTTTACATAATTTTCTGATATTAAATTTACCTAGTTTTTTTAAATTTAATTTTCAAAAATACATTATTTTTAACAAGGTTAATTTAAATTGTTATTTAAAGATTAATTAAAATTTACAGCTTTGTAAAAATTATAAAAACGTAAAACCAAAACAACTTTTACAAGTGTTTTGATTGTTGTTTTAAATTTTTATGTATGTAATAATATCATCTTTGTTTCATTTTTGTTCATGTCTTTCTAGTTTATATTGTTTGTATTATCCATCAAACTATAAAATTAATTTAAATTTAAGAAATAAAAACTTATAAAGTTAAATAAAATGATTGAATAATAATTTTTTATTAAAGGATTCTAGTAGTGTCAAACTTTTAAAGTCAATAGTGATATGGTTTATTTATCCTTCTCTGAATGGAAGTGTGACGTCATACAATTTAAACTTCTCTTTGGAATTACTTGAAGCTTTTTCAGTTTTTAAAAAGATATGGAACATTGGAGAAATTTTAAAAGTTATCAAACTTCTTTTAAGTTTTGTAGAAAAAGAAGCCACTGTTGATCTTGTGTACAAAAACTTAATATCAATGATAGGTCTGCTTACTTATCAGTACGAATTGTGTGCTATTGATGATAGTGTTACTGTTCAGCTTAAAACCTTGGCAAAGACTCTAAGTATGTAGATATGTTGCAATTTTTGTTTATTTTAAATAATTTTGCTCAAAACATTTTATAATTATTTTTGTGTTGGTTTTTTTTAGAATGGTTTAATTCCTTCTATTTCTATAAGCTATTTAAACAATATAAAGTTTTTCATCCATTTTGTGTTCCTCAATCTGTTCTTGCATTCAGTGATATAAATAATCAATTATATGAATCTGTAGTTGACCCATTGTATAACACAGGTAGGTTTTTACGGTCCATAGATAATATGGGTAATATAGGTAATATGAGATCCTTATAGATAGATGGTAAAGTATTTCCCTATAAATACTATAGCATTTCATTGGAAAATTAAAAATTCAACAATAAGCAGTGAATTTTGAATTTTTTTTTTTTTTTTTTTTTTTTTTTTTCTTCAGATGAAGGAAAGTGGCAGGGGTTAATTGAGATATTTGTTGCTTGTCAAGAATCTGGAGAAACTTTTATTGAAAAAATTCCGACAACATCCATTGATGATGAAATTCAATCAATTATTGAAGCTGTTGTCAATGTATATTTTGAAGATTTTATGACATGGCGATTATTATGCTTTGATAATACAAAAAACAGTTTTATGTGTTATTATTATTAAATATAAATCTTTGTTTCTTTTAATTGTTTCAAATAAAATATCTGTACATTAGATTTTTGGAAAAGGCATATGTTTTTATAAGGCAAAACTTGTCGTGGCCAGCTTGAAAAAGTTAATACAAAAAAGCAAAATTGAGGTAAACAGTTTTTTATATTATTGTTTTTGTTTAAGGCTTTATCTTAATGTAGTTAATAATGTACTAATATTTAATTTTTTTAAAAAATTTTGAAATGTTAAAGTTAAACTTAATATTCATATTTTAATTTTTTTATTGAAATTATTTTTTTAATTATTCTTTTTTATTGGCTATATTTTGCTGTGTGTTATATATATAAATATATATATATATATATATATATATATATATATAAATATATATATATATATATATATATATATATATATATATATATATATATATATATATATATATATATATATATATATATATATATATATATATTTACAGGGTGTTACATCATTTGTAAGTGAAGATCTTCAAAATGGTATGTTATTTTTGCGATTTTTAGTGAAAAAATAGCTTAAGTTTAGAGCTTGTTAGAAAAACCAGTAGTCAATTCTGAGCTTTGGAAAAAAAAAATTTGAAAAGATTTAATTAAAATTATTTATGAGAAACTTATTTTAAAAAACCTATCCATCTATTATCATAAAGACCTTTTAGAGTGTAATTTAAAAAAAAATTTATATACACATATATATATATATATATATATATATATATATATATATATATATATATATATATATATATATATATATATATATATATATATATATATATATATATATATATATATATATATATATGTATATATATATATATATATATATATATATATATATATATATATATATATATATCAAAACACAAAACAGTACATTAAAAAAATAAAATTTAGTTAACAAAATACAGTAGAAGAATACTTCAGTTGTCAGGTACTTCACTTGTTATGGTAGACATGGTATAAAAGTAAAATAACAAGTATTTATCTCCGTTTATTCCAAAAATTACAACACTACTAATGACTACTAATTATTTGACTCTTTCTTTTTCTTCCCCTCTCCCCCATTGCTTTTTCTAACATGTGCACACGTTATAACACAAAAGGTATAGTTAAAAATGTCAAGTTATTGGCACTAATAAAAATTATCTAAAAGTCTTTTAAAAATAAAATTTGACTTCTCTAGCTTTTTTACAAGATCTTCTTACCATAATTAGCAAAGTCATTGCGTCTTTAATTAACAAACTTCTAATATCATATCATAAATCCCACAACTTACTACTAAACAATCTATACAGATTTTGATCTTCTCACTCTACTACTGATTTGTTAACTGTAACAACTGAAAGCTTTTAAAATATTTTAGATCAAATCAATCAGACAATAGCTTTTGACATATTGATGGCTTTTGATTTTTCATGGTGTACTTGAAAAAAATGTTAAAATTAGTGAATTGATTCTTTCTAACCACATTAAAGATGTCCTAGATGCTCTACACTTTTTTTAATTTTTAGTAGTAATTAAACACAGGACTAAGGTTTTGCAATTGGCTCATTATTTTTTCTGGTAATCTCATCTTTAATGGTTCTATTTGCTGATGACACAACAATATACTCCAGGAGTGATCAAATCATCTTTTTTTGATCAATTAGAACAATTGGCAGCCAATCTCTAATATGATTATGAGCCAATCTTTACTTCTATGAAATAAAATAATGAGACAATATCTACTTCTATGAAAGCTAGTGGATTACAGTGGCTGGTATTCCATGGTAACCCATTTTGATTGTTGATAGTTATTGCAATATTTTTGATATATCTATTAATAAAAGTTTTTTAGTCTTCTATTTTATGTTTTCTCAGATTATCCTTCACTAATTTCCTCTTACAGAAACCATATACCAATCACAAAGTTACTATCTGCTTATCTGAAGGTTGCCTCTTTATATTTACTTACCATTTTCTTATTTCTGATTTCATTCTCTACCTTTATAAATCTCTTATTTCTCATTTTTATTCCTATATTTTTAAAAAACTGCAATAACTAAAACTAGAAAGTTTTTTAATTAATGATTTTATGTTTTTGTTTTTATTGTTTTATACTGTTTATATATATATATATATATATATATATATATATATATATATATATATATATATATATATATATATATATATATATTAGGGCTGTACCGAATTTCGGCTCCGGCTCCTGCTCCGGCCGAAATCCGGCCATTTTTACAAATCCGGCCCAAATCCGGCTCCGGCAAAATGTTAGCAAATCTGGCATAATTTTGGCCGGATTTCTGGATGTTTATTACATCTTTCTTTCCCGTGAAAACATGTATACATAATACTTAATTTTTGAACTTCATGTTTGTTTTGGTGTCTGTATTTACATTTTTTTACAATTTAATTAGCTAAGCCTAATTTCAAACAAGAACGCAACAAAAAATTCTGAAGAGAAGACACACGATATTCTGCAATAATGCAGGTGTAAAGACTATGAAGTCAATCCTAATCAACTCATTAGATGAGCGTTTCAAAGGCATTGAGGAGAAACCTTTTTAGATTGAAAAAAATAAAGAAAATCCAGCAAAACAATCCCTGCTGGATAATTCTTATACATTATCATCATTACAATGGCAATATATATAGATGAAATTATTCATTCTACGCCCGCTTGTGGCACAGCACATGAACAACAATTACCAACAGGCATTGACACTCAGCTAAGCCAATATCTGGAAGAATCAGAAATATATAGACACGCTGATTCACTACAGTGGCAGAGTGACAACATCCCGGGAAAAAAAGTTCTGTAAAATTTCTCTAAATTTTTGAAACATATGGCCTATAGAAACTCTATAAAATTTATATAAAATGTCTATTAATTTCTATAGAAATTGCTATAAAACTTTTAAACAACAAAAATGATGTTTAATAGAAAACAACCCGACGGGCATTTGTTTTTAAAAGTTACGTTCTGAATGTGTTTTAAATGTCTTTTAAACGTCTTTTAAACATTAATGTTTAAAAGACGTTTAAAAGACATTTAAAATACATTTAGATCGTAACTTTTAAAAAGAAATGCCCGTCGGGAACTGTCACTTGATGATCTAAATAGTCAACATTGTAGACCATTTTCAACACCAAGTAGGGATATACAGGATTTTGGTTCCTGTAGTTTTGCTTCAAAATCCGGCTCCGGCTCCCGATTCCGGCCGGATCTGTTAGTAAAAATCCGGCAAATCCGGCTCCGGCCGGATTTGGAAAAATTAAATCCGGTACAGCCCTAATATATATATATATATATATATATATATATATATATATATATATATATATATATATATATATATATATATATATATATATATATATATATATATAATATTTTGTTTTGCAAAAAAAAATATTCAGCAAAAAAGTTAATAAAAAACTTTTATGTATTTATTTTACCAGCAAATGAAACTCATGATACTTGCTTCTCGTTTCTTGTGATGGTTCAAACATATACATCTGTTTTCTTAAAGGATACTTTTGATAGTGTTGCTACAGCAGTTCTATTGAAAATTCTTCATCAGTTTTTTGTTAATGCTAAAGAAATTAGAAAGTCACAGGTAATTTAGCAAAATTTGAATAATAACTTTAGAGATGTTTTTTAATGATGTCATACAATTTGAATTAATTTTTTAACCCTTCTCTTCCCCCTCCCTTAACCTCCCTTCAATATCCCTTAAATGTCATATTATGACATTGTATATACATTCCATTGACTATTTCCTTTAATCATTGTGGTGGGCACTTTTGTTATCTCACAAAAGTTAAATTAAGTAATGCTAAAACAATGTTATTGCAACAATAAAAATAAAAAAAATAAAAGAATTGCAACAACAAAAGTTGACTCTAACTTGAAGTATTTTTGCTTTAAATTATTCTTTTACTGCAACAACAATCATAAAACTTTTTTTAATAATGTGATTGGTTAAAAAGTTATGTTTTGCATTATGTACCTTCATTGTTGATTTGCAAAACATTTATTAACTATGTTTTTTTTTTTTAAATAAAATTTATTATTATGATTTGTTATGCAACTCATATCTTAGTGAACTTGAAAAATAATTTTGAAAAGTTTGTTGTTTGTTGTGCTCTGTGATAAAAACATTATTATTATTATTATTAAGTTAGGTTATTGTAGTGTTATTATTATTAAATTAGTTATTATGGTATTGTTATTATTATTAAACATTGTTGTAATTAAATATAGTATAGTATTATAGTATTATTATTATTAAATTAGCAGTTTCATGTATTTTAACTTTTATTAAACTTTTAGTATTTTAACTTATATTAATTATTGCTTGACTAAAAAGTTGCTATTTTTATATTTTACACTGATCATTTTGGAGTACCTGAGGGATTTGAGAAGAATTCTTTAAATAAAGAATTAAGTTTTTACCAATCAAAACTAAAGACCAATCAGTTGCAGTTGGCAAAGTCATCCAGCATTTTGAAAGTATTTGATAAGATGCATGAATGCAATATATGCCGTTTAAACAATTAAAAAATTTAATTTAATTTTTAATTAACATGACAGGTTAATTTGGAATCAGAAGTTTGGTAATATAAAAATTTATTATGTAAAAAAAAATGCTTAATTTAAAATTCATTAAAATAAAAAATAAAAATCTTTTTTATTTTAATGAGTTTTCAATTTAGAGAAAGAGAATGCTTTCAAATGAGCCACCAACATGAAACAGTACATAGAAACAAGTTAGGTGGAATCCAACAAAATGTAACAGTACATAAAACAAGTTAGGTGGAAGCCAACAACATGTAACAGTACATAAAACAAGTTATTGATTCACTATAATAGTAAAAGTTATTAATTCTTCAAGCACTCTAGAAGCTTTATATAATGTTTCTTATATTTTATGTCTATATCCATCTTTTGAAGTGCATAAGATGTTGCAGTTTATTAATAATAAGATAACTTACTTTGCAAATTAAAGAGATTTAGTTAACTTTTATGCACTGAAATAAAGTTATAGGTTTGCTGGAACATCAATAAATCTTTAACTAATGGCAAAATATTATTTACACGTTTATTTTATGTGATTATTTACATGGCACTTATTTACATGTATTTTGTGAAAACACAGTTGCAGCTTTATAGGGATACAAGAAATACACTTTAGTTTTTTATTTATTTTTTTTTTCATTATCTGATTATTTTATCTTGCAATTTCTCTATCAATAAAAAATAAATAATAACTAAATAATTTCAATTAAAAATGTGTTTATCCAACTTTACAAGTTTATCAAAAATTTGTTAATTAAGTTTATCAAAAAAATTTGTTTTTGTTGTTTAAAAAACCTCAAGCAACTTATTTTGTAATAATGATTTAATAATTTTTTTTTTTTAAATTTTACTGATTACTTAGCAACAGCTATATATAGCTTGATTTTAAGGGTTTTATGTTGAATTTCAAGGGACATGAGGGTTTTTTTTTTTCAGATTCTATTAATATGTATATTTGCAAGCTGGAATGTGTTGAAAATAAAATTCTAAGCATTCCTTCTTTGTCCAAAATTGATATTTTCCGAAATCCAGAAAATAATGTTTTTAAACATTATTTTCTGGATTTCTCTTATTATAAATATCATAGAAAACCACACGGCCACCATCTTCAAAATGTGGTTAATTTAATATATAATCATAATTTTAATGGTTTGACAAGGCTCAAGTGCTACTATAATTATTTGTTCTGGCCGTTCTATACATCACAGGTTTCAAAGCAAAATAAAATGCATAGAAAACTTCTTTTTTTTCCAAATTAAACAATGAAATCATATATATTACATAAATTAGATAAAACATACATGTATTTAATTAGTTTAAGTTCTCATAGGGCTGTAGATGGAAGCCACTTTTTTGTGCTTCAATCCGTGTTTTTGTTAATCATATGTATGTATTTGTGTGTATATATATATATATATATATACATACATACATACATACATACATACATACATACATACATACATATGATTGTTACATGTTCTAAACTTTTGCAAGGTTTCAATGCAAAGATATAACTGAATTGGTGTTACCAGCATCATTTCATCCAATAATTTGAGAACTTTATCACAGTTGGATCCATCCAATCCACCACCATTATTTCCATGCCACATTACTGTATTTTTGTCAAAAAAAGGTTTCAGACCCTCATTGACAAAAAGAATGTTAATAATTTTTGTTACAACATGCTCATACATGTTAAGTTCAGGAGGAGGGATGGTATCAAGAATAAATTTATGGGATCTTCCTCAAGCAAACAGGGGGTATATATGTTATTGAACAATTTCATAGTCTTATAATGGTATGCTGCATATTGGTACCAATAGTAATCTGAAATTAAGACAAAAGTTCTAACGAGCTAATTGTACCAGTACAGTAAAACAAGAAGCATGTTTTTCACCATGACTCTATAATAAATTGTTTTGTTATTCTAAGATTTAATGTTTTAATTGTAAAAAATTATTTAAATAAAAAATTTGGCATTATTTCTAACTGATATGCCAAGAAGTACGTTTATGAGCTTTAGGTCAGAAGCCACAAAAACGTTGAGCTGATTTAGATTAATTAATTTAATAACCATTCTAAGATTATGGTTATTCTCCTTAAAATTATGTGCGAAAGCCAGAATTATAATCTTGTTCAATACTGAGTCTTTCTTATTTCTACTTTGGTCATCTAACTTTGCTTTATCAAAAATATTCATTATTACCTGAAATTTAATTACCGTTGAATAATAATTCTAATTTTATTTCTTTTATTTGCATAATATGAAAATGGTTAAGTTACTAAACTTTCAGTGAACCCTGCCCTCCAACACTTCATAACCATACGAATTGAATTCTTTTTAAGACCTAGTTGTAAAATTACAACTAGGTCTTAAAAACTCTTTTACAAATGTTCGCGGTCTACGAAGCAACTTTCCGTCAGTTGAGTCTTACCTCCTGCAAAATTCACCAGACTTGCTTGCACTCAGTGAAACAAATTTAAATTCTGCAATTCCTTCTTCAGATGTCAGTGTTGATGGGTACTATCCTTTGATTCGTAAAGACTCCAATAGTCACATGCTAAGTTTAGGGGTATACATACGCATTAATTCCCCTATTTGTCATGAAATCAGGTTCGAATCCTTTGACCATTCTTTTATGTGCTTTCGCTTAGCACCTATTCACTCTATCACCTTTCTCTTTGTTCTTTATCGTTCTCCTTCTTCCCATGATTGCACTCTTTTAGATGTTATCTCTGATCAAATTGACCATGCCCTCTCTCTTTACCCCTCTGCCAATATTGTTGTTGTTGGTGATTTTAATGCCCATCACACTGAATGACTTGGCTCTAGCACCACTGATCCTGCTGGCACTAAAGCCTCTAACTTCTGCGTTTCTCAATCTCTTACTCAGATAGTTAACTTTGTGACTCGTTTTCCTGACAACCCTAATCATTTACCTTCACTCCTTGACTTATGTCTTGTCTCTGACCCTAGCTTATGTTCAGTTTCTCCCTTTTCTCCCTTAGGTGGTTCTGACCATGCAATGATCTCTATAAATCTATCTTCTCGTACTTCTTTTTTGGGCTCACCTTATCATCGCACCACCTACCACTACCCTAAAGCTGACTGGGATTTTTTTCGTGATTTTCTTCGTGATGGTCCTTGGGCTGATGTTTTTTCTCTCTCAGCTGACAAATGCGTCTCCTACGTAACCTCCTGGATTCAGGCTGGAATGGAAGCTTTTATTCCTTCTCGTTGGTTTCAAGTCAAGCCTCATTCTACTCCATGGTTTTCTCCTTCTTGTGCGGCTGCTATATCCAATCGTAATCATTTTTTTCATCTTTTTCAAAAGAACAACTCTATCGAGAACAAACGGCTATTTATCATTGCAAGAAATCGATATAAAGAGGTGCTTTCTGATGCTAAACTCCATTATTCTCAGTTCACTAAATCTCGTATCTTATCGCAGAAGTTAGGCTCTAAAGACTTTTGGAAAATCTTCAACAGCATTATTAACAAGGGTAGATCTAACATTCCATCTCTTATTCATGGGACTGATCTTATTAACTCTCCCAAGGATAAGGCAGAACTATTTGCAAAGAACTTTTCTTCTAATTCCACTCTTGAATCTTATGGACATTCTCTTCCTTCCATTCCAGTCAAACAGGTTGACCCATTGTTAGACATTCAAATCACTCCGGCTTCTGTTGCTAAAGTCATATCTCAATTAAACTCGTCTACAGCTTGTGGTCCAGACAACATTCCTGTCACAGTCTTGCAGAATTGTTCTCCAGTTTTAACAAGTGTTTGACTGAGTCTTGTTTTCCTGCTTGTTGGAAAATGGTATCTGTGGTTCCAATATTCAAAAACTCTGGAGAAAATTCTGACCCCTCCAATTATCGTCCGATCAGTCTTCTTTCTGTTATTAGCAAGGTCTTTGAGTCTTTGATCAACAAGTTCCTCACATCTCATCTTGAGTCAAATAAACTACTGTCAGACAATCAATACGGTTTTCGATCCTCTCGCTCTACGGCCGACTTGCTAACTACTGTAACTGAAAGATTTTATCGTGCATTAGATGGAGGCGGTGAGGCTAGGGCTATTGCTCTCGAAATATCTAAAGCTTTTGGCAAAGTTTACTATACTGGTCTTCTTCATAAGCTTGCTTATGAGTGTTTCTGGGAAAGTTTTTGAGATTATCAAATCATTTCTTTCTAACCGGTTTATTAAAGTCATCCTTGAAGGCCAACACTCTTCTTTATTTCCAGTAACTTCTGGGGTTCCCCAAGGTTCTATCCTGGGCCCTGTTTTGTTTCTTATCTACATAAACGATCTTCCTGACAACCTTTCATCTAAAGTAGCTCTTTTTGCTGATGACTCAACTTTATACTTCTGTCTTGACAAAAAGTTTTCTCTTTTCGATCGCCTAGAACAAGCAGCTGATCTTGAATCTGATCTCACTTCAGTAATAGATTGGGGTTCACAGTGGCTTGTGAATTTCAACTCTAAAAAAACGCAATTGCTTACTGCAAACAACTACCGTAATATGGTCAACATTCCTATATTAATGAATGGCAATCCTCTTACTGAGTCCTCCTCTTTACGTCTTCTTGGATTATCGCCTATTACTGACCTTTCATATGTATATATATATATATATATATATATATATATATATATATATATATATATATATATATATATATATATATATATATATATATATATATATATATATACATATACATACATACATATATATAAAATATATACATAACACTCATTCTGCACAGATTGTTTTCAACTATATATATATATATATATATATATATATATATATATATATATATATATATATATATATATATATATATATATATATAGATAGATAGATAGATATATATATATAATATATATATATATATATATATATATATATATATATATGTATATATATATATATATATATATATACATTATATATACATATGTTTTTTAAGTATTATATATATATATATATATATATATATATATATATATATATATATGTATATATATTTTATATATATATATATATATATATATATATATATATATATATATATTAAGTATTATATATATCTATGTATATATATATTTTAAATATTATATATATATATAATACTTAAAAAAAAGGTCACTAATTATATTAAACTATGTTTTGGTTTAAGTATATTTAATAAAATCAAATAATTAGGCTTTACATTAAAGGGTTTCATTTTTGAGACATCCTTTCTCTAATTCTATTCCCAACCCCTTTGTTAAAACTGACACAAGTTCTTGAGTCTTCTATATCCTTCTAAATGGATGTGTGACATGGTTAAAAAACGTCTCTTTTGAGAAAATGGATCAATAAAATATTACATCTATGTATAAAAAATTTATTCTTTTCGGTATATTTTTTCAACATTAAAATTGCAAAATTTAATAATCATTTTTATCTTTGTTTAGGTTGTTATTTTTTTATGTCTTTACTTTTTCGAACAACTTATTTATGCTGTTGCAATGCTTAGCGATAAATCAATGGGCCATCTTGAACTTCTCCTTGTAGAATTGTTAAGGTTTATTTTAAGTTGTCTAAAACAGTTAAATGATAAGACAATTGCTTCAAAGGTTTTATTGAAATGCGAAGAAACATTATCCATGATAAACACAAATCATGTAATAAATGAAATTTTTTCAAGCGAAAAAAAATTATTTATATGAATTTTTAATTACTTTGTTTTTGTTTTTTTATTATTATTTTTATTATTATGATTTAATTTTTTATTTATATATTTTTTGCGCTCTTCAATATTCCACTTATACTATCTGATTAATATTCATGTAGACTTCAAAGTACCATACAATAAAACGCACAATACCAATGTATCAACTAGGGATGCACCGAACGTTCGGCAAAACGTTCGGCTGTTTTGCCGAACGTTCGGTTCGGCCGAACCTTGACAAATGTTCGGCCGAACATTTGCTAAAAATGCTAATTTGGAAATTAGTATCATCAAATCATCATAACTCAGCCTAAATAGCTACAGTACCAATAGATATGGCTTTTTATTGAAAACCCGATTCTTATCTACAGCGCATAGTAGGTAAGAATATGTTTTTCAATAGAACTCATAAATACGTTAGATTTACATCAAATTTTTTGAATTTAGAATAAATTGAATTTGATCGCATGTATTACTTAAAACCGAATGTATTACGTAAAACTAGTTTACATCATTTAGAAAAAATAGTACTAGTATAAGTGTAAAATGAAAAATCCTTTCAATTGAGCAATATTTTAGTTAATTTTATCCTTTTATATACAATAATAATAATAATTAAACTTAACTTAAGTTATAAAATTCATGCAAGAAGCAAATTTTTTATTTTGGAAAAATCGCAAAAATGTAATATAAAATAAACTTAAAATAACAGATAGAAACGTCCGTTTTAAGTGGCGCCTATTGCTGCTGTGTTAAAAAAAATATCTTTATAAAGAAAGTTGCTCGTAATTTGGCTACTCAACTAGTTGAACTGAGAAAATTATTTGAAAGGAATAAACTTAGGGAAAAATGTTATTGTGGTGATCAAAAACATAAAAATGCTCCAATTTATTATGTAGTTATTACTATATGACATTATAACATATACTATTATGTTATTATTATATAACTAAACATGCAATAGTATTAAAACTAGACAAATCAACAATTTTAAACTTTCACCTAACAAAATAATCGATTATTGAAAAAATAAAACATTAAAAACATAAGTGAAAATCAATTATCATTTGTTTTCCTCAAGTTATAATGAATACACATTAATTTTTCGCCACTTTCCGGTGATAGTCTGTTTCTATTGGGTTCGCAAATGATGTGACCTGTACTAAAAAGTCTTTCACTTTCAACAGAAGACGGTGGGGCTGAAAGAAACTTTTGGGTAATTTTCTTTAAATTTTTGAAAGAGTTTCCACAATTTTTCCACCACAAGAGAGGACTTTCTTTTTCCTTGACAAGAGGTAGCTTTAAATACTCTTCAATCTCCTTGTTTATCATTTGTATATTAGAGTTTGATCTTTTTAACCTTTTGCTATTTTCAGTATTTACAAAATTGGAATCACATTCATCTATAGTTATCAGTTTAGAAACTTTCTGAAAACGTTCATTGAATTTTGGATAAGCTGGTTTTGCAATTACTTCATTTGTGTTATGTACTGAAGGTCCGTCAAAATCAGAATCAGAGGATTCAAGTTCTAAATTACTTTGTTGCATTTCACCAAAAAACAAATCATAATTTATTTTTTAATTTTTATTTAATGTTGTCAACCATTGTTAAAAAATTCAGAACCCCCCCCCCCCTATTTTGTTGACGTAATTAATGGACAGCCCCAAATCATTATTTATTTTTTAATTTTTATTTAATCGAATATATTTTTCTGGTAAAAAAATGATAATAAATTTTATAAAATAGACAATAACTTTTGCTTTCATTTCTTACTTTTTGTAAAATGATAATTTAAAAAAAGTATTTCTCTATTTCTTCTCTCATTTAATATTGTTTGTAACATAAAGTACTCAACATAATACTAAATATATATTTTATTATTGTGAAATTTATCACGTAATATTATTTATAAAGTAATTTAGCATTCTATATTGGGTCATATCTCACTGTACAACTCGAGTATGAAGATTTCAGTTGTAGCCATGGTCTTATAATGCTTTTTTTTTTAATGATTTTAATACATTTATTAGACAAATAATTTTTTTCTTAGATGGGTCCTATAACATATTTAAAACCATTTGATGCGATTATCATTACAAGTTCCCAATCTTTAGGCGCTCTGTTATTTTTCAATGTTTAAATGATTACACAGACAGTTAATAAAAACGAATTTTTGTGGCTTATTTGAGGCAACTTGCGACAAATCTATTAAAGTATACTCATGAGAAAAGACGAATTGTGACAAATGTATTAAAATATACACATGAGAAGTTAAAAAAAGTTTAATTTGTTTAATTTGAATAATCAAGTTAAACAAGATGATATCGGTATATGTTTGAATAATCTAAACAAACCCAGTGGGCACGAGCGTCTTTTGAACGTCTTTGAAACGACCTGAACATGTTTTAAACGTTCAAAAATCTTTTTTTAGGTCACGTGCTCACTGGGAAGCTGCTTACAGACGTAACTTAAAAAAATGCTGACATTTTGTGATGTTGATTTAAGAAATGTTTTGAGAAAAAACTGGAAACGATAAATACTTTACAAGCATAATTAAAATTGGTTTGTCGTTAAAGAAAAGATTATTATCTTTTCTTTAACGACAAAGTTGCCCCTCATTTAAGCCCCTTAAGATAAATTAGGCTCTTTGATCACGCAAAATTTTTAAACTACGGAGTGCCGTTTGAATGAAAATCAAGTTGAGCTCAAAATGCACTTCAAAGCTTTAGATTTTATATATATGAGAGATAGGCTTTTCAGAACATATTAGTTTACAGTTAGCTTTTAAAAGTTTTTGAAGTCTTAATTATAAATGCGACTCTGATGTGTAACACATAAACCAGCTTATTATAATGTATAGTCTAAAATGTATATATAGTAAAAAATAAGTATATAAAATTTGATTTTTAATTTTAATGAAAGCGGCCTTTCATCTGTGCCAAGTGGATTCGTTTAAAGGGCTCTCGTGAGGTATAAAAGTTAATTATTGGTAAACTTGGCACAAAAGTAACATACCTGGCCACTGTACTGCAGCAGGAGACAGCTTACCACCATTTTTCATTTGAATTAGCAATAGAGATAGATATTGAAAAAATATGCATTCCACTTCATAGTACACATTGCCTTCAACCACTTGACACAAGTTAACAAAGTAGTTAAACATATGAGGTCTAAGACTTTGTCTAATTGCTTAGCTGAAAATGATGATATTTACATGCTTCGTTGCAAGTTTCACATTATTTTTTACAAAATATGGCCCGGCATACATACAAAAAAAGGATAGGTTGTTAATGCGTTTTACCATTGCGGTTTGCATTTTCTAAGAAACTCAGTGAAAGAATTCGAATACAAAAAAACAGAGGTGATTAACAAAACAATAATTCACCAGGGAGACCCAAATTTACCTATTTAAAGGACCATTGTATTTTTTTTGAATTAAAAAAGCAAACCTACTCACTCAAAACGCCATATTGCCCTTATTGCATCATCAGATAAGGTGTTGTGATAAGGCAAATATTGTCTTCTTTAGTCCCGGTTATGTATATTTTATCTATATAACACGGCATTGAAATATTTTTTTTTAATGAAAAATAAATAATAAATGAAATGAATAAAATAGATAATGCTAAGTTTATAAAGACGCCTCATGCTAAAAAGGCTCCAATAAAAAATATGGTCAGTGTTAAACAGAAGTCAAAAAAAAAAAAAGATAAATCAGTCAAAACAAAAACAAAGAAAACTTATTTTTCAGCTGATTTTGATTACCCAAGTTTATCTAGTAGTTTTATTCAACAAAAAAAAAGGTTAATAAAGAATTTTGTAATTTGTATCAGCTTTGCGTCTCCTTAAAAAAAAGGTTCCTCAATTTCTAAGATATTTTAGGACTATCAGATTTCGTGAGGGGAGGGGGAGTAAATCCATAACCTCCATCACCTTTCCCCCTCTAGATCTGTCACTAATTCTAGTGCGTAAAATATCTAAATATTTTACGTATTTATTAACTGCTCGATCTTTTTATTTAGAAAACATTTGATTTAGGAACATTTTCTTTTAACACGTGTTAATGTGTTGATGACAATGTTTCTAAACCAAACTTTTAACACGTGTTAATGTGTTAATGACAATGTTTCTAAACCAAAAGATATTTTATTATTATAAGTAGTAGTAATATTAGGTGCTCCTAGAAGTATTAACGGTCTTATCACAGAGCACCACTGTACAACGATAGAGCAATAAATAAAAAATAAATAAATTAGTAACGTAGCATAAAAATTTAGAATTATATCTATAGAAACAACTGTACAGTTGTTTCTACTATTTTAGATGCTTTTTCAAAGGTTTAAGTGTAGACTATTAGTATTTTCAAACATTGATGGTAGCAAAATACAATATTTTTTTAGCTAAATAAATATGGTTAATTTCTTATATAAATTTCAGTATCTCATAACATACTGTAAAGAAGTTGAACTTTACTTTTTTAATAAAATTATATATAAACTAATTATGTCAACTCTTTTTTTTGTTTAGTACTGCAAAAAAATATAATAAGAATGTTATTTGTATGAAATATGATCATAATATACAGAGGCGGATTATAAATGAGGTATTTGAAGCACGTGCTTTTAGCCCCAAACTGTTAACACTTTTGGGGGCTAGAAGCACGTGCCTCATAACATCACTTTTTGAAATAGCACTTTTATGTACTTGAAGTATTTAAAATCATGTGCCAAAAAAAGAACAAGAAAGCAAGAACAATTTCCGTAATAATATATGTTCCCTTCTAACAACAGTTACAAAACTCCGTAACAGCCATGAGTTGACTCTGTTGAGAGTTAAAATTATTGAAAATGTAGCATGCTCATCTAAAATGGAAACTTTTTTCCATTGTACAACAGTCCAGAACCAGAAAGTTAAGATAAATGTGAAATCAAAGAAGTTTAAAATCAAGAACCAGTTGATCTTAAACCGGCAACAGCTGAAGCAGACGTTGACACTGAACATGTAAAAAATCAAGCAGTGGTAGACCTACCAATTATTTATAAAACTGATCTGGGTTTATGAAAAACAGTTTCATTAAACATGCAGTTTCATCTTATCAGCACCTGGCTTTGCTACTCACCATCAAGGGCATGTTTATTGTTCCGAGTGTAAGCTTTTGTTATCGGATATGAAAAATAATTTTTATTTTACACAAGGTTTTAATCATTAGAAAAATGGACAACGTGATGTAAGTATGGCAACCCCAGGTCGTGGCAAAACATCATACTTATCTTCTACTGTCTGCGATGAACTTATCAATTTGATGGGTAAAAAAGTACTTCTTTTTATTGTTGATGAAATGCGAAAAGCAAAATACTACAATGTGTTAATCGGTTCAATTGGTACCTGACTTATCGTACGTCAATTAGTTGTCTGTGGCAGTTCCTTATGTAAAGAAAGGTGAACCAATTTATCGTTTTTCGACATTTATTAAATTTGAAAGTCACACGAGAATTGGATTATCAAATGCATTACTGGAGTTCTTAGAAAATATCATATTGAAAATGTCGTGTTCAGACGTATGATAATGCATTGAATATGTATGGATGTTACAATGGTGTTAAGGGTCATATTTTATTTGTTTGTCAAAATGCTATGTACACACTTTGCTTTTCTCATTCATTAAATTTATTTGGCAAAAACAGGGTTAACAACACGGGTTTTGAAGTGGGGAGGGGCACAATCATCAGTTTGTGAAAAAAGTACTCCATATCTAGATTTTTCTTTAAAAAAATAAAAAGGTGGTCCTCGGCCCTGAAAAATGTTGTTACTTTATGTAGTGCAGCAGTTGGTTTTTTTAATATTGCGCAACTGAACGACAAACTCTTTAGTGCCTCCACTCATCGATGAACAATCCTGACAAAAGAGCTAACTAAAGACAAGGCATAAGTGCCTAAATAACTATTAGACAAACGTTGCCTAAAACATCCTAATGCAACAAGTACTTGGCAAAAGGGTTACAAGAATATTTTATCTGCTCTAGATATTATTGCAACCGATGAACGTACAAAAATAAAACTCGGCAAAATTGCAAGTGACGCTTGGACTAGCAAAACTTCTTGGTGAATTGGAAACTGGTACTTTGACTGTCTGTTTAAGACACGATACTGCAAAGATTCAATAAAACAAGTCAAGTTTTATAAGGCGTCACTTTAGATTTGAATAAAGCTATTAGTTTGTTGCATTCATTGTCTGAGTATGTTCAACCGTTGAAATGTTTGACAGAATTGGATAAATTTGAGAAATGTTGAAAAGAGTTGTCCAAATGTGATGTATATAAAAAAAAAAGTCATAAGAGTTAGAAAAAGAAAGCAACACCTTGATGAAAATACTTCTGAAGACGTTCTCCTGATTTTGCCAGCAGATTTGGGTTTATAAACAATTTACAAATATTGACTCTTATGGAAGTGATAAAACTTTCTGATAATTTGGCAGCACATTATTCCAATGACATTGAAGTTAGCTTGAGAGATGGTTCAATTTCGGTTTTACGCAGTCTCACAAATAAATTCTGATGTTACAAAAACAAGCAAGGAGTTGTTGATGTACCGCATTTTTCTTAATGATGGTTAGGTAGAAACTTTTCTGAATGTTGCAGTAGCTTTTAGAATTTACCTCAGCCTAATGGTGACGAGTTGTACAGGAGAAAGCTTCTCGCAATTAAAGCGTATAAAAAATGAATGCCATACTAAATTTAATCAAGAACGGCCGACATGCTTTGATGAGTATTGAAAGTGAGGTGACCGGACAACTCTTGTTTGATGACATTGTTGAACAATTTGCGAGACAAAAACCCAGAAAATGTCATTTTAATTTTTAAATAAATAACTGAAATAATAAATGCTGCGTGTCTATCACTTTTTCTTAAGTCAAAATGTCCCCCAAATTATTTGTTTCTCTGGCCCCAGGTACCTTTAATCTGCCTCTGATAATATAATCAACACAGTGAAGTCCTAAAAATACCAAGAATGTATATTGGATCTGACGCTATCAGTAAAAAATAATTTTAAAGAAAGTTATAAAAAAAGCGTGTAGTCGTTTAAAATTGCTGAGTAAATTTATGTCTCCCTGCCAAAACAAAAGCCCAGATTTATCAGCAAATGATAGTCCCAATAATATACTTAATATGATAAATAACTCAAAAATTAAACTTTAACTTACTGTCACATTTTTAGCCGAACTTAATTCTAGCAACCATATAGCAAAACAAATAATTGCCAAACTAAGAAAAGTTGTGAAACTGATTGAGAGAAACTCGTGTGTATTCGTTAAAATTAAACAATCGTTTCAAATTTTATCAGCAGTATTTAAATAGTAGCAAAAAATACATAAATAAAATATATATATATATTTTTTTCGTTATTGTACAGAAAAAAAGTTTAATGGCTAAAGCATGAAATTGAAGTAAATAAAAATAATAAAATTAGTAACTTATAAACTTTTATATCTTTTTATAAATGGGATTGTTTTTAAATAACATAGTGTGTCTTTAAAAGACTCCTATTTTAAATAACATAAAAATATGTCTATATTTTTGGTTTTGCAGTCTATTTATAGAATTCGGTTTTACAGTTTATAAATATTTTTTAATTTTATAACCTATTTATAGTCTTTGACTACTGTTTAAACTTTCCTTACTATTTTCGTTTATATTTAAAGCTTTTTGTTTTATAGCCTATTTATAATTTATTTTGTCATTGAACAGTGAAGTGTCAACAAAATTTACTTATAATAATCTCACAAATAATATTCTCACAAAAAACCAAATTGGTTTAAGTTTAATAGAACAGTTTTATTTAAAACCGTTAAATTTGTAGAAGCAAAAATCGTACATTATCTTAGATTTTTTTTTTTAAATAAACTCAATATGAACTTGTTTTATTGGTAAAACTAATATAAAAATTATGTACCTAATCTAATTCACACTTTCTTGGAAGCAAATGTTTCAATCCAGTTATATTTAAGCAGTAATTTTAAATTAATATCAACTTTTAATATTTAACTAAAAGTAATTAAAGTTGAATAAACAAAATTGAAATTAAGAACTGCTTAGGCTAGCATTTTTTAACAGCATTATAATAATAATAATATAACTTAAAAATTGCTAAAGCCAAAACAATTTTATTGCAGATTTGTCTATTATACACAATTTTTCAATTTAAAATATGTTAAATTTAAAACACAATAAATTAAAAAATTTTTGTTCAAATATTTACCAATTTATATTTTGTTAAAATAGCCAATATATTATAAAATTTGTTTAGCTGATCAATGCAACTAAGGCCTCTATAAACTTAATTTTTTCATAAAAGCACACATTAGCGTTTTCAATGAATGTAACTTGACATTTCTAATCAGACATTATTTGGGAAAATTTTTCATGAAAAACTTTTTTATTATACATTTTTTTATACCACACCTAAATGAGTGTGTTTAACAATAATATAACGTTAGATTTAGATAACCTATGGTAGTGTTAATTTTTCTTCTAAAGTCGTTTTTGCATAAATAATCATAACTTTTAGCCCCATTTAAAAACCTGTTTTTGGTATTTAGTATCATTATTTGAAATACTCGGGACTTATTTGGCCATCTTAAAATAATAAATTACTCCTTTCCGAATGCATAAACAATAAAAAAACAGAGGCGGTAAGTTTTATAAATAAATTACTTTCTTTGTTTGCATAAGTTAAATACCAATAACTAATTATTTATTGGTATTTAATTTATGCAGCTAAGGCATAGAACAAACTCGTAGCCGATAATTTAAAACAAATCTGATTGGTTGTTACTGGCAAACCGAATTAAGACCAATGCACGGTGAAAAACCACATGGTCAATAATTAAAAAAGTGACTCACTTCAAACATTTGTCTGATAGTAGGGTTTGTTACTAACACCCTCACATTTAAACATTTTCCAACTTATGAAACTCTAAATGTGGCAAGCTCGATGGCAGTTGCTTCTTGAAGTTAGGTTTTTAATGTACTTTTGATAAAAATTCTTGAGATGCCGGGTTTTAGTAATTATTATTATTTTAATAATAGATCATTGGAAAAGTGACAATATATACATTATTGAAAAGATAATAAAATAGGCTGTTAAAGTTAAAATAAAAAGTTTCCTGAAAAAGTTGATACTATAATATTTTATGCATAAAAAGTATAACAACTTTTAAATGTTGTTAAAAAGTTTCTTTTTACTTTGTAAGTACATTGTTGTGAACTAGGGTAATGGTAAACACCAGCTAACCAAGAGGGTTTAATAAAAATATCAGCAAAAAGAGGTCGACCAACAAAAGAGTTTGATGAACCGAGTTTTTACACTAAAAGATAATTGATAGTAAATATATCTTTTGATTCAAAAACGAAATCCGTCGAAAAAATATTATTAGTGGCTTAAAAAATAGAATATAATAAACGCAAATTTAATTTAGTCAAATTAGTAATAAAAGTATCGTTAATAAGAGACGACACGAATCGCTATGATTGACCCTCAGCTAACCGCGTTGCAAAGAAAAATGACGTCAAAAAGGTTTTTGCATACTTTTTGGATAACCCAGTTAACCATTCCAACTGGGACCCAACTAGGGATAATGCTGGGACCCATCTGGGTTTTCCACATGGGTCCCATTGCGATTCTGTCAGTGGGACCCAACTGGGTCCCATATGTGATTAATCTAGGTTTTTGACGGGAAGTCCCATATTAAACACAGATTTTTTTTTTTATTTACCGCGGGTTTTCTCAACCTTTTTATAGTTTGTTTTTTCGCAGATTTTTTGTATCTCGAATCTGCGAAATGTGACTATTTTTAGATTAAAAAGCCTTGCATTTTTTATATAAAATTAAAAAGTAAAGGTTATTTATATTATCTATATTGAATTCGCTGTCAGGGCAATAAAATGTATTATGCAAATGAATATTTGGTCTGACATAATTTTTACGACTCAATTGAAAAAACAGATTTGAATTTCATAATATTTTTAAGCAAGAAAAAACTAATATTATACAATGATTTGATGCAAAACTGTTCTACGATAGTAATATTATGCCACAGTAGTTCTCTCATATCGCCACCATAATCGCATGACAAAATTCTGCTTTAAAGTTTATCGTTTCGCTTCTTTAGTGCTTTCATCCATTCTTACACTAATTTTATAAATTAAAAATAAACATCTGAATAATATAATAATTAATAGCTTATATATTTACAAAGTATAGATAAAAATATTTATTGATAATGTTATATAGGGCAGTGTGGCTTACTGTGCCGTATCTTGCATATAACTAACTAACTATTGGCAAACAAAAACACACGTACAAATCACAAGATAACTCAATACAGTATATAAATCGATATACGTGTTATAACTAAGATAACCATACCCAGATTGAAGTAGAGGCTCAGGGCAGGACAATTAATTATTCTCAGTTTGTTGTTACAAAAATAACATCAAAAAATAAATAAAGTAAACACATCATAAAGAATAAAATATAAAAATAAATACTGGAGAACTGAAGCCTCGATATGACACCTTGAATAACGATGTTTCAACTTCTTCAGTTGCTATCATCTAGTTTTAAAGTTTCTTCAGTTTTTCTTTTAAACAGGCATCCTGAAGGGAATCTAAAACAATGTTATTTTACGGTAAATATTTTATGTTATTAATTAGGCATGACATAAATAGACTTGTAAACAACAACAATATAAAATGACTAATATGTTAACATTTAAAATTTAAAGTCTTGACTTGAGTAAACATGACATCTAACCCTTACATCAGTTGGTGAGGATTTAATATCTTTTACATAATTTAGTAAATGCAAAAAAAATCAATATTACTAACATTTTGATTATATTTAATTTAATAATAATCATTTTAGGTTACATTATTACTTGAAAATAATTATTTGTTACAATTTAAACATATTGAAACAAATTAAAAACAATTGTAGTTTTGACTACAATAAGTTTTGTATTAAAATTATTTTCACAGTAAAAATTTACAATTCTAAACAAGTGTAGAGTACTTATATTAATATAAATTATAGTTATATTCATGATTAGTCAAACATAACATATTTCAATTATCGTGGACCAAAATTTATTGTTTAATTTCATGTTGTCTTTGAGCTATATTTTGTGATTATTTATTAAATTTATTTCACTGCAGATTCGACAAAATATACAACAACATAATAAATTGGTTTAAAAAATCATTATACAAATAACTTTTAAACTTTACTACATTGTGACAATGGCAGAATGGATATTGAACATATGACATTACATATATTGAACATATTGAATATTGAACATATGAACATATGACAATACATGCTGCCATTAAACTATTAAAAAATTGACTATTGAAATCATATTGCATGAATAACATACACATTTTACCATATATAAATATTATTACTATTAAATATTATTCTACTAATCAACAGATAAATAAAGATAAAAATAAAAACAAACTACCATTAAGGTACCAAGTGAAGTTTATACAAAAAATCCTTCAAATGTATGTTCATTCCAAATCATGCCACACTACTGCATATGTAGTTTTTAAAAAGTTTTTTTTTATCATAAACCAACTCAAAAAACAAAACATAGATACTATTTAACTTCTTTAATAAATATAATAACATTTTATTAAAATTTAAAATTTAATTCAGTTGTATACAAAAATAACATAGATAAAAAGTTTATTACCAAAAAAAATTGATATCTTTTTTATAACTTTGTAAATAAACATATTATATATGACTATATGATATCATATAATAACACAATGAAATTAACTTGCTATAGCAAGTGAAAAGTACAAAACACTCATGATTATTGAAAGATTCAGTTTTTGCAATATTTAGTATCAAAACTACATTTTAATTTTTATATTGCACTTGAGTAGCGTTTTATGATTGTATATTTAATTTATTTCAGAACATATTCTAAAAAAATTATATAACGTCCTGTGATAATTAAAAAAACATCTTAAAACCTTAAAACTCAATATTTACCTCTTTTAGACTAGCCAAATTGTTTCTTAAACAAATGTCTGAATATTGCTATCAATATATATATATAAATATTTATATTTTAAAGAACTAAAAAATGTATTTAATAAATAAATATATTCAAACAAAATGTGATAGTTTTCTTATTACTTCAGATAAATAAAGCTAAACTTTAAAACTTATAATAATTTTTGTTATTACTTACTATTATGTGCATATGCACTTGCCCCCCCCCTCCCTCTATTGCCTCCCCCCCCTCCTTCTTCTAGTATTTTCTAAATATAGAAAAAAAATTCTTGTCTGTAACGTTCTTCATGTCATAAAGTTTGTTACTAAATTTTTCTGTAAAAAATATCTTTTAGTGATACTTCGTTACAGTTTCGGAAAAAACCTAATTAAGTTTTTTCCTTCTTTACAGTTTCGGAAAAAACCTAATTAAGTTTTTTCCGAAATAATTAATTGCTTATTTGTATGAAAAACACGATACTTTTCAATCTTAGCATGCTTCGTAGTTTACACACTACATTTTCAAAACGGTGCTGACAAGTGACAAGTTTAAATTCTCTTCTTTTTTCCACGGACATATAATTTTTTTCTTCTCTTTATTTTATATCTTACATATCTTGATTTTTACATAATAGATAACAGGCAACATATCTTGATTTTTACATAATAGATAACAGACAACAAAGCAATAACAAAAAATTTTTGCCCCCCCCCCTCCTTAGAAAATTTTCTGCGGGCGCCTATGGTTACAGTATTTATGATATAAGTATTATATTATTAATTATATAAATTATAGAAAATGTAAAATATTTATGTATTTATAAATAATATGTAAAGTTTAGATAAGGCAGTATTACTTAGTGAAACCTTACCTTTCCGTTTTGTAAAGTGTCATTGAGATTTGCTTGAAAAAGACAATTTAAAATGAAACACTCTAACTTAGTACATTTCATTTTTGTAACTTAGTGACTAAGCCATAACTGTTAACACACCGAACCATAAAAACTAATTTGAAAAATTTTCATCATTTGTCTATTGCATAAAAAAATAAAAAAATATCTTCAGTTTGATAAAACATTTTACAAGTCTGTAAAAAAGTAAACATTGACATACTCTCAAACTTATTAATGGTTATGAAATTTAGAGCATTTAAGAAGTATGTTAATTAGTATTTAAGAAGTATATTAAGAGTATGCCATGTTATATTAATATTATGCCATGTGTTATATTAAGAGTATGCCATGTGTTATATTAAGAGTATGCCATGTTTTTTTTTTTTTTTTTTTTGTAAAATCGTTTGTAAAATGAATATCTAAATATTGCTACAAAAATATTTATACTTTTATTATAAATTAAAACTGATATGTAAATAATTATTTTTTACAAAAATACCAAAAAAGAACCATATTAAGTTCCTGTTCACTTTAAATGCAAGTGCATATTCAATCCAAATCAATCTGTGTTACTGCATATGTCATTTTAAAAGATTTTATCATATTTTCAAGCATAATCCCAGCCATAACTCAGTTCCAATAATCTAGTTACATTCCAGCTGGGACCCAGTTATTGTGGTTAACTGGGCAGTTTATCATTTTTATTATTAATTACTATTACTTACAAGTAATTCACAATATAAATTATTTAAATATTTTTTCATATAAAACCTTATACTACAAATTAAAATTAAAATTATAATATTTATAATACAACTCAAATTATAAATATCATCACTTTACAAAACATAGTATTACTATGTTTTGTAAAGTGATAATATGACTATTAGTAAGGTTTTACAAAGTGACACTGCTATATATAAACTTTAGATATCATTTATAAATGCATAATTTAAATGTAAGATTTAACATTTTCTATAAGTTATACAGTCGCAATCAAAAGTTTGGAACATTTTAAAAATTTGCAGAAAATTTGAAATACTTGTTAAAAACCTTTTTTTTTAATTGAAAATTTTGAGTCTTAGTATTATATACATGCGTAATTTATGTTATAAGCCACTAAATTTGTTTTAGTCATAGTTTGTTGTTATTTTAGAAAAAAATTAAAATGTTAATTATGGGAAGAACTAATGAATTAACAACCGAAAAACGTGCTCAGATTGTTATTCTACGTGAACAAGGATTGACACTGACTTCTATTGCTTCACGTTTTAATGTAACCCAAAGCTGTATCATAAAAACATTGAAGCGATATTTTAAAAGTAAAGCTAGAGCTGGACGACCAAAGGTGACTACTCAAAGATCAGATAATCGCATCCATCGTTATGCAAAAGCATATTCGTTTGCCAGTGCTTCTGAAATTTCATCTGAGGTATTCCCCACTGGTGTTGCACCAAGTGTTGTGACCATTAGAAGACGTTTGTGCAAACAACTTCATTTAACGAGCCATGTTCCAGCAAAAAAACCTTGTCTTTCTCCAAAAAATATTAGAGATCGTATTGCCTTCTGTCAGAAATACAAGGACTGGTCAGCGGAAGATTGGGAGGATGTAATATTTAGCAACGAATCATTAATCGAACAATTTGGTTGTCGTTCTACAAGCGTTAGACGCCCGCCTTGCCAACGATACAACCCCAAATATTTGCTTTTAACTGTAAAACATTGCCCTAAAATCATGATATGGGGTGCCATTACAGCCAATCAAAGTGGTGGTTTATGGTTTATGCCTCCTAACACCACAATAAATGTCCATATTTATCTTGAAATACTTCAAGAAAAACTTAAAATATTCATGAACATCACAAATATTTTTAAGCACATCACAAATATTTTAAATATTTTTATATTTTAAAATAATTTTAAGCAGCCGTGGCGCAGTGGTAGCACACTTGCCTCAGAAACGTAAGATCCGTGGTTCAAACCCCGCCTCTGGGCAAGTTTTGCGACATCGGTTGGGAAGGAGGCGTGAACTTCCTATTAAATGCTCTTCCGCGGTGCTCTGTGATAAGACCGTAAGGACTTCTTTGGGCACCTAAAATCAACATTAAAAAAAAAATACCCACAAGTTTCAGCATGACGGAGCACCCTGTCACAGGGCCAAGCTTGTAAGCAGTTGGTTACTTGAGAATGGAGTTGAAGTCATTGGCCCCTGGCCTGGTAATTCACCGGACCTCAATCCCATTGAAAACTGCTGGAATCATCTTAAAAACGAAGTCCAGAAACTTAGACCATCATCTTCCGATGATCTACAAGAAAAAATTAGACAGGTATGGAATCAATTAATGACTCCTGAATGTTTAAGAAAACTCGTTCACTCTATGCCTGCCCGGCTAGCTAATTGTTTGAAAGCTCAAGGACACCATACCAAGTATTAAATTCAAGTATTAAACTCATAAAACATTTATTAGTATTTCAAAGTTATTATATTCGGAAATTTTTATGGTTACTAATATATTTTGATAAAATAACTGAATAATTTAATAAAAATTGTGTTTTTTATACAATGTTCCAAATTTTTGATCGCGACTGTATATTTGATAATATATTCGCCGTGGATAGCCTACCGAAAGCCGGTAGCGGAAAAATAAAAATTGTCCTACCGAAAGTTTTTTTTTTATTGATTGAGAATATCACATGTCAAAATAAACAATATTTGTTATACCGTAAAATGAAGAAAATTTAACATATTATTTTTAAAAAACAAAAACGTAAAAAATGTAAAAAATTAAATAGGATTTTCCATTAAATAAATAGAAATAACTGCCACCCCATACCAAAACCCTCAGTCAATGCATGTACACTACACAGTGCCTATCCCTATATTAGTAAGCGTATGTGCACTTCACTGCGCCTATCCCTAAGCTAGTAAATGTATGTAGACTTCACTGCGCCTATCCCTAAATTAGTAAATGCATGTACATTCCTCGGTGCCTATCCCTTAATTAGTAAATGCATGTACATTCCTCGGTGCCTATCCCTAAATCAGTCAGTGTATAAACACTCCATTGCGTCTATTAATGCATTGTGCTATTCCCAGCGTATATCCCTAAATAATATATTTATTAAATAATATATCTAAAATAAATAAATAATATATTTATTTAAAATAAATAAATTATATTTAAAACAAAATATTTAAAATAAATAAATTATTATAATATATATTTATTTAAAATAAATAAATAATATATTTAAAATAAATAAATAATACATTTATTCAATTAATAAGCGTAATAAAACCTAAAAAACATGGAAAAAAACAATCGAAATATAAATAATATTACTTAGAGAGGATTCGAACCCCGAACGCACACGCGTTCGGGGTTCGCATACGGTGTTCGGGGTAACGCATACGGTGCCAAGATTATATCCGATACACTACTAAATATTTATAAAGTGTAGTTTAAAAATATATTTATTTAGCTATTTTATTGTGACAAGTGATAATTTTTAACTAATAAAAAAAAACTTTCGGTAGGATAATTTTTATTTTTCCGCTACCGACTTTCGGTAGGCGTAATATATTACTACGTAATATATATATACGTAATATATTACTTATTATACTATGAGAAATATATTAACTATATTACTTATAAAATTTGTAAAATCTCATTTAATAAATGTATGATTTTAATTTTTTTCATAAGTATGTAAAACTTGCATATTATTTATAAATACATAAACCATTTATTAAATGATGTTTTGTAAATAAAATTTGTCAAAGTCATTTTACAAAACATAGCAAATTCAAATGTTTTTCAAAAAGTTTATGAGATTTGTTTGAAAAAAACATTAAAATTAAACACACTAAGCCATTACTGTAAGCACACTAAACCATATAATCTATTTTTAAAAAGTTTAACATTGTAGTTTTAAAATTTTATTTCAACAAAACTTCTTAATAAAAACGATGCCAAAAAAACTGCTTTGATTAGAAATACCGTCAACCGGGGTAACTCCGGACGATTTTAGATATAAAATGTTTGACTGTTTCTTTAAAAGCAATTCAAAATGCTTCATTTTGTGTTGATCGAACACTCTAATAATGATAAACATAAAGACATACTGGTTTTAAGCTCTTCTATAGATCATTACCTTAAATAAACGGTTTGAAAATCAAAAAATCAAATTTGGAAAACAGGGTAACTCCGGACACTTAATGATAGGATTTTAAAGGTTGAATTTCAAACTTCAATGAGTACAGCATTATCTTAGTAACATGTAGCTTAGTAGCATGTATCTTTCTATGGCAAAAAGCTGTTTCATTTAAAGAGAACAGTCCTATTTTATATAACAGAACAAAAACAAAACTATTGATAAACTAACTATTTCAAATATGCTTATATATAATAAATAATAATATTTTTTATTAGGATTATACATTTAAATTACTCATCACTGTAAAGTGAATAAAACAAAAGTCATTTTGCCTTTAAAAAAATACAAGGCAAATTATTGTTTTTGGCATACAATGCACTCAATCGACATAGCATCTTCCAAACACTTCGAGTGATACCAACGACCGCAATGTTCACAGCCAGTCCAATCAACTGAAACTTCCTCTTCTTCTTCAATGATTTCACCGATTTCTTTGTCGTCTTTCAATGCTTTGTAAACTACCATACATTCAATGCTTTGTAAACTACCATAGGTGGTTGCATTACTCCAGAAGCAGAGCCACACCACATAATAGATATCGAAGTTTTACTATGTTCTTAAATATTTTCAACACGTCGTCTTCCTCTTCGAACTAAAACAACTATTTTTCCAGGATCATCTGAAAGATTTGTCTCGTCGAAATTAAATATATTTGAAGGTGGAATATCACCAAATAATTCATAAGTTTTTTCAAGTTCATCAAAGAAATCTGTTATAATTTCAACTCCTAACTTTGATCTTGAACGTTTAATATTAGAAGCATTTCGGCCAGTAATTTTATTTCGTTTCATAAAAGAATTTAACCAGTCATCTCCAGGCATCTTTAACTTGGAATTGTTTAACCCATTAAAATTTTTGAAGAAATCGAAAGCCATCAATCTAACTTCTAGTCTTCCAATAGGAAAACCCCAATCAGCAACTGCTTCTATCATTTGAGCAATGCTTATAATTGTAGGCCTTCCAACTTTCTTTAATTTAGTGTTTCTAATATGATCATATAATATGGATTTTTTAACATTATGCTTATTTGCAGCTTTCCGAATACTCATGTCTTTACCATAATCTTTTAATGCTTTTTGAAGATTTTCTTTGGAGCTTGTTCCATACAACAATGTTAAGTTTTGTTTACGTTTGTAGGTTCGCGGCATTACTACAAGATACAGAAAAGGAAGAAGAAGAAACGCTCTGTCCGGAGTTACACTGCAGTCCGAAGTTACCCCGGTTGACGGTACACGCTACCATTAAACTACGCGTCCCATCTTCAAACCAGCCGTAAACCATTTATGGAATCCCCATGCCAATCCCAGTAAAAACCCAGAATTTATTTGCGGCAATATTTTTACACCATATGGGACCCATCTGGCAACATTTTTACACCATATGGAACCCATCTGGCACCCAGAACAAATCCCAGCCCGAACTTAATCCTAGTAATCCCAGCTCAATCCCAGTCAATCCCAGCTGGAACCCAGCTGGATTGGTTAACTGAGAAACATTCAAAAAGTGTTTATAAAAATACTCACAAAGAAGCACTATGCAGATTTCCACTATATATTTCCACCGACTATATCTACATTTAGATTCGAACAATATTTTCTTGGATAACATATTGTTTCAATTCTCTATTTTATTTATTAGACTCTATGTTATTCAATTTTTATTTTTTATTTTTATTTATTTGCATTCATTCCTAACAAGGCTGCAAGCAACCACTATTAAGTTGGGAGTTACTAGGAAAAAAAAGAACAGAGTTATAGAGCAAGAAAACGGTTGACAGAAGACTTATAAAGTTGAAGGTTGTATGCGTCAGGAAAACATGAAGATGGGAGAGAGTTCCAAAGGATTGAAGTGCGGGGAAATAAATTAGATAAATAAAAGTTTTTAGAGCATGCAGGACAAATACAGTAAACGAATGAGACTTAGCTGAATGACGAGTAAAACGATAATGAATTTTAGTTGATGAAACTAGAGATGATAACTCCTTTGAGTAGTGACCATGATAGTATTTGTAGAAAAGAGAAAGAGATGCAACTTTACGACGATGGGAAAGAGGCTCAAGCTTAGCAGATAGTCCAGGTCCAACAACATTTACAATGCGTTTTTGGACCTTGTCAAGAAGAGAAAGCGAATCGTTAGAAGAACCAGCCCAAATATGACAACAGTATTCCATACAGGGACAAATAAGAGATTTGTAGAGGTAGAGAATGGAATCAGAAGTAAGGAAATGGCGAGCACGATAAAGAGAAGCAACCTTAGCAGAAGCTAATTTAGCAATCAATTGTATATATAATTTCCATGAAAGGTCAGTAGTAAGTGATAATCCAAGAAGACGTAAAGAGGAGGACTCAGTTTTATGGCCTGTTTGTTTGTTTTTTTTGTCTATTTTCTGTTGACCAGTTATGCTGAAGTATACAAAAGAAAAATGAAGAAGTGGTATTAAAAACTAAGTAGGAAATTTAAAAAGAAATTTTTTATCTGTCAAAGTTGACCTTCCAGGACATAAGTATGTTTTGATCAACATAATTTTTTTCTTTCAATGGTTAATGGGAAAAACTTATTTTAAATCACTGACACTTTTTCGACAGAATGTTTTCCAATTTGTCATGCCACACTTAACATGATGAGCAATCTAAAAATCTTTAAGGAACGATTTGTTACAAATTGACATTGTGCTATGGCATTTCACAACAACATGCTTAGATTAGGTTTTTTAAAATTGTTTTATATACTTCATATAGAATTGAAATAAAAACTTGAAAAGTAAAAAATGTTTTAAATTCATGGTAGGATGTTTAAACAACTTTGTTTGAGAGTTTATGAACCAAGAGCTGGCGGATCAGGAACTAGTAGTATCAGATATTTATGCCAACGAGCTTTTAGAAATTGATGAAGAAATTACTATCAGATTACATAACATTTTAATTGATCAAAATGATCCTAAAAAATTGATAAATACAGCAATCATACATATAAGAAATTTTTAGAGATATATGATTGATTCAAAGTCCTAGCTTCTATTCACAAAGTATTAGCACATGCTGGAGAAATTATCATTAGTTCACCAATTCAACGTTTAATTGGAGAAAAAGAAGAGAAACAAACTTATTTAACCTTTTTATTTGAGCTATACACATTTCTGATCTCCTAGTTAATTGTTGACAACGTTGACGAAAATCTAGAATTAGATAAGTTATTAAAGATGTAGAAGAGCAAATTTCTAAAGATGTAGAATAGCAAATTTCTGTATAATGTATAACTACTTGTTTGCCGACTATATAAATTTATTAAATATACAAATAAATATTAAATAAAATGTTTTAACGATTGCAGTTGTTCGGCTCAATTCATTGGAGTTTGGAAACAAGAATGCCTAAAATCTTTATTTTAGTTTCTTTTTTCTTTTTAAAATTAGTTTTTTTATTATTATTTATTATTAATTGAGAACTAGAAGGACAAATTTTATTTCTCAACTAATATTCAACTAATATATTACTAATATAAGTGATCATAACTTTCAAAAAATTAAAGATTGTTCGATGAAAGTTAAAACCTGACGATGAATTTAAGGTATTATAATATAGCAACAAATTTTTTTTTTTTGAAATCATTACCCTCATGTTTGGACCGGGGGCTAACTTTTTGGGATCTTTTTGATCCAGAGCTTCAATTACCGCAGCTTTTTTTGCAAAGCATTATATTTTGACTTAAGCATAATAAGTTTGAAGCATTTTGGAAATTGTCTACTGTTTAGGCAATACCCAAAAGTATCGTATATAAAAAATCCAACTAGTGCCCCAGCGCTCAACTGCATTTTCCCCTGCTCCTCTCCCTGCTGCGCCTATCAGCTGCATAACCACAAAAACAAAAAATATTAGCTTAAGTCTATAATTTACTCAATTAAGGCTTAATATCCACACAAATACAAGACTTATATTTTTGTTTACTTATTTCAATGGAATATTTTGTTTGACAACCCTTCCAAATAACTTATTTTTAAGTAAGCAACCTTTGACAGTGCTGACAGATCGAGTTTTAAATTTTGAACAATTTGTGTTTTAATTTTTGTTGTGCCAGCAAAAAGATTCTGCGTATCGTCGGCCCTGTATCGTTAAATAAATTAATTACATTGATGACTTTTTTACAAAAAGAACCTAATCTTTAAGCTAATACAGAATTGTTCAATCCTTGATCTCGAAACGCTTGTACTTGTCTTCAAATAACATCTGTTTCATGTTTACCACTTTTCATAGCTAATAAATGATGAATTTGCTCAATGAATTACAGGAATATCCATAAAAAACTGAATAGAATGATTTTATTTTGTTACAAGAATTTTTTTAAGAAGAAGTAAATGTGTCCTTTCTAAAATTTCAACAAAAATGTAAACACCAAAGTTATCAAAACAAGTAATAATGACAGTTATAAATGTCAAAGTATTTGCCGTTCAAAAAAGTAAAAAATTGTTGTAAAAGCATAAAATTTACTATTAAAAAGTAAAACTAACTGGTCATTAAAGTGTGCTAATTATGTTGTCGCCACTGAAATTTTTGGTTATTATCACAAATAACTATAAAAGTTTCACCATCAAAACCTTTTAAACTTAATTCCACACTCTACAGTAAAAATGGTTGACACTTTCTCTAACAAATCATATATTTTTGAAACTAACAAAACTCAATAAATAGTATAAACCCTGCAACAAGTAAGTATCCTTTTTTTAGAAAGGTGGCAAATTTTGTAACAGCAGCTTACTTTTTTTGTGTCACTTCAGATAACCATACTGACGTTTTCGGACAGATAATAGAAGGTATCAAACTTATCGATTGAATACAATGAAGTTCTTTAATCGTTTATTACTCGTTTAAAACCCTTATTAATTGTTAATTACTCAAAAAAAAGTTTTAATTTTTTATTTTATTTCTTTGCACGCAGAAGTTAATGCGTTGTTGTCAGAACTTAACTGTAATAACTATTGGTTATTATTGTTTAATATGAAGATTAAAATGAGTAAAAAAAAACATTAAATCGAAAAAAAAGTTGTATCATTTTTTCTTCGAAATCTATCATTGTCACAAGTTTTAACTTAATCGAGAAACACTGGTAAGTTTTAGAATGTTAAAATACTTCATTGTTTCTCAATCCTAAATTGGATTTATTTTTCGGCTATATAAACAGACTCAGTCTATTGAATGTGATGCTGGAAGTAAAAAAAAGAAAGGATTTTATAAAGCAAAATCTATCAGTAGCTCCTCTGCAAGCAGAGAGGAAACCCGTGACAAAGTGCTGCGGGACATTCTTGAAATTAATTGCTTAATTTTAATAAAATAACTCTGTGTTCTCATAAGCTTTAATTTTACAAATGCCATAAATTTATGTTTTTTATCAGTAAATCTTAGTATATAATTTTTAATTTTAAAATAGATATTTAAAACCTTTGCCGAAAAGTAATGATTGATCTTAATTTTGGACTTAACTAATGCTGTTTCAATTTACAAAGTGAAAGAAAGTTACGAATATTTTAAAGTTTTACCTAAGTTTTCAAGCGTACCCCGCAGAGGTATACATTGTTTTTCACAATAAAAAACAACTTTCATTATAAATTTCAGAATGCGTATATTGGATTAGATTCATTGCTGTCTATACTAACAGTATAGACGGCCATGAATCCATGAATCCAATCCAATCCTCGTAAACGCGTAAATCGGAGCCTGGGGCTGGGAGCCAATAAAAAACAACAACTAAGAAAAAGTTGAGTGTAGCATTAACATTTGCTTGTAAAAAAAAGTGTTTCCATCTAGTGTGAGTGAACTATAGCTAACTCATTTATCTAGATTTAAATACTAAATTTTTTACAAAATCACTAAACAAACAGAAAATATAAGTAACGTAGAGTTTTCATAATTAAAAAACACACACACAATAGAAAGCTTTAAGATCTTTTGTTGTGACTCTTTAGATGACCTTGGTGAATATAAATTAACAAAGTTTTTAAAAAAAATGTTTGAAAGTGAGATAGCATGTTTCTTTTCCATATTAAAGTTAAAAGACTCTGATATTAGCATTAAAATATTGTAGAGTGTCTTTCGGCAGACATTACGAACAACTTCATGAATAATATAAGAAAATATAAACAAAATATAAGAAAACATTGTCCACTGACAAACATTGTGATTTGGTATTTTCAAATCTCCACGATTAATTTTAGCAATATAATCACCAAATTCTTCATAATAAAATTTAGCTTCTTCTTGCTCTTCAACTTCATTTCGCACAATATATCCAGCTACATATACTTATCCTGCTTTTGTATCTATTTGCACGCTCTTTTCTAGCTCAGGCAAATTGTCAAATATATCAATAGCATTACTGCTAAGAAACTATCCACATTAAATAAATCAATGTCTATACCGATATTGAAACTTTTTTTGCTCGTTGAATTCCTACTTTTTCAATGCACATTGATAAAATATGTGCCTCCAGATCCTTGTCGGAGTTTTCCAAACATTTTTTCTAGTGAGTCAGCTGTAAATTTTCCCAGTCTTACATAATTAAAAGAATTCTGAAACAAAAACTTTATTAGGGCTACTAATCCACGACACGTATGAGCTAGGCTGCACCTGTATTTCTGGTGAACTGATATTGTTTGCTGCCTTGTTTGCTAGTCATTTGTTCTGCCATTGTTGCAATACTGAGTCAAAATGATAGTCTAACATCTTCTGAAGTTAATATAACTGCTCTATCTGGGTCTTTATATCGAATATCAGCATACAATCCTTTTGTATTGACAATTTTCCGGAACTTAACAAATATTTCAATAAAAGTTATGGTTTCATCTGCTTCTTTTATAATAAATTTAGATTTTAAAGCAGTTACAGTTTCATCACAAAAGATTTGTAGGCAAGTAGACACCTTTTGTCGTTCAATAGGTTTTGGTGCAACAGACACACTTGTAAGTTTAGACTTTTACAATATTATTTTCTTCAAGTCTGAACAAACTTAAGATATTAGACCAACATGCATATTTTGTTTCCCCATTTTATTTATAACGTAACTTTTGGCTTTTTTCTGTAATCCAGTTATTACGAACAGATTTAAGTAGATTCACAAAGTCATATAACAAAAACATATTGTCTTTGGTCAACCATGGATCAACACATTCAAACATTTTAAATAGCGCTTGATTTACACGATTATTATCACATATTATGGCAACTGGTATCCCTCCAGCGCTCATTATTCCTTCTAAAACAAATTTAGTTCGTTCAAACAGAAATTTAAAATCAAGCTCACAAAAAGGCAAAATTCTGCAAAGATATTGCGGTCCTCCATAAAGTGAAACTGACATAAAACTTAAAACAGTAGTTGCCAAAGAGTCTAGTTTATTTACTGCTTTTCCAAAGATTGAGCCAGCACGGTAAGTAAGAGGTGATTTGATGTATACTTTGTCAATCAATAGCAAACACTTTTTTTGCATTTCATTTTCAAAGTTTATAAAAAACTGAGTTTAAAAGCTCTGTATTATCCATTGTAAAATCCAGTTTTTGAAGTTAGCATTGTAAGGAGAGAAACACCTGGAAGTTCATAATCTTCCCTTAATCTTCCATATAATGTTCTTGAAATTGCAAAGTATTTAAATGCTCAAACAATAGTTTCTGTGATGTATTTTTCCAACTGTAACAGAACTTATATCACGGATGTGTTTCAAAAGATTTATTATTTTATTGGATTTTGTTAAGTTATTTATAAAATTAATAGCTTCTTGTAATTTTAAACAACAATCGATTATGAAAATCCTGTTTTTAGATAAAGATTCAATTTTATGTTTAATCCTACAAAAGCATCCCTCAAAAGTAAGATCATTCTTGTTTTAAGCATAAATTTGAATATTGAAAAATTTTCTTCAAAATCTGTTGACTGGATGATCATGATCATCCAGTCAAGATGATCCATCCAGTCAAGTTTTCAGATTTTGAAGAAAATCTGAAAACAGTTGAACTATATATATTTGAATTATATATATTTTACATTATATATATTTTATATTATATATATTTTATATTATATATATTTTATATTATATATATATATATATATATATATATATATATATATATATATATATATATATATATATATATATATATATATATATATTATAATTATAAAAATATTTTTATAAGCCCAGATTTGACTGAGGCTGAAAGATATTTAAACTATCAGTTAAGAATGAAGCGTAATGAATTAAATAGTAATATCAATTTAAAAACATCGCCCTTTAGATACGGTATACGAAGCAGCGGAGTCGTCAAACTCAAAAATATACAAACCACTACATAAACATTACTACCCTTCTTCCACTCTTTTACCAGCAAACTTAAAATACAAAAGTAAAAATCTTCATAACAAAAAAACAAACTATAGCGTTAATTGTTATTATACTAATGCTACATCTCTCGATAATAAAATGGCCGATTTAATTTCAATATCTAGAACGTCTGATTATCACGTTATTGCTATCTCTGAAACATGGTTTCGAAATGACTCAGTACCTAATATCGATGGGTATAGCCTATATCGTAAAGATCGTCAAGACGGACGTCGAGGTGGCGGTGTAGCTATCTACATTACAGACGTATTTAACTCTCATGAAGTTAACCAATTTTATACAAATCTTCTCGAACAAGTCTGGGTATCTGTAAAATTTAACAACAAACATATACTTATCGGTTGTATATACAGACCAAATGATGCCAGTTTAATAAAATATGTCGCTGAATCCTTCAAATTAGCTCATAGTTTAATTAAAAAGCCCTATGATGACTGTTTGATTGTCGGTGACTTTAACTTCCCGAATATAAAGTGGTCTAACGATGGTATTGAATCTTTTAACCCAAACAATCCTACCGAGTATGATTTCTGGAATATTTTCCAAAACAGCCTTTTTACTCAACATATCACATTTCCTACTTTCCAGACTGATTATGGTTCCTCAAATAATATGTTGGACTTGTTATTTACCTACAACAGTAATTCGATTTTAAACTTGTCTCCTAGTACTATACTAGGTAACACCACTAAGGGTCATTTTAGTATCACTTGGAGATTCTTAGTTTCAGAACTGTTTACCGAAAGTGAATCTCAATCGTTTAATTACAAAAAAGGTGATTACGATTCAATATCTAACTTTATTGCATCAATCGACTGGGAGTTTTTATTCCTGCATAAAACTGCAGATCAAATGTTCAATATACTAATTTCTAACTATCGCACTGCTTGCACATATTTTATTCCCAAGATTAATAAAACAAAAAAAAAGTATGATCCTTGGGTTACCCCACATATTAAAAACCTGATCCGAGAAAAAAAATCTGCTTGGCATATAAACTGCTCTACCAAATGGGAGAATAGTGAGCTTAAAATAAAATACAATCGCCTTAATCGTTCAGTAAAAACTGAAATATTTAAAGCAAAAAAAGCACATGAAAAAGAAATAATATCAAAATCCCAAAACAACCCAAAAATCGTTTACAAATATATCAACAAACAACTAAAAATTAAAGATAGAATTCGCTCTCTCAAAGATACTTCAGGCAGAATTATTGAAGCTCTTCCTGATATAGTTGATCTTCTGAACTCTCAATTTAAATCTATGTTTACACTTGAAAGCTCTGAAAATTTTCCTTTGCTAAATAAAAGTGGTATTCTTTCTGAATGCATTTATAATGAAAACTTGGATTTCTCTATCTCAGATATTATTCAGGAACTTGCCGATCTAAAGCCTTATAAATCCTTCGGATCTGACGGCTTGCATCCCTTAATACTCAATATATGTGCCAAAAGCTTTGCAATTCCATTAACAAAAATCTTTCATAAATCCTTTAATTCTGGAGTAGTACCCACTCAATGGAAATTAGCAAATATTAGTCCGATCTATAAAAAAAAGGGAGATAAGTTACTTGCTGAAAACTATAGACCTATTTCACTAACATCTGTTGCCTGTAAAATCTTTGAAAAACTTGTAAAGAAAAAAATTTTAAAGCACATTAACGATAATAAAATGCTCTCTGCAAATCAACATGGCTTCCTTTATCATAAATCATGCGTAACTAACCTAATAGAAACTGATATCATTTCGTCCTCCATAGCATCTCACCAATTTATTGATGTAATCTATCTTGACTTTGCCAAAGCGTTTGACTCTGTACCTCACAACAGACTTTTGTTAAAATTAAGATCTTTTGGAATAAACGGCAAACTCCTACAATGGATTAAATCTTTTTTAGTGGGCAGAAAGCAACGCGTTACAATTAACAATACCAGCTCTGCATGGGTTGATGTTCTCAGTGGTGTTCCTCAAGGTTCTGTTCTCGGCCCGCTCCTCTTCATTCTCTACACAAATGATCTCGCAAAACTCACTGAAACTTCTGAGATATTTGCCGATGATACTAAACTTTTTTCTAAAACCTTATCGCAATCTAATTTTGTTGATCTGCAGGATCGTCTACGCTTGGTATACGAGTGGTCAAACACTTGGTTACTTAAGCTAAACACTTCAAAATGCTGCGTCATTCATTACGGTCGAAACAACCCCCATTACAATTACTTTCTTCAAAATAACCAAGGAATCAACCAATCTCTAAGAAGCTCTACTAAAGAACGTGATTTAGGAGTCATTTTTACATCTAACCTCAAGTGGAGCGCTCATATTCAAACAGTTGTCTCTAAGTCCTTACAAATTCTCGGTATGCTGAAAAAGACATTCACTTTCATTGATGAAAAAATGGCTCTCAAATTATATAAAGTATTTATAAGACCACATCTTGAATATGGAGTGTCCATTTGGGCTCCTTTTTTAAAAGCTGATATGGCTTTGGTTGAATCTGTTCAACGCAAAGCTACAAAATGGGCTTACAGCTTGAGGCATCTTCAATACTGCGAAAGGCTAAAAAGATTAAACCTACCATCACTTGAGTTTCGACGCCTTCGATGCGATTTAATCCAAATTTTTAAATTAATACATCGTTTTGATATAGTTAATGATAAATATCTACCAAAATATATTAACTCCGTGTCTCGTGGTCACCATTCTAAAATAAGGCGTGAGTATGTTCTAAACTGTCTTCCAAGATATAATCATTTGTATAATAGATCAGCAAAATACTGGAGCAATCTACCAGAGCAAATAACTTTGTACTCCACTGTACTTTCTTTCAAAAATAGACTTGACTCCTGGTTTTGGAAAAAGTTTGGAACAAATATTTATAAAACTGGTTGTTTATAGTGGGGTGTTTCCCCTGCTCGCTGTACGTGTACATTCTATGTAAATTTACGGCTACAACTATAATAATAATAATTATATTTTACATTATATATATTTTAAATTATACAGATTTTGAAGAAAATTTGAAAACAGAAAACAAGAGAAAAGTTGCTGATATCAGCAACTTTTCACCAGCTAAATACCAAGTTACATTAACTGTACCAAAATCAATTTCATTATTTTGTAACTTCTGTCTGGATGAGCTAAAGGATGTAATTTTATCAGCAGCTAAAAATATTTATAAGTTCGTCGGGCATAATGTTACGGACAGATGAAGATGCTTTAAAAGTTCTTAATGGTGGTGGAAGAGTAGGTATTAAACTAGGTTGGATATATGTAAAAACTGATGGAGGATTACGAGGCCTTTTATGGTCAAATTTGGTAACTATTGGATATCCAGATGGAAAGTGCCTTTCGCAAACAATTGTATCTGGACTGTCAGGTATATTGTCTCGAAGTATACCCGACGAATGTATTCTTCTTTTTCATGAGAAAGCATTTTAGTTTATAGATACTAAAAATGCCTAAATTTTTTAGGCATTTTTCGTATCTATAAACTAAATAACTGTTGTACTTTAATTAAAAATTATTAAAGACGACGCTTCCAATAATTAAACATAATAATTTTAGAATATTGTTGGCCCCCAGGCCTCTATATACGCGTTTACTAGGCCTGTTAGTAAAGACGGCTATGATTGGATTCGATCAGCAAGCTTTTACTTAGTCGATTGTCAACTCTAAAAAATGTTCAATTGCTGATTGAATGGTATAATATTTACCCAAACAACCTTTATGATACGCTCTTTTTTTTGCGATAATCTTAAAGCTTATTCCAACTTTTGAAGAGTTAGTTAAAAAAAATTACCCTTGACCATCTTTTTCTTTCCAAAATATAGTGAATTGGCCGCAAAATAAACCTTGTTGCACAACAGAATATTGTACCCAATTAACTTTGTCCACTCACTTGCTCCAAAACTTTCTGGCAAGTCTGCTGATGTATTATGTTTTGTGATAAATTAAGTTTTATTTTAATCTTTATTATACTTTTTAAGCCCTTAGTAATAGCATATCTAATATTAGGAAAAATGTGTTTTCTCAGAATCTGCCATCATCGTAGAGCGTTGCTCAAATATTTGGAAGTTATATTTTGCTACCTGTTGATGAATACTAGCAGCAATAATAGATATTGATGTCACGAAAAATTACTTGTATAAACACAAAAACGAGTTCTTTTGAAGATAATTTTTTTTATAAAATCTCGAGGCAGCACTATTTTCAATGAAAAAATAAGTAAAACCAAAGTACACCACAAAATTGTTTAACAAAATTTTAATTAAAATTTTAAAACCAGCTTTTTTTTAAAAAAAATTTTACTCTAGTTACGGGCCTGCACTCCAATAGTTTTAAAACAAGAAAAATTATTTTTATGGATAGGGCATAAAATATAGAAACGTAGAAAATAAAATCTTTCACATATTATTTTTTTTAACTTAATAAAAAACTTGATATACGTTCACAAAACAAAATAATTTAAAAAATAACTGTTTCATAAGAATCAGTAGAAAAAAGCAAACTAAACATTTACTTGAAAACTTACCAAAAATTAGAAATTTCCTTAATACTATTTTATCTATCATGAGTGTGATAAGATTTCTGTCAGCATAAAAGGTTTGCAATACAAAATATTGAAACCTATTATACAGTATGCTAACGAACACTAAATGAAAATTAACGTGAAAAAAAGACGTCAACGCGATTTCAGTCCGTAATCGCAAAACATATGGAAATAGTGGTTCGCGGATAAAAATTTGCAAAAATAATACATTAAGATATGAACTGTTTTTTTTGCCAATCCAATTTCTTTTGTTTATACAAAATTCATAGATTTATTTTTTACTTAACTCTCTCCTCTACAAATTATCATAATAAAAATAAAAAAATTATAAAAAATTATAAAAAATATTGTTAAACATTCTTAAAATTGTAATATCATTTAAAGTTTCTAAAAAATATAAAATGGTAAAAAAAAAACTGCTAGCAAAAAATATGAAAACTTGTTAGTGAGTAATATTCTCAAAAGTTGTAGAAATATAGAAAAATACAAAACTCTTACAAAAATAGCAGCATCAAAAAAAATAAAATAAATATACATTGCATATTAAACCAAACTTTAATAAATAATTGTTTGACATAAAATTTAATTTCTTTAGATAATAGAAATAATTATCAATTCTCATCAAGAAACTGTTTCGCTTTAAGTAAACAGCTTGTTGGTGAGAAAACGTCTATTTTTATAGCCATTATATATATATATATATATATATATATATATATATATATATATATATATATATATATATATATATATATATATAATATAATTTATACATACATATATATACACATACATACATACATACACACACAGATATATATGTATATATAATATAATTTATACATACATATATATACACATACATACATACATACATACACACACAGATATATATGTATATATAATATAATTTATACATACATATATATACACACATACATACATATACACAGATATATATATATAAATATAAATATAAATATATATATATATATATGTATATATATATATACACACACACACATATATATATATATATATACATATATATATATATATATATATATATATATATATATATATATATATATATATATATATATATATATATATATATATATATATATATATATATATATATATATATATATATATATATATATATATATATATATATATATATATATATATATATATATATATATATAGTAATTAATATATCTAATTTACATTAACCAATCTATTAATAGCAAAGTTATGAGCAGAACGAAGTAACTAGATGTATGCCCTTTAGCAGACTGGCTGTTGCTTGTTATATCTCCTTGAGAATTACATTTCAAAAAACTTTCTGAGAGCTTAACTGGATAACCGTACTCAACATTAAAACGGTTTTTGTTAACCCGATAATATTCAGAACCTAAGCAAAATATTTTAATATAATATAGAGCAAACCAAAATTTAATTAAAAAACAATAACAAAAAAAGTAAAAATAAAAAAGGTAAGGTTTTTAGCTATAAACAATAAAAAAATACATATTAAAAAAATATTATAAACTGTAAGCCATTAAAAATATACTTAAGCCATTGTAATACTGTAACCATTGTAATACTGTATTGTAATACTGTAACCATTGTAATACTGTAGCCATTAAAAATATACTTAAAAAAATATATATATTTTTAGCTATAAACCATAAAAATAATTATAAAAAAATATATATTTTTAGATATAAACCATAAAAAAAATATCTTTGAAGTATAAATGTAATTATTAAAAAGTTTACTAAATACAAAATTTGTCATTATTAAAACAAAACAAAAAGTTGTGATCATAGAAATACAAAAAGTTGTGATCATAGAAATACAACAAAAAGTTGTGATCACAGAAATACAACAAAAAGTTATGATCATAGAAATACAACAAAAAGTTGTGATCACAGAAATACAACAAAAAGTTGTGATCATAAAAATATGCATTTCAATATATCTTATTTATAATAAATAAAAAAAACTTACACAACATCTTTAAAATCCCTGTTACTAAACTCCTGTTCAAATGTTGAACATTTAAAAAACGTTGTCATAAAAATTGCAATTGTAAGCAAAATTATTCAGGATCATAGTCCAAATCTTACATTATTACAAAAATTTACATTATGCAATAATGTAAGATTGTATAACTATAACAACATATTACATTAAAAAAATAACATAAATGTGTAACTTTGTCAGAGTTTATTGGTCTGTATTAAAACACATTCTAATGTTTTATTTGACATAAATACTTTTTTTATCAAATTGGCATTTTAGATGACTTGTTAACTTTTAAAGAATCAAAAGGTTAAAATAATTAATTATAACAACAATATTCACGTCAAAAATTTAGAATATTAAATCAATATAGACTATACACATTAAGTTAAGTTTGTCATTATGTGAAAAAAAACAGAGTTAATTTGACGACAACTTACTGCAACCATATTTATACATAGTTATGTAAAAGTAATAATGCTGGAGCTCATACCTAATGTGCAAAAAGTCCCCCTCTAATGTGCAAAAGGTTTAGTTCTAATCTGTAAAAGGTCTAACTCTAATGTGCTAAAAGTCCCAGGGTTAAAACTAACTCTAATAGTGAATTGTTTATTTTATCTTTTTGAAGAATTTTTGTCTATCCAAACTCGTTTCAAAATTTAAAAACCAAAAAAGATTTGAAATAAGAGAATTGCTTATAAATAAAAATTAATAGAATTTATATATTAATAGCATATTGCTATCAATTTAATTTAAGAATTAATTCCAATTTTCAACAACATGGCTTGTAAAAACATGACGCCTACTTAAAATGTTTTGGATTCATTGCTCTTCAATTTTTGATTAGGATCTAATTTTATATTATTATCGTTTTACTAAATATTTCTGATACATGGTTGCCATGGTGCCAGTTTATAGTGTCTAATTTATTTACAATTTTGCATATTTTAATAAAATTACTAACTTCACTTCCATTTATACATCTATACTTGTTCCAGGTGAGCACTCTATTCAAGTCACTTACATATCAGAGAAAATAAACTTGAGATATCAAATTCAAAGGTATTTAGATACTATCAATAATCAGTCTATAAAATACAATTATTAGACAAAATAGAACCTTTAAGCAAAAAAATACAATGGAAACATGTAATGGTTTACATTTAACACTTATAGATTAAAAACATCTCATAGTTCAAAATAAATTAAAGAAATATTATTATTTTAATAGTGCTAAAAAAAAATTAATTCTACAAAGTATGCAACAGTTTCCAAAGTAAACTAAGTCTAACTTTATCTATTTTTATACAAATAATCTAATTTATACCAATAGACAGTTATAGCCATCTATAATAATCTAAAAATATTTATAACCATCTATCAAGATACACAATTATCTCCACCTACATATTATCTAATACTTAATTAAAAGATGAAATATACGCTGAAGGTAAACACATTTTAAAGAAACATTTTAATTTCAACAAAATTGAAATTAATGCATCTTCTAATTGATTCGTAACTTTAAAAGACCTTAAAACGAATTTTAAAGCAATTTGTTAGATTATTAAACAAAAAATGAAATTGCCCGTAAGAACTATCTTTCTAAATTGAATTCAGATCTAAAAAGTATTTTGCATCTAAATTAGTGGACAAATGCTCAAAATGTTATTAATTTAAAGATATTAACAATTTTTACCTTTTTATTATTTATTTATATTATTATTTTTATTATTAAGAAACTCTTTAACAATGTATCATTTTTTATTATTTTTTTTATTAGGAGCTATATATACAGTTTTTATTTTTATATAATAAAGAGTTTATTATGAACTCTTTGACAATGTATAAGAAAATTTTTTTCTTAAAAATATCTGGAAAATATTTCTAAGAAATATTCGGAAAAATCAGGAAATAAAAATGCATTTTATGTAACTAAGAATATCTCATGTTTTTGAAAAGAAGTCCTTTATTTGTACTCACAAATTGTTATATTATATAATGTGTTATTATAAATTAATTATTTAACATAAAATATAATATTAACATTTTGCACATAATCTTAACATTATTTGCATGCAAAAAATGTTTAAATATTTTAATTTTTCAAAATAGCCGCATAGAGTTTACAGTGGCAAAGAGGCGCGGCTGGATATGGTTGGAAGTCCTCCATTTTTTAAAATCCTTTATAGGAAAGTTGTTTTTTTTTACAATTTTTAAAATTTTTGTTTTTTAAAAAAGTTTTATTTCAAAATAGATTTATGTTTTTTATTTACTATTGTTGTTTATCTTTTTTTTTTTTCAAAGTTTCTTAGAATATGTGCATTAATACATACATAAACTGACTGCTAAAACCGTAGTCACAGCAGAGTGTACATACAACGATTGACTTAGATGGGGATAGACACAGTGGAGTGTATATACATCGACTGAGGGTTTATGTTTTGGCAGGAATTTTTTTATGTAAAAGAAAAATTTCAATCTTATTTAAACAGAGTTAATAAATTAAAATAAAAAAATTATTAAAATAAATTGAACTAGATTTTTAGGTAAAATAGTCGAAATAATTAATAATAAAAATACATGTACAAATAAGAAAAAATAAGTTGTACAAATAACGCGTAACCTAACAAAATATAGCAGAGATTAATTGATAAATGATACCTTTACTGTCTTACATATTGGATGACAAAAAAAAAAAAAATTAAACAAATTCAAGAAATCTATTTGGATATCTGGAAAAAGTAACACTTTAAAGAAACATCTGGAATTCCGGAAATAGCCGGAAAAGGATAATCCCTGCTTTGATTTATATGGTGATAATGGATTAGAAGTTTTTAAAAATAATAGTGATTCTCAGATGGAGAGGATGAAATAGCATACCATATATTTGCTAGATATATATAACATGTATTTATCTAAATGTACTGATCTTAGTAAATATATAGAGTGCAACCTAAAAAATTGTTAACTAATGATGTAACTGTTTACTATCAGTATATCAATATTAAAACTTAAAACTGAACTAAGATTGTCTAAAAATTTATCTAGTAAAGATGTATTCAAAATAACTATTCATACATATAATAAAGCATAATACTAACCTAACTTAAAATTAAAGCAAAAGAAAAAACAAAAACACTAAACAATTTGGTATACGCCTCTTTTCAGTAAAAATTTCATTGCAAATATAGATCATAATTAATAAATAAATGAAATCCTTTTTAAACTTGATTGATTATCAATTAAAAATAAACAATTTAAAATTTTCAACAAGAACAGTCTAGCATGAAATCAATAATAAAAATTGTGCGACAAAAACATTTTAAATAAAAAAACTAACCACCAAAAAAATAACGGCAAGTGGCTTAAAAAAAACATGTGTTCTTTACGCAATAATTGCTTGACAAACAACATTGTATACCAAGTGTCCAGATAACCTTAACTGTCAATTTAAATAATACCTGATTGCAATTTGGTCAAAAAACTTCTAAAATTAGATATGCTAATGTAAAATGCTACAATATTTTAAAACATAAAAATGATACCAAGTAGTCAAAAAAATTTTGGAAATTAAAAAATGCTAACAAAAATCCAGAGGTTAGATAGAAATAAAAAAAAAATGATTAAATAAAAAAAGTCACACCACATCTAAATATTTACATTTTTTTTTTATTGACTGACTTAAGGGATTAGCCATAAAGTACAAAATATTGACTGACTTAAATGGGTAGAACATGCAAGGAGTGTACACACATCAACTGAATGTTTAGGTAATACAGGCAGTCTATTATTTTAAATAAAAATTTAATTTGTAAACTTTTTGAGGTCTTCTATTTTAACTATTTTTAATGTTGTCAACTTAATGACAATATTTTATGGTAAAAAAGACCATCCAAGTGTGTGTGTGTGTATGTGTGTGTGTGTGTGTGTGTGTGTGTGTGTGTGTGTGTGTGTGTGTTTGTGAGTGTATGTGTGTGTGTGTGTGTGTGTACAATTTTAAATAAATATATAAAATGATATATATTATTTATAAATCCATTTTTACACTAAAGTTAAAAAACTACCTTTAAAAAAATATAATTCTCCATTAGTCCATTTAAATGCAGCATCAACATAATTAGGTAAGCCATACCAATTAGCAACTATTTTCTTTGGGTAGCCAGAGTCTAATAAATAGTCATTTCTTTGCAAAGTAAACCTCCAATAATATTCACCTAAAACATGATGTTTAACAAAGTATTTGATTCTTTTTTTTTTATAAAGTAAATAATTTTTTTTTTTTAATAAATTATCATAAATCAATCAAAGCCATAATTAATTTAACTAAAGAAATCTCATAATTTAGAAATTTCAAAAGAATAATCGTTTTTATAATATTAAAGTAAACTTTTACTTTTGCTAGAAAGTACTTTAATTTTTAAATCAAATATCAATTTAACAGGAGGCATATCTGATGTTAACTAGATAAGGGCACCCCCTCTAAATAATTGTGTATAATATTAAATCATTATAGGTTTCTGCAATTTAAAACCTTTTTTATTTATTTGGATCTCCATTAAAATTAAATTAAATTAAAATTTATGTTTTATAATTAACCAAGCTTCCAAGATGATGATGCAGGTGCTTAATTACAATACTATATGTAAGTAAAATCATTTACAAAGATAAATTCCCTAAACCAAAAAAAAGAAACAAAAAACCAAAGGATATATAAAGGTATTGCTCTGCTTGCTGAGAAAAAAAATACATAAAAAAAATCTCATTGCAATCATAAAACTATTCAAGATATATTTGAGCAGATGTACGAATATTGAAACTATTTGTGCAGATGTACGAATACTGTGGATACATGAATGAATGACATGATATGAAGTCATAAAAAAATAAAGTCTACTTAGTGTAGACTATGCAAATTTTATTATCTTTATGTAGTGTATAGTGAATAGAAAAATTCATTTAAGGAATTAGATTTAATTTGGTTACCCACAGACATTGGCATAATAAACATTGGTAGTCCTGAAAAAGAAGATAGAGACCCAGGAATTCTCATTTGATACATTTAAACAACATAGAAGAAATCTTGATGTTTCAAATAGAGGATATTAGACTCATTTATACATTTTTAATATGGCTGCTAAAAAGAGAGTTGTTTACTCAGGAGTGAAGGAAGACTATAAAAGCTGTAAGAAGGTAATACAAAGTCAAGATGCAAAAATTTGAATTGGTAATGAAGAAGTTGATAGATATCTGGATATGTTGAAAATTTATCTTTTAAATTTTGTAATGGACATTATGGCTGAGAGAGGATGTAGGAGGTTTTAAATTTTATAATGGACATTATAGCTGAGAGAGGATGTAGGAGGTTTTAAATTTTGTAATGGACATTATAGCTGAGAGAGGATGCAGGAGGTTTTTTCAAAATATGTGTTAATGAAGATTAAAATGATTGAAAAAGAGAGGAAAACAAAAAAGAAAAAGAGAGGAAAACAAAAAATTATCTGGAATTTAATTTTATAAATTCCTACTTTAAAATGTTCTATTGAATTTGTTCAATGTTCAATGATTTTTAGACAAGCTTACTTAAGACAATCAAGGTATCATTAAATGCATTTCCGCTCTACTTGTTATAATATAAAATGCGCAATTTTTTCTCACAGGAAAAAATCTAAAAAAATTTACAAGAACCTGTTTCCTCCTCCTTGTCTAAAAATGCACCCTGAATTAAAAAAAAAAAATTTGATTTCTAAATAAATTTCTAAATTAAAAAAAAAATCTGATTTCTAAATAAATTTCTTTTTTCAGTTAAATAATATTTTTTTTATAATACAAATGGGGTGATTTATGAAATAGTTTGTTAAGCCCTATTTACTTTAAATAAAACTTCTTGTACCTTTAAAAAAGTAAACACTGTAATCTATTACTAGTGCTGCATCCACATCACGAAAACCAGCCTCTAGGTTATGGAATCCATCTGATATTTTTCTGGCTGGTTTATACAAAGTCCAGCCATTAAATACTGAAAAACTAAAGTGTAATTAAATAGTTATAAAAAACCTAAATAATTTAATATTAAAAAAAAAGTCTTATTAAAATTTGTTTGAACTTTTTTCTTTAAAAATGAAAAAAAAATTATTTATAGAAAAAACCTATTCAAATATAAGTTTTCACCTCAACTTTTCAACTAAGGTAATATACTGTCAATAGTTTTACATGACATGTTAAGGTAATATACTGTCAATAGTTTTACATGACATGTTATACTATTTTTCTTTTTTTTAACTAAATTAGATAAACTAAATTTCTTTTTTTCACTAAATTAATTAAAAAAAAATTTTTAACCTCATTTAGTAGAAAAACTTCATGGAAATTAACAAAAAACGAGGAGAGTGGGAGAGTGGGAAAGACACTTTTCATGGGATAGACATGCTGCTGGGATCATAAACATAAAGTTTTGAATAATTAAAATCAAATTAAAGGAATAAGTTAAAAAACAGCAGAAAAAGTCTCTGAAGCAAAGATTCTGATTTTGTTATACAACATAAAGACACAATTTAAGCTACTTGTTGAACTTCAATATTACAAATTTTTAAATTGTCCCTTAAATAATCTCTTAATGCCTGATCTCATCAGCAGTTGAAAAATTCATTTCTTAACTGCTGATGAGATCAGGCAAAATGGAATGGATTTATGCAATTTCATGGACTTGTTAAAAGTAGTCCTGGAAATAGGTATTCATGGCCCCTACCATTAATTGAAAACCACCTGATGAAAACTGCATTTATACTACACTCATGTTTATACAGAACCAAGCAAAACATTAAACTTACCTACTCCAAGTGAAACATTTGTAACATAGTAGTAACATTTGTTTTAAAATACTGAACTTAAAGTTTTGATCAGGTTTGGTGTATTTTTCTCTTTAGAATTATTAGTTTGCATGAATATATTGGCCATATTTAATGTTTTTTAACATTTCTGTTATACTTTTATATGTGAATGGAAACCATTTATACTTTTATCACCTTGGTGATTACAATTTAGTTTACATTTCTTTAAGCATAAATTTTCAGCAAAAACAACAGCTATTATAATAATTTAATTGCCAAAATCGGTATTAAAAACTAATTGAAGGATTTTATTAAGAGTTTTTTACAGAACAGTTTCTATAAAAAACAGAGCTAACTTATTTTACATAACTAGGACCCATCTTCTGTATTTCTTTTGCTTTTAAAATAAATCTTAATTAAGAGGGTTAAAAAAATTAATTTATAAAATTTTTTTGTTATATCCTTATCCAAAAACACCAGTAGAAATGTTACACAACTGTCATCTATGTTAGATACTTTTGTTATGTAAAGATGTAAAATTATTAAAGATTTATGTGAAAAATACTAAAGTAAATAAGCATAGTTATGAAGTATAGTGGAGTAATCAACCAAAAGCCAAAAAATCACACATTTCGTGAAATGTGCAAGTTCAAGAACTGTACATAACATATATATATATATATATATATATATATATATATATATATATATATATATATATATATATATATATATATATATATATATATATATATATATATATATATATATGAATTGGTGAATGTTAAAAGGACAGAATTCCAACTATAAACTTTTGAGAAACTAAAAAAAACTGCATTTTCAACCGTAGTAAATTTTTGTTAATGGTTTAATAATTTTTTTTTGAAGAGGATGTTTTTCACCTTAAAAAAAAAAATCATTGAACCATTGAATATTTGTATTGAATACTGAAAATGTATTAAACCATCTGTTAAATTTTTAGAAATCGATGATCGATAGTAATGCTCTTTTAACAATTTGTCAGTTAACAAGAACTCTAAATAATTAAAACATACTTAAATCAAAACCTAATAAATTTGCAATTTTTTTTCTCCTTTAAATCTTATTTTAGCATTCACCACAATTAAGTTTTTTTTTATTTTCTTTTTTTATATAAATACTTTTGTGTCAAAAAATAAATGAAATAATACTTTCTTATATATATTTATTTAGTAGCTTAGATTTTTAATATCCATTTGTTGACATTGAAATCACTAATTGTTTTAATTTAAGTATATCCCATATGTTTATATATTTTTATCTTTATATATTGTTATATGAATAAATTTAGTTGGAAAGATATTTTATTTCTTTTTGTTAACAATATACACTTTAATAATTGAAAATAAATTTAAAAATCAACATTTTACTTTATTCTTTTTTTTTTATTATTTCTATAGTTTTACCTTTATTATCTCAAGATAATGGAGTTATCTTTTATGTTTAACTGCAAAGAGTATGTATTGATAACATGTTGAACTTTATGATTGATATTTTATTTCTTTAGTTCTTCCTTGATGTTCTACCATTGCTCATTAGTTTACTTATTTTTCTGTTAAAATATTTAATTAAGTAAATTTTAATTATTTGAGATTTACTGTTAATCATTAGCTATAAGTTTTTAAAAATTTTACTTAGTTGTACTCAAGGTAAGAATAATTTTATCTTTGGTCAAATTAAAAAGTTTGTTTGTACTGTTATTTATTATGCTTTTGCTATTTCCTATAATAATTGTTTTAAAATAAGTGTTATTTCTTCCAGATTTTTACTTTAAAACAATGCTCTAAAAAAAACGACAGCAGTAAATTTATTTATAGTATTTATATGTGATGTCTCTGCTCTTTTATCATACCAGAATGCAGAATGAAAAGAGGGCTCACATTTTATAAAGCACAGAGGATGTGAGCCAAATTTGGGGCAACAAACTTGGCCCAAACCTTTTTTTTTTTTAGCACCTCCCCTTACCCCTTTTTTTTTATTTTTTATAAAAAGAGTTGTCCCTGTAGAAAAAGAAATATGTGGGGTTGAAGCGGTGTGAAAACAATATGCTAAAATTACAAAAACATTATAATTAGTATTTTTGTAATTTGTTAATTGTGGATTCAGATGTAGATATATGTTTTTTTGCAAATATATATATATTTTTAAATGATTTGTTTTGTTGTTTTATATATATACAGTAATTGTAAATAATAAAAAGTTGTTTTCTTGAATGATGTTTTGTTTAAAAAAATATTTTTTTTGTTCTTTTTTATAAATAAGAACTTGTGTTTTTTTTTTTTGTAAATAAATTTTGTTCAAAAGATATACTTTGTTCTGTTTTCTTAACAATTTATGCTTTTTTTAATTGGCAATATATATATATATATATATATATATATATATATATATATATATATATATATATATATATATATATATATATATATATATATATATATATATATATATATATATGTATATATATATATATATATATATATATATATATATATATATATATATATGCGCAGAAACAAGTTAAGCGCATTACTACAAGAGGTGTAATGGGGATCGAACTCTTAATGATCGAACTCTCAAATGATAAGATTATATATTATTACATTTTATACTTTACTGACAACAGCTTCTTGTACCATTGATAATTTTATATATTGCATGTATTCAAAATGAGTGACAAAACATTTTAAAATTATTATTGATTTTATATTCTAATCTTGAGTGACAGCAACATTTAGTACCAGTGGTGAAATTTTATATATCTTTTCAAAAAACAGTTTCTATAAACTTTTAACAACAATTGAAGAAGAGAACAAGGTATATCGATTTATACTCTATTATATTACTAATAACTCAAACCAAGAAAGTATTTTTACATTTCAAAAGCTTTTAATAAATATCAGTAATAAATTAAAAAATCCAATTAAAGAATAATTTTTTGAAAGCAATAGTCTCGATATCACTCGATAGTCTCGATGTGTATTTAGTGTCTTCAGTCAAGATTCTGATTCAACATCAATTTATTGTTTGTAACTGTTTTATTTGGATTAATACATTTTTATTGATTTTATATAAGCAAACGTTAGATTTGAAATTGTTATAATTAATATATAATTTATTGTCACCATTTTTTCACATGGCGTTTGTTATATTGCAAAAATATGATAAAAAAATTTATTGTGTTTAAGGCCTAAAAATTATTACAAAATAAATGGATAATTACCTTAAAAAATAATTTTTAGGAGTATGGAATTATTGGTATTATTATAACATCAAAATGTCACATAATAGCTAAAAGGTTGAACTTCTATGGTTAAAATTTACAAACTCACCTATCACCATAAAAGAGGTAATGAAATTCATTTATGGTGAAAGCAGCATCAACATATGTTACTCCTTCAAATTTTGAGGAAACCACATATGGACCATCTTCTACACCAAAATCTAAGTGATTCAATCGATAATACTTTTCTTTATTAAACACTAATGTTCTATCAGTTTTCCCCTCTTTTATGCGTAAAATTGCGCCGATGTAAGTTGGGCAAACATCTTTTGAAACAACCGGGGTGTAAGTAGTTTTTAAAGTTGGTAAAACTTTATAACCTTGTAAAAGAATCAATCACATACTGTTCATGTTATACTAAAAAGTTTATTATTTATATTATACTAAAGTATAATATAAATAGAATTTTTTTAAATTGTATTTATTTTATAATAATTAATTATAATAAAAATTATTTAGAAATATTATTGAATAATATTTTAAAAGCTATTTTTGGCAATTATTAACATTAATATAACAATATTAATAACAATATAACTGCTTAAAATGAGTTTAGAAAGTAAAATAAATGTGACCATAAAAATTCAAAATTGTATATAAAAGAGAGATATTACTAACATGTACCTTTATTTAACTAATTAAATTTTTTTTTAAATATTAGAAATTAAGAAATTTTATCAGTAATTTCAATTTAAAATAATGTCAGGCATGTAAATGGCCATATGTTTCTTAACAGTTTTATCAAACTTTAATTTGATTTTAACTTGGCACAGTGTAAGTTTGTTTTCAAAGTAAGTCTAATATGAGACTTAAGGTTAACTTGTTTGAATTAGTAAAAAAAATCAATGCCTAATAGCAATGATCACATGGTAATATGAAAATAATAATAATAATAATAATAATAATAATAATAATATTGTCTCAAGTATTTAGAGAAAAACTTAAGAGCGTTAATACCCATAATTTTTGTCCATAAATGATGCAAAACAAAATTTATTTAAAAAATAGAAGTAGGAGATCATTAGAAGTAGGAGATCATTAGTGCAGAATATTCATTGAACTTAAACTTTTTTTTTGTTTTTTTTTTTAGTTTAATTTTTAATATTATAGTTTTATAAATCAGTTTATAAAATTATTATATTATAAATTCCAATACTTTTTTATGGCTTTAACAACAGCAACAAAGTTGGCCTTATGTTATTAAGAAATTTGAAAAAATAGTAATTGTCTTATATGTGGAAGATTTACTATATTTTGTGTAAAGCCTAAAAATGCACTTCTGTTAAAAAAACAAAAAAATCTTGAAACAAAAACAATTAAATTAATACACTAAAAAAAAAAATAAAAACAACTTGAGGCAAAAAATTAAAAAACAAATTATTTACCATATAAGCTTTGAATTCCTGAAATATCATCAAATGTCAAATCAAAATCTTGTCCTTTAAAACCTGTGTACCAAGGATACATAATGGCACCTCTTACATCTGAGTGCTCTAGCCCAATAGAATGTCCTAATTCATGCACTGCCACCCATAATAAACTTTTTTGAGATCCACTAGGATTAGCTGCTATTGTGAAGACTTCGTCATCATCAAAATGACAGTCACCAGCTAAACCTAGAGTTATTTGTAAAGAGGATTTTTAAACTTAGTTCTAATAACACATGATATAACATATATAATTAATTAGCAAAAATAAATCACCATAAATACCAGCTGATAAACCAACAAAAAAAAGCTTTTTTAATAGTGTAATACACATTAGTATATTTGTAAAACATTTTTTAACCGTTGTGTAGCAAAGGCAGAAGAAAGCATACTGTACCCATATTTGCTTTTTTTCGGTTTAGTATTCACAAACATTTTTGTAGTGCTTGCACAACTTATAACACACAGTTTACTGCACAAAAGATTTTATAGTAAACTAAGTAGTTGAGGTTTTAAAAAAGTGTGTTTAGTAGTTGTTTGCAAACACAAGTGACTATTAAATCTTTTAAATTTTGAAAATCTAAAATCTTTTTTTTATCAAGATTTTTCTGAAAACATTTTGTTTAAGAAGAATTTATTACAATATTTGGTTTGTCAAATAAAACAAATTACACTTAAACATGTTATTGAGAGGTATATATATCTCCTTAATAACATGTTTAAACTCTAAATAAAAAATGTTTTTTTTATTCATTATAAAAAAATTAAAATGAATCAAATTTTTTGCAACTTTTGACTTTACAACTATTGCAAAATCAGTACACTGTTGCCTATTGAAATATCCAAAAGTTGCAAAATTGAATAAACCCTCTTTGTATTTTTACAAGATATATGAAAAAAAAGTTTATGAAAATCATATCATATCACAAATGTGTATGCAAATATCTCACTTATGTAAACTTCAAACTATGTACTGTTAAAACATATATCAAGTTTTACAGTTTTACTTTCACTTGAAAATTGCATTGTGGCAGCATCTCCTTAATTTTGATCTATAGCATTATGTTTGTCTTTTGTTTGTTAAATAGTTTTAAAATCTTCTTCAAGCAACACGCATGCATGGCCAAGTGGATAGCTTGCAGAGTTACTAAAGCAAAGCACTGTGGCTCGAACCCTACCACTACAACCTTTTTTATTTTTAACTTTTTTTTCTACAATATAAAATAAAACATCTTTTGAAGTTTTACAGATATTACATACATAAAATTTTAAACTGAAACAAACTAAAAGGAGAGAATTTTTAAAAAAGTTTAAAATTTCTAAAAACATTAAAACACCAGTAAAAATTTGTTGCGCATATGTCTAGATAGTTGTTATTAATGTGCCCAGGTAATTAGTCCTAATAAGCTGCAGATGGTCTGAAAAATTTTTTGATTCAAAACTTAATATGGAAAAAAATCAATAATCCTATCCTGCTACTCGAGTAGGCAGTAGGTACTGCCTACTGGAGTACTGGTGAAAAAAAGGTACTGCTACTGGAGTACTGGTAAAAAAAAGGTACTGCTATGAAGGCAAAAAAAAAAAAAAAAAAAAAAAATTGCCATCTATGTAAGAGATACTTATTTTAAGTATTTATGCAATCAATAAAGTTTTAATATATTAATTCTGCACATTTAATACATTAAAAAGACAATTTTTTTTTTATAAGTAGGAAAATGTTTTCATTCAATTGAGACTTTTTCAGAAATAAATAAATGGGGTAATACTCTTAACCCGTTTATTTATTTATTAGGACTCTTAAGGTAAGAGTTATGATGAGCTCTAAGCATGCAAACAAAGTGCAATTTTTTTTTTGCTCTAAGAGCTATGTTTAAATGAATTCTTTTTCTGTCATTTATTCAAAAAACATTCAAATAAAGAAATAGAGGATAGATAAATATTTGAATAAGTATAAAAATCAATTTTTATAGGTGTGAAATAAATTCCCTAGACCCATATTTTACAGGTCATGACAGCTAGTATATACTAGATATCAGACATATCATTTTGTCAGTGCTTTCGGGCTTGCCCACATGCCCGCAAAAACTTTGGCAAACGCATAAAAAAAAGATTGTTAAAAATTTTTTTTTTTAAATTGCAACATATCTTTTTTGTTCATCAAATACTTTTATGAAAAATTGCGAAAACACTTTGCGTATGAATTATTTTATTTAGAATAAAAATAAAAGGTTCTTTTTGGCATTTTTAATCAAATATTTATATTTAAGATTTAAATAAAAGGTTCCTTTTGCCATTCTTAATGTAATTCTTTAGAATTTAAATAATTTTTTTTTTGTTTTTTTTTTATTATTATTTTAATTCCTTTATCTAGAATTTAAGTAACACTTTTTCCATTTTTATTTTAATCATTTTGTTAAATATTTTTATAAAATGTTATTTATTCTTTTGCTTTTTTTTAATTATTTCATTTAAAACTAAAAAAACTGTTTGATCCCAGTTTTTATTCTAATTATTTTGCTTAATATTTATATAAAGCATTATTTGTTTTTTATTTTTTTGTTGTTTTTATTTTAATTTCTTTTTAACTTTCATACAGGTAGTATAGAATTCTTTATAATTTTTGTAATACTTAAAAATGTAATTTTTGAAAAAAGTAAATGAGGTTCTTGTGATAATATATACCAATCAAACAATTTTAAAAAAAATGCAACATACCATAAGTAGCATTACTAAAAACATATTTTTTATTTTTTTTTATATCAACCAAAAAACACGGAAAAACAATGAAAAAGACAAATAGTATAAAAAGTGTAAATAACTAAATATTAAATTACAGAAAAAAAAGTTTTAATTTTACAAATTATAAATTATTTTTTTTATAAAAAAAGGTGTTTTCTAAAGGTCATTTGTTTAGATAACATACTAATCTATTAAAAAATATTGTTAATGACTATTTATACTTTTCTAGAAAGTATATAATGAAAAGCAAACAAAAACAACAACAACAAAAAATCCTCAAAAATAAATGCTAACCTGTGTTCTCAAGTGGATAAAATGCATGTGCAAGTGTTCCACCTTCGCCATCAAAAGCATATGGATCACCATGCTTTTTTATTTCAAAGGAAACACGAATATCAGCAGAATTCACTGGTCGTTTTTCCAATTCTATAAACTTAAGATTTGTGACAGCTGCCCACTTTTCAAACGATCTACGCATGATGTTTCTAACATCTGTTCGTGAAATACCATCATTGTTGTCATTCTCTACAGCCCATGTTAAATTCTAAATATATTAATGGTGTGTTTATTTAAAAGAATTTTCTATGATGGCTTAATTATAGTTTGTTATTGTAATTATTTTTATCCAGTACATAGTTATTATTATTTTTTTAATAATTTTAATTAAAGTTGTTATGAAATTTGAATGAACTGTTTTCTAGTCAAAACATACTTTACAAGTATTACTATACAAGTTTTCAAATAAAGTGTTGTAGATTAAGTTATAAGTTACATTTTGAGATATTTTGACTAAATCAAAAAATTTTGAAATATTTAAATTAGACTCAATTTGTCATCACTTACTCTTATATTGTATCAAATTTTATCAAGTTTTTAATAAAACTATTTTATAAATAATATTTTAGCCAATGGCAGGCTAAATAATAATCAATATTGATAGCAATTAAACAAGCAGGTACTTAGGCATATTTAACAATGATAAATGTTGTCTATTTGTCTTTTGTTTATTTCTGTTTATTGTATGTCTTGCTGGCAAGGTATATAATAAAAAGAAATAAACAATAAGCAATCACAAATTACTGTATTAACGTTTGGATTTTAACTAATCAACTTATAACTAGTGTTAGAAAAGTTAAATAATTATTACAAAATCTTCTGGCTGGGAGATCTATTTTTCTACTAATCAACTAAAAGTCAAATTAGTCAATTAATAATCTTAAAATCCTTATTTTTATTTATTCAATTTAATTTTTCAATATTTAATTTTTGCTTGTTCAATTAATAACAATAACATGTCCTTTTACATTGTACCTAGCTTTTTGATTACTACCTTAAAGTTTTGATCTAGTAACTTTAGTAATATTTATACCTAATTAAACTTTTGGTTGTGTATTTCATTAATTTTAATTTGCTTGTTTGTTTATTTTATGCTTGTGATTTTCAAAAATATTTTCATACAGCGCCTTTCCAAGTTGGCTCAGTGCCCTGGAGCAAAATTTAAAAATTCATTATCTTTATTTATTATTATCAAAATTAAAATCTTTAAAAAAGATTTTAAAGCTTTGTAATTCAATTTTGAAAATAAACTTTAAAAAAGTGTCATCTATTCAATCCCATTGCAAATATGAATACATAGACTTTTTGATATTTAGCGAGTATTTAAGAATGACCCTTAATCATTAGGGCTTGAGAATAAATTGTCCTGTCCTCAGAGCTCTCCTATTGTTTTGTCTCATTAATATTTAAATGATATGATGTTAAAAAACAAAAAACAAATAAAAACTACTATTGCTTTTATCAACAATTAGAATATTAAAGTATTATGTAATAAAATATTTAAAGTCTACTTTTAGTTTACTAAAAGTACACTAGAAGTCTACTTAGTCAAATTCAAAAATGTTTTAGTTTAGTCGACAGTAGAATAGCTTAAATATTGTAACAACACTATTATATACATACTAAATTTATAATTATTATACATAACAAAGCATTTTGAACTTTTTTATTTTATTTTAATAAAGTAAATTTAAATTTATTAATATTTAATAATAAATTCAATTTAAATATAATAAAATAAATTTATATTAAAAACTTTTTAAATATGAAAAAATAAAAAAAAATATTTAAATATCTATTTATATAAACATAAAAAATGATTTCACAATTGCAGTGAAAATTTTTACAGCAATTAATTATTGCTTAATGTTTTAAAGTATAAACTATTTAAAAGACTTTTTTGGTTTGAATACTGAAAATTGAAAAATGATTTTGGCATAACATAAATGGCTTAGCGCCATTTTAAACAAAAAATGCAAATAACATATTGCTTCTTAACAAGGCCTGTATATGTATATATGTATATATGTATATATATACATGTATATATATATATATATATATATATATACATATATATATATAAATATATATATATATATATATAAATATATATATATACATATATATATATATATATATATATATATATATATATATATATATATATATATATATATATACATATATATATATAAATATATATATATATATAAATATATATATATACATATATATATATATATACATATATATATATATACATATATATATATATATATATATATATATATATATATATATATATATATATATATATATATATATATATATATATATATATATATATATATATCATGTTTGATCTCAAAAGAAGTGCAATTTTATAAAAATTTCAAAAAATAATTTACTAGTTTTTATTTTATGGCTTGAAAACTATTGTTTTTTAACAAAAAATAAAAAAGTATATACTTTCATAGTTTTTTTTAATAAACTTTTTAAATTTGTGTTTCCATAAATTTAGACTCAACATGATATGCTTTTAAAAGACTTTTTTTTTCAAAATATTTGGACCCCTCTGATGCTTAAGAGTCTTGAGCAACCCCTAAAAAATTTTTTCATTTAAAAATTTTTTAAATTTAGTATTAATTTATTACATAGAACACATTTAAGGGGTATCATCAGACATTTTCAAAAAACGTTGTTTTTTGACACACCCTAATATATATACAACCAATAACAACAGTTTGAGGTTGGCAAAAAAAATTTTGATACAAAGGAGTTACCATAAAACATAGAAATGAAGTTGTCAAATTAGCAGTTAGGTCAGCATTGCCGAATGCCAACCCTAATTCCGAGGGTTACTTACTTGTTTAAACCATTTAGTCCCTTGAAGAAGATACTTTCTCTTTCTTTTTCTATTTGAATTACTTGTGATATCTGGCATTCCACATCTTGGTTTGGATATATATTCTCTAGTCTGCGCATCAAGCTGACCTGTTATCGGTATTTTTGCAAAACTAAATTATATGTTTAAAACATAAATTTCTTTTAAATCAAAATATAAAATGTGAACAATAAATAAAAATAAATGTGTTATAACAACATCATTACACGAGTTATAGAATACTATATCGCTAAAAATGTAAAATTTATAAATAAAAAGATAATATTTAAATTGCTCATTAACTTAAATGGAAAATTTTCATTACTTTTAGTAATGAGGTAGAATAAGAGTTGTGGCAGCATTCAAAGATTTAAACAAAAAAAGTAAAAAAAATTTAATGAAAAAACCTATTTTCTTGAGTTAAACATTTTCATAAATAGCAGAACTATCTAAAAACTATAGATAATGTTGCTTTTGATAATGGAAAAGCTTGGAATATTGTAGCTGGAAAAAATATCAAGACAAATAGGCAAATTAACGCCATCGATGCTATTGCTAAAGAGTAGAACGAAAAAAAAAAAAGAAAGTAACAAAGTCAATTAGGGAATAACACAATGTAATAATGATAAACTTAAAAAAAGTTTGACAATAATGAAACAAACATGATTATATCAAAAATTGACAATAATCAAACAAACATGATTATGTCAAGGGTAATTCCACATCAAATCACCCACTCCATTGAACCATGTGTCTTCTTTTTGTTTTAAATTTTGACACATGATTCCTATTTATAAAAAAATATTGCATGCAAAATTTCAGCTAAAAATGTCAAGCGGTTGACAAGATACAGCAAATTTAATTTGGACCTGGTTTCTCAAAATGACCCGGTTTTCATAACATTCTGAAAAGTTGTTTTCCTCAATAAAATAAGAAATAAAAATGGCAAAAATATAAAAATATACATTTATAATGGTTTTTTAATGCTGAATTCAATAAATGTACTTAAAATGCTTAAATGTTAGAGGAACATCCTTAAAAATTAATAAATCAACTAGTTTATATAATCTAACTTTAGGGCCCAATATCTCAAAACACCCCCGTCAAATTTTTTTTTTTTTTGCTTTCAATATTTTAAGCTAGTTATAATCTTACTAGGCACAAAAAATCTAACTGGAAAAAAAACTGAAACATATAGAACTTTAATTTTAAAGATGTATAACTTTTTTAAGAAATTCCTAAAAAATATTTATAAATTCAATTAAAATAAATTATTCCTAATTTACAAAGTTACTTAAATATACAAGATTTTTAAAGGTATCGAATGTGCAAGTTATTTTGACTGTATTTGTAATAGTTCACAATATTGTTGCCATTTTACTTGCACTTCTTCTATTTCAACATTTTCAAACACATAGTTTCTACCAGAACTAGAGCAAGCTTGTGGAACAGATAGTTTTTTCAATATATTGATGTTAGGAATAAAACAGTGGTCGTCTCTTTCAGGCCAGTTAAAATAGATTGATGGACCTCTTGGGTGGAGAAACTTAACTTCAGCATCAACTTCTTCTAGGTTGATTTCAGTTACAATGCCGATCCACCACTTATCATCATAAACTACCGCAACATAACCTCCTAAAGTGACAGTATCAGGTTCAAATATATGTTTCTTTTTAAGATTGTGAATTATTGTATATTTAGTGTCTGTACTACACCTCTTCGCCCCAACCCTATTATCTCCAAGATGTATAAATTGATGAAAGCTACGAGTACCTGGTAGAGTTGTTACATCAGTGTACCTTTCTTTTTGCTTTTCACGTTGCAATTGTAAGTCCAATCCCTTTATGTAAATGAAGTTAACAGCCTTAATTTTCTCAACACAAAATTCATACATAGCCTCTGATGTGAGAATTTGGTTTCTGTATGGTCGTTTTAAACTTTCTTGTGCTGTTAACCTTTTTACAGTACCACCAATTCCATCGCATGGTGACTTTCCGTGGGACGTGGCAAAAAAGTTCCATTCAATTTTGAGGGAAAATTCTGTCTCTAGTTGGCATAGATTGTAAAAGCTTTTACAATTTTTGTACTGTCCTGCACAACCATCAGTGAATAAATGCAATTTGGATAAATCAAGAAATTTTGTTTTTAATATTGGTATAATTAGTTGAAATATCTTGTATACATAAGTTACATCGTGTATAATGTCGTCTGATATAAAACAGTAAGAAATATGTTTCACTACACCATTTTCTTCTTTATAGTATATCACTAATGGATGTAAAGAACATTGTTGGGTGTTCCAGTGATAGCTCTGTATTTCATCTTGGACTACAAAAGCATAATTTTCAGCAAAGTCGCCAAGAATGATAATGTTTGATTGATCCATATTTTCTTTTAGTTGATTAAGGTATTGTGATTGAGATTTGGCAATATAAGAATGAGATTGTAGCTTTTCAAAACAAGATACCAATAGTTCAATAAACGTTGGAACATCTGTTGTTAAACTCAATAGTGTTGCACGATCAGTAGTTTGCCATTGTTTGTAGTGTATCTCAAAATCATCTTCGTATTCTCCAAAAATCTCATACAAATACATGGTGAGCAGTTCTTTACCAGGACAATTATCACACTGTGCAAGCATGCATTCTTTGTTTTCTACTGAGCAAACAGTTTTCAAAAGTAAATCCTTATACGTTAGTTCAATATTTAAGGCATCCACTAGCAAAATGGCATTTTGGTGATAAGAACAAACACAAACAGAATGTGTACCACTTGCACCTGGCAAAATGCACCACTTTGGTCTAAGTGAAGCAAATTTTGAGTAACTTATTTGTATTTCTGGATTGTTTTCTTTGTATAATACATATAGTTCCTTTAAATTACACAAAAGCAGTTTTTTTTGTTTGTGGACGTTCTTTTGAATGCTGACATAATCTTTTTTTCCAGGCATAGTTCGACATAAATCACTTGAGTCATAAAACAATTTAACTGAATCTTCTATTTCTTTATGTAAGACTTTACCCTTATACAATGGAGAGATACCTAACAATCCTTTTTTATTAAAAATTTTTCTAGCCTTCTTGGCCTGGTATTCTGTAACCGAAAAGTTATTTTGTACTTCTAATATTGACCAACTTGGGGGTGCCAGTGTTAGAAGTTGAACAATAGTTCGTTTGTCAGAACATAGAATTTTTTCTTTTACCAAGCTCATAATTTCATCAAAGTTTGCAGCCTTCTTTTTCATCCCATTGGTTTCATAACATAGTTTTGAGGAAAATTGAGTTTCAATTTTTCTAGTAGCGTTATACGCCATTTCGTTGATGCATGCAACTTTTTGCTTTCCTTCTGACAGTATATGTTTTAATGATTTTGAATGAGATTTTAGAGGAGATAAACTAAAATTTTTGAGTTCTTTATTGATCTCCTGTCTTATTTTTTTGCATGGTGATATTAGAAAATCCTCATCTTGTTCACTCTTACTTTGCTCCTCTTCTGTAAGTTCTTTTTTTCTGGCAATCTTTTGTTTACAAGGTTTGCAAAGTTTCTTCCCAGGAGGAATATTCAAACAATTTCTCATCATGACTTGTGACTCTTTTATTGTAACTACGCCAAGATTTTCTAAAAGTAATTGAATTGTATAAAGTATGTCTGCACATTAGTTCAAAACTTTCGTTTATTTTTTGAAAAACATAAATTAATGAAATATTTAAATTTTACAGCTACATACTTGTGATTTTCTTTGTATGTCTATTGAATGGATCACAACAAGCTTTCTGCCATATAGGATACATTTTCAAATATTTTGTATTATGTCTTTCACATAATATTTCTAAGTTTGATAAATTAATATTACAGCGTAAAGATATAATTATTTTTTCTTCATTGCTTAAAGTTTCAATAACATCTTGTTGGCCTTCGCAAGCATCTGATGTCATTAACCCAATAGAACACATCTTAATAAGATAAATTATTTAGTATAAAAGTATTTCCTAAAAATAAAAATAAAATTCTTCTGCTTAATTGTATGTAAAAAAAGTTTTTTAATAAATATAATTTTTAATAAATGTTGTTCTTAATATTATTATTATTAATATTAATAATAAATGTTGTAAAAAAAGAAGTTTTTAAATAATTATATTATTTAAATTATTAATTTTTTAAAATTTAAATATAATCTTACCAATAAATGTTGTTCTATATCTGAACTTTTATAAACTAAACTTTTATAAACTCATTTTTAATAAACTTTTACAAACTATAGTTGTCAAAATTAAAAAAAATATCATATTAACATAACAATTATTTTTTATAAAATGTTTTTATATAAAAACAAAACCGGATGTTTTTTCAGTTGTTAAGTTCATATAATTAAGTTATCATATAATTAAGACTTCCTTAAATATATAAAAAGTCTATTAACCAAAATTAATTCTTTACAAAATTCTATAATTTGCTACACATGTACTATCTTTAGGAAGATTTTTAGCAGCTTTTAAGTGATGCCATACCCTTTTAATTTTTTAATTAGTTTGCAATGAAGTGTATTGAATGCTTTTGCAGTAAGAAAAAAGCAATTCGAAGGATACAAAAAAAAAAAGAACTTTCCTACTTAGTTTTCAGTAAAAAAAAAAGCTCTAGTTTTAAATATATTAAATAATGATATAGTATTAGATATTTCCAAATCTTTGGCTGTAGGATAATTGGAGCTTGATAAGAGTTAACAATGATGTCTCAACTTATCATCTACAACTTATCACTACTAAGTAACTACTGTTCATACAAAGTAGTTTGATATGTTTTATTGGCTAAATGGTTTAAATGACAGAGATATGGCAATGCCAGGTGTTATTGAAACACTATTCTCCTCCCCTCTAACTGTAATAAAAAAAAGTTGTTTTCACCATATCTTTTGCAATATGCTTTTTTTTAAGTATTCTTGGTAAATTGAACTAAATTAGAACATCACTAAAAATATTTTGTTGTTCCCTCACCCCTCCCCCTCGTTAGAAAATTGCTATGGGCACCCATAAAAGTGGTGTATCTTGGAAACTATGGTTCTATATGTTTTAGTTGTTTTTCCAGTTAGGTTTTTTGTGCCTAGTAAGATAATAAGTAGCTAAAAATATTAAAAGCAAAAAAAAAAAAATCTAGACGGGGGTGTTTTGAGATATATGACCCCTAAGTTTGAATATATAAATTAGGTGTGTTTTTAATTTTAAAGCATGTTCTGCTCATATTTCAGCATTCTAAGTGCATTTTTTGAATTCTGCATTAGAAAAGCATTATAAATGCTAATTTTCATATTTTTATTTTCATTATTTTTTATTTTATTAGAGCAAACGTTTTTTTAAAATGACACAGAAACCAGGTCATTTTGGGAAACCAGGTCTATATTAAAACCTTGATATCTTGTGAACGGCTGAACATTTTTGGCTAAAATTTTGCATGTGAACTTTTCTATATGAAATGCAACAGCTAAAGAAGTTTAAAGAAAATATGAGACCTATGGTTCAAAATCTTGAAAAATTTGGGTGATTTGATGTGGAATTACCCTCAAATACTAATTCAGAAGATTTAAAGATTGCAAAATAGACACAGATAAAATATAGAAGGTTAATTAGCAACAATTATTATTGAATTAGAAAAAAGCCTGCAGAAATTTAATGTTGAAAAATGCATACAATAACAAAAACAAAATTAATGGTCCTTATTTTAATGTGAATATGACTAAAGCAGAAAGATACCTTATGTAATAACTAAGAAATCAAGACAAAAAGTTAAGAGAGTTCGAGAATAGTTTATTGAAACCACTTTAGTCTAATAATCAATTTAATAGAAAGAAATCATAACAGTACTCATACAAAATCAATACACCATATGATGACAGGTACTAATCATGAATGTTTAAAAATCTCTGATTGCTGATGCCATTCTTGCCAACTAACAAAATAAATAAATAACTGAAAGTTATTTTAATTGTAGACATACAAGTGCTATATTATTAATAAGTGTGACTTGTTTTTATTAGACATTGCAACCTTTAAACCTGATATATACATGATCATCGAAACTTGGTGTTGCTATCTATATAAAAAAAATTTGGTAACTTATTCACAAGCTGATATTTTTACTGAAGACCATCAATTAAAACAGACTTGGTGTATTTTCAGTGTAAAACATGAAAAAATTTTACTTGTCTGTATTCATCGGCCAACTGATGCACCTGAAGAATATAACTATATCTATAAATAGAGTAAATAAAGAGTATAACTGTATCTATATATAACTATATCTATAAAAGACTTTTAACTATAAACTTGGTAATCTCACATGTCATAAACATCAATGAAAGTGATTAAAAAGGTCTATTTATAAATAATACTATTAATGAGTGCTATGAAAAAAAAGAAATTTAAGATAAAACAACTATTATCTAATGATTTTAAATTTAGTTCCAATATACTTTAATTAGCAAAGCAGTTAGAAACTTAGTTAGAACAAAAAGAACCAATTTTGAAAAAAAATAAACATTGTGTCATCAAAAGAAAATGACAAATTAATTTTTGCGAATGTAAACTCAAACAGAAAAATAAAATTAGGTATTAAGACGATAATGGATAAAGTTGGTTATTAACAATCAAATGGTGACAATTTTGCAAATATTCTCAAACTTTTATTCTGTATAAAGTAAAAACAAGTAGAGCAAGATTTTAGAATTATTGATTCAATAACAACTTGAGATTTTTTAAGGAGTAAACTAAGTAATCTTAATGTCAATAAAGCATTTGGTGCAAGGTTTTTACAAAGGTTTTAACAAACCTTTGTTAAAACCTTTGTAAAAATAGATTTTTGAATCTTAACAAAATAAATGGTCAGAAAAAAGGGTTGACATGATAATTTCTCAAGGGCTATATTCCAATACTGGTCATTCATTATAAACACTTTTTATTGCTATTTTTTTTTTTTAATGTTGTTCAAATCAAGAATACAATCAAGAAACGCAATTCAAACAGCCTTTTAGTGATAAAAAAAGACTTTAATAATATGTTTACTTATATTTTTAATTTGATAAATAAATGGATGCAAATAAGGATCATAGGAGCAGACTATCCACATTAAAGAAGTGGGAGAGACACTTTAATTGTGAGTTGGAGTATGACTTAATTTGGCTTGATGTAATTAGACTAATGCAGCTTATGTAAATGATTCGAAAAACAGATAAATCAAACAAAGTTGTTTTCTATGACCTGGATCAAACCAGGCACAACATCAATAAAAAAATATTTATCTGGCATCACATTTAAGCAATGCACAATATAAAGAGGCCATTCAAATTCATAGACAAACAACATTAAGCTCAACCTCAATTTCTGAGCATGTTATTTATTACATTCCGATTGAGCTCAAATTATATGCAAATTCTTCTCAAAAATTTGATTACACTTTCTCAATATGCTGAAAATAGCAGCAAGTTTCTTGAGCAGTACAAAATAGTTATTGGAATTATTTCCATAAGTAAAAAATGACTGGCAAAGATGTCAAGGGCAAAATTTTTTGGAATCTCAACTTGGAATAAGTGAAGATGATAACGAAATTGACGGATTTGATATATATTTTATCTGATGATTTATAAAATAAATTAAAACATTAAAGTTTAAATCACAATATTTAATAATAATAAAAATAACAATAATAATAATAATAGTAATAATATGGTTTAACAATAAGATTTTATATCATAATATAAGATCAACATAAATATTTTTTATTGAATAACAGCGTTATTCAATAAAAATTTGAGTTTAGTGATCAAAACGGTTTCACGGTTTTAAAAAGCTAAAAATTTAAAGACTGGAAGCATTTTCAGATATTGCAATTCACGATCACTTAATTCTGAATAAATAAGTTGTGATAAACATATAAAACCTTCTGTTAAGTATTAAAGTATTTTAAGAAAAAACTTTCAAAGAAATGTAAATACTGAATTTAGATTCTACCAATAACTTATGTTATATTAGTTTTAATAATTTTTAACACAATAAATATTAAATTTAATTACAAAATATCAATAATTTTAATAACTACAACACATTAAAAGCAAAGGGTTTTAAAGTATTTGTAAATTTTTTTAAAAAGTCCTCAATTCAAGTGAAAAAACTAATGACGTATATATTGGCAAGTATTATTTGAAAGTCAAAAAGTGAATGTTATCAATAGTTTACAATATTACTTTTATTTACGCAAATTATTTCTAGTCTACACTTAACCCTATAAGGAAAAATTACTAGCATATACAAGAACTCCACTGAATGTGAAAAGTTTTATAAAAAATATCACTGACCAATAGTTCCTGTGTACACTCCTGATAAATATACATATACAATATCTCTCTCTCTCTCTCTCTCTCTCTCTCTCTCTCTCTATATATATATATATATATATATATATATATATATATATATATATATATATATATATATATATATATATATATATATATATATATATATATATATATATATATATATATATATATTAAAATTGTAACCAGCAAAGAAGTTTATGTATTTGCTCATAAAACTAATAATCTATATAAAATGTCAGCAGAAAGTTATGATAAGCTGATAAACAAAAATGTTACAAAAACCTATAAAAAAGCATCCAATAATTTAGAAAAATCAGTCAACCTAGAAGCCAACCGAAAATCAGTCAACCTATAAGCCAACCAAAAATCAGTCAACCTAGAAGCCAACCAAAAATCAGTCAACCTAGAAGCCAACCAAAAATCAGTCAACCTAGAAGCCAACCAAAAATCAGTCAACCTAGAAGCCAACCAAAAATCAGTCAACCTAGAAGCCAACCAAAAATCAGTCAACCTAGAAGCCAACCAAATAGCCTAACAATTGAACTAAAGTAACGGAATAGAATAATATACCTAGCAAAATCTTCAGCATTTATCACCTTAAATTACTAAAAGATACTCAAGAAATACCCTACAAGTAAATGGAAAAACACCACCAACGTTATTAATTGGTTTAACGGCATTGCAGGTAAAAAATTATTTTCTTTTTGTTTCTTCATCCAATTCAACATAAATTTTATCTATCTATCTATAACTACAGAAATACTTAATAAAGCTGTTTCCTTTGCAAAACAACACATTACAATAACAGACAACCAACTTAGAATTAAAAAACACATCAGAAAATCCCTCCTCTACAACAACAACAACAACACGTAGATAAAAAAACTAAATCATGAAAGTTTTGATGTAACAATGGGCAGCCGAAATTTGTGAAGTCGTGATCTACATACTCAATGAAATATCCTATATAATTATAAAAACCAACATAGGGCTATGCTATCATGATGGCTTGTTGACAATATATATTCAATTCTATATGTATTCTATAAGATTCTAATGGCGAAGAAATAGAGTGAATGCGAAAAAGTCTAAAAGTTTAAAAATATAAGATTTCAAACAGATATAAAAACAAATCTTAAATCAGTTAACATCCTTGATGTCACCTTTAATTAAGCCCAAAATACCCATAAACCTTTCAAAAAACCTAACAATAATCTTTAATACATCCACAAATCTTCTAATCACCCACCACAAATTATCAAACTACTTACTCCTACCTACTTTAATATTCAGACCTTTGCAGAAAACCTCAGTCATGTTTAAGTAATCTAAAAATGAATATGAACAACTAAAAAATAGCGGATACAAATACTGCTCTTTTAAATATCTGACCAACAAAAACACCTCAAAAAAATAGTAAACACAATATCATATAGTTCTACCTCCATTTAACAAAAACATCTCCACAAATGCTGCTCAAATTTTTTTTTAATTATTAGAAAAAAACTTCCCTAAAATCAACAAATATCAAAAAATATTTTTAAAAGAAACACAGTAAAGGTAAGCTACAGCTGCACTAAAAATATAAAAAAAATTATAAACCACAACAAAAAAAATATCTTTCCAAGAATTGAAAATAATGACTCAAAATTCAATTGTCAAAATAAAAAAGAATGCCCTATGAAAAGTGCAAATCTAAAAATATTATATAGAAATGCATTATTTCAGCTAAAAACCAACCTAACAAAGTTTATATTGGATTAACAGAAGGTGAATAATAACCTATTCCCACACCCCACCCTCAGGGCACTAGGACCCAAACCTGTTTCTTAAGCCCTTTTGAGATCTGTTCTTTTCAAAAATGATTAATTTCTGAAATGTATTAAAATAAACTATTGCCAGTGTTACATTCACCAGTTTTACTTTTAGGGTGACAACAAGTGTATAAATGTATATAGTGGGGATAACTTGGGGCAAGGGGAAGGGGATAAAAATACAAAAAACTGTTATAAGTACTTAAAAAAAGTCCTTTTTTAAAACATTTTTTCAGTTTTTTCAATTGTGAGTACCAGTGGTCCATATGCCCCAAATGTGTCCCTCTACCAGCCATTTCTACCTCAACCATAATTGAAATTTATAAATTTAAAAATAAAAAAAAATATTGTACTCAAATGAAACTTTTAAAAGAATCAAAATTTTTCTTATGCATTCAAAATACAAACAACAAATTTTAAAATTATTTGCATGAAATAACATACATAACTTAATCAAACCTTAACATATAACTAAATTAAAATATATCAGAAAAACAATAGCCATATATTAATATTATTATTATAATGTATATATATATATATATATATATATATATATATATATATATATATATATATATATATATATATATATATATATATATATATATAGATATATAGATATATATAGATATATATAGATATATATAGATATATATAGATATATATAGATATATATAGATATATATAGATATATATGCATATTTGAATAGATTAAACTATTGTTATTTGGAATGATTATGGCTTAACTGTTTCTCTTTAGCTTCAGTTGAAAAATGTTTTCTATGATACTCAACTACTTGGTATAGAAAGTTGATGTTGATTGTCATTTTTTGTCAAAACTTCATTAAAGTCAGTGGCCAATTTAACTGCCCATTCTGCACAAGGAATTAACCACTTTTATGGCACGAACTATCTTACAAGCAGACTTGTTGTCATCACAATTAGCCCTAGTTTTAGGAGACGATGTCAAGAATTCTTTTGGTAGAATGAGAAAGTCAAACATATTCATTGAGCAACAACAAAGTTAGCTATAGAAAGTTTAGAGAATGTATAAATCTTGTTTCGAGAAAGTCTTTTACTGTCACCTGGTAATGGTTCTTTTTGTAAGGCATTTACAATTTCCATTTTTCTTCAACAGAAGTTTTATCACTGAATAATGGGAGAGCATCTAGATCTTCACTTAAACACCATATTTGAAGTTTAATTTTATTTTTTACAACATTTGCAACTTTGCTGTCAACATGACAATAGTTCTTGAATACTTTTAAAAGGAGATCATTTTTTGCTGCTTCTGTTGTGAGAGGTGCTGAAAACCAGAAACATACATATTTTGAGGTTACCAAGAGACATATTCTTCTTATAATCCCAATTTCCTTCTCTGTGATATTTAACTGATGACAAAATTAAAAAATTTTAAACAGTTTATAACTTTAGCCATCCATCTTGCACGGTGGTAAGCCCCAGGAATGCAAATAGTTGTTGTATCATTATTTTCTCCCAAAAGGATGAGAGCTAATCTTATGAATTCTTTATAATTATCACATGGTTGCATTTCCTTTAAGTATTTTTCTTAAATTTTCCACCACAATGGATTTTCGAGATGCAAGACACTTTTTTTCAAACTTTGTAAGGCATCCAGCTTCGCTTTTATCATTTTTAAGTGGTTCAAACTTTGATTTTTCTATTAGCTCCCACTAGGACTTAACTCTTCCAAAAAGTTCAATGTTTGATCTATTTGATACAAAAAACGCATCAAACACTGCATTTGCACAGATTTCAAGAATATGATGTCGCCAGGCTAAAAACAAAACTCTTTGATTCAATGACTTCTGTATGACAGTTATTGCCCCATTATGACTTCCAGTATTAGTTGCAGTTGTGTCGAAGTAAAGACCTGCAAGATGCTCCTCAACACCAGGCCATTCATGAATGAACTCAACTACCTTTTTTCCCATTAGAGCTCCTGTACCAGCAGGTATCCCAGGGATCCCTAATAATTTCTCAATATCCAAGCCAGATACAACAATTGGAAGACCTTCACGTCTGGTTCTACCAACATTTGACAACATTTTACTATCAAAATGAGCAACTAGTGGAACCAAGGGTTGAACATTATTTCTTACTGCTATCGCAAGACATTCACCGGATGTAGTTCGAGCTTCCATTAGAGTGGAACGTGAAAATATTAGTTTATTTACATCAATACAGAGTGCAGCTAAGGCTGGTGTGACAACTATCATTGCTTGTCATGGTGTTATTTTTGTTTGGTCTAATGCTGCATGAAAGAGTTGATTGTCAAGAATAAAACGTTTGGATATTGCAATCGAGCGTTGACTAGTGCCCATAGTAGAATGTTTTAAATTATTTGGACGAGTAAAAGCTTTTTGTGTTTGAACTGACATATCGCAGTCAGAAATTTCATCCAAAGAGTAATCTGAATTGTAATCCATTAATGTATCTGTAGATATAACTTTATTTTCTTCATGTTGTTCAAAGCACCTTTTTTCTTCAAGCTTCCGTTTTCTGTATTTAATTTGTTTTTATACTTTAAGTCCTCTGATGACATTAAAATCTTTTGGGGACTTTTCTGGTCTATCAGAAATTGTTTATCTTCATTTATCTTGATGAGACAATCCCATTAACCATGGGCAATATAAAAAAGTGTATTCATTCTTGGCAGTAAGTTTTTCTTGATAGCTATATTGAGTAGCTGATTTTCTATTACTGTGCTTAGACACTTGAACATGTTGCTTGTTAATACTCTTTAGTTTAGCAACTACATGAAGCTTTGCTATAGTAGGAATACTAGCCTTAAGCCAGAAAATTATAACTTCATCTGCAACTGTGTTGCAGGATAATGAAAGAGTTGACTTTTTGATTATCATTTCATAAAAAACACTACATAGGGCAACACCACTTGTTGGCAACTGACTTGGTCGATCTATTGTTGAGAGAATATGTCCAACTAGCCAAACATTTGTAGTTGAGCATGTTGTTTTGTCTGAAGCAGCCATTTTCTTACGTAATATTTTTATACTTTTTTACTACAATAGAAAGAATATAATAGAAATTTGATAAATATAAAGTGCTCAAAGTCAAGTCAGAAAACAATTAAGTCTTAGATGATACCCCCCCCCCCTATTTTCCTTACATTTTTTAATAATGAAATCAAAATAGCTTTTAGGAGCGATTTTTGGAGAAACATTATGTTTAAGAGCACTAAAAATTAGATAAATTAAACTAAATTATTATTGCTCTGATCTTTAAGAACATTGAGCACTCTGTATATATATATATATACATATATATATATATATATATATATATATATATATATATATATATATATATATATATATATATATATATATATATATATATATATATATATATATCACTACCCGGTAGAAGTAGGTTCAAACCAAAAAAAATGTCCCAGGGTCATGTCATACTTTTTTGAATCTGTACTAACCTCTACTTTCAGAAAACAACACCAATAAAAAAAAATTTCGGGATCCAAGAAAAAAAATGCATTTTTGTAAACCAAAAAGACCTGTATTTTACCTTGTATGTTCAATAAACTTTTTATTTGATTATGAATTTTTTGAAGACTGTTACATATTTTAAAAGCTTTAAAATACTGACAATAGACAGGCAAACATTTTGATAAGGTTTTTTTATGTGTCAACTTTATCAAGAACATATATGTAATGTTTTGTATTCTTGTTTATAGTAAAGAGAATATGTGTTGATTTTTCTTTAACAATTATTTATATATATATGTATTATATTCAATACATATATATAAATAATTATTCATATAAATAAAATTCAATAAATATATATAAATGATTATTACAATATAGTTTTCTTATATAAATATTTCAACTCTAATTGAGTCTAGTGCTACGGCTTTTATTCCATTCAAGAAAGAATTGCAGAATTGATCTCTGAGGGAATAGTTTAGCAATCATTATAGGTCAATCATTATAGAGAGTTTGCTTGTGTTGCAATGGTTAATCATTATTCTAAACAAATGTTAGAAACTATTATCCTGAGGGAATCAATTTTGTAACAATTATTACAACATATTTAGAGAAATCTATGAAAAACAACTAAAAAAATCTAAACACTAAACCCGATATTTTTTTAAATATATTCGCCAAACTCTACATTCTGTGCCACCAGTACTTTAGCGATGATTAATCAGGCATTAAACTACAAAGATAACCGAAGAAAAGTTTGCATTGAGTGGTTTGAGAAAGACAAAATAAATAGTGAAATATCTGGCCCAACCTATAGAAGACTTCAAAATTATTTTAACCCAAATTTAGACTTGGCTGAGCATTATCTTTCTGGTATTTGTTCGCGTGACAGAAAATTTCTAGAGCTCATTGAAAAAGGTATAAATAAACCTGAAGCTCTTCCAGCACCTTACAATATTTTTGGAAAAAGAATTTCCATTATTACAATAAGTCAACTTACATTTGAATGTGCAGTTTGTATGGTTGCAAGCAAAACTATGTTCCCAGCATTAGAAAAAAAAATGAAAAAAAGAAAGACGAGTATCCACTGAACCAATTCTGTCACCTACCTTACCCATATCTGTATGTCAAAGATGTCTATGTACAGTCAGACACAGTTTACCTCACCCCTGCAATATTTCGATTTGCAGGGATAATATTGAGACAGCATTGTCTAGAGGTTAGTCTGTATGTATATATATAATAACTATTAAACCTAAAACCATATGAAATATAGTATTATATAGGTACATACAATTTTTAATGGTAAAAATGTAATATATTTCAGATGAGATAGGTACAGAGCTTTTTTGTACTAAAATTGTATGCATGATGATTCAATAAAGCTTGTTAACAAAGGGTCTAAATCTTTTAATATTGAAATTCCAAAGTAAACAGAGTTGAAAGCCCTTTTTCCTGAAAACATGGTACCAGTTAGTGAAGTAACAAGATTCAAAAATATACTAGGGTTGAGCAACTCTCAAACAGAAACTGCTTGTAGTGTTTTTAGGAGCTGGAAAGGGAGAAAGTTTTTTGAACCCAATCTAAAAGAAAAACTTGTGTTTCAAGACTGTGTTCTAAATCGTTGCAGAACTTTAAATCAATATGCAAACAAATTATTTAGTTTACTGTACAAATGTGCCTGAGCTAATAAATGGACTAGTGGAAAAATGAAAAATATCCCCAGATTATATTGTAAAGATTGGAATAGATGGCGGAGGTGGATTTTTAAAGGTTTGTTTGAATATTCTTTATTGTGAAGTGAATGAACCTAAAGCCAAGTTTTCTTATAGAGGGAATAATGCAAGACAAATTCAAGGACAGAGGAGTTAAGAAACTTATCATTCTGACCATTGTTGAAGATGTTAAAGAGAAACACCAAAACATTAAGCAAATCATAGAACTATTGGGGATTTCGACTAAGAAGTATTTTTTAGCATTTGATTTAAAACTTGCGAATATTTAATTTGGCATTGAAGCAGCTTCGTCTATTCACCCCTGCAGTTGGTGTGGACTGTCAAAACAAGACATGCAGGATTTCACAATCTGTAGCCGCATAAGATATTTTGGAATTAGTTTGGTATTATAAAATTTATCTTTTTTTGTACAGTCAAAACATCATTCTGGAATTCTAGGCTGCATCATTCAAGAATTGTGTCCAAACTCCTTTGCTAGACCTGCTAAATGGTATATCTGTTGCAGAAATCCTTCCTCCAATGGAGCTTTATTTATTTTCTGGAAACACAAACTTAGGTAACAAAACTTTATTTATTTTCTGGAAACACAAACATAGGTAACAAAATATTGTCTATTAAAATACTGTATACTAAAAACAGAAACATCAATTTCCATGGATATGTGGAATAAAGCAATTGGATTTATAAGGCCAAGATTACACAGCGGCCAGTTCAAGGTAGGACAGTGTTCAAAGCTATTAGATAACATAGAAACATTAGACAAAATTCTCAAATCCAAGTTTGAAGTTGTAACTGATGAATTGAAAATGCTTATGCATGCAATAAAAGCACTAAATAGTGTGAAGAAAACTTGCTTTGGTCTAACTCTAAACATATCTTACAAGAACTAAATCAATGCCTACAAGGAAGCATATATGGCATTGAACAAAAAAGAATCCCCAAAAGTACATGCTATAGTCATTCGTATACCAGCTCTTTTGGAATCAATGGCTGACAAATACCCTGGAAAAGGCCATGGTTTTTGCTCAAAAGAGGCTTCTGAATCTGTTCATTGTGACTTCAAATAGTTTTATGAACAAGGATGCAAAGTTCCAAGTTGTTACAAACTGTTTCAATCAAAACTGCTGAGATTGGTTACTGTTTATAATACATAGATTATCCTGGTCTTATTATAAAAATCCGGAAATTTTTTTTCCTTAAATATCCAGAAAATTTTTTTGTAATATCTGGAAAAAATCTGGAATTTACAAAGAGATGTTAACAAGGGGGGAGGGGGCGTGCTCTCCGTCATTCTTTTATATTACTATAATATTACACCAGTTTAAAAATATCCGTATATATGAATAAAAAATTACATAGTTTTTTCATCAAAAAAGAATAATAATGATAAAATTTTAACAATAATAATAATAATAATAATAAGATGTCAAAAAAGAAGTAGAAAACTATATTTAAAAGCTGTTAAACAATGCGGAAGCTTTTTTAGACATGCACTTATACAATTAAATACATAATGGATAATGAAATATTGCTTCAATTCACCAAAGATATACAAATAGATAAACGTTTAACGTATTGTTACAGATCAGAGGCGCCACCATAACTGAAATCCCACGGGCGTTTTGGTTTTTTTTGTAGTAATTTTACAAAATGAACCAACATATATCCAACACTTTTGCTTGCCAACTTTTTTCAGTAAACATTTTATTATCTGTACAACACCAACTTTTGGGAAATATAAATGAATTTTATTTTAACTAAGGAAATAATAATAGTAATAAAACACCAGACTTCTAAAATACAAAAAATTAGAAATCTTTAGTAATAAATATGTTAAAAAAGAAATGAAATAAATAAAAAGTAAAAAGATATTGAATTATTTTTCTGTAATCAGTTAGTTTTCTACAATTAGTTCTTCCACTCAGTGTTTAAAATGTTTTAAACTTAATTTACAATACAAAGTCTTCTTTTATAAAAAAATTTCCACATTCAAAAATTAAAAAGTTTAAACGTTCGTAAGATAAAGTTTAAATAAAAATTTTAAATTTATTTTAACTATGATTAACAAAAGGTGAGGCATTATTAATGATTCATGTGCTCATTCATGTGATTCCAAATTTAAAAGATTTAAAAAAATGATTTTTTTTTTTAATTGAAAGAAAATATAATTAATTTTGACACGCGCTTTTTGAATTGAAAAGAAAACGTGCCTCAAAATGCAATGTTTTTAAAAACCTAATAAAGGCACTTAAAAGCAATTTGATTTACTTGACGTTTAGTCAAAGTACATGTTTAGATTTCTTTAAAATAACTACATAGAATAAAATCCTTATAGTTTAGAAGTTTTATTATATAACACTTTTTTGTATGTAATAACTTATTACTAACAAAGTAATTAATCTTAGTCAGTAATAATAAGTTTTTTTTATAAGTTTTTTTCACCCTTTACGAAAACAAGTTGTACCGCACAACCATAAGGTTACACCACGGTATTACAGTAACTGTAAGATTAATAGAAGTTTCTACTAGTTGAAGGTCATACCAAATTTCTTATTTTTAGATCGAACTATTTGTTTAACTGCTCTCTAGAATTTGATTTTACTAATCTCAAAAGAGTTTAACGATATTTCTCATATTTGACGAAAATTAAAATCTGATTTCTCTCATAGCTTTTGTAACAGAATTTTTATTTGCGAGTACCGTTTATTCTACCGTCGTCATAACTTTTTAAATACCATCGTCAAAACTTTTTAAAGTCTCCAATTAATAAGAAATTATGCGAAAAAATGATACTTTCAAGAAGTGTGTACGAAAAGAGACTTGCAATGGTATGACTGGACAGAAATAACTAAAGACAACGAAATAATGATGCAGTAAATTTTGAACCACCGACAAACAAACTGAGAAAAGTTTCAGTCCATAAGCGAAGTGATTTACTTAAAAAAAAAAGTTTTAAAACAATAAAAAAAGAAATCTCAAAAAACTCAAAAAATGCGTGTCAAACTCTTCTCTTTTTTAAAAAAAAAAAATTTTTTTTAAAAAAGAGAAGAGTTTGACACGCATCGGTAATTTTATTTTAAAAGTAGGAAATCATTCGCTCTTTTGCGTTAAGATTTTTATTAAACTTTAATTAAAATGCTTATTAATTTTTGGTTTACTCTGCGAGGGAAATCTTTTAAATTTTTTTGGCTTTGTTTGTTAACTAAATATAGCGTTCCGTAATTTATGGACAGCAAATTTACTGTTTATATATACTTGTTACTGTTTCATTAGATGACAGTAATAAACAGAAAAAATTTTATAAATTGTATTTTCAAAAACTATTTAATCATCCGGAAAATATAAAAAATTTAAAAAATATCCGGAATTCCAGAAATATCCGGAAAAAGATAATTCCTGAAAATAGGTAACAGGCACAACTCTAGATTTAATTTTAAAGGAGACATTTATGTTTTTAAAAGACTTAAACATATTTTTAATTTTATATTTATAATTCATATGTATTTAAATATTAATATGGTAAATATCAAAGTCTCAATATGGTTTTATTTCTCATAGGAAATAATTAAATAGCTATTTAAAATATAAATATTCCATCATTTTTAAACCTCCTTATAAAGATATTGAGCTTGATCAATGCATTAGAATTGTTTTTAACATTAAGAAATAAAATTATTTGAAATGTTTGTTCAATAACTTAGTAACCATAATTGATATAAGAACATATTCCCATCAAATATCTGTCTATTGTGAACATTTTAAAGCTTTAAAAATATGTAATAGTCTTGGAATAATTCACAATCAAATAAAATATTTATTGTACATATAAGGAAAAATACTGGTCTTTTGTTTGTTTACAAAAAAAAAACTTTTTTTTGGACCCTGAAATTTTTTTTCTATAGTGTTTATTTTTGAAAGTAGAGGTCAGTACGGATCACAAAACCCTAGGACATTTTTTTTGGTTTGAACCTACTACCACCAGGGTATATATATATATATATATATATATATATATATATATATATATATATATATATATATATATATATATATATATATATATATATATATATATATATATATGTATATATATATATATATATATATATGTATATGTATATGTATATGTATATATACATGTATATGTATATATACATGTATATGTATATATATATATATATGTACATATATATATATATATGTACATATATATATATATATATATATATATATATATATATATATATATATATATATATATATATATATATATATATATATATGTGTGTGTATATATATATATATATATATATATATATATATATATATATATATATATATATATATATATATATATATATACATATAAACTTTATTTAAAATTATTACTACCATAGGTAATTTACCTTTGAAGTCTTTTTATGGCTCCACTTATGTCTCTCTGCTGTAACTGACCAACTTCAGATTGAGTTGTTTTTAAATAACCTTTGTCAAGAAGAAATTTCTAAAAAATAAAATTTAATTAAGACACAGATTTTTATATTTCGTAAAAATTGTATTAACAACAAGAAAAAGTCACCACAACAAAATTTCGTATTCTTGCATTGCATGGATTACTTGCTTATAATAAAATATTTACAACCACTAATATACTCAAAATCTCTAAAGATTAATTGAAATTTGATCAAGCTGAAATGATCAAGAATTTAAGTTAATCATGATTAAGGTATATTACAAACTCCAAACAAAATACAAACTTTGTTTATAAATATGTCAAATTAAAATTTAATTTGTATTGTATTGCCACGTAGAAAGAGGTGCAATGTTACAACTATGGGACAGAGGCTCAAGCTTGGCAACAACCCTGAAGTAAATGTTAATGTATAGAACATCGTTCAAAAGGCTCACAAGTCACTTGATAAAAAGTAAAAACTGCTAAACTAGTATAAATTTTTAAATTAGTATAAATTAATTATTGACCTTATTCTGCATTAATTATTGACTTTATTGTACTTATTCTGCATTAATTATTGACCTTATTGTACTTATTCTGCAATAATTATTCACCTTATTGTTATTATTCTGCATTAATTATTGACTTTATTGTACTTATTCTGCATTAATTATTGACCTCATTGTACTTATTCTGCATAAATTATTGACCTTTTGTACTTATTCTGCATACTTTATTATTATAGTATTTCTCTGTAAACATATAAATAACTATTCTTTGAATACATTTATTTAAATAAATTACTCAAAATGTTAGTGGTCAATATAATAGAATTATTTGGTACTTTTTTTTACTTTGGTTTCTATCATCCATTTTCAGACCTTCTCAAGAAATGCGTGAGGTCGCACGTCTTGAATGACCACGCATATATTTTTTTGTTGATAACTTGGCCACGATTTTTTTGCATATATTAGAAATGACGCATTTTAAAAACGCGCTGAAAACTAATTAGTCATCTTATTGTGTTTTTTTTTATTATTAATAATTTATCATTATAATTATTTATGAGAAAATAAAAACCTAACAATAATACACATATATAATTTTTATTAATGACAAAATAGAAAGATAAAAATAATATATAAATATATATATATATCTTTTTAATTTGTCATTTAATAAAATTCTGGCGCTTTTTCCTTAAGTTTTTATTTACAAAGTAAATTATGTCATTAATATTATTTCTTCCCGTTGGTTTGACAAGGTTTTAACTAATACTTTTAAGGAAAATTAAAAAAACTTTTTTATGTGCATTAAAATCATTTATTTTATTGTTTTTTTATTTGTTTATGTAATATTATTTTGGTTGACATAAAGATGTAAATAAAAGATTTAAATGTGAATACTTTGCAGCATTTTAAAAATTCAACCTTATAAAAATAAAGTAATACGCATAAACGTAAAAAAGTGTAAGTAAAAACTTCGACAAACCAATGACTCAAGTAATAATAATGCTCTTCGTCTTGCGAAAAAACTGTTTTTGGTTTGATAACTTTCATGAATGTTATGAAAAATCACTCAGGAAGAGTGCCACCATTTTTTAAAAATATTCTTTGTTAATTATTTTTAATGAATGTTTTCAATACTTACGCAATTCTTTTGTTACGTAACTCTTAATAATAAATTAAAAAGATTCGCTAAATAATGTAAGTGATGTAACTTAAGTAAAATATACAGTATCAAAAAAACAAGTTTATTTTCCTTAGCCGATCAACTCTGATTTTTTAACAAAATTTTAAAATTGGAATAGAATTCTCAGCATTTTGTGAAAGTTTCTTATTCAAACTACTTTACTGATTCACAGAAATCAGACCTAAAAATTGAAGCAATTTTTTTACCTTGTTTTCCGTGTAACATAAGTGTAAGTGGCATTTTCAGTACTAAGTTTGCTCTCTTTTGGCCAAACTTGAAACTTTTAAGATTATTTTATTTATTAAACTAACAGCTTTTATACAAAATAGCTGAAAGTTTAATTTAAAGTTTAAATAAGCAAATATTTGATAAAGTTGTTGCCCGTGTAACGTAAGTTAAAAATGGAATTGCCCATATATATTTTATTTTAATGTTTTTATTTTCTCATTAATAACTACAATAATAAAGTATTATTAAGAAAATTAAAATAATATAAAAAACTAGTTTTGTTTTTCAATGCGTTATTAAAATGCATAATTTTTAATAGATGCAAAAAAATTGCGGCCAAGTTATCAACAAAAAAATATATATGCGTGGTCATTCAAGGCGTGCAACCGCACGCGTCTCCTAAGAAAGTCTGATTTTTGTTTCTTGTACAAGAAGCTTTTAGAAATATTTAGTTCCACTGGCTAACACATGGATTTGACAGTCAATTGTTTTTTTCGGGCAGTCAAAACTTTTACTTTTGATTTTAAAATTTCATCTGAGTAATAGTAGTTTTTCATGACTGAAACTAAAAACATAAAAATAACTCAATGATTAAACGAACTTGTTATTATTTAAAAATAATAATTAAAAAAAAAAATCAATGCATTTTTTAAATCTTTTTAAACTTGCAATAACTAACATTCAAATTACTAATGTTCCAATAACTAATGTTCAAATTACTTGCTAATGTTTAAATAACAAGCACTTTTTTTTTTTTTTTTGCTTCACTGATTAAAATTATTTTTATTTTACAATTTTAGTAAAATAAAAATAATTTGAATAAGTGAAGCAAAAAAAAAATGATATAGTTTACTCCATATATTTGTTAACAAAGCAAATTAAAATAGGATGTTGTAAACTATAAAACTATTTTAAACGCTTATTTGAATAAGCATTTTTTAAAAGGTCGAATTAGCTCAAAACTTCTTAAGCAAATCTACACTTTTAAAAACTGTGATTCATTTAAAATCTAAATGCTTTTATGAAATTTTAGTAATAAAAATTATTCAAATTAAACCATAATTATTTGTAAAACATTGTTTTCCAAAACTCTGATTTTTATTCAACCGGCCCAACACGACCAGCAAGAAATCATTTTGGGAGTGTATATATATATATATATATATATATATATATATATATATATATATATATATATATATATATATATATATATATATATACATATATATATATATAAATATATATATATATATATATATATGTATATATATATAAATATGTATATATATATATATATATATATATATATATATATATATATATATATATATATATATATATATATATATATGTATATATATACATAAATATATATATATATATATATATATATATATATATATATATATATATATATATATATATATATATACATATACTTATATAGATACAGTCTTTCACAGGAAGATGCATGCCTTTATATGACCAGACAATTTACATTTTGCTATGACGATTTAACCGCGGCTATTTCAAAAAACATTTTAAAAACGCGTTAAATGAAAAATATCTTGAAAAAGTGAAACTAATTACATCAAAACTTCTTAACCAATTATTTTTATATTAGCGAAATGCTTTTAAATAAAGTAACAATTTACTGATAATGGATTTTTTTTTTAATATTATTGAAAGTTGCATATATTTTTTTAATTTATAATATATAAATTGTTTAAGTGTGCATTTCTATAATAAACGTTATTAAAAAAAAAAAATGTTTTGTTTTTATAAAGGATGACATTCTATGAAAATGAAAGTCTCTTTAACGAATTTTAATATAAGAATAATTAAAGTTAATATATTTAAAAAGATAAACAAAAGTTCGTGGAAAAAAAAAAGGTAAATGTTTTAGCAAGCTGTTACAATTAAATAAGTTTGGCCTTGAATGCTTTTATATTATTGAAACGCTTTTCAATCAAATAACAAAACTTCTGAAAACTGCAAAATTGGAAATTTAGGTGCGGTTAAGAATAAAAAAAAAAAGTTCTTACATTCTTACATTTAAAAAAGCAGGTAAATTTTAAATTTTTTAGAAACAATTAAATTTTAATCAAAATCAAAATAAATTGTCTATTTTTGCTGGGTTTTATATATACAGCAGGATTATTTTTTTATTTTATAAATGCTTAATTTTAATTATTCAACTTGTTTCATTATGAGCTATCTTCTAAAGTTTTCTTTTTTAAATCGCTTCTCTTTTTTGTTTGATATACTGCAGTTGTTTTTCAAAACGCCTTAATATGCTTATTACGTATTTTGAAAAAAACGCAATTAAAAAAAAATTATTAGGAGAAACTCTTTGTAAAATGCTTTTTGAAACAAATAATTTTTATAAATTTTTTTAGAACTCTTTGAAAATATGTATTCAATAATGTTTGTAGACATTTAAACTAGCTTATTTTGTAAAAAAGTCAAAATTGATCTTTTTACCTAAAGGCGTTTTTAAAAACGGCTGCAGTATAGTAGCAGGGCTGTAGGACAAAAATTATATGGGGGGGGGGGGAAATTATATGGGGGGGGGAGGGGGCAGTAAAATTATATGGGGGGGGGAGAGGGCAGTACTACCCTGAAATAGTTTTAAGGACCTTTTTTTTTTTAAATTTTTTTAGTGATTTTTTCAGTCAATTTCTTCAAAATGATTTATTTAAAATAAAATTTTTTTTTTTTTGGGGGGGGGGGGGCAAATGTCCCTGTTGCCCACTCGGTTGCTACAGGCCTAAGTAGAGAGAACCTGAGTAGATAAAAATCAAGAACCAAAGACAATTTTGCAGTTTTAATAAACAAATTATTAAATTTCATTGAAAATTTTATCTATTTTAATTGCCTACATCCCTATATAAATACCCTTTTTAAATGGTTTAAACGATAAGTTCTGAAGAAATATATTTGAATATATAACTTTTTAAATACTTAAGTATTTAAAAAATTTTTAAACTTTTTTACAATATTCATATTATTGTTCATCTTATTTTATATTTAATTTTAATCATTAGATAAATTTAATAGTTTAAAAACTTATTTAAATCAATAGCTTTTAAATGAAAGTTAAATAAAAGTTTTTGGAAATCTACAACTTTTAATTGAAAAACCTGGTTGGCTTGCTGATTTGCATCAAATATAATGTTAGTTAAAATATTTTTTGTTGCAATATGCTACTTTAATTTAAATTAGTAACAAAGACATTTAAAGGGCAGAGCTAGATTCTTTCGCCGCACGAGGGCAGCAACTAAATTTATTTGGCATATTTAAATATCTAGTAAATTAAGTCTAAATAAAAAAATGTATTTAAATACAAAATTATTTTATTTATTTTTTTCAATTTACAAATATACATTAAATATCTACATAAAGTTTGTATTTGTAAATTAAAATAAATAAATTGTATTTATAAAAATTGGTTAAATATAAAAGAAGATAAATAATAATATTATAATATTATTTAATTATCTTCTTTTATGTTTTACGCAAATATAACTTATATATATAATACATTTCATTGCAAGTTTTATTTTTGATTATTTTTGTTGTTATTTTCAGTTTATTTTACCAGCTAATTTTTTTTTACCGAAAGTATTAGTAAATCTTTTATTATAAAAACGTTATTAACTTATTTTAAACTATAATATTTATTAATTTATGAATTTCTTTGTAACTTTACTAACTTAAGATAAACGTAAATAAAGAGTTTTTGAATAATAAAAATAAGTTAATACAATAATTTATTAAACATATTAAAGAATCTTGACTCAATAATAATATATATATATATATATATATATATATATATATATATATATATATATATATATATATATATATATATATATATATATATATATATATATATATATATACAGGCTTTGGTATGAAGCGGGAGCAATCGCTCCCGTCACGTGAAACATGCTCGTTAATGGAATATTTAAAAATTGCGGGCGCAATAAAAAATGCTCGCTAATTCAGTTAAGAGAGTAAAATATTGCGCTAGCCCTAAAAATTTACATATCTTTAATTGCGTTTTTTCAAATGAGGTAAAATGTTAAAGTTATACTTCAATTAAAAAACTCATTTTTTCAAGTGAACTTACGTCATTCTGTTAATATTCTGTTGTGCACTAATTTCTACGAATAATGAATGGTGATTTGTGAATGAGACTTCTTTATTTAAAACATTATCAGAAACAATTAACGAAATTAAAACTTTATTTATTTATATAAGTTTGTTAATAATATTAAATTGTATAATAAAGTACAATGTTTCTCATAAAATAATTATGAGAAACGTTATTAATTTAACTTTGTAAAAGCATTTGCTAAAAATCATATGTATAATAATAAAATTTTTGTATTGAATTTCAAAAAAAATATTAAATCAAACCCAAAAATACTAAAACTTTTAATTGTTCTTGGAGTTAATAGCCCAATGTTGATAGAAAAAAATTTTAACAAATCTTTTTAGAATTTGTGGTAAAAAACGGCTCTTGTTTGTGGTATTAAAACAGACAAAATTAAGGATATATTATGTCAAAACCCATTAATAACCCATTGCGGGAAGTAATTAAATTTAAAAAACCACAAAAAAAAAAAAAAAAATTATAAGACTTGAGTGTTTTTAAAAACATTTTAAATGTTTTTAAAAACATTTTAAAAACATTCTGAATGTTTTTATTTTATTTTTTAAAAATAAAAATATTCTGAACATTTTTTATTTTTTAACTGTAAAACATGTACAATAAGTTGCTACATCGACTATCTTATAGCCTGACTTGCAACAAAGTGCTGCTACATCGACTGAGGGTTTGGTTTAAGCAGGCAGTCTATCAAATAATTTTTAAAAATTTTTTTCCGGTCTTTAAAATAAAAAAAAACTTAAAGCTGACATTTGATGGTACAAACTTAAAGACGAACAAGCAAGAATATATATATATATATATATATATATATATATATATATATATATATATATATATATATATATATATATATATGTTTTCGATAGCGTCTACCGTATTTGGGCGCTGATTTGGGCACCCCTTAAATTAAAATTTAAGGACCTTTTTTTTTTTTTTTTTACAATTTTTTACAGCAAATATTGTTTTTACGTTTTTGCTTTAGCTAAGTATTTTTATTTTCTCTTTCGTTAAGATTTGTTTTTCTTTTTAAAGTTTTTTTTTAGATAAGTTTTTTAAATTTTGAAAATACGTAAAAAGCCGTGGTCAAATCATCAAAACATATTATTTTTTGTCTGGTCATATAATGTGCGATCGCACATCTTTCTGTGAAAGACAGATATATATATATATATATATATATATATATATATATATATATATATATATATATATATATATATATATATATATATATATATATATATATATATATATATATATATATATATATATATATATATATATGACAGGCTAATTAATATTGAATTTTACTAATATTTCAGCACTAAATTCACTATATCTTACATATTAAATACCAATTAAAAGATTTGATGTTTACTTTATGTTTTGAATATTGATAATTTAATTGACGTACTTTAATTGATTTAAAAATTAATGATTTTTTAATGAACTCAAAAATTTATGGACATACTGAAGCTCCTCTTATTTTTCCATAAAAATTTATTGATATTGTAAACAAAAACTTTGTGGAAATAATTAAAAAGCTTCATTTATAAGTTCACAAAGTATAAGAAATGTATAATATCTCCAGTAAAAGAGTTAATAGCAATATTAATTTAAATAAAAACTTTTAAATTGAAATAAAACTGATCTGGATCCACTAAGATTCAAAAGCAATCAGAAAGACCACACAAAATAACATATTGTCATGCAAAACAACATATTGTCATGTTAAAAAGCTTGTGATACTATGCACAAAAAACATTTGGCAACAATTGATTTAAAAGAAAAAATGAAACTTTATGAAATGAGTTGTAATATTTATGAAAAACGCTTTGAAAATTCAATGCAGTAAAATGTTACTTATTTTGAAATCAAAACGAGGAAGCAGTGTGACATCTCTCCCCTCATTCTTTTTGCAAATGGTTGATTGATGTAGAAGTACCGTATATTTACATGTGGTGAGGTCCATTAGTTTATCCAACATCAATATAAGTCCTTCTTTTACTTTTGCGTTAGCTCTTCCCAATGCAATGTTTTTTACTTTCTCCCAAAGAGTTGTTTTCTATAATATAGTGATTTCTCTTGATTAATAGCTGGCTATCAAAACTTTGTTTACTTTTCTCCAGTAAGTAAAAACTAAAGAAATTAGATCACTAGCAAGATCTGTTAGAAAATTTATTTATAGAGTGTAATGTATTTTTGTTCTTTTAATAAAATTACTTTTTAAATAACCTGTTTGTAAGCTGTTAATTAGGAACAAAGCTGTTAAATAGGAACAAAGATCTGTTTGTAAGCAGTTAATTAGAAACAAAGCTCTTTTCCAGGTCCAATTAACTCAGAAATACTTGTGATTGATGAATGTTTTTATTTTGTTATTTATTAGTTAACAATGGAGAGCAAAGTCAAAAACCTTTTTAAACAAAACTTTAATGTGAAAATTTGTGTATCAAATTTTTACATTTAAGTTTTGTTTAAAAAGTTTAGTTTGCTATGAACCACTTTTTGATAAAAAAAGTGGTTCATAGCAAACCTAAATTAAATTTTAATTTTACATTAAAATACACCTTTGCCAATCCTTAATTTTATTTTTTTTAAATACATGATTGTCCTGTAGCATAATGTGTGTGTGTTTGGTTTACTTAAATTTATTAAACTTAAGTTAAGTTTAGAGATGGGTTTCAATAAAAATATGACAGATGCATTTTTTTTTATATTCTGATTCACTCCCAACAAGGCTGAAAGTAACCACTATTAAGTTGGGAGATATTAAAGAAAAAGAAAAGAGATAAAGAGCAAGGAAACAGCACCCAAAAAATATTTATTATATTTTAATTTTATTTTGCTTTTTTATTAAAATTAGGAAAAAATAATAAATAATAGTAAATAATAATTTTGTAATAGTAAATAACTAATTTTCTGTTTATTTTACCAAGTTCATTTATTCTTTAGGACAATAAAATAGATTAAAAGTAATTACATGCGGTAACTCGTTCAATGTTTAAAAATGCCATTTAATTACAATCTGAACATTAGATTTAAATAATAATAAATTAAAACTTATTAGAAAACTAAATTTAAAAACAATGGAATGTATGAAAAACTTGTTCTTTAAAAGATTTTAAAATATTCATTTAGAGTAATGTTAACTTTTGCTTGATGGCAATTAAGAGTAAACTGTTTTAATAATAAACGAACAAAAGTAAACATTTAAGTTTTAATAATAATTTAGTAATTGCGTAAATTTAAGTTTTGGATGAACGATACGATAAACAATAATTTTCATTTACTCAACTAGATTATTTATTTACTAGTCGAGAAGGAATTTAAGTATTGAATGAATGAACCTAGATCTTTTACAGAAAGTTTTGGTTCTCTTCATATTCTTTTTTTAATGAATAATTCAAAATCTATTGGAAGAATGAGGCTGAAAATTAGTACCTGACCATTTCCAAGAGTGCTGAATTCAAAAATGTAAAGAAAATAGTGAAATTTAAATTTTTTAATGGTTATTATTAGATTTTAAAATGATCAGTCAACTTTTTTGTTCTGTTACCATGGGTTGCACTTTCATTAACTACCGGAGTTGCCCAAGTTTCATAGATTCAATTTTTTTTTTTAATGAAGTAGGTGATCTTAGGCTATTTATATAAAAAATATGGTTTTGGTTTCTTAAAGCATTATAAAGATATGTCATTTTGAAATTTAGACAAAAAATTCTTTATTTGGACTCAAATTCTCTGTCATAGATTTTTTAGCAATTGTATATGTGTAAACATTTTAAGTTTTGGTGGAAGATACTGACTGAAAATTGGTACCTAACTATTTTTTAAGATGCTGAATCTAAAGTAGAAAAGAAAAAAACCTAAATCAAAATGTTTAATAACTGTTTTTTTTATTTTATAATGGTAAAAAATTACTTAACCCTAAAACGAGGTAAGGTTTTCATGAGTGGCCTGACTCTCATGGTTTCAGTTGTGATTCGTAAAAACAGTTTATTGAGGTTGGTTTTGATATATAAATGTTTTGTGGAGAGAACTGTTATGTAAAAATATAGTTTTGCAATGCCTGCTATGATGTATAAATATAGATTTGTGACATCAGTTGTGTTGTATTAATATAGTTTTAAAACACCAGTTGTTTAAGATTAAAATTATTTTAATTTTAGATTAAATAATTATTGAGTCTTGTTTGGTAATTCAGTTTCTTAGTCATGGCAAACAGCCAACAGTGCTCCATCGGAATCAAGCTAGAAAGTGAATGTCATCTCACAACATATACATCGTTGCTTGGAATCGAATTTTTCGAAGATATTCCTGAATATGAAAGAGAAATATTAATGTGGAGGACTGGGCTATCAATAAACAATGTCAAACAAACAATTTGTCTCCATCATAAACATGTTTATTTGAAGCGTTATGCACCTAAATTACCGTGGTGCTGCAATCCATTCAATAATCATAACAAAGTTATAAAAGGTATTATTGTGATTACTATAAATATAGTAATCACAACTTTTATTTTTGTGAAAATGTGTTACAATAATGAAATTCTTTGCAACTAAATTGTATTTTACAGGCTTTCCCAGGAAAGGCGTGCGGTCGCACGCCTTGTTTGTCCACGCATAGAATAAATTTTTCAGAAAACGTGACCGCGGCAATATTTCGTGGGAAAACGGAACTTATCCACAGAGAATAAAGAATAATATTATAAAAAGGAAACGAAGTCTAAACAAAGTATAAAATTAAAATTGGATGTAAAAAAAATATTTTGATAATAAAAAAAAATTTTAAAAAAAAAATAAATCTTGTAACAAAAAGTCTGAACATTTTTTTCAATATTTTTATACTGTTTTTATTTTCTTTTTTTAGGGTTGCTATTTTCAGCTATGAAATTTGATACAAGTCAAGGAAAATACGACAATAAATCATAAAGTTTTCACAAAAATAAAAAGATTTGATACGTAATTTATTCACTAACTTTATTAGACAATGTATTAAAAAACTGATTCATTATTTACGCTAGACAAATTTGATTAAATTTTTTCATTTAATTTAGTTTTTACGAAGGTTTATGCAAAGGCGATGACGTTATTCCCCAATACTTAGACAAGAAAATAAATTGCAGTTTTAGTTATTAAATATATTATTTGAGATTTTAAAGATAACAAAATTTTAATGTGAAAAAAGTTCTCTCTTGACTTATTCTAAACTGATTATACTGAGATAATGCTCGCCTTTTATTACGTTGAAATTATTCAATTGCATAATTTTGTAATTACGAAAGAAGTTAAAAAAATTTATTCTATGCGTGGACAAACAAGGCGTGCGACCGCACGCCTTTCCTGGGAAAGCCTGATTTTAGCTATATTTAACCTAACTTTTAGCTGATTTCTGAAAATGCACTCAAAACTTTAAATGGTTTTATTCAAATTTTTATGCATATAAAAAGAACCCCTTTTTTTAGGCAGTCTTCGTAAAATCAACTTGGATACAGCAAAGTATTTATGCAGCAAAGGCAAATTCGTAGTGCTAGGTGAAAAACTTTGTCCACAATATAGACATAAATTAGCATCAATTGAAGAATCAGAAGAAAACAAGTTGGAGATAAAATTAACTGAAGATAATATGAAAAAGAAATTATACTGGAATCAACAAGATCATTGCTCAACAGTACTTTGTGTGAACTTGAAGTGTCTCCGCTAAAAGTTCATTTACCAAAATCTCTAACAAGCCTTCACTTGGAAAGAGAAAGATAAAACAAGTTGAAGAAGCAGTAATTAAGAAACTTGCTCTGGATGTCACCGAATCCGATCTTGTTGCACCAAACAGCAATAAAGTTCTAGAGGAAATTCAAACCAAAGCTGGTGATTTAGACTTCCATGTTGAATGCATGAAAGAAAAACTTAAAGTCTCTAACAGAAAGCAGCAATTTCAAATTTTGACATTGACCCCAAAATCTTGTTCTATCAGAAAAGCAGCAAAAGAGTTTTCAGTTTCCAAGCACCAAATTCAAAATGCAAAGCTTTTACGTGACCAAAAAGGCATCATAGCATACCCTAATGTGATTGAACAGCATCAAATCAGTAAAGATGTTATTGAACTTGTAAAGCTTTTTTACTGTGACGACGAGTATTCAAGCCAAATGCCAGGTAAAAAAGACTGTAAGTGTTGGGAAAAAAAAATACATGTCAAAAAAATTGATTTTGTGTAACTTAAAGGAGGTCTATGTGGCATATAAGATTAAATACCCAGACCATAAAATTGGATTTTCTAAATTTTGCAGTTTTCGGCCTAAATGGTCTATCCTTGCTGGTCCAAAAGGTACACATTCTGTTTGTGTGTGTACAATATACCAAAATGTTAAATTAATGTTGAGTGCTGTAGGCCTTGAAACAAATTACCATGAAATCATTGAAAAAATTGTCTGCAGCAGAAAATCGAAAGCTTGCATGATTCACCGATGCAATAGTTGTCCTGGCATACAAGCTGCCAAAAGTTATTTGCACCTGTATCTCACACAAAATGATGATCCAAAAGAGCAATATGACAGTGACGAAAATAAATAGTCAGTGGATTTCAAGCAGTGGACAATGACAGATAGGACCGAACTATTAACAATAAAACTTCGCTTAAATGAATTCATAGAGCTCCTGTGTGAAAAACTTGATAAAATTGATTCTCATACATTTATAGCAAAATCACTATCTAGCTATCTAAAGCATCTCAAAGAAACAATTAGTATTGATGATTTTGCAGAGAATTACACTTTTGTAATACAAGACGAGATACAGTGTTACTATTGGAGCAAGAGTCAATGTTCTCTTCATCCAGTTGTCATCTACTACAAGAAAGTGAAATTGGAAATATCTTTTGTGTAATTTCAGATGATTTGAATCATGATGTTGGATTTATCAATGAAGTTATGCATAAAACCATTAATCATATAAAAACTCATCTTTGTCCCACAATTACAAAAGTTCATTATTTTTCTGATGGCTGTGCAGGGCAGTATAAAAATTGCAAATATTTTTACAATTTATGTCACCATGCTCAAGATTTTTCTGTTCGGTGCATCTGGAATTTCTTTGCAACAAGCCATGGTAAATCTCCAAGCGATGGAATAGGTGGCACTGTTAAAAGGCTTGTTGCAACTGCTAGCTTGCAGAGTCAAACCACAGGTCAAATACTGTCTTCTAATGCAATGTTTGAATACTGTCAAAATTCAGTCAGTGGGATTACATTTGTGTACATCCCTGCTGAAGAGATGGAGCTAGTGAGAATAAAACTAAGTGATAGACTTTTAATAGCAACCACTATTCCTGGGAAGTTTCCATCAATTTATACCTTTTTCTCATTCAATTGAAAAATGAAAAGGGTATCTGATGATGATGATTTTGCTCTAACATTTGACTTCAATAAACAAAAATATGAAATTAATAAATTTGACAATGTTATGATGTCACAATACCTATTTTGCAAATACGACGATTTTTATTGGCTTGGTATGGTTTCTGAAATTGATAAAGAGAATGATGATTTTATGGTAAAGTTTATGCATCCACATTATCCAAGTCGGTTGTACTACTGACCAAAGCGAGATGAATGTCATTTCTCTTGTTAAAACGCCGTCAACATCTTCTGGTTGTTAGTACCGCATCACAATAGAAGATGAAACTCTATTTGAACAGCTTTTACTCTGTCAGTGAAAATTGATGAATATTTTACTTTCTTTATTTAAACAATACAAACTTTAATTTTAGTAATATTTGGTTATTTATTTTTATTTTTGAGCTTTTTTCAATAAAGTAGATTTTTTACTATTTTTTCAAAAAAGCTTGTATTTTAGTTTCTTATTTTTTAACACAGTATTTGAGCATGCAATCTAATATTTAAGCATGCAACCAATATTTTGAAACAATATTTAATAAATAGACATTAAGTAATAATGTTAAGTTAAACTCTTATAATTAATATAGAAATTATATTTTTAATGTGTTGTATAGTAAACTATATTTCCACTTTTGAAAGTATTGATTATAAATATGCAAGTTATGCAAAGCAATATAATTTTTTTATTTTCTTTCAGAGACCTAAACTTTTCTAAGACATGGTTTACATTTCACTTGAAAAGTGAAATGTAAACCATGGTTACGAAACAAAAAACTTGAGTGCTGATATTTTAAAACTAAAAAATTATTCTCAAATATTAGAATTAGGTTAATTTCCCTTCATCTTTGTATTCAATATCTTTAAAATTGGTCAGGTATCAATTTTCAATCATATTTCTCCACTAGAACTGAAATTATTCACACAAAAAGTATCGCTATAAATTCTATAATGGAGAATAGAGGCTACAAAAAGATTTTTTTTGTCTAAATTTCAAAATGACATCTTTATAATGCTTTAAGAAACCAAAACCATCTTTTTTATAAAAATAGCCTACGATCACCTACTTCATTTGAAAAAAAAATTGAATCTATGAAACTTGGGCAACTCCAGGAGTTTATGAAAGCGCAACCCATGGTAACAGAACAAAAAAGTTGACTGACCATTTTAAAATCTAATAATAACCATCAAAAAATTTAAATTTCACTATTTTCTTTACATTTTTGAATTCAGCACTCTTGGTCAGGTACTAGTTTTCAGCCTCATTCTTCCACTAGATCTTAAATTATTTTTTAAATAGTACAACTACAAAATTCATAATGGCGGACTTGACAAAAAATGGAACATTTTAGACTGAATTTCAAAACGTCATAACTTTTGAACCGTTTGGATTTGGGAGCTCAAATTTTACATTTTTTCATGCCTTATTGTTATGTACCACTGGGTAAAATTTAAAGCAAATCCAAGAGGTGACTGAAATGACTGTACCAGTTTTAAATGGAATTACCCAATAACTTTATAAAAGTTTTTTAAAATTTTAAATATTTTTAAGATTCAAAAAAAAAAAAAAATCCTTAGTAAATTTAATCATTTTTAAAATGCCCAAATAAGAGGTATCCCTAATTAAACTATGAGTTTGCCACTAGTAAGGTTGTCAGGAAGATCATTAATGAAGATATGAAACAAAACAGGATCAAGGATAGAACCTTGAGGTACTCCAGAAGTTACTGGAAATGAAGAAGAGTGTTGGTCTTCAGGGATGACTTTTATAAAGCAGAAAGAAATGATTTGATAATCTCAAAAACTTTCCCAGATAAACCATATGAAGCAAGCTTATGGAGAAGACCAGCATGCCAAACTACATCAAAAACTTTATATAAGTCAAGACCAATAGCCCTAGCCTCGCTGCCTCCATCTAATGAACGATAAAATCTTTCAGTCTTAGCAATTAGCAAGTCAGCTGTAGAGCGAGAGGATAGAAAACCATATTGATTGTCTGACAGTAAGTTGTTATACTCAAGATGGGATGTTAAAAATTTGTAGATTAAAGACTCAAATACCTTTCTAAGAACAGATAGAAGACTGGAAACTGATTGGAAAATAGTTAGAAGGAGCAGAATGATCTCTAGAGTTTTTAAAAAATTCCAACTGCAGATTTTAAAACAGCAGTTTTTAAAAATTCCAACCGCCATTTTCCAGCAGGAATGAAAATAAGATTCAGTTAAATACTTATTAAATAGTTTAGAGAAAATTAAAGAGAGAGGACTTTTGTAAAACTATGACAGAAATATTGTTTGCCAAAGCCGTAGAAGAGTTAAATTAAGATATGGCTTTAGCAACAGATTAGAATGTATAACAATAGTTTCACCTGTTTAATTGGAATGGAAGGAAGATTATGGCCAGACTCAAGAATCGAATTACAAGAAAAGTTTTTTGCAAATAGCAAAAAAATTCTTTGCAATAAATTGAAATAGTTCTGTCTTATCTATGGGAAAGGCAATAAGATCAGTTCCTTGAAGGAAAGAATATGGTTAACTTACCTTTGTTAATGACCCTGTTGAAGATTTTCCAAAAGTCTTAAAAGCCTAACTTCTGAGATAAGATACGAGATTTAGTGAACTGAGAATAATGAAGCTTAGCAATAGACAGCACCTTTTTATGTTGATATCTTGCAATAATAAATGTTTTTTCTCGTGAGAGTTATTTTTTTAAAAAAGATTAGAAAAAAGATTTTTTCAGCAACACAGGAAAGTGAAAACCATGGAGTGAAGGTATGTGATTAAGACTGTCTGGAAAACAATTCACAAAGTAAACTATCTGAGTAAGAGATTTAGAAATACAGAAGTTATGGTCTTTATTACCAGCAGGGTCAGTGGTGTTAGAGCCATGCTATTCAGTGTGATAAAGATTAAAGTCACCAATAACAACAATTATTTGCAGAGGGCTAAAAAGAAAGAGCATGGTCAACTTGATCAGAAATTACATCTGAAAGAGTGCAGTCTTGAGAACAATATATAAAAAAGAGGAAGGTGATAAAGTGAAGAGGTGCTAAGCAGAAGCACATAAAAGAATGGTCAAAGAACTCAAACCTGATTTTTCCACAAATAGTTAAATTGATGCATAAGTATATGCCCTAGCCAAGCATGTGACAATTAGAGTCTTTGTGAATTAAAGGTAAGTATCCATCAATTTAAATTATCTCACAAAGAGCAAGCAAGTCTGGTGAATTTTGCATAGAAGATTACTTCGCAGAACACAAATTTTTGTGAAAGATATATTAAAACATTTAGTTGGCAGGGATGTTTTTTTATGTTTAATATTTTGGTTTACATTTGGCATGATTTAAGTTTAAAAAGAACTTGATGATATAAAAAATTAACTTAAATAAAACTAACTAAATTAATTGAATTGTTGCAAAACTAATTATTGAATAGTGTATTAACTTAAAGTTGAATGGGATACTTTTTGTGATTTTCTTCCTGATGATTCCAAGGTTTATGACTTTTGACTCTATACTGAAAATTGCACCACTTTCATAGAACAACTTTCTAGAGATTAAACTTTTTTATTTAATAATTTTATTTTATTTATTATTTATATGCAATGTCTTACAAGTACTAATGCAAGTACTTAGCCTTGTATTATATATATATATATATATATATATATATATATATATATATATATATATATATATATATATATATATATATATACATATATATATATACATATATATATATATAATATATATATATATATATATATATATATATATATATATATATATATACATATATATATGGCAGTGCTAACAAAATTTTTAAAAAAGGGCTAAGATTGGCGAGTTAAAGTTAGAGAGTTAGGAGTCCTGCTACTATCTTAAAAGATTAAAAATCATATTAAAAAAAATCAAAACTTGATATGTTTTATTAAATACATTTAAGTAGCTAGATCAGTTCAGTATGTAATTAAATGTATGTATTACAGTCAGTATGTAACTAAACTCTTCTACTTAAAGATCTTTTAAGCAGAAGATTTTAAGTAAATGACAGCCTTCACTTAAGCTGTAGAAGTTTTATTAATAGGAATCTACTTTTGTAAAGATATGTTATAACATTGTTACATTTTTAAAACAATTTTTAACTATTTTAATCAATAGCAAGAGGGATTACATGAAAAATCATGTCATCCCTATTACTAATGATTTAACACATGTAAATGCTGGACATATTGCAATAATTCTAATTAAACACCTAAAATAAAACTAATTGATCAACATAACACAGGTGATTTGCTACCAGTTAAATATAAAATAATATCTAACAAAATAATAATAGCTGAGGAACACTTATTTTTTATTTATTAAAATAACTAAAACCAAATCCTAATATAATATTATTATGAACTATTTAATAATAATAATAATAATAATAATAATAATAATAATAATAATAATAATAATAATAATAATAATAATAATAGCAATAATAATAATAATAATAATAATAATAATAGTAATAATATCTATATTAAATAACGATATTATTATTAAGAAATTCATAATATAGACAAGAACAAACTACTCACTATGCTCTTTGGATCAATTTCTTCATTGTTAATTAATGGTGTACCAAGGACTGTTGATTTTAAAAACAACAAAGAAAGCCCAAAAAAAATAGGATCAATTACAGTTACCATATTGTATTTGAAAAAATACTTTTACTTATGAAAAAGTAGATAACAGATTTAGTAAAGGTTTGTCATTAATCTTCTCTGTTGATAATATAATCTTTAGACTTAATTTGTTAAACTAAAGCAAATATCAAATATTTTGTTGTGGCTATACATTATTATCATTGTGATATCATTTTTTTATATATTAGAAACATTAACATTATAGTATTAATATAAAAATAATAACTTAGTAATGATTATATTTTCCACAGCAAAATATTTGTCTTTCGAAGAATGGCTTAATATATTTATCTAAGAATCAAAACAGTATGAAAAATTCAACATAAAAAATATTTTAAAAAAATGAAAAATTGTGTCAAGGGTTATTTTAAGCCTATATTAAATATAATAATTTTATTTGTATATGATTACTCTGCTTTTATAAATGCCAAATCTGAAAATTAGTTTGTCAAATCTGAAATTCAATTATAAAAGAGGAACGGGATACGGAAATATAATCCGAGTCTTTTACGCTAAATGGTTAAGGAATGCTTAGATTTCGAGCAAAAAATTTTATCGTATTCTATTTTATGATTATTATGACTTGATATTCTACAATACTCGTGAGTTAAATTAAGATATTTTGATAATATACGGTGGCCCCAAAACACGAACTCAATTTTTTCCTGATCTTATTCGGAATTGTCTGAAACAATCTTTTCCATAAGAAGTAATAATAAATATCCTATATATGTGTATTATAAGTATTTAGAGTATTTTATTGTAATATATTAATGGTTTAAAAAAGTTCTTTTAATATTATTATAAGTATTCATAAATTAAATTAATAGTAATATGAATTTCATTTTTCCCTTTCTTGGATTTAAAAAAAATAAAATACAAAAAAAAAGCAACAAAAATTCTTTTAAACACAAAAAAAAAACGAATGATACATACATATTGTTCAAAAGAACATCTAACGAGTGATTTATACGCGCATACATATGCAGCTGATTCTGAATCTTCTACCGATAGAATTTCGCATACTTTCAATAATATTTTTTCTTTTGCTGTTTTGTTAATATGTAAGTGCAAAATTTCTAAGAAAAAGTTCTAATGACAAACTTTCAATTGACATTATATGACGCCGTTCTTTTCTTTCATTCTTTCTTTCTCTTTTTTTTTTTTTTTTTTTTTTACTTAACTGACAGTTAATTTAATTTAATTAATATGACTACATTTAAATACGCAGAATGTATTTAAATGAATAAAAAAAAATTTAATTCGTTTAAAGATTTTTAGTTTGTATATCGACGCAAATTTAAGACTAAAAAGTCTAATTGTTCGTATATATTATTCTACTTATAGGCCGTCTGGCGGCTACTATGTCCAAGGAGTTCCCCCTCTCTCTAAAGTTGTAATAGATGAAATTTTTTTTTCATTTATTACATTTATGACATTTAAAAAAAAAGAAAATAATAATTTAAGACATGAAAAACTAAAGTGAACTTGTTTTTATATTGTTCTTGAAATAAAAAAAGTAATTTTTTTATTTTAATTTCAATTGTTTATGTTTTTAAAGTTAATAATTAATTTAAGAAAAAATGAACTCAAAGAGGTTAAGGTGCCTGTTTGATGCCCAACTGATCGGTGCCTAATTAATGTCCCACTGATCGACGGAAAAACCGCAAGAGTTTTTTAGGGGTCGTCCATAAATTACGTCACGCAATTTTCGCCCGTTTTTGACCTCTCCTCCTCCCCTCGACACAAAATCGTAACACTTTAGTAGCAAGTTTTGTATGAGTTGTCACAAAATCACTTACCCCCTCCCCCTTCCCTCTTTTAGAGCGTGACGTATTTTATGAACGACCCCTTAGTGTTGTTAAAATTTTTCTTTTTACTTTGTATGTATATTGTTGTAAATTAAGGAAATGAAGGGCATAAATTCAAGACAAATTGTGGAATGTTATCAGGTTTCGAAAAGTACTTTTGATATTGTAGATAGTGGATTTAAATACATTATGACTAAAAAATCAAAATAAAGAAGACAATGAAAATTTCTTAAAACTCTTGCAAAGAATGTAGCACAATGGGATGCATCGGATAGAAAAAAAATTTGAGACTAGAAATCAGGTTTAGCTTAATTCACGTTTTATAACCAATGATTTAGTAGAACCACTAAAACTACAGGAAAAAGAAATTTTTAAAATATTAAGAAATTAAAAAAGAGCTTCTTAATTTATATCCTGTTTAAATTTACTTTCCAGGGTATAAGTGTGTTTTGACCAACTATAGTTTTGTCTTTTCCGTGGTTGATGGAAAAATTTTAGTTTACATCATGGACACTTCCTTAATGCAATGTTGTCAGATTTGTCATTTCACACTAAATATGAAAAGCGATTTAGAAATCTTTAACGAAAGATTTGTTATAGAGGGCATGCATTGTGCTTTGGCATTTCAACGCTACATACTTTAATAATGTTTTTTGATTTTTTAAACATTTTTTGTATAGAATTGATGAAACAAGAGCTGGCGGACCATGAAAAAGTAATACCAGAAATATATGTCAACGAGCTTATTCTGATCCTTTATTACTCAGCATAACTTCAGAAACTCATGAAGAAATCATTATCAGGTTGCATAACATTTTAATTGCAATCAATTACAAAGACCGATTCGATTCAATAAAAACTATGATTACTGCAATCAAACATATAAAAAATTGTTATAGACTATATTTCTTTAACAGTTTACTTAAAAGTATCAGCTTTGTTTCACAAAGTACTAGCGTATGCTGATAAAGTCATCATTAATTTACCATCTCCACTTGGTTTAATGGGAGAAAAAGCAACTGAACCACGGTATTTTTTCTTCAAGCTATATATGCTTCTGGTCCATTAATTAGTTTAACCTCATTAACAGAAAGATTGAAAAATGAGAAACTTTGCATTAACTAGAAAAGGTTAAAAGTTTTTAGCAGTTTACAAAATAAAATATGTGATAAAAATAATTCACCTGATATGGAATAAGATGAAATTAATGACTTAGATAAATTATGTTTAAATGTTGACAACGTTGACAAAAAGCTAGAACTAGATGTTAATTTAGGCGAATAAAAATCTAAATTTTATTGTATAATCTATATGCTTATAGTCGCTTATCTGCTATGTAAATTTATTTAAAAAATATATAAAAAATATGAATCCCAAAGTTAACCCTCTCCCCAAAAATCTTCTAAAAAGTTAACCCTACCCAAAATGTGATGGAAATAAATTAATAATTTTTTTTACTATTTTACACTAAATTTAAGTTCATTTTGTATGTATAAAGTTTTCACCCTTCCCTTATATGAGCGGATTTTAAATTTTATATCGTCATAACCTTTAAACAATAAAAAATTATTTGATGAAAGTTTAGAACTGTTGATGAATTTACATTTATTTAAAAAAAAATTTTAATAACCTCCACCTTTGGGGTGGATGAGGGACAAAAGTTATAGGGTAATTTTGTTAGTAGATCATTTGACCTAAGAATGGACATACTTAAACCTCAGAGTGCCTCTGCATCTCCCAAAGGCAAAATTACTTGCGAGAAGTATTAAGACGAGTAGTAGCTATAATTTGAAACTTTGATTGAGAAAAGTTTGGCATTTAGAGGACCAAATGAGCAATTTGGCGCAGAAGTAAATTTTTTGGGATTTATTAGAACTAGTTGGAAAGTTTGATCCGTTTCTAGCAGAACATCTCAATCATTTTAGCAATGGTGGGTCGAGCAAAACTTACTGTTAAAAAAAAAAACACTTGTAATGAGTTAAAAAATTTTATAGCGAATCTTGCATTCAACTGCTGAGGATGTAAAAGTTCAAAATATTATGGTTTATCTGTTGATTCTACTTCGATAGTCAGCCATAAAGATTAACATAATATCGTTTCAAGATACATTGGTTCAGCAACCTTTGACCCCGTTGAGAGGTTTCTTAATTTGATGAAAAAACTCTGGTGGAAAGTTAGCTGATTTTACGGTACATTGGTTGGAATATTTTAGATAATCTTATGACAACGCGTACAACATGTATGGAAAGTATAAAGTAATGCAATCCGAAATCTATGAGCCAAGTGAAAAAACTTTGCAATAAAATAGTCAAACCTTAAATCTATTAATCAAAATTATGAAGATTTAACAGATACTTTATTAGCAATATTTGAAAGTGAAAAGTTTGATAGTGAATTACAATCTATAACAAAAAATTATTAAGGAAAGCAGAAGAATTGAATTCGCGTTGCAAACTGTTGGCACACAATACTTAAGTTGTGTAATGTGACACACAATACTAAAAAGAATGAAATCTCTTTGAAAGTCTGTACAGAATCCAAAAGACTATCTTGACACAAACTCTATTCATCTTTAAGTAAATTCCTTCTTGAACTAACTGTGAGAATATTTGTTCTATAGAATGCAAAGCTCAAGTATTATACCAATTATACTTCAAGAAGAAAACAAAAGAAAAGACTTTTTCCCGAAAATAAGCAATTAAGCCTGAAGAAAAATTTAAAAATAAAATTTTTCTGAAAATTAATAATATTCTTGGTATCACCAATATCTACCAAAATAAAACGGTACTTTGCATCAGAGACAGCCATCAATACTATACTATGTGTCTTTTTATAATTAAAATAGCTTGATCCTGATCTAGCTGGAGCAAACATTTGAACATGCTTACCATCAATGGCACCAACACAATGTGGAAAGTGCCATCTGGTTTCAAATTCTTTATCAATTTTTTCCCACTCAGTTTCAGAATTAGGCGCTTTTACGTATTCTCCTAACAAGTTGTTCCAAATAGCATTACAAGTTTCATATACTATTCTACCAAGAGTGGTTGGTGACATTCGGTAATTAGCAGCAATTGTAGTGTGCGCATCCCCAGTTTCCAAATACCGTACTGTTATAGTAAGTCTTTCTTGTGCACAAATAGGTATACGCATTTTCGTATTAGCTTTTGTTATATCAAGAGCAACAATTTGTCCATTGCTTTAACTACAGGTTTCACACGAGCGCAATATTCCGTCATATGAGAAGAAGGAACTTCAAGTAATTATTTAAATCAGTATTATTTTATAATTATTTGATTATACTGATTAAATTTAATTTAACATATGAGTATATTTTTTATATTAATATTTAAGTATAATTTTTTATATGTCTTATATAAAAAAACTCACGTTTTTACTTTAAATTCTTAACACATATTTCTGATAACATTGGGGCCTTTTTCTTGTATGATCTAACAAAAATTAATATTGTATGATCTTACAAAATAATGATATATATGTATATATATATATATATATATATATATATATATATATATATATATATATATATATATATATATATATATATATATATATATATATATATATATATATATATATATATATATATATATATATATATATATATATATATATATAGTATTATATTATAATTATTTAATAATTTTTTACATGTTCTGTATTTTAATTAATTTTTTTTTATTATTTCGATTTGGTACCAAACAACAGTCTTTGGAATACTAAAAAAAATGAAAAACTTGAAAAGGTCGCAGTTCAAGTTTAATTATGACAATGAAAACAAAATTATTCTTTAAAAATATTTTTACTTTTGAAATCGAATATACAATTAATAATAAATTGTACTAAAGCAGAGTTATAAATTAAATTAAACTTTCTGAAACCAATAATTAAAATCAAAAAGTATAGAAAACTTATGTTTGTTGTATTGTTTCTTCCTCTACTTTATTAATTTGCAACTAATTTATGTAATTTAAACAAAAACTTTGAATGCAAAAATGTTTGAAATGTTTTTTATAATATCAAAAAAAAAAAAACGGCTAAAGCATTTTTATATGTTCTATTTTGTATTACCTTCACTTTTATGATGTTTACATCACTTGTAATAAGTTAGGAAGTATGAATCAAAAAGAAGAGAATATAATACTTTTTGAAATATTAGGTGAAATTGAGCTTCATATTTATAAAGATTGCTCTCTACTTATTTCGTTGTTAAGAACTTATTGTTTAGGATACTTTATAATAAGCGATGGAAGAGGAATTTAAAATAATTAATTCAGTTCTTAACAACGTTTTTCATACTTATTTAACAGTTAAAAAATGATTTTGTAAATCTTTTTTTGGCTTATAATCTTAATCTTGATTAAGATTATGAGCCAAAATTCCACTTTAACAGCGCCCCAAAAATTCCATTTTAATAACGCCCCAAAAATAGAGGATTTTTTATTTTACAATATTTAATTCGGAGTCTAAAAATTAACTAGCTCGTAGCATTTTATTGTCTTGTTTAGCAAGAAATATATTATTGAGGACGGCAAAAAAAAAAGTGAAACTGTTTGCTGCCTCAAGCAATTAACAAAAACCCCTCAAAAAGTCTAGAACGAATGTTTAAACAAGGTAGTTGCTTTATTTAACAAAAAACTGCTATTAATATGATTTTTGCTTTGATCTTGTAGCTCAATTGATAGTTGCAACCTTCATTTAACCATGCAATTGATAGTTGCAACCTTCATTTAACCATGCAATTGATAGTTGCAACCTTCATTTAACCATGCAATTGATAGTTGCAACCTTCATTTAACCATGCAATTGATAGTTGCAACTTAAACCTTCATTTAACCATGCAATTTGAATCTTCTATGTTAAGAAAGCTACGAGTACAACTCCCTTGAAAATAAGCAAAAACAATCTTTTTAGGACTATGTAGCTTTGATGATAGCAAAGGTATTAACAAGCCACATTAGCAATGACTTCACTGACAAAGATTACCTCACGCACATTTCGAATTTTTTATTTTAGCGACCATCCCGTGGCTTATTCTACGCCTTTAATATTTTGGTCGTGACAATATTATTAATTTCAACTATTCTTTTTAATTTATTGCATACTATCCATTTTGTTTATTGTTTACAAAAGATATTCTAATTTGTCGCATTTAAAATTCAGAATATCTTTTTAGTTTTTACATAATAGAATATTACATCTCCTTATATAGATATGTAAAATATTGCATAACATCTAGTAGAAAATAAGAAATATATGTAAAAGATTACTAGAAGACCATTCATTTTAGAATAAAAAGTTAAACTATAGTACCATGACTTGTAGACTTCGTATATATCTACAGTAAATAATTTATAATGATTTTCATATATGTATTTGTTGCGTTTTTATTATATACTGTGAACAAACTTGCATTATTCGGACGCGCTTACTACCCTACTAAGTTCTATTACTTCAAAACGCATCCTCGTTTTCATTATTTCTACTGGTACGGTAATATTCTAAGGTGCGGTGATATTCTATTACAGAACACGGCGCTGTCAAATGATTTACAAACACTTGCTACAAGCAACACTGTGTGTTTATACAACCCATCTTATTTTTAATAAAAAGTTATACCCATCCATCACAAAGACATACTGAACAAGGCTTTAATACTTGCAAAACAACACGCTAAAATCAGCAATGAAAAAATTAGGGTCATAAATCATTGCAGAAAATCGTTATTATTTTAATAATGAAACATGGAAAAAGGTGTATAACGATTGATTTGACGTCACAATAAGATGTTTTGAAGTGTGTGAACTGGTGTGTTTATTAATTATAGACTCTTTATCTAGAACTATTACTAAAAATGATATAAGTCTTTACTAAAGTGACGGATTGATGATAATGCGCAAAAAAACTGCCGCACAGTTTGACAAAGTCAGAAAAAGTATAATTAAGACATTTAAAAACATCAGATTCCGAATAGAGATTCAAACAGCGTTAATTTTCTTGACGTAGGGGAGAGTTGCCATAATTGGAACAAAGCCTTATTGGAACACTTGCATTTATTTTAAAAAAAAAAGAATTATGGCTATATTTTGCATTTTTTTAGTAAAACGCCTTATTTTCTACGTTTTGACATATTTTGAAAGTTATTGCTCAAAAAATGCATGTGCACCATTGATTTAAAGATTTTTGAGTCATTTTTTTTCGCTGATCTAACTTTGTGTTCACGCTACATTAATTGCGCTGGGTAAACTATACTGCTATAGATTATAGGTTGTTTTTTTTGTTTAATTCGATGGGATTTAAAAGGCAAAATAACAAATTAAACTTATGTTATAAATTGCCTTAAGCATGATAATGCAGTGATGTAACAAAATAGTCCAAAGTTTCCTTGATTGGAACTATAACTTTTTCCTTACTTAATCAGTAATAAAATCAAAGGATTGTATAAATAGTTCAAGTGCAATTTAAAAATACTTAATAAATAAAATAAATCTTAAAATACTTTATTTAGTGATTTTTAATAAAAAATTTTTAATGTCGTGAAATTTAAAGCTTTACAACTATTTTTTGTTTTAGGCTTTCAGTTTGTCGGGGTAATATTAATCCTATTTTTTGTTTTAGGCTTTCAGTTTGTCGGGGTAATATTAATCCTATTTTTTGTTTTAGGCTTTCAGTTTGTCGGGGTAATATTAATCCTATTTTTTGTTTTAGGCTTTCAGTTTGTCGGGGTAATATTAATCCTATTTTTTGTTTTAGGCTTTCAGTTTGTCGGGGTAATATTAATCCTATTTTTTGTTTTAGGCTTTCAGTTTGTCGGGGTAATATTAATCCTATTTTTTGTTTTAGGCTTTCAGTTTGTCGGGGTAATATTAATCCTATTTTTTGTTTTAGGCTTTCAGTTTGTCGGGGTAATATTAATCCTGTTTTTTGTTTTAGGCTTTCAGTTTGTCGGGGTAATATTAATCCTATTTTTTGTTTTAGGCTTTCAGTTTGTCGGGGTAATATTAATCCTATTTTTTGTTTTAGGCTTTCAGTTTGTCGGGGTAATATTAATCCTATTTTTTGTTTTAGGCTTTCAGTTTGTCGGGGTAATATTAATCCTGTTTTTTGTTTTAGGCTTTCAGTTTGTCGGGGTAATATTAATCCTATTTTGAATTAACTGTTTAAATTTTCACTGTAAAGATAATAATCATTTTAAATAAAGTTTTATTAATTTTACTGGGTTTTTGCAATATTTTCTAAAAAATTTTATTTTTTGTGGGGGATACTTTCGGGGGGGGGGGGATTTTTTTCTATAACCATTCGAAATAGTTACATAAAGTTAGTTTTACGTAACTAGTTCCAACTGTATATTAACTGCATTTTTTTTAAAGAAAATGCTTCATTTGTATTTCACTTGATGATTGTAATAGCATGAAACTTAAAGTTATAAAAATCACTTTGTTTTATTTTTTACTATATTATAGCTCTGAATTAGTTCATAGAGCACTTTCTTGATCTATATTTTTGTAGTGATGCTGTTTTAAAGTACATATACGATCAAGAAAGTGCTCGATGAACTGAGTTAAAGCTATAATATAGTAAAAAATTAAAACTACGTAATTTTTAAAACTTTAAGTTGTAAAAATCACTTAGTATATAGCTCAGACTATTCAACAGTGGGAAAATTTTAGTTGATCTCTCTCTCTCGCTCTCTCTCTCTCTCTCTCTCTCTCTCTATATATATATATATATATATAGAGAGAGAGAGAGAGAGAGAATATTTTATAGTTCTTTACACAAGAATGTTTAGAAGACGTTTGAAAGACATTTTAAATACGTTTAGAACGTTCTAAATGTATTTAAAATGTCTTTTAACTTCTTTTTTTTAAACGAATTTAACTTTGCATAATTTATGGATAATCCCGAACGCTAATAAAGAATAAAGTTGCAGAATTGAAAGGTTCGAGGCCTGGCGCCAGCTCTGGCTATATATTAGATATTATATACAATGATACAGATGAATTTTCTTTTTCGGTATACAAAAAAGTTTATTGTTATTTTTTGTATAACTTTTTCCAACACAGAATAAAGGGAGCATATTGTAATTATTTTTCTAAAGTTTTTTTATTCATTTTAAAGAAGTTTTTCTTCTTTAAAGTCCTCGTTTAAAGTCCTCCTGGTGTAATTGTATTTGCCGACTGCCGATTACAAATCAAATTTTGCTGATTGAAGTGTTATAATTTGCCAACTGAGAAACCATAGGGACCATCCCAACAAAGGGACGTAGGGGGTTAGATACCCCTTACGCCCCTTCCTTAGGACGGCCCTAGCTCCATTCCCTATGCTTGACATTTATAAAGACGGAAATATAAACCCGACATAATTGAATAATTATACTGAAAAAATTAATTATTGTTATTTTCTTTGTGTATTATAATAAATAAATTTGAAACATAATAAAAAAAACTTAAACTAAGATTTTAATTTCCAGCTCCTAGATTTTTAAAAGTTTTTTGTCGGATGACGAAAAAGACATTTTTTTGTCATTTGCCTTATTTTGAGAAATAGGTTTAAAACTGCAAATCACGTCTTTTGTCGTACACGTGGGTTCTTAGCGATTGGCCATCCTAAACTCACTTGAACTTTATTTAGCAACACTGTCAATAGTTATCTCTTCTATAATATCAAACTGACAAAATTCTAACATGCTAATTTATCGAAATTTTTTTTTTGTAATCGTCTCCTTAATGTCAACGAATTTTGGATTGCCTATTAGTTTCAAAGATCTCGTTGAAACTGAGACTAATGTAAGATAATTTTAAATAATTTTCATTGTTTTAATGCATTTTAAATTTTTTTGAATGATTATTAGGTGTGTTAATGTATTTTTTAATTGATGGGTTTTGGTAAAATTTGGTTTGATATATAAGATATCTATGAAGCCACTAAATAGTTATACATTTATCTATGTTTATTTAGTATAATACGCAAAAGGTGCTAAATGTTATAATCAATCTTTTTGTGCTTTACCACTAAATAGTTATACATTTAGCTATGTTTATTTAGTTTAATACGCAAAAGGTTATAGCCAATCTTTTTGTGTTTAACTTTAAAAAGATATTTAATAGCAGATGTTTTGTTTACTTGTCATATATAATAGATAATATATGTCTTTGATATTATATATGCATGTGTCTTTTATCATGTACATATATAAACAATCAGTAGTGTTTAAGGAATTTAGAATTGAATTTAATATTTAATTTAATTTGCCTGAAATTGTGACAGTTAAAATAAAAATACAGCTTTTATTTATTTTTTACAATATAACTGTTTAATTAATTGTTTGTTAGAAAGAATTAAAAATTAGAAAGTCAATCACAAACAATTGTTGTTGTTTTAACAACAACAACAAAAAATTATATTATTTTAAATGACAAAAATTGCCTACAAAAGTTATATTGATTTGATTCAATACTGATTTCAACTTAATCACAAATAAGTTTAATAAAAATAAACTTTGTTTATATTAACTGACACAATTTTAGACAAGTACTAAATGTTAAAATGAATTCTAAATCCCTATAACTCTACTGATTGTACATGAATGTACATGATACCTGTAACACATATACTGTATCAAAGATGCATATTATTTATCAAACGTGACATGTAAACACAAAAGCTGGAAAATATTTTAAAAATAAAAAAAAAAGTTTTAGAGTAAAAACATAAATTGATAGCAATTGTAATCAATAATTATTATCGATTTTTAACTTGGTTGCTTTCTAAACAAAAAGTAATGTAAAACTGTTAATTATACAAACTGTCTATTCATTAATAAAAATATAAAATTATATTCAAAATTTAACTCTTTATTTTTAAAGAAAATCTTTTAGAAAAGTATAAAACAAGCATAATCTAATTTTGAAATTACTAATGCTATCCAATATGCCTTTTAAGCAGAAACCATAGTAACATTTATAAAATAAAGAAAAAGTTTCAGCCTTTTAAAGATGCTCATTAAGAAATTTACTAGTAAATAAGAGTGATAATAGATATAGGAAATGATATAGGAAATGATCAGAGCCCTAGCCCTGTCCTCGGTCTTGGCCAAATATATGTACACATATATATAAATACATAACATGATGTATAACATAAACATAATGTGAATTTCAAACCAAGACAAAATATTTATTTAATTTATAGGTTTTGTCAAGATTTATTTAGCCCTGGCCATAACCACTGCCCCGGCACTGACTATGGTTTTTCAAACTCGGCTCTTGTCAAATAGCAGTCCTGTTTGCTTATTTAGTGAATATAGCTGTCAATCCTAAGTGACACCAATAACAGTTTTGGTCTATTAGAAGAAAAAGAGCATTACTAGTAGAACCAACATAAACACAGTATTAAACATTAATGTTGGAAATCTTACTATACTTTGTTATAAGTTTTAAAAAACCAGAAATATTATTTTGAAATATAAAAAAAATTTATGCAGACTTTTTTTCCTCAACATCTTTGCTTCCAAAAAGGCTGCAAGCAACCACTATTAGAGATACTGGAAAAGAAAAGATGAAGTTTATAAAACAAGATAACAATTAACAGATAACTTCAAAAATTGCTAATTATATGAATCAGGAAAATAAATTTAAGGTAGCAAATTCCAAAGAACTGATGTTTAAAGAAAAGAACTAGACAGTCAAAGTAAAATGATAAGACTTAATTAAATGACGAGTAACACAAAAATGAATTTTAGTAGATGGTACACGAGGCGCTAGTTACTTATAGCAGCGCCCATTATAGTTTTCATTATCAGCAATGTGACAATGGTTAAGGTTGCACTTGGTCAAGTGCACGTCCAACTATGTTTACACAACAATAGATGGCTTCTTATCAAGACAAGAATGTATGGTAGTATCATAGTGAACAATGCCACCTTAGATGTGAGAATTTTTTGAAGATCATAAATATAAATTAAAAAAAGTATAGAGCCATGAATATAACCTTGAGGAACCCCTGAAGTTTTAGAAAATGAAGAAAAGTGCTGTCCATAAGCAACAACTTTTATACTACGATTGGTACGGAAGGATTTAATAGTCTTAAAGATGTTACCTGATACACTATAAGAAGAAAGTTTATGGAGAAGACCAGCATGCCAAACTTTATTAAAGGCTTTAGAAATGTTGAGTGATAATTCTAACTTCTCCACATCTATCTAATGCACAATAAAATTATTGGTTATTCCTGTTAATAAATCAGCAGTAGAATGAGAAGATCGAAATCCATATTGATGATCAGAAAGTAAGTTATTAGGTTCAAAATAAGAATTTAAAACTTATCCTAACATTGATGCCCAGGAATTTGTATGAGTTGACTATTTAAAGAATTTTGTTTTTTAATGTTATATCTGGTGTCAAGCTTTGGTCAATTTAAGTCACTTTGCATTTAACTTTGCTAGGATAATCTTTATAATCATTGTACTGTTTTTAAAGACTATCTATAGCAATAAAATTGCTTCTATATTTAAAGGAAAATGTTCATTTCACCTTAAATATACAAAGAAGTAAATTATAAGAGTTTTAAAAAAATATGTTAGCTATGATAATGTTGGAATATTTTGTGTTTGGTGTTAATCTTTAGATAGTAATTGTTTATGTCCATTACTTTCGTAATACAAAAGATTGGATCAAGAATACTTTTTTGTATTGCTCTCATTATTACATCCTTCCATTTAGTAGACATGCTAATGAAAATGACTTGTTGTTTACAGTATGAAAGCCATTATGCAATCTAGAATGATAACAATAGATTGATCTCAAGTTTATCCATGAGTATAATGTGATTGATAAGATCAAATTCTTTTTCATAATTGAAGAACATGACTGTTAGTGACATATTGCAGTTAATTAAAATTAAAATGGTAAAAATACTGTTACTCACGTTGGAGCCTGTTTTATTTGCCATAAATGGTATTTCTTGCATAGTGGCATGTTATCATATCAATAAAAGTCACCTAGTATTTAAACGAGAACATTTGGCTGCTGAATATTCAAGAGTGTGTGAGAGCTGTAAGATTGAGCCTTTTTTTTTAAGTTAGTCATTCTGGTATATAGATTACAGGAACTAAGACATACAAGTATCCATGTAGAAGTTTATAGTTAATTCAAAGTCTTATGTTTCTGCATTTTTTAAAACTTTCAGTAGTTATTGTCAGCAAAATACAGGCTTTGAAATTAGCTACACAAATTTAATTTTAGCTACACAATTTTAAATCTAGAGATTTAAAATTGGTGAATGGTATTTGTGTAACTAATACCATTCAATAATGGCATTGACTATTCTTATAGCTCATGCTGTCTTTTTAGGTATTTCTTTTAGTTAAACACAGATAAATGTTTGGATTTGCAAAACGTTGTTAGGTATTTTGTACATTCTAAGTATGATTAGCAGTTGCATTGAGATCATTAGTCATTACTAATAAGAATTTTGAAAAAATTGTTCAGGATGGTGAATATAGAGTAATTATAAAGTTATTAGGGTAAAAGACATATTGTTATTTGTCTCACACTTTTTCAACTTTTCATATAAATATTTGTTATATAAATGTTTTTATATTATTAAACTCAATAAAGTAGCAAACTCGTTTGTTGTAGTTAATAAAAACATGTGTATGTTTTTGGGCGCACAACCTATATTCAATAAATAAAATTAAAAAAGTGAACTAACGCCTAATTAGTGATGATCCAGAGTCATAAAAGCATCAGGAGACATACCATCAAGAAAAATAACAATAAATATATAACACTGGGTTAATAATAGTTAATCCATTAATGGTTCTTATTTTGATTAGCTGACTCACAAAATGCACTAGCAATCACATAAATACCCTATGAATGGATTATGTTGAAGGTTTTTATTTATGTTCTTTTTTTTTTTTTTAAATTACTAATTTTTTTTTTTTTAATTATTACTTTTTTAAATATAATAATGTATAAATTATTAGTTGTTGATTTAATAAATACACATAATAAAAAACTATAGAATAAAATAAAAATCTGCTGAATTTAAAGTTTGAGTATAGTTGATTCTATTGGTTCTTGGCTAAACCTTAGCAACCAATGTGGAAAGGTATTTTACATCAGTTTGTTGTCAATTTTTAAAGAAACCAGGAGTTTTTCAAGTTCATTAAAAAAAGAAGGAGAATAGCAATTCTTATTATTCCTTAAGAATCTGGAATTTAAATTAGAATCAGCCCGTTATTTAAAAATTGAACTTGGAATCAGCCTACTTGTTGTAAAGTTGAAAAGTTTTAAAAGGAAGGAAAAATCCAGAATATTCTGTTAGGTTCTAAACAGGTTTTTAAAATACTCTACATTGTTACATTTTCATTTTTTCATTTTTATTCAACCATTTTGATAAAATTTACAAAGGTCATTAAAAATTTACAAAAATAGGTTAGTACCACTCATAGAAACTAGTTAATGGAATAACACTTAAAAGCATAAATAGCAAACAAGCAAATAAAAGAAAACATGAATACGTTAAGGAAGTTGTTCACTTATGACAGTACAGAGAGATATTATAAAAAAACACACTCAGACAATTTATTTTTTTAAATTAAGTTCTGTTGAGGGATAAGCATTCAACAAAAGATTATAATTAACCTTTCCAAGGCTCTATCTCCTCTACAGTTAACCAGGCTACTAATTTTTTTATTTTATTTAAGTTTTGACTTGTTGTTTTGGCAATGAATGACATCACAAACAATGGATGTCATTGCTAAATTATGCTTTAGCTTTTCAAGAAAAAGTATATAAATAATTTAAAATGAATTATTGGCTTTCAGGCTTTTTTACCTTCAATTTTTCTAATTAAAAAACTAATTGGAAGATTATTATTTTGCAGTAAGAAAAAATGTGTAATGGAAGATTTGCTGATGCTCAGAAAATAAGAATAACTTCAATAATTGCAGATGATTGTCAGATTTGATTTTTGTTAAAGTAGTATCATGATATGTTGGAACATATTTAGTAAAAAGTAACCATAGCAACAACATACAATTGTTGTCAATCAGAGAAACTGTACGCAGCAAGACTAGTAATATTATTATGACTGCAAGTTACATACTTCATAATCATCACATACTTACATAATCATCACATACTTACATAATCATCACATACTTACATAATCTTTTTTTTAATATTAAATATGTATTTTTAAAAATGTTTGATATTAACAAATTTTTTTCCTTTCTCGACATTTGCATAAATGAATTAAAATATGTCAAATTTTTGAATTTTTAAAATTATTATTAAATTAAAATATTAAATTTCTAATTTTGAAATTTTAATTGCGGCTTTGCAATTGCAAATGATTTTTTATTTAAAAAAAATTAGCAAGTAACAAATAAAAAAATTATGTTAATTTATTTACTTTAGTTATTTAGAGTTTATTATTAAATTTATATTGCTGTATATATCATTTATTAAAAAATAATCTCTACGTTGTCAATAAAAAAGTTTATCTTTTAACAAATTTTTGATGCAGCCATTTATTTAGAATTTAATTTTGACTAAAAAGAAAAAATGTTTAGGAAGGGAAACCGAAAAAACAATATTGATTAAAATAAGCTAATTTTTTTTTAAGAACAAATTAAATTTGAATATTTAACAATATTTAGTAATATTTTTAATTAGATTTGACAGTTAAGTTATGCATTAACAAGCATTAACTTTAATTTTAATAAACTTAAATATATTTTTAAAATCAAAAATGATGTATATTTTTTTAAAATCTAAATTAAAATATATATTTCGTTTATCACAAAATTGTTTATTTTTATTAAATTAGTTTAACCATATATTTTTTTTATCAGAATTAAATTTTGTTTTTATGCTTATGATCATTGCTTCAAGCTTAAAAAATCAATCATTACAATAAAATAAAAACAAAATATAAATAAACTTTTAATTTTATTTGAATTTTTTTCATTAGTAAATAAGGTTTATATCAAACATAATTGTCATTCAAACTTTTGTAACAAATATTTTTACATAAACATCATTCAAAATTTAAAGTGACTTTTTTTAGAATTAATTACTTCTTTTATCTTACCACTTATAGAATAATTTAAAAATTAAAAAATGATAAAAAGTTGCTTAACCGAAATCACTTACTGCTCACATAAAGTCACCTGAGAATTGGTTTGTTCAATATCCAATTTTTTCTGATAATGAGTTGTGGTTATAATAGCTATAATATATAAGCTATAATATCTTGATCAATATATATACTATAAAATATATAGAATTGCTTATCAAAATTTTCAGATCTTTTTTTGTTCAAAATCTAAAAAATAATTTTTTTTTTATTAACATTTTGTTCAATATTAAACAATCCAATACATTAACTAAATGCATGAGTAATTGATTATTTATTTAAAGTTGGAAAAATGTTTAAAAATGTATTAAAAATCAAAATTAAAAAGTCAGCCAAAACCAGTATTCAAATCAGCTTAACAAATTTTATGCTAGATGGGCATTAATAACCGTTATTTGGACTGCTGTTTATCAGCGAGTCAAGTAAATAGTATCTTTTTTTAAAAATTTTAAATAAGGAAATTAAATTAAAAATTTAACAAATGTTAAGAATTTTGAGAGGATAGTTAAATAAACATGTATCAAATATATTTTGTATAATTAAAAAATAAAAATATTGTGAAATCGAGTTTGAATCCTCTGACTATTTATATGCTTTTCTATAATTGTTTTATCTATTTTTATAATTTTTTAAAAGTTATGTTTTTACTCATTTATCTAGGAAAGTGAAACAGAACTTACAACGAAATCTGATGTATTGATCTTGGCAGAAGTAAGACGCAATGATATGTATCTATAACAATATGCGTATTTATATTTTTTATCATATTTTGTTCTTAATTGATTGCTAGATGTATTTATGTTTTAGAAATAAATTGAAACTAGACAAAATAAAAAAAAAGCAAAAAAAAAAATCATATTTTTTGAAATTAATTTTGATATTATTATTATTAACAACTTTTTGTAAACAGTTAAGTTGTAGTAAAAGGATGTGACTGAGATTCTGAATTACGAGTCATGTATGATTGAGTTTTTCTTGATGAAACCAAAATCAGTGGTGTTGTGAAAAGGTTAACAAGGTTGTCAAAGCCCAGAGGGCCAATGAGTTTATAATAGGATTGAGAGCCACAGAGTTTGTTATAGGGTTGAAGAAATTGCAGAAAAATTGTTAAAAAATGAGTTATAAAAGAATAATCTCTTGTAACACGCTATAAGGTGTTACAGGGTGTTACAATAGATAAATGATCACTTAAGCAGCAATAATAGTAATGTTATTAGTAAATAGTAATAGAGAAAAAAAAAGCTTCTCCAATAGAATGAAACTGAGGCTCAAGTTTGAGATAGAGGGGTTCCACCTAAGTTTACAGTTAGTAAAGTTGGATTTAGTCTTAAAGAGAAAGGGCATCATCAGAATAACCAGCCCAAATATGACAACATTGTTCCTTACACAGAAGAATAAAAGACTTATAGAGGTAGATAATAAAATCAGGAAAAAAGGCAAGTACAATAAAGACAGGCAACCTTAGTAATGAATTGTATATTTAGTTTCTATGATAAGTATTAAAGCATAATCATCAGAAAAATATAAAATAGAGAGCTAGGTAATAGTATTTTTATTTATAAATATAGGAAAATCAACAATATTTCTGTTATTTTAAGAAGTTAACAAATAAATAATACTAACATTAATAATATTTTTGATATTCCAAAATAAATAATACTAATATTAAACTTTTAATGATACATTAAAGCCGCAAATGTGGCTCGAAAAAAATGTGGTTCAAAAAAATTCTATTTCTGACCACCCAACTTTAACTATAGCAAGAGAAATATATTGACATCTTTTTTATAATTTTCAAGATGTATTTAAAGTTGACCATGTTGAAATTAAAGAAATGGATATCATAGTTTTAAAATTACTTAGAATTTCCCAAGTAAATTAAATAATTTAATTTAAAAGTTTAAATTTTTTAAATTGCTTGAATACCTCTTGTATAATTTAAAATAGTTACATCAATAGTTTCTAAATAAACTAATATATTATATAAATATAAGATTTATCTTATATGATTTATTGTTAAATATTTATTTTAATATAACATTTTTTTCAGGGAAAAGTTGGTTTTCGTATCATTAAAATTGGAATTATAAAATACTAATAGAACACTTCTAAAATACGTAATTTTGATATATAAAATATTTCATCTTTTCTTATGATATT